>CM042535.1:28708898-29908898 GCA_023630585.1 Cranoglanis bouderius | reverse complement strand
AATAATAAGCGTCCTTTACATATATTTTTTGACCAGTTAGGTAAGAAAAATAGCTATCAATGGTACACACATTCACCATATTCACTATATAAACAGTAATTCATGATTAAAAAAAAAGAAATACACCCCAGTTCCATAATGTCAGCATCCTCTAAGCTGGAACATCGCCACTCTTCATGTTGTTTCTATAGAAAGCGAGAGCTAATTCTGAAGCCGGGATGTGCAGCAGCTGGTGGCTCGAAGCGTATGAGTGGAAGATTTTCAATGGGCTCTTTTTAGCATCTTTGTGCACATGTGCCTCACAGATGTGCAGTGAATATGAAGTCCGCTGTTCAGAAATCTCATTCCCTCGGATGCTTCTGCTTCTTGATGCTGCTGATGAAATACTGTGGGTTCTGGTAAAGCTGAAAGATTTGAACAGAGTATCAGCAGGAGGTAAAGCTAGAGAAGAGAGGTGAATACAGACTGAGACAGAAAGACTGGAGAGAGAAAGAGAGGGAGCGCAACATATACATTTGGATATTTGTATTGAAATGTACAGTACTATGCAAATGTTTTAGGTGCATGCAAAGAAATGCTGTAGAGCATTACCAACAATCAATCACTGATCACTGTTTACCAGCGGCCAATCACTGATCACCATTGTTTACCAACGACCAATCACTGATCACCTTTGTTTAACCAACGACCAATCACTGATCACCTTTATTTACCCACGACCAATCACTGATCACCATTGTTTACCAAGGAGCAATCATTTATCAGCATTGTTTACCAATGGCCAATCACTGATCACCATTGTTTACCAGCAACCAAGGACTGATGATCATTGTTCCCAACAGCCAATCACTGATCACCACTGTTTCTACTTCTTTATCCTTATTGCCTGTATTTACAAGTACAGTAATAAAACCGAATCATCCAGTCTGTAACTGTCTTGTCTCTGTTTCTGTCTACTCACTATTGCTGCTGTTTTTTGTCTTTGTTCTTGATAAAGCATGATATATATATATATATTGTGTGAATACATAAATAGTTTGTTTGTGGTGCCATGACCAAAGACCACTTCTTTCTGTAATAAATAATTTATACTCTGTTATTTTCTATTCTGGTAAAGCACTATTATATTTTGTTTTGTTCCCTTCCCTTCTATTCTATTCTATTCTATTCTATTCTATTCTATTCTATTCTATTCTATTCTGATAACACTATTCTATTCTATACCAGTCCATTCTATTCTATTCTGTTCTGATCTATTCTTTTCTGATAAGACTATCATATTCTATGCTGTTGCATTCTATTATATTCTACTCTACTCTATTTTATTCCATTCTGTTCTATTCCAATATATTCTATTCTATTCTGTCTTTTTCTAATATATTCTGTTCAAATTGTGAAAAAACTATTTCTATTTCTACTTTTCTAAACAATTTTTTCTATTATTTTCTGATAAAACTATTTGCCAGGCAGGCAGGTGCGGATGTAAGTGCAGGTATACAGGGCTTTATTAAACGTGGCAATCAAAACAGAGATGTAATTTAGAAACAGAGTCAAGGTGCAGGCAATGGTCAGGCGATCAACAAACAACACAGACTACGGCAGGCAAGAGCAAGTCGAGAAAACCAGAAACAAGATCATGAAACAGAACAGCAGTCACTAAGTAAAGGCTTAGTAATGACTGGAACAAAAGGAACACAGAGCGTATACTTTGTGAGGTGAAGGTGCTGTGAGGGTCCTTAAATACTGTGTGTGAGTGTGAGTCCAGGTGAGTGTAATCAGTAGTCTGGTGAATGTGAACATGAGAGTGTCTGTGATTGCTGTGAGTTGTTGTCCGCACTGTATTCTGGGAGTTGGAGTTTGACGCAGATTCTGGCGTTGATATGACACTCTTCTAGTTTGTTCTATTTTATTCTCTTCTGTTTATAATAATTCTATTCTAATCAACTCCATTCTATTCTAAGCTATTCTATTCTATTTGAATTACCTTCAAAGGTAATTACCTTCCTTCTTCATGTGATGCTTTTTGATATGCAGAAGATCATGACGATTCAGTGACTATGCTAATTAGGCTCTGCTGCATCCGGTGACTTCTAACGACTTTTAGAGCATGTCCCATATCTCTCCTGCTTACTGCACACAGGCAAACATATAGTGAAAAAATGGAGATTCTATCCACACTCAAGCAGTATATTTTATGTGCAGTGTGAGGACAGGACACCAGATCATCACATGGGCGTAAATGCTACATGATCATATCCTTTGTTATTTTCCCTTAGTCTGGATTTAAACGCATTTAAATAGCGAATTAGTTCACTATACATTAGTACATTACATCAGATATCACTTTTTAGCCTGGGTAATGTGGTTAGCAGGCAACCAAACCATGGGTCTAGGCAGCTAACTGGAGCATTCACCTGCCTGCTGATGATTTTATCATTTGTCCTAATCCTGATATAAATAATACTTATTTATAATAAGTTATTGATAATAAGTTATTTAATAATAAGCTTTGAGTAAAACATTGTGGGTTGCAGGAAATCCAGAGAACAGGACAGAATTGAATGTTCTGGGAACCACACATTTCTTAAAAAAAATAAAATCAAATATATATATATATATATATATATATTACATTTTCAGAAATAACATTCTTTGCTGTATCTTGATGCATTGAGTGCCTCCGGGACATGATTACATCCATCTAGAATCATGCAATTTCTTTTCTTCTGCTTTTCTGTGTTCATTGATTTCTAGGCTGGACCTGCTCATAGAAGCGCCATCTGATTCTGGCATTGCTGGTTAATTGTGGTGGTTTGCAAAGCCAGTGTAGCGCTCATACACACATTCCTGCTGTGTGTTTCCAGGAAATATGGCACACTGTTAGAACAGCGCTCTCCAGCAGCATGACAGATCCAGACTGTTATGTATCTTTTTAATTCGTTTTCTTTTCCTGGCTGTACTACTGCTGCATTGGGTACTGTCTGGTGGCCACTTTGATGTCAGATGCTGGTGTGTGTGTGTGTGTGTGTGTGTGTGTGTGTGTGTTTGTGTCTTCATGCCTTCAGAGCTGAGCTGCCACCAGCTTGATGGTGGCATTTCAGAGCATCATATCATATTAAAATTAGAATATTTTAGTTTGGGGTTGAAAAACATGCAATGCCTTACAATTAAGAGTTATAGTGTGTACCAAAGTGAACACAAATTTGAATGTACAGCGAGACTTAAACCAGCTTCACTAAAAACTTGTGTTACAAAGTTCCATGCTGCTGTCATGATGCAGAAGATTTGCTTTGGATGGTATAAAAAAATGACAGTACTACTTTCTGTCTCTTCGGGAATTGTTTCTGACATTATGAATGTGAATGTGGGATCATTCTAAAGCCTACACCTATGGTTAGGGTTCTGTACATGTATAATCCATTCAGTAACGTTTACTTTTGGAATTTTGAGCATGAGCATATACACCTCATGTTGTAATTACCTAATTACCTCCCAGACCTGTCTCAGACCTTCCCAAATATCAGGCATCTGCCTCCGATCACAAGATAACACGAGGTTTGTGATAGCGTTTCGTCTGCGCGCTCTGAAGCGCAAGTCATTTATTATATTGGAAAAAAGAGCCACAGTGGCTTCCCCGGTTGCAACAACTTCCATTGGTATTTTGCGCCAGTTTCCCCCGATGTGAAGATTTTGTTCTCTTGAACACATGGGATGGAAATGGTGCTTTATTCGCAAATGTTTTATGCGATATTCAAATTTTTTGCACAAGTTAAATTTGCAGCTTGGATGGAAACAACTTTGATGCATTTTGAATCTTGAATAATATCATTGAATATCATTGTATTTGTCAAAGCAACGTTTCATTTATGCTGATGTCAGCGTTATGAGATGATGGTTTGATTGTCTTAACAGTTCAAGATGAGAGCAACATGGTGTGTTGTCGATAACATAACATTACATGTGACAACATACACCTTTTTTTTGCTCTTAGCTCATAGCTCAAGGTCATACATGACTATTTCAGCAGGAGCTCACTGCTCTATGCCTGCTCTTTGCTGGTAGATACATGTATCTTACATGTGTAATATAATATAATATAATATAATACATGTGTTGATTTCACAATGATTTCTAAGAATAAGAAGAATATATA
This sequence comes from Cranoglanis bouderius, assembly GCA_023630585.1. Taxonomy (NCBI): domain Eukaryota; kingdom Metazoa; phylum Chordata; class Actinopteri; order Siluriformes; family Cranoglanididae; genus Cranoglanis; species Cranoglanis bouderius. The sequence continues at coordinate 29,904,745 of CM042535.1, read as the reverse complement.
AGAATATACAGCACTGTGCAAAAGTTTTATTCACATGCAAAGAAATGCTGTAGAGCAAAGATGCCTTCAAAATAATGAAATTAAATGTTTCTACATTTTAAAAAAACATAGTGTAAAGAGCAGTAAACAGTAGTAAATGAAACGAAGTCAATATTTGGTGTGACAAAAAATAAATAAATAAATAAAAATAATAGTCTCAGGTACAATTTGTGCAGTTTCATAAGGAAATGAGCTGGTAAGTTTTATTGAGCATCTTGCAGAACCAGCCACAGTTCTTCTGGAGACTTTGACTTTCGCACTTGTGAAAGTTATTTTTGTTATTTTTGCAGCAAAACCCAGCAGCCTTCATTGTGTTTTTTGTCTGAAAAATGGTCTCTTACATAATATACTGCTTTCTTTAATAACATACAAACATTTGATTTTGTTGCTAGAAAACTAATGTTTGGGAATCTAAAATGTTTTTTGTACTGACTTGATAATGTAGAAGTATAAAATAAAAAAAATCTGTAACAAAGTTTGCACAAAAAAAAATAGGGTGCCTAAAACTTTTGCACAGTTTCAGGCACCCTATATATATATATCCATCCATTTGTGCATCAAGGTCAGCAGCCTGACCTCCACACTCTCTGTCCTCTTATAATCCAATTTTATATGTGTATATATACAGTGGGGGAAAAAGTATTTGATCCCCTGCTGATTTTGTATGTTTGCCCACTGACAAAGAAATGATCTGTCTATAATTTTAATGGTAGGTGTATTTTAACAGTGAGAGACAGAATAACAACAAAAAAAATCCAGAAAAACGCATTTCAAAAAAGTTATGAATTGATTTGCATTTTAATGAGGGAATTTGACCCCTTCGACTTAGTACTTGGTGGCAAAATCCTTGTTGGCAATCACAGAGGTCAGACGTTTCTTGTAGTTGGCCACCAGGTTTGCATACATCTCAGGAGGGATTTTGTCCCACACCTCTTTGCAGATCCTCTCCAAGTCATTAAGGTCTCAAGGCTGATGTTTGGCAACTCGAACCTTCAGCTCCCTCCTCAGATTTTCTGTGGGATTAAGGTCTGGAGACTGGCTAGGCCACTCCAGGACCTTAATGTGCCTCTTCTTGAACCACGCCTTTGTTGCCTTGGCTGTGTGTTTTGGGTCATTGTCATGCTGGAATACCCATCCACGACCCATTTTCAATGCCCTGGCTGAGGGGAGGAGGTTCTCACCCAAGATTTGACGGTACATGGCCCCGTCCATCGTCCCTTTGATGTGGTGCAGTTGTCCTGTCCCCTTATTAGAAAAACACCCCCGAAGCATAATGTTTCCACCTCCATGTTTGACGGTGGGGATGGTGTTCTTGGGGTCATAGGCAGCATTCCTCCTCCTCCAAACACCGCGAGTTGAGTTGATGCCAAAGAGCTTGACTTTGGTCTCATCTGACCACAACACTTTCACCCAGTTCTCCTCTGAATCATTCAGGTAAACTTCAGACGGGCCTGTACATGTGCTTTCTTGAGCTGGGGGACCTTGCGGGCGCTGCAGGATTTCAATCCTTGGAATATACAACATATAATTCTTTACATTTCAAGCATTCACTAATGAGCACGGACTTGAGCATTTGTCAACATGAGCAACACGTAATCCATGGCGTAGTGTGTTACCAATTGTTTTCTTGGTGACTATGGTCCCAGCTGCCTTGAGATCATTAACAAGATCCTCCCGTGTAGTTCTGGGCTGATTCCTCACCGTTCTCATGATCATTGAAACTCCATGAGGTGAGATCTTGCATGGAGCCCCAGACCGAGGGAGACTGACAGTTATTTTGTGTTTCTTCCATTTGTGAATAATCGCACCAACTGTTGTCACCTTCTCACCAAGCTGCTTGGCGATGGTCTTGTAGCCCATTCCAGCCTTGTGTAGGTCTACAATCTTGTCCCTGACATCCTTGGACAGCTCTTTGGTCTTGGCCATGGTGGAGAGTTTGGAATCTGATTGATTGATTGCTTCTGTGGAAAGGTCCCTTTAAGAGAGTGCTCCTAATCTCAGCTCGTTACCTGTGTAAAAGACACCTGGGAGCCAGAAACCTTGCTGATTGGTAGGGGATCAAATACTTATTTCACTCATTAAAATGCAAATCAATTTATAACTTTTTGAAATGCGTTTTTCTGGATTTTTTTTCCTTGTTATTCTGTCTCTCACTGTTAAAATACAACTACCATTAAAATTACAGATCATTTCTTTGTCAGTGGGCAAACGTACAAAATCAGCAGGGGATCAAATACTTTTTTCCCCCACTGTGTGTATATATATATATATATATATATATATATATATATATATATATATATATATATATATATATATATATATATATATATATATATATATATCATTTGCATATAACCCAGCAAGCTGTACACTCACAAAAAAGAAACAAAAGAAAAACCCTGTACACACACATAAAAAGGTGCTACACTTCTCTGTATGACTTAAACAGGAACTGCTTTGGATAGCTAAAGGATCCAGTCTCTTGGTGCTCTCGAGAGCCTTTTAAATGGGATTATAAGAGGACAGAGAGTGCGGAGGTCAGGCTGCTGACCTTGATGCACAAATGGATGTTGGTGGGGAAAAAAAGATGATGAGGAACTGAAGCTTATTAAGATCACCCATAAGATTATAGGATCACAGGAGCATATTCTTCCCTTACTTCATTTTATTGGACTGCCTGATGCATTATTTGTTATGTGAAATGAGAGCACTGTTGCAACAATATGATGTGAGAAAATCGTAAAAGGTCTTAAAAGCTCTACAAGAACGTGATTTATTTTCTCACATATTCATAGAGCTGTATGTTAAATCAGAAGACTGCACAGCGTAGTGTTGATGACTTGTCTGTTGTCTTTTTATTGGTAATCTTTATCACATTCACACACACACACACACACACACATACCACACATATGCAACACACTGCATATGAGCATGGCAGTCACGCTTGCGCACACACTTGATGGAAACACACTGAGACCCAGCGGAGCAGTTTGTTTGTTTTGCTTTGATCCACGAAAGTAAAAAGGAAGTGTATGTGTGATTGGATGTCGGAAAAATCCACGGAGTCTGTGGTTGCCTGGACGACCATAATCACCGCTAAGTCAGAGAGAGAGAGAGAGAGAGAGAGAGAGAGAGATCAATGCTCTAAGACAACAAATGAAATGAAGAGTGTAGCAGAGCAAATAAGCCAGGAGTGTGCATGTTCCCTGTAGTAAAGCTGTGCGTGTGTGTGTTTGTGTTTGTGTGTGTGTGTGTGTAACATGCACGTCTGAGCCAACTCACAGCTCAGTACACATGAAGAGATGAAGTGCTGGTTCTCTTTCACTGATGGATAAAAAGAAGAAAGGAAAGACAACAGGACAGAAAGATCTCCTGCGTGTCTCCGTCCACCTGCTGATCTTTTTCTCATTCTTTCTTTTCGGTGGACAACCAGCAAGTTGTTTTTAGCTTTAATGCTAACACTTCTGGCCTTTGGAAAAAAAAAAGGCTCAAAGAAGCGGCTTCAGAGGAGCCCGAGATAAGAAAGGAGGAGGTTTCAAAGTAGGACCTTGTGCTTGGTTTTCCTGTCCTTCTAAGGTGAACTCGTGGCTGTAGTCTGTTTGTAAGGCAAATTTAGAGGACTCTCTCTCTCTCTCTCTCTCTCTCTCTCTTTCTTTCTTTCTTTACACACACACACACACACACACACACACTTTCTCCAGCTCTTCTGCCTGAGCTCCCTCGAGGTCAACGTGACAGTTTCTTCATCTTTCTTTTCGTCCCCTGGATGCTCCAACAGAGAGACGTGGACTAAAAAAAGGAGGAAAAGAAAACGCGTGAGGAGAAAAGCACAGCCGTGTCGTGTAGTAGGAGGACTGAGGAGTAACATAGTAAGGGTGTACATTGCTGTTCCCTCCTGGAGAAGGAGGCTGAACCATTAGAACAGGAGGGGAGGAGGCTGGGTGTGAGTGACAGATCGCACCCCACAGGTGGAGGCAGGTCTGAGGAAGAAGAGAGAGCAAGAGAGAGAGCGAGAGAAGGGAAAAGGAGGAGGAAAAGAAGGAGAAGGAGTGTGAGCAGTCCAGAGTCGAGAGTGTGAGAGAGCCAGCTGACCCACAATGAGCCACTGCAGGAAGAGGTGCAAGCGGCAGCTGACCAAAGTGGCCCGCTTCTTTTACAGGTTTCTCACAGGGACCCTGACCCAAGGTAGGAGGCCAGCCCTTTTTCTTTTTCTTTTTCTTACCCATAAGTCCCTGGGTATTGTGTTTTGAGAAGTTTTTTTTTTTTAGAAGAAACTTGCAGAAACTGATTTATTTTATTTATTTATTTTTAACCATGAAAGTGTAGTGACATTCAGGAACTCGTCATGTGGTTCACTCTGCAAAAAGTGTACAAGGGTCAGTTCTGTTCTTCTTCTTCTTCTTCTTCTTTTTTTTTAATACTTCAATGCATATTATTGCCTTGAAACTTCCAGCTGGAGACATTTCTATGTCTGCCATGCTCAAAATGGGACTATAATCCCATATCATTATAATCTCACATCATGTCCTGACCATAGTGTCAGGCAACAAGGCATAAATGACCTTGATGAATAATAATCCAAGCTGACAAAGTGTAAAATACTGACGTTTCTGAGAGAAAAAAAAAAGGAAAAAAAGGCTAACCTGGTCTTGCATCCTGAAAAGCAAATGTTAAAATAGACAAAATGAAGTATTAACCCAGTGAGAAATCGGTAAATACACTGTAAGTTTACCCTCTTGTCAGTTGCCATGGATACGGCTCTGGCGCTGGCACTGCCCTGGCCTTCCGAGAAAAAAAGGACTCGTTGTGTACAAAAGAGTGATTTCATTAGCATGGCTCAGTCATGATTCTTCGCACTAGCTCCATCCAGAGCACACTGCGTTATGTGTGTGTGCGTGTATGCGTGTGTGTGTGTGTGTGTGTGTGTGTGTGTTAGGTTCAGCTCAGTTGTTGAATGTTGAAGAAAAAAACAAAAAAACAGGGACTGGTTGTGCACATGCTCATGACTTGGATACATATGACTTTCTGCAGTGTTATCTGAAGGGAGTGAAACGTGTTCATGTAGTTCAGAAGAGGGCTAGACTAAACTAATACATGTCTGACCTTTGTCCTGATCTTTATATATATATATATATATATATATATATATATATATATATATGTGTGTGTGTGTGTGTGTGTGTGTGTGTGTGTGTGTGTGTGTGTATATATTATGTAAGAGACACCTTTCAGACAAAAAACACAATGAAGGCTGCTGGGTTTTGCTGCAAAAATAAGAAGCAAATGCGAAAGTCAAACTCTCCAGAAGAACTGTGGCTGGTTCTGCAAGACGCTCAATAAAACTTACCAACTAATGTCCTTATAAAACTGCACAAATTGTACCGGAGACTATTATTTTTAGTTGAATTTTTTCTTTTTATGTCACACCAATTGACTTTGTTTCATTTACTGCTGTTTACTGCTCTTTACGGTATATATTTTTTTAAATGTAGAAACATTTAATCTCATTATTTTGAAGTCATCTTTGCTCTACAGCATTTCTTTGCATGTGTCTAAAACTTTTGGCACAGTGCTGTATGAGAGCGTGACATCTTATTACAGATACAACAGCAGCAAGTTATCAGAATTCACAAATATATAGAACCCACTTTGGATTAACTTATAAATCTTGCTTCAGTTTATTACAGTTTCATCATTAAACACTCATAATTCCTGAGGATGCAGTAAAATTGATTCTGGATGGATGTTGTATTTTATGTGTGGTGGCCTTGGAAAGCCTGTTTGATGTCACTGTGGTCTGCCAATAACATACAATTTATTTTCTCAAAATGATGAAAATGTTTTTATTATTCTAACTTGGCTGTTTGCCTGCAAAGCTCATGTTGGGAACCAGTTCATGGTCAGTCTATGTAAAGATATGCAAAACCTTGTGGTTTTCTTCACCCAGTGAACGAATGTCATGCTTTGATAAAATTTTTGCATAGTGGATATGATCCTAATCAGTTCAATTTGTAAGCAGACACCGGCTGTCAACATATCTGCGATACTCCTGCACCGCCACATTATCATCAAAACATAGAAGAGCTCATACACTCTCTGTACAGATGAAAGCGGGCAAAGTTTTAAAATGTTTCATAAGAAGCCAATTATAATTACGAGTAATTTAACCAACTGAACAGATTTCTCCACCGATGCTAGCATGAACAGAGATCAGTGGAGTGAAGAGATGGTGATGAGACTCGTGTTTAAATGTCGTGAGTGACTTTTACCTCAGGTGATGAGACAGAGACTGATGTGGATGATGCTGATAGTCAAAGTGAGAACTCATTTCTTGTTGTAATTCTTCACAATTTGTCAGTACGTTTCCATAAGTAGATTAGGTTAGAAATGTCGAGGTAGGTGTGGTGTCTTTCTGCGGGATTGGAGTGAAATCCTTAAATGCAATTTTTGCATTTATGTAAATGTAGGGAATAATAAGTATACAGGACATAATAAGAAAGCAGGGAATAATAAGCATACAGGAAATAATAAGTATATAGGGAATGATAAGTATACAGGGAATAATAAGCATACAGGGAATAATAAGTATACAGGACATAAGTATACAGGGAATGATAAGCATACAGAAAATAATAAGAATGCAGGAAATAATAAGCAAACAGGGAATAATAAGTATACAGGGATGAATAAGTACACAGGGAATAATAAGTATACAGGGAAAATAGTTTCTGCAGCTTTAAGACATAAACCACAGATGTGTTCTAATGCTAATGATTTCCCCAAGGTATTATTGTTTATTATTCAATTATTCATCTTCAAGCATATTATTTAATAAGTACAGTGAAACTAATTGGAAAGGAATGTAGTAGACAGTGAGGAATGGAAGTCTGTCCGGTTCCTGGTAATTTAAAAGGCTAAATGATCTAGATCCAATTCAGTCAACTTCTGAAAAAAGTTTAAATAGGAATGAAGTGAGCATCAGGTAAATGTAGTGTGTGACTGGTGTCACTGTGTCAGTGAGGTATAGTGATGTTGACTCCTCTGTGATTATTATAGAAAACTGTCAGACAGGCTGGTGGAGACAGGTACTTTTGCATGTTTGGTGACAGAGAACTGCTCCTCACAATATAACCCACTGTGCAAGAGACGGAGTGTACGCTTTTAGAAGGAGTGTGTCCTGTGAGATGAAGCGTTATCTGTCAGGAGCTTTTGCCACAGTCGAAGGATTTGACTGAAGTTACATTGTATAGAATATACAACATATAATTCTTTACATTTCAAGCATTCACTAATGAGCACGGACTTGAGCATTTGTCAACATGAGCAACACGTAATAATTTAAATAAGTAATAATTTCAATAATAATTGTAGTTTTATTTCAATGGAAATTAGCAACTGCATTAGCTAATGTTGTTTTCAGTCACTTGCTAATATAGTGTCTATAATCATGACTCAAGTAAGGAAACAAAACTTGAACGACGGTTGGCTATTTTCCAATACAAGCATGTTTTCTTCCACTTGTACCACAACAATCTGCCAGTGGGTACATTTTTAAAAAATAATGAATGGCACGCCATACAAGCATGTAATATTACATACATGTAATATTGTGGAACATCATTTCTTCCTCTGGAGGTTAATAAGACAAAAATCTAAAAAAACAAAACAAAACAAAAAAAGACCAAAGTTCTCTGTTCTGAAGACTGTCCTGGGGATGAAGACTTATTGACTGTTACAAAGTGCTGACACTAGATGTTAGAGAATCTCCTTAAAGAAAACTTCATCATATCAACGATTATATGTATTTCTTTGATAAATAGCAGCACATTGTTTTAAACACTTTCACTCTGCCTTTGCCTGTTATTAGATTTTATTCAGACTATTTGCTATAAAACAAGGTCTCGGTGGCCATGGAGTATTTTTATACTAACCCAAATTTTATAAACTAACCCGGAAAACCTTGGCAACCTTGTCTTTGACTGTCCTGTCCACTGCTCCTCCAAGCATTGGGCAGCAAAATTCCTTTCCTAATGGATCTCTATTAGCGCTTGTTGCAGTTCCCATTTTTGACTACAATAATAACTATATGGAGCTAAATGGGGCACTGAGCATGCTGCCCCATGAGTTCCCAACATATAGGATGGCAACCAAATCAAAGAATCCGTCAAATTGTAACATTTTTTTTTTTTTTTAAATCACTGGTCACTCAAAAGACTAGCATTTCAACAGAATTTAAAATGTATTCAGTTGTGAATGAGAACTTAATGAAGATTAACATTTAACATGAATGGCTGATATATATATATATATACTGTATGGTTGAGCTCCGCCCCACTTACCCTTATGGACAAGCTGCCACTGTTGTTCAATAAATAATAAAAAAATATATATATTTTTAATAGGTAACAACAAGAACATGCTAATACATACCTGTATATAAGTTTGCTATGTTGCAGTGATACATTACTAAGACTATGGTATACAGGTGCATCTCATAAAATTTGAATATCTTGGAAAAGTTGATTGATTGATGAAGTTGATGATTACTTCTTACAGCTCATGGAAATCAAAAATCCAGTATCTCAAAATACTAGAATAAAGAATTTATAATACAGAAATGTCGACCTTCTGAAAAGTATGTTAATTTATGCACTCAATACTTGGTCGGGGCTCTCTTTGCATGAAATACTGCATCAATGCGGCATGGCATGGAGGCAATCAGCCTGTGGCACTGCTGAGGTGTTATGGAAGCCCAGGTTGCTTTGATAGTGGCCTTCAGCTCGTCTGTATTGTTGGGTCTGGTGTCTCTCATCTTCCTTCGCTTCCTATTTCGCTTTATGTGTAATGACTCTAGAACATATGAAAATTCCACATTTTGAATTAAATTATGAAAAAATAAACGAACTTTTCCAAGATATTCTAATTTTTTGAGATGCACCTGTATTAGACACATTGAAAAATACCACATCACTGGTAATATTAGTCATATTTCAGGAATTCTACTTATATTAGTTTTCATCTTAAATTGGGTATATTAACTAAACTCAAAATTTGTTCAGACATTGTGAATCAATTTTGAATGTCCTTACATTTTAATCAACTACAGGAGTTTTTCATTTTTTTCCCATTATAAGTGGTCACAGTAACATTTCTTAGCATCACAGATAGTTGAGATTTACTGGAGTGTATTTTTGCCCATGAGCCTCCAGTGCCGAGAGTTGTTAGATAGCCCTTTTTTTTATCATATCTTACAACTGGACATAAAGCTTATTGTCAGGTGATGTGTGTTTTATGAGTTTCATATGATGAGAGCCATTTTTACTGCACTTTGACAGCTTCATCACAACAAATGAAATACTCTTCTAATCATATGGCTAGCAGGTCCCTCAGCTCAGCGTAGTTGTCCGGCTGTACTTTTGTGGAGATGGGAAGAGATGCTAGTCATTCTCTAGCCTAATTTACATTCATTCATTATGTTTTATTGTATCACATTTCAGTCATGTGGGTTTAACATTAAAAATTCACAAGGACACTTGTTGTAAAACAGGATGGACTGAGACATTAAATGAGTGTGGATTATCTAAAGACATAAAGCTTCCTGATGCCCTGCTAACATTAGCCTTCATTCACTGTTAGCCACATTAGCATTGTTGGGCTTTAAGCAGCCATATACAACAGGTTTTCAACAAGCCCTGTGATGTTGCAGCAAGCTATCATTGTTTATTATTCATGCTCGGAAAACTTTGGGTTCCTTTTCTTGGGAAAGCAACTCATTTGTGTCTCTTTACCAGCAGACATTAGCATTAATGTTGCTATTGGGAGACTTACAACATTTAATTTGCTCTGGTGCAGTTGCTAAGCACTAACCTCGAAGCAATTTGGGGCACCAAAGTGTTATCTTCAAAATTCATGCCTGTAAGCATTTGATTTAATAACAGTCTGCCATATTGTGTGGAATTTTTATATGCATTAGTTTTGAAACCTGGTTTGCCAGAAGTCATTTTTTAGCACTTCTCCAAATTTTCTCTTAAGATTTTTAGGTCCATAAATTATACCCAAACTAGCCTGGAGCTTTTTATCACACGAAGCCATACACAGACTTTTAGGCACGTTAAAAAGGGACACATGGGACAAGATTTAGAATACCAAATACAGCATAATGTGCTGAACTACAATGTGTCCCAAAAGTCTCCATGCATAGGGGAAATTAACACTTTTTAGCAAAATGTCCTCCAAATTTTTGCATACTTAGTTTATATTGTATATTTTTTTCAGAATGCCTTTGACAAAAAAGGAACGTACTGAAATCATTCTAACGGCTGGATCGGGAAGCTGTCGCTAGGTTGCGATGGACTTTAACAGGAAACATGGCAAGCACATCACACACGACACTGTTGCCAAACTTATTAACACATTCAAAAAGATTGAAGTGGACGTCCAGGAACATCAACTGACGAAGGCTCCTATACTGTATATGGTGACTTTTGGGACACCCTGAATAACAACCAGTATTTGAACAGAACATAACAGACAACATCATATTATATGATTAGATTGGCATTTATCAAATTATATATATTGTATTTTAATATCATGAATAATAAAAGTCGCAATACACATAATAAACAGTTGAAATGTGAACTAAATACAATCTTGCTTTCAATCTAAATTCTAGCTATAAAAGATAATATACTGCAAACGCAATGCGACACATTTCATTGATGAAAACATAATACCGTATAACTACAATGATGATGTGTAAAACAAACGCTTGAGAAAGGAGTGCGGTGTGAATTAGTGCTCTGCTGCACTATATCCAAATGAAGTGTAATGGTGTAACTACAATGTGACAACACATACAGAGTCATGAGTCAGCCCTAATGATTTTAAACACATATACACTCACTGTCTATTATTATTGGGAGCACATGTACTGTGCATGTACATGTACATTCATGTAATTATCCAATTAGCCAATCATGTGGCAGCAACACAATGCAGATACAGGTCAAGAGCTTCAGTTAATGTTTACAACAAACAACAAAATTGGCAAAAGTGTGATCTCAGTGACTTCGAACGTGATGCCAGATGGGCTGGTTTGAGTATTTCAAAAACTACTGAACTCCTGATGATCTTCAGAAACTTCAGATTAGATTTTCAATCACAACAATGTACAGAGTTTACAGAGAATGATGCGAAAAACAAAAAAAAAACATACAGTGAGCAGCAGTTCCACAGAAATGCCTTAGTGATGGGAGAGGTCAGAGGAGAATGGCCAGACTGGTTCGAGCGATAGGTTAACAACTCTTTATAACCGTGGTGAGAAGAAAAGCATCTCAGAATGAACAACACAGTGTCGGACATTGAACTGGATGGGCTACATCAGCAGAAGACCACATCAGGTTCCACTCCTGTCAGCCAAGAACAGGTATCTGAGGCTGCAGTGGACACATGCTCGTTGAAACTGGACAGTGTTTTTGCATTCTTCAGCTGCTCAGTTTTGGTGAGTCTATGCCCATTGAAGCTTCAGACTCCTGTTCTTTGCTGACAGTAGTAGAACCCTATACATACAGAATTTTCAAAAGCGCCACTGCGGACATCATTGGGTAAAGGAACAGGTGCTTCAGCACCCACAGCGACATACCCCCCCATTGTGTGACTTGTTCTTGTTAATATATAAACAAGCTGTCCATGGTGCAGGGTGAAAAGAAGAGGGAAAATAAACAGCCTATCTGTGGTGATAGTCAGTGCTGTCAATAAAAACAATAATTAAGACCAAGCTCCTTTCAGGGACGACTTTAGAGGGGGCCTTGGTGGATGCGTTTGTACAAATCAGTTTGCAAGTTTCTGCCATTACAATGATTACTGAAATGATATACACCACTGGAAACAGGTTAATTAGCACCCCCCCGAGCTTGAGCTTTCCTCCAGCAAGGTTTTGCAGTTAGGGTTTATTTAGTTTCCTTTGTCACTATTACTTTGCCGTGGGGTTTCAGCACTATGCATCCATGCCTTAGGCAATTTGTTTGTTGTTTAGCTGAAGGAGTTACGCTAATTCTTTTTCCTGTAGAGATTTGATTGTTAAGTCAGCATGGTGTGAGGCTGGGAAGGAAGGAAAAAGATAACATTTTATTTAAGGCTTGTGTTCGTAGGGCTACATGATACATGCATATAAGCAAGGCATGACGACTGATGTGGACGTCCATAAACATTCATGAAGTTTCATACATTTTGATGTCAAGTTGACATAACACTGAGGTGCTTTGGATTTTTGTTGGCATACGATTGTCTTGTGACATTTTTCCATGTTTGTAAGTTGCTGATTTGGAAGGGATAATATTGTTGGTTGCTCTTATCTATGGCCAAATCTGAACCTTCTGGCAGAGGCAAATGTTTTGGGCTGAAATATACTTTGCAGAATTCATGATGCCATCAGTCTTCACAAGCTGAACCTCCTGCCACAAAACAACCCCAAAGCATCTTTCTTGTATGCAGTCTTCTTTTGTCACCAGACCAGCTGAGCAAAAAGTTTGATCTGGATAGTGCCTAATGTTACAATAACTTGTTGGAGTTCAGGAGCTGCATTTTGTCCGGTTCTCTCAGGAAGGGCTTCTTTCTTGTGAAGGTTTGATCAACGGTTGATTTAGAAACTCAACACCCACAAGAATCTAAACTGCAATTCTTAGGTGGTTTTCACACTGGGCACGTTTGCTGTGGTCGGAATCCGAGTGTGATTGTTTCCAGAGCCCCCCACAGCATTGGTCTGGATTCATTGAATCCCGGTGCATTTACATTCATCTTACGTCATCACAAACGCACATGGAGAACACAATGTGACTCACCATATTTTTTTGCTTTTTTTGTTATTCTGGTGCTATTATGAGCAGCAAATATTATGTGCAGCAGTGGACCTCTTCTGTTTCCCACAACGTTCTCCTGCCACTCATGGTACACGTGTGTTGTGGAAACAAATGATGTCCTCATCGACTAAAACACATGCGCAGGTTACTTTACTTCCTGAACAAGTGCAGACCCGATGCACATTCAAAGGAATCTTACAGGTTGTCTCGGGTTCAGTACCACGGTGCACTTCCCGGTCCACATGACAGCTTTCACATGACCAATTTTTTATGCAAACTGTGCTGTTTCGTACTAAATTGCCAGTGTGAGAGCCCCCTTAATCTGTAAAACTTTTTCCCCCTACTTCATCATCCTCTTCACCTCCTCACTGTGGGACAACCATGTGATCATGGGTCCTATTACTGACAAATCTGCAACTGTTTCAGACATTATCTCTAATTAATTTTTTATTGTATTTTGTATATTCATTTTTAAGCAGGTCGCAACCTCATATTTATACCCCAGGGAAATCTGGTCACTCTGACAACAAATTGATGAACTTTGGATGAAATTTTGATGAATCAAATTGATTAAGTTTTTATGGCAGCCAATGCCTGTTGCAGTAAGCCTTTGTATAAGTGTTTATGTGGGTTTATCTCAGTATTATACAGTAGGTGTGATGTAGCTGCCACACTACCATGAAGAAATGTGTCACAAAAAATATAACTAATTCCAAACTAATAATCCAGTCATGTTAAAAAGGTTTGTTTAACATGATGCTAAGTATTTACATGGCAGGATAGAGCGTATTTATAGAGTTTTTTTTTAGTCTAGAGCACTTTTCCAATCTATCATTAGTCTAAGAGGGGATGCGTGTAGATTTACAGACTGAGTCATTCTGCTATTGCTATTTTGACTGATTGTTGGTGTATATTCAGTGTCTGTGCTCAGCTTTACTCTCAGGGGAGATGACAGTCAATCAGCGTAGTTGTAGCTGAGGGAACAAGTCATGTCTCTTACATCATTATTCACTGTCAGTGAATCAGACAAGCTGCCGCCTACTAGCCTGCAACTAGACTTCTGTCTTAAATATCTCCAGCAGGAGTAAGGATGCGTTTGTTCATCCTAAGTTCCATCCATCCATCCATCCATCCATTTTCCATACCGCTTATCCTACACAGGGTTGTGGGGAGCCTGGAGCCTAACCCAGGGAACAAGGAGGGGGACACCCTGGAAAGGATGCCAACCCATCGCAGAGCACAATCGCGCACACATTCATAAACTACAGACAATTTGGAAATGCCAGTCAGAAATGCCTACAACGCATGTCTTTGGACTGGGGGAGGAAACCAGAGTACCTGGAGGAAGCCTTGAAGCACTGGGAGAACATGCAAACTCTGCACACATGGGGCGGAGGCAGGATTTGAACCCCCAAACCCAGAAGTGCGAAGCAAATGTGCTAACCACTAAGGGACCATGCCCCCTCCATCCTAAGATCATGCATGTTGTCACTTACATGACTGCATCATCCATGTCATGATCCATCAAACACCATTAAATATGTTTATATTGAAATATTGGTGATGTGATTAGAGTTTCTGGAGCTAATGTATTGGTTGGTGCTTTGTTTTTATTAATTCCAGTGAGAAGGTTGATGTTGTCTGCCATGCACATGTCACAGGGGAACACTGTTATTGCTGGCAGAGTTACAGTGGAGATTAATAGGAGGAAAAAAAAATGTAGTGACCTTAAACATAAGGGATAATGGTCAGAGATTATTAAAAGTCAAGAGCTTATCTTCTCACTGATCATTTTCCAGTGATGTTCAACATCATATAAATAAGAGATCCAACGTGAAAGACAATAAATGTTGGACTCAGAGTTCCAGAATGAAATGCACTGAGTTTTAGTTGATATCTACATAATGATGAGCACAGTGGAGATGGTGGTGTTAGCATGAAAGCTGAAGCTTTGGAAGCTGATCTGTTTGAGTAGAGTGTACAGCTAAGGAGATAAGAGAGCTGGACAGACTAAAGGTGATGAAGCGAGGGTTAAATACCACTGCACCACTATCAGGTAGTCAAACGGCATTGTAGGAAACTAAAATAGACTAAACATAGCATGTTTATGAAAAAAAGTCAACTTGCACAATTGCACAATTGAAGATCAGATGTTGAGTATACAGTGCTGTGAAAAAGTATTTGATTTCTTCTGTTTTTGTGTGTATCTCATACTAAATAGTTATACATAATAGCTCCAACATAAAACAAAGGCAACCTGAGTAAACACAAAATACAGTTTTTAAATGATAATGTTATTTATTGAAGCAAAAAATTTGTCCAATACCAACTGGGCCTGTGTGAAAATATATTTGCCCCCATAGTTACTAATTTCCCAAATCTATGAAACTGCATTCATAATGGGGTTCAGCTGGACTAGCCTGGCCTGTAACAGGCCTGATTACTGCAAACTCTGTTCAATCAAATCAACACTTAAATAGAACTTTTTCAACAGCATGAAGTTGGTTAAAAGGTCTTACCCAGTAACACACTATGCCAAAATTGAAAGAAATTCCAGAAATGTGAGGAAGAAAGTGATTGAAATACATCAGTCTGGGAAGGGTTACAAAGCTATTTCAAAGGCTCTGGGACTCCAAAGAACCACAGTGAGAGCCATTATTTCCAAATGGAAAAAACTTGGCACAGTAGTGAACTGTGGCCGACCTTCCACATTTCTTCCAAGAGCACAGCAACTACTCATCCAGGAAGTCACAAAAGAGCCAAGGACAACATCAAAGGACCTACAGGCCTCTCTTGAATCAATAAAGGTCACTGTTCATGACTCCACTATCAGAAAGACACTGGGCAAAAAAGAGTGGAAGAGTGGTGAAGGGAAGGGAAGAGAAGTATCGTCGTCTGGTCTTCAGTCCGTAATATGAAACACAAGCGTAACTGGATTATGCAGCAAGACAATGATCCAAAGCATAGGAGTAAATCCTAGTCCTAGAAGTAAATGAAGGATTGATCTCCATTTATCAGAAGTGTTTAGTTGCAGTTATTGCTGCTAAGGTTGGAACAGCCAGATTTTATGTACAAGGGTGCAATTAGTTTTTCACATTTGTGATAGGTGTTGGATAACTTTTTTTTTTTGCTTCAATAAAATAAATATAAAAAAAACTGTATTGTGTGTTTACTCAGATTTATCTTTTTTTATTAATATTTTATTAATCTAAAATTATTCAGTATGAAATATACACAAAAACAGAAGAAATCAGAATACTTTTTACAAATACTTTTTCACAGCACTGTAAATATTGACATCCAAGTCATTCAGATGGGATTTTTCCTTTAAGGGCTGATAAAACTGATAAAATGTGAAGCATTAACTCATTGGCACATGAATATGCATGACATGACATGCACCCAGATTGTACAATGCTGCTTGCAGAATCATGCTGGCAAAGAAGCAGCTCCTACAAAAATCAGTCTATAAACAACACCTGGTCCAATTGAAGCCCTGAGGCTCTGCCAAAATGAGCATTGTCCTGTTCCCCTATTCCTTTTCATACCGCCTCCCAGTGATGAAAACTGAAAAGCTTGTTTATTTTCATGAAGGAGCCAATCAGTTACTTGAGAGAAGCTCAATCCAGGTCTGCGCACCAGCTTCGTATTCAAAGCTGGCCGAAGTGCAGGCCTGGGGGAGGGGCTGTGGGGGTGAAGTGAAAATACACGGTAATCTTGCTAATATGGGCTGTGTATACAGAGTTGCCCTTTTTATCCTTGCACATATTTAACCAAGTTCACTGATATTTCTGGTCAGGGGTGGAACATCTATCTCATACATACATCTCAATATATCTATAAATGACATTAAAATATATACAGTATATTTTCCCCTGCAAATTAGAGTTCTCATTAATATGAAGAACCTTTTTTTTTATAAAACCTTAATATTATCTCTTATGTTTAAAAAAATTTCCCCCTCCTATTAAACTCTATTGTAACTTCTAGCAATGTCTCCATGTGACATCAGCACAGCAGACAACTGCTAATTCTCACAGGAATAAGGAAAATACAGTATAAACCAACAGCGTAGCACAGGATTCACTAAACACATCACGAATATTACAGTATATACATATTTACTGTGTTTCAGGGTGCGGTTTTCTTTTACATCTGCCATAGCTATGCATTTAAATTCCAACCACAAAGCTGTGTAGTTGCAGGATGGTCACAGTCTTGTTATTAATCTTTTTTATACTTGTGTTGTCTAAGTTGAGTTGCCTTGGGTTGTCTTCAGTAAATGTGCAGAACTTTCAGGTGCAGCTGTCAGTCCTGAGCTGTGAAAAGCTCTTATATCCTGCAGCTTCTCCTAGACTCAGTTGCTGTCTGTCAGGTGGCGTTATGTGGAGAATCCTGCACACAGCCGGAATAGTAAAATCATTCTTCATTTAATGAAGTGTGAGTGTGCATAAGCAATCAATTTTTTTTTTTCCTTCTCTTGTTATAAAGACAATATATCATTGTTATCCACATGTCCAAATGAGGCTGGATTTGAAACTAGTTCTCAAAAACAGCATTGTTGTAGCTATGAACACTCATGATGCCTCCCTAGCAAGTGATTCGTTCTGTTAATGTTAGTTTTTGAATTATCAAGCTCTTTCAGCAGTGAACAGCATCAATAAAACTGTACACTCTTTCAAAAAATGCATTTGAAAATGTACCTTTTTAACTCTTTACTGCATGGTGTTGCCATATGGCAACAATTAATTTATCTCCAATTTTTTAGTAGGCATCAATACAAAACTACTATTTTCCTATATAACTGGGAAAAGGGGGTTTTAACGTTGACATAACAAAAAAAATGCCATGTCACAGAACCAGGAAGTGCTGCTTGCACATCCTTTTCTGTAATCACATGGCATGGTGAAGGTCATCCTCAGAGGACTCTCAGAATTTGATTAATTTTTCAATATTTTGCCAAAACTACTTAAAAGAATAAAGTGAGACACTATCTGAGATAAGTTAACATTTCTTTTTTGTCATTTAAACAAGTTCATATATTTTGAGTATTCTGTTAAATGGTAAAATGTAATTGTTGCCATATGGCAACAACATGCAATAATGGAATTGTGGTATGCGCATTCATGAATTGAAATCACCAGGTTCTGATCGACCCACGCCAGGTCCGGCGTCTGAGCTTCATCCTCATCACGTCAGCTGGTCCGAGCATCTGGAGTCGATGCGTTTTGAACTTTTTCTAACTTTTTCTGAACATAGCAAAAAAAAAAAAAAAAGACACTAGGCTTCTCTAATAGTATATTTACATTTTTTTCACATTCAGAGTAAGAAAAACTTTACATAAGGTACAATTGCAAAATTTCTGAAATTACATGTTTCAAGAGAAAAAACTAAGAATTCAAGAGAAAAAAGTAAAAAGATACTTCAATCAAAACATGTTTGGATCTCATTTTTTAA
Organism: Cranoglanis bouderius; assembly: GCA_023630585.1. Taxonomy (NCBI): domain Eukaryota; kingdom Metazoa; phylum Chordata; class Actinopteri; order Siluriformes; family Cranoglanididae; genus Cranoglanis; species Cranoglanis bouderius. Next base: position 29,886,383 of record CM042535.1, on the reverse strand, counting down.
ATGTATTTTGAGTGAGTAAATCCATCCACATACTCTTTACAACTGTAATTCCTTTCTTTAACTTTTACATGCTTACTAGGTGGTAAATAAAAAACTCTGCAACATATAGTCTGGAAAATGCAGTAATTGGAATTGTAATCTTATACATTTTGTGTTATTTTTGAATATTTCACATTTTGTGATACTTTCCACTATTGCACACTGTTGCCATACGGCGACAAAATTGTTTTACATTTTTAGAAAAAAAATCTTTTTATTACTTGAACTAATTCAAGTACTAAAAATCCATAAAAATTTTGACGTAAAATGATAATTCAAGCTGTAGAGGGTTAATTTGGCATTTCATTGAAAGTACTTCCTCTGTTTTGGTATCTATAGTTTCGTTTAATTTAATTATTTATTTTATTCCATTTATTTTTATTCTATTCTATTTAATATAGCTTTTATGTTATTCTGTATATAGAATAGCATGGTGTTGTGTTGACCCTCGAAGCATTTACTGTTGCATGTAAGACAGTGTGAAGAACACAGCAAGACGTGTTTATTTTCATCAGGTCAATCAGTCAAAACAGCTTGAATTCATCTTTCGATGCTTTAATTAGCAAGACAGAAGGAAACCGGATGAGCCTGAATGCAGACCCTTAAGGTCTGACGCGTTATCTGTCTGGCAGGACAAATTAAATCTACTTTTCAGAATGAATTGCACTTGCCATGACAAAGCATATCATTGTTTTGCCTCTTTTTTTTCTGATTTTATGAAATGACCTGATACTGAGAAAAAGCTGTGAGATGAGAATTTGTTCACACACTTAGTGGGCAGTAATTGTCTGCTTTTAAAAGGTCAGTTAGCAGATGCATTCACCAAAACTTTCCCCATTAACAACAACCCACAGGCATCCATGTAGTAAAGGTCAGGTGCACTGTTATTTCAGTTTCCTGGAACTCTTGTCATATTAATATACACTTTAAACTTGTGGTGTGAAAGTAATGATTCAGGACTTCTTAAAAATAACAGAATGCAGTGAATCCGCCAGCCAGATTGGACTTATTAAGATGCTTGTGCAAAATCAGAATCAACAAGTACATCGTAAGAACTGGTGCATCCTTACATAGTATAATATAATACACAATGTGTTATTTAACATTGATTGCACTGATTTATTTACTTTTCTTGTTAACAGTGTAGCCTAAAAAACAGTGATGCTGGAATTGTAACTTGTAGCCTGTGTGTATGCCTCTTTAATGATGTGCAGTTTGATGCCTAAAAATAGCGATTGCCTGAAACAGTTTTTGCTTTAACTATAGAAAGAATGACTAGTCTATGACGTTTTTGAGTTACTGGTCAGCTAGTAAAAATTAGTAGTCATGCAAGCCATTTTTGATGCTTTAGACCTTTGCATTTCTACAACAAAATATCTGGTCTACCAACAAGACAGCCCAAGAACATCTCAGAACTAGAAGCGTTCTGCAAGGAAAAGTGGGTGATATTTCATTAAACAAGAACAGACAGACTCCTAGCTAGCTACAGAAAGCATTTGTATGACATCTGCGACATCCACCAAAGTACTGGCTCAGACATACAGACCCCTGTATTAATCTCAGAGGGAAATTCACCTATTATAGCAGCACAGGCAGTTAGAAGTATACTAAAAGTAATGTAACATTATAAATGAAACAAAATAAGAATATAAATTCTTAGACGATTTATAATGTTAAATTATTTAATTAAAGTTTAATTAAGTAAATGTTAAAGCCACAATTACTATTTTGTTTTTCTTTTTTTTTTAAGTTAATCAAATATAACGTAACTGTGCATTAATATTTGCAAGAGTTTTGTGTTTACTTCTTTCTGGATACAAAAATAGCAACTGGCAGAGGAGTGAAAAAAAAAAAAGGTTTACACCCAATCTAATTAATTAAGCTGAGGTTTCACAGGTTAGGTTTCAACATTAGGTTTGTGTCTGGATGAAAATAACCCTGAGTTTAACGTGGGGTCGGCTGTGTTTTTGGTTCATGGTTCAGATCTCTATAAATAATCATTGTGTGTGTGTGTGTATGCGTGTGCAGATCTGCCTTGTAAATGTGCGCCTTTTTTGTTAATCCTAATCTTTCGTCAACGTGTCACTTTCGCAGCCTAAAAATGGCAAAAGCCACAAAGCAGGCTTGCTGTTTTATTTTAAGAATTCCTTCCCATCAGACACAGAGACGCTAAGATTCTCAGCAAGACTCCAGCGTGCTAATTGCTTTTCCTAATTTTCCTCTTTTCTTTCTTCACACCTACCTCACAGTATTCACCCTTCCTGATTTGCAGCTTCTCAGCTCTATCTGCTCGGTGCCAATCAAACATACAAGGTGAAACAAATTTTAAATGATTTTTTTTTTTTTTAATGAAGGAAAGCAATAATAGCGTGTACAATGTAGTCGACTGGATTTTATGGAATATGCTTCGTCATTTAGGAACCGTATTCAGGGTATGATTGCAATTCCATATAACGTTTGCATGTTGCTTGTTTGTACTCAAAACCACCAACCACAGTGCTGCTGAATTGTCGAAGCTAATTGGTAAGAAGGTGTTGATTATTATCTGTAATTCAAATCACAGGGTTATATGAATGCGTTTCTTCTAATATGTTATCGTTTCTATAGTAGCAACAACATTCACAAGAGACATGGCTGTGGTTCAAGTGAGTTCAAGGAAAATCATTTTTTTAATCTTTATGCTATCCATTTGCATGCGTGTACAGTGGGAAATATTGGCCCTCCATGGACTCGGTGCAAAATACAAGAATAATAAAGGACTAATGTGTATCAGAACATATAAAAGTGAAAATATACACATTAAGCATTTAATATTAGCTATAAAAAGCCATGTATCAAGTTCCTAACTCTTTATGTTCCTGGTGTTATTGAGGTTCTGGCTGTGATATTCTGTCCTAAAATAACATTATGCTAATATTTTCCTGCTGTACACCACACAGTAAACCCTACACTAGACCTGAAACACGTGTACCTTTTAATATTCCAAAATTGTAGACCCCAAGTGTAGAAGAGCTGCTGTACTGAGCATTGAACTCCACCACTAATCCACCAATATGCCAAACCACTCATATTTTCCAGTTCTTCTTCTGTTGGCTGCATTTTACTTTATACATCATCTCCAGAATTATTGGCACCTTTGGTGAAAAAAAACAAAAACGAATTCCATGTGCAGTTGATATTTTGAGCCTAAACATGTGATGCAAATGTGCAGTTGTGTGGCTTAAAAATGATTGGCACCTCCAACAGTCAATATTTGGTGAAGCCTTCTCTGGAGACAGCAGAAAGCAAATATAAGCCAATGAATATGGACACATAAGATGTTGTTGGCACTAGTGCCGCTTTGGCATACACATGAATATGGTCAACCACAACCATTTGACTTTATCTGCGAATGGGCAGTGGTAGCTCAGTGGTTAAGACATTAAACTTCTGGTCAGAAGGTTGTGAGTTCAAATCCCACCACTGCCAAACTTGTTACTGCTGGGCCCTTGAGCAAGGCCCTTAACCCTCAACCGCTCAGTTACAGTATATAAATGCAATGAATGTAAGTTGCTCTGGATAAGGGCGTCTACCAAACGCGATACATGTAAATGTAGAATGCTAACTGGACTTTCTGATCTGTACTATATCATGATTGTGACACTGCTTCTGAATTTTTTAGTGACCTCCAACAGGTCGAAAGTGTCAGGGATTGCCCCCGAGCGCTGCATGTGAAAGCGTGCATAAGCAACGCACGCTTCCGTGTTATGTTTTGTTTACGTTAACGTGTGTTTTGTTTTCATTCACATCCTGTGTCCTCCCCTGTCTTGTCATTGGTTATATCCAGGGGCGTAGCCATCATTTCAGATATTGGGGGGGACAGAATGTCAAGGGTATTGTTTTTTTCTGACCTTTGTCTAATTGATGGGTTTTATCCCTTTTTGCTCTTAATTGGCTTAATATGCAATTTATGATTCTGTACTTGCATGTTATATTGTATATTGCAGTGTATTATTTAAATATTGCAAATTTTGTTTAGTGTACATTGTATTGCATATACACAGCACACCGTATATACTATATACTTGTATATTCACACACTACTTTATTCTATTCTATTCAACAGTCCACAGTTCAGAGAAGAAACAAGTCACTCAAACCACACTGTTGCAAAGAGACTGTAATTGAACTAAACTAACAAACATGTCAATGTAAGGAGACCTTATATCAGTACAATAACATGTTATATCAACAATAACATGCAATACAATTTAGTGTAAAAAAAAAGTTTTTGTAATATTTCTATTAGGGTCAAAAACAACCAAATATTTACACAAAGATTAAGCCAACATACATCTCAATATTTTTAGCTACTTGAAACAGCCAAATATATTTCTGTGATTCTCCTTCCCATCTATGAATTGTTGAGCAATCATCTCCCTGTCTATACTGTCCAGTTTGTCACTGTGGATGTGACACACAGCCAGGTTTTTAATCTCCGAAGACTGCTGAAGCTTCTTTCAGCCTCATCTGAAGAACCAGGGGCAACAAGGTATAACCTCACAAGTGTTTCCACTTGGTCAAAGAGCTGGCGGACTTCTGGTAACATATTCTGAATAGTGCATGCAGCCTCAGTAGATGACTGATAATTATACTTGGACTTTGCTAATTGCACTCTCAGTGAATCCTAGTGGGATTCTGGATATTGTTCCATTTTCAAGAGTACTGATTGTAAGCAACCCCTCTTGCTCAAATCGTTCTTGCAACTGCATTCTGACAACATCCAGGACCTTGAAAAATTCTGTCTTGAAATATTCTGCAGAGGAAATGGGCGCATGTGCTGAACCCTGACCAGAGAGCCGTTTTGGAGGCTTTCGAGCACGGGGCATTTCAATTGGAGACAGATTTAGGGAGTCGCACATCTGTGCTGCTTTGTTGTAGATACGTTGGAATACATCTTCTGCTCTCTTTTTAGCAATTGTGTCCTTAACACAGTGGACAGCAGCCAGCACTCCATCTACTGTCTGGGTGCGGATTTGAAGAGAAGAATTGAGATACTCCAACTCTTCTGTCACTTCTAAGGCAAGTAAAAGGCCAAGCAAAACATTGCCTTTTTGAAATCTATCAAGCAAACCATTTGCCCTGCAAGCTGACTCTAAATGACCATATGCCATTTTCTCCAGAGCAAGTAACATCGGCTCATACTGGTTTAGCACAGCACGAATGGCACCAGAGCGTACTGTCCACCTTGTAGGACACAACGGTCTGATGGCTTTGACAGATAAACTCTCTGACTTTGAAATATCTGGGAAAATTGACTTCATTTTCACAGATTGTCCAAACAACACTCCCACTTCATGAACCCACTGCAAAGAGTCACGAATAACAGGAGATGCTGTGCAAGCATGCTGTGTAATTAAATTTACACAGTGCAGACCACAGTGGACATGTAATGCAAGTGGCTGACTCTCTTTGATGATAGCCTGTGCCCATGAATATTTTCCTGCCATGTTCTCAGCACCATCATAAGCCTGCCCTCTAAGCCCAGTGATGGATAAATTACGACAAAGGTATACATCCTTCAAAACCTTTGCCAGGTTCTCTCCTGTTGTCACAGACACCTCATACATGCCAGCAAATTCCTCATGGACTACTAGACCGTGATCAACATATCTTAGACAGACTTGTTCCTGTTCCTTCCCTGGTATATCTTGGGTACCATCTATGATGACAGAAAACTGCAAGTTTGGAAGTGAATCGATGCTTTGTACAATTTCATGAATTATAGAATTAGCGAATAGATTGAGGATTTCATTTTGAATTCATATTGCGGACAAGTATAGTTAGTTTTGAAAGACAATCATCTTCTGACTTGTATTTAAGAAGCTGAGCAAGGTTTCCTTCATCATCATGATGGCCTCTTAAAGATAAACTTTGTCTTGCAAGAAATTGCACTACACTGATTAACTTCAGTAGGCATTTCCTTGCCTCCTCTTGCTGGGATGCCCGTACATTGGACAGCTGAACATCTATTGGTCTTGCATTATAGATGTGTGGTGTTATGGCCATCTTGTGACATTCTTATTGACCATGTAATGTAAACCTTTCTCTGGCCTTCTTCCAGTTTTTAAAGCCAGAGTTTATAAAGGTGGTTTCTATGTTATTGGCGAGTTGTGATGGTTTGCTTTGAAAAGCTTTGTGGCAGTAGACACAGAATGCTCCATCAATACCAGACTCAAAATGAAGCCACGAGAACTCTTGGTACCACTGAGTTCTGTCTCGAAGCACCTGACACACAATTGTCTTTGGATCTGGCTGGTGGGGTTTTAATACAGTTACTGAAGATCTGCCTCCTTCTACAACAGTCAACCCTATGTCTGATGCTCCCTGTTCCGTCTATAAAAAAGTACAAAGTAGTCCTATTAGTCAAAGTTAAGGGTATACAAATATTTCAAGATATTGAAATGCTATGTTGTATTTTCCTTTCAGTTTGCACATTCATACAGTAAAAGGTAAGCAGCCACAAAGACACCATTTTCTCTCTGAATCTAAGCATAATAAAGCCAAATCCATGTATCACAGGACTAATAATACACTAAGAGATTTTAGTCATAACTCAATTTTGACAAAATGTGTAGTTACTTTGTTTGGCATATGCAAGTCAGTGTAGACAAAAAAAAAAACAAAAAAAAACAGCACTATTGAATATGTAATTAATAATAAACTATTATCACACCTCTGAAGCCTCATCCACTCTCAACTCTGAACCAGCTTCTGACTATTTATTGAAAATAACAAAAGTGTATGAAACATGATGCAAGGGAATAGTGTCATACTGAAGATTAAGAAATCAAATACACTGCTGAACAGTAAAAAGAAATATGTAGCATATTATTCATCATTGTGCAACACGAATACCACATGCCAAATGAACTTACACTGCTCGACTTGAATGAATGAATGAAAAGGAGTGAATGTTTTTTTGCCACTTTGAGCTCATAGTGACCTCTGAGCGCTCAGCGCAGGTCGCACGAGCGTGACACGCATGGGCATAGAATCCGCGGGGGAAGTGACACGTCCGTGACACGTGACGTGACCAATTGTCATGGCAACATCAGGTCACGTAAAGACTTGTACACGTATAGAAATCAAAGACACACAAATTGGCCATAGCCAGTGAAAAAGTGCGGGGGACGAATTTACGTTTTATTAAAAGTGCTACATCCATGGTTGTATCCTTCACGTGTCATGTTTTTCTCACCTGTTCCCATTAGGGTTGGGTATCGTTTGGGTTTTTTGCGATACCGGTGCCAAATCGATACTTTTAAAATGGTACTGGTGCCTAAACGGTGCCTGAACCTGAGCCACAAAATGACGGTGGATGACATTAAAGAGCGGCTTTTTTATTTGAACAATATATTAAAAGTTTAAAGTATACTTAAATATATCAATATAAGTAAATACAAAAATATTGCTTTACCTGACTTATCAGGGTTACTGCTAATAAATAACTTTTCTAATTAATCTACGTCAATCAACATGGACAGCAACTAACCGTTATAACCTAATACCATATTACAAATTACATGTTAGCAAAAAAATTGATATGCAATGTCAATTTATATATATGTATATTATAAATTATATATATATATATATATATATATATATATATATATATATATATATATATATATACAAAAATATAATTTTGCCCCATTAATCTAAAGTTTCTTACCATCAACCAATCACTGTTGTCTGCCTTTCCGTGTTGTTGTTCTGACTTGCGTTCACGTGAATTTTCTCAGTCGGGAAATTATTTTTCCGATTATTCTGACACCACATGAATCCAGTATAATTTAACTAACAATCAAATGCTGTGATGATGCTTCTTACGTCTGTTTCAGAGCAGCAGAGGGCAAATATTTCAATCAACAGCTCAGGGATTTATGTGGCACCGAAATGAGGCATCGAAACCTGCGTTCTGATTCGGTCCGGTACATACCGGTCATATAGGTACCGGTGGTAATATGGTTTCGGTTCCCAACCCTAGTTCCCATTTCCCCCTTGATTAATCGATGTATTTAAACCCCTCGTGTGTCTTTGTTCCCTGCACAGTTTTGTTTAGTGTCTCCCACATGAGCATTACAGAACCTTTTGTTTCCATGTTCTTACCTCGTTTCTTGATCTCGCTTTGGTTTTTTGCTTTTGGATTATCCTTGCTATTGCTGTTTGTACATCGCCTGACCCTTGCCTGTTTTTGGACTCTGATTTTCCATCACTTTTGGATTTGTCTGCCTGCCTCACTTTAATAAAAGCCTTTTACTGCACTTGCATCCTCCAATACCTCCTTTACATGACAGAAAGATTTTGGACGTGATTTCTAAATTCTTAACATTTTGTATGATACTTTATGGAATGGAATCCTTACGATTACAACAGTTTACGATTTAAACAGTTCTGTCCTGAAGACTTTCCCATGCACCATGACCATTACAAAGTGCTGTCATTCAGGACTCCTTATACTCCTGAATGCCAGCATAAGGGTTTGGACATGGTTTCTAAATCGGTAACTTTTTATATGACATTTGATTGCATGGAATCCAACAAAATCAGAGCTGGTGGTTAAAATTTCTAAAATTATGCATAAGATTAGTTATATAATATTACATTTTTGCACTGCCCGCTGACTTCATCTATGTTAAGAAAAATGAGTTGAATTATTTATTTGTCTTTTCTTGTTTATCAGTTTTGGTGATGCGTCTAGGTCTTTTTTAACAGAAATACAAACCTGTCCCAAAATTGTACATCCTATCCATTGTACTTGAGGTGTATCCGTCCGTCTAGTGTTCTGTCTTTCTCTTCTTGGTCATGTCACCATACTCCAAATGGAGAGAGAGCAAGACAGAGGGGTAAAACATCACCTTCATCCATCACAGAGACCCACACCTCACCCACCTGCTAAAAATAAACCCCTATTAGCAGCTGTCTGCCGGTGGAGGGCACAGGCGATGTTAAGAGAGAGAGAGAGAGTATGTGTGTGTAACAGACGCATGATCATAATGGGCTAAAGGAGAAAAGAGAGAGTGAAAGAATCAGCTATCCATTGCTCGATTGGTTGCCAATTATAGTTGGCACAGGTGCATTTTAAATGGCTACTTTTAATGGTATTTGCAAGTAATTATGATTTCTCTTTCCCCCGTGCTCCATGCAGATATTTAGTGAAATGAAATGAACATGGTCTCAAGACTGCACAATCATACGTATTAGCAAATGTCACTGGGTGTTAAAATTTACAAAAGGTTACAAAGGTTGTTTTAGCAGCTTTTCTTATGACTTAATTTGCATAAAATCCAATAAAACCAATCTTGCTCATTAGTGTTCCTACAAATGGTACCTGAGATCAGATTACAAAATGTAAAAATGGTTTTTGCTGTTCTGGCCAAATGGACACAAATGTTCCTGGTAACACTAACTATTAATCCTATATCTGTAAAGCATTATAGTGTTCAAGAGCACACATAATACCTGATAATGCCTGACATAAGCGTGTATAAGCATGTTTGCCTTGCACCTCCGGGGTTGGGGGTTCTAATCCTGCCTCTGTGTGCACGGAGTTTGCATGTTCTTCCTCTGCTTTGGGGGTTTTAGTTCGGGGGCTCCGGTTTCCTCCCCCAGTCCAAAGACATGCATTGTAGGTTGATTGGCATTTCCAAAATTGTCTGTAATGTGATTCTGCCCTGCATTAGGTTGGCACCCCATCCAGGGTGTCCCCTGCTTTGTGCCCCAAGTTCCCTGGGATAGGCTCCAGGCTCCCCGCGACCCTGTGTAGGATAAGTGGTACTGAAAATGTATGGATGAATCCAGAATTTACAGTGCTGTGAAAAAGTATTTGTTCTGTTTTCCTGATTTCTTCTGTTTTTGTGTATATCTCATACTAAATAGTTTTAGATCTTCAAACAAAATACAACATAAAACAAAGGTAACCTGGGTAAATACAGGTGGTAGAGCGGGTTGTCCACTAATCGTAGGGTTGGCGGTTCGATTCCTAGCCCACATGACACCATGTACCGAAGTGTCCTTGGGCAAGACGCTGAACCCCAAGTTGCTCCCGATGGTAGATGGCTCCCTTGCATGGTAGCTCTGCTGCTATTGGTGCGTGAGAGTGTGCGTGAATGGGTGAATGAGACACAGTGTAAAGCGCTTTGTGAACCACGAAGGTTAAAAGGCGCTATATAAGTGCAGACCATTTACCTATCACACATGAGAAAAACTAATTGTCCTGTTAAACTTAAAATCTGGTTGTGCCACCTTTAGCAGCAATAACTGCAACTAAACACTTCCGATAACTGGAGATCAGTCTTTCACTTACTTCTAGGACTAGGATATACTCCTATGCTTTGGATCATTGTCTTGCTGCATAATCCAGTTGTGCTTGAGTTTCAATTTACGAGCAAACAAGCAAACATTTGATCCTCTTTGAAACAGTGCCTATTAATAAAGTTGATACACTTTATCAAATGACAAATAAAATGGACATTTTGTAGTAATTTTGACGATTTGAATGAACAAAAATACAGATCAGTCACATGGAAAAAGTAAGTACACCCCTACATTTAGCACACCCATCCATAAAATTAGAAGCAGGTGTTCAAGATGTGTGTGCCAGTGATTAGAACCTGCTTAGGGAGTGCGGGGGAACCCGACTTATCTATACCCCTCTCGTATTTAATGTCTGGTATTCCCTTTCTTATTGAGGTGTGTGGTGTCATGTTGCATAATGCCTTCAGAAAAAAAGGTTGTGGATGCCTATGAGTCTGGTAAGAGATTTAAAAGATCTCCAAATTATTTGAAATACATCGTCCCACTGTAAGGAAAAGCATCTACAAGTGGTACAGATTTCAAACGCCAATTTGTCCAGGACTGGCTGTCCCCTCAAATTCAGCCCAAAGAGCAGACCAGCTGATGCAAAAAGAAGTCTCTAAGAACCCCAAAATTTCATCACAGGATCTGCTAGTAAGTCTTGCAGCTGTTGTTGTCAAAGTGCATGCTTCTACAATCAGAAAGAGATTGCACAAATTTGACCTGCATGGGAGGCGTACCAGGAAAAAGCCTTGGCTGTGTAAAGAGAACATTAGAGCAAGACTACAGTCTTGCTCTACAGGAATGATGTGCTCTGGACAGACGAATCAAAGATAGAGTTGTTTGGCCACAGTAACAGCAGGCATGTTTGGAGCTGACCAAAGACAGTTTTTCAGGAGAAGCACCTCATATCAACTGTGAAGCACGGTGGTGGAAATGTTATGGTTTGGGGTTTTTTTTTAGCTGCCTCAGGGACTAGACAGCAAGAATTCATTGATTCAACTATGAATTCTGCATCATATCAAAGAGTGCTTGAAGATAATGTGAGGTTGAAGTTGAACCAAAAGTGGACCTTTCAACAGGATAATGATCCTAAGCACACTAGCAAATCCACCAATGAATGGCTCAAAAAGAAGAAATGGAGGGTTATGGAATGGCCTAGTCAAAGTCCGGATTTGAATCTCTTTGAAATGTTGTGGGGGGATTTGGAACAGGCAGTACGTGCAAGAAAACCCTCAAACATCTTGCAACTGAAAGAATATTGCATGGAAGCATGGTCAAAAATTCCAGCAAGCCGATGTCAGAGACTGGGGGACAATTATGCAAAATGCCTACAAGAAGTTATTTCTGCTAAAGAGGGACATACCAGCTTTCGAGACCAAGGGTGTATTTACTTTTCCACAGAAGAACATCATATCTGTTGATATTTCTGTTGAATGAATGATTGAAAAAGCTTTTTTTTTCATTGTGGCTTTGTCCAAGTATATCAACTTTATTAATAGGCACTGTTTCAAAGAGGATCAAATGTTTGCTTGTCCAAATATGTCAAAAAAGTCAACAATTTCCATGAGGTGCACTTATTTTTTCACATGCCTGTATTTCTGTAAAGCTGTGTTGTGTCCAAGTGCAATATAAATAAAGATGAATTGAATATATTCATATGCTTATGCTTTACATAGTATTGCATATGCTTGTATGTGCATCTTACTATAACTACTTATGAGCAAATACAGTATATTAGGTATTATAATCTATTATCTATGCTTTTTAAATGCATTAGGAGAGTTCCAGTCTTGTTTTTGAGTATGCACTGCATTTTAACTTCTCTTTGTCCGTGCTAATGGTTCTCTCAGCCATAGCCGAGTGATACCAATTAGTGAACGGTTTGCATGGCATATTTGTAGTTGCTCATCTTAATGAGCATCTGTCTCATCTCCTTTAGTTTGAGTCTCTGTTGGTTTCTCCATTGCTGCTGTTGCATTGTGGGCCATCTCTCTCTAAGACACTCTGGCACATAATTGGCCGTCAGTCCACTGAGAGCAAAGAACAAGCGCCTTTGTGAGGTGTGAAATGCCACCAGCTACTACTTATGCCAAGTTAGAGCCAGATGCCATGTTCTAGCTCTAGGGGCTGAAAATAGCATGTGCAGTGACGCCATTCAATAAACCTCGGACTGTATTACATAGTTGTTTACCAGTTCCGTCTTGCGTCACTTGTTACTCGTATACACTCACCGGAGTCACATTCATCTCTAAGCCTTGTTCACGCACACTTTGGTTTCTATTCTGACCTAATGTCTAGTTCTCCTGCTGGTCTGGTTTAAAAATACCCCTCTATTACCATGCGAGCAATATTTTATCCTGACCTGCTCTGGGAGCAATTCCTTGTCTTGCCAAGCTTCATCTACAAACCAACATTGACAAGTCCATCTCATCACGGCTGAAGTAAAATACTTTTAAAGAAAAAAACAAACAAACAAACTCATAATGAATTAGGAATTAGGGAATGTTAGCATAATGCCAGTGAGACCAGTTAACTAGCTCTTACTAATATTCATTGACTGAATTTGTGCAACAAAGGAGCGGGCACCATCTGTGCTCCAGTTTTTAAACTCCAAAAGGTCGGTTTCTAAATAGGTTGGCTAGTCTGTTTGTCTGGTTTAATTAGCAGCTCTAAATGAATTCTTTTAAGAACAGAGGTTTGCATAACAGAGTCCATATTACCGACTCTTAGTCGTTATTCTTTGGGAATATTATTGTACACTGCTTGCAACAGGAGGGAGTTATAATGAGATATGAGAGAGAGAGGGAGAGAGAGAGAGAGAGCGAGTGTGTGTGTGTGTGTGTGTGTGTGTGTGTGCGTTCAGACACTAGGCAGACAGTCCAGCCAGTATCTGTGTAAACAGCAGTGTTTTTGGATCCATTCCATTATCAGTGTACTTTAAAAGACAAGCTGTCATGCTGCTATAATATGGAGAGAATGGTTGTGGGCAGTGAGTTATCGATCTCTCTTTCAACTGATATATAATAGACGCACACACACACACACACACACACACACACACACACACACTTTGTATAACAAGTGAAATTTCCGCTTGCAACTTATACACCATAAAACTGACTGTAGATTTTCCAGTAATTTGCTGGCAACAGGGTTGCCAATAAAGCACTGTAAAAAATAACTAACTAACTAACTATATAAATAAATATTAAACAACTGTAAATATATTTACAGTTAAGTACTGTGATATCTTACATAGTACAAAACACATAATCCAGTACATTTGCTCATTTGGCTGACATATAAGTAATGTACACTTGATGCAGGATAGAACTGAACAGAAGGTTAAGGGTTTTTCTCAAGGACACAACCATGGCAGTGCTGCGATTTGAACCGATTTGGACCTTCTAATCTGTAACTCACAGCCTTAACCACTGAGCCACCACAACTAGTTCACCTAGTTTACCGCTGTGATTAAACCACTTCTACCACTGAATTAACTCACACTAAACAATTGCATTGAATCAATGCAAGTTAGTAGGGCTGGTTGTGGTGGCTGAGAGCAAAACTGGCCATGCTCTAAGAGTGGAAGGGATGGCATACTCTCTCCCCTGTCAATCACAGCAGCACTAACCAATCATGGGCTTCTGTGAGTTTACGTATGCCAAAGAGGCTAGATAACTCTTTCCTCTAAGTGTGTTATGCTGCTTTCTGAGCAGCAGTTCATAAAGATTCAGTTGCTGGCTTCATGTGTTTCGGAGAAAGCACGTGTTAAGCCTTCACCCTCCTCTAGTAGCTGTCTTAAGATAGGGGAACTGGCTGGTGGGTGGGAATTGGCCAAGACTACATTAGGGAGAAAATCAGTGGGGGGGGTCAGTATTCTGTATCCAGTATTCAGTAGACTTTTAAAGATTAATATATATATATATATATATATATATATATATATAGGTTTTTTGTGATTGTTGCAGCCAAAAATACTTGATTTTGCTGCATCTTTTTTCGAAATTTGTGATGTAACTTGCCGAGTAACTTGTAATCGCAATTGCATGAAATTGTTTTGCATGGTCTTTCGCAGTAATGTTTGTTGGTAAATGCGACCTTTTAGCTGTGTTCATGTTGGACGCACATGAATCGAAGAGCGCTTTGGCTGAATGTGCGCTGTGATGACGTCACATAACACGTTTTGGCCCAAAATCTGCAGTAATTTTGAAAAATTGCAAGCTCCTCCAAATATTGCGGAGTTTGCTTGATTTTGATCTCAAAACCGCAAAATCCTGGAAGGACAGAAAATTTGCCTTATGTGTCTATGTGTGTGTGTGTGTGTGTGTGTGTGTGTGTGTGTGTGTGTGTGTGTGTGGGTGGGTGTGTGTGTGGGTGGGTGTGTGCGTGTGTGTGTGTGTGTCATGCCATTCTTATTATGTCATCAATTAAACACTTGCTCAATCCTATTTGTTTCATTGTCGAGCAATAGATTTAAATTTTAGCCCTCCCATCTAATCACACAACAAGCCATTACCAGCCAAACTATTGACAATTTCTGACAGAATTAGGCTTAAACACTTAAGCCTGTTAAAGTCAAAGTTATTCATTCTTTCCTTTGGCAAAAATGGCTAATTTGTACACAAGGCACATCCTTTATACTGTATACTTCAGCGGATCAATCAACTAGCCAAAGCAGTTTGAAGCAAAACCCCCACAGAATTGTTTGAGCTGGTGAACATGACAGATGTCGGGTTCATTAGCTATCTGTCAAGAGGATCATTCTCCACTGCAGCAGAACGAAACAATAATTGCTCAAGTTTTCTTTAGTGCTGAAACAAACACCACTGTTCTTGTTGACATATCTTACGTTCATAATAACGGTCAGCACATTTACAACTCACCCCAATTAATGTCAGTCATGAAAGCAACATACTATCAGCATGTTCTCCTGCTTTAATGCCACAAATGAGCAGATTTGGATTGTTTTGGCAAAATGCAAGAATGGAATTAATCTCAGGTTTTATTACTATGATTGTATGATGGTTAATAATGTAAGCTGCAAAACAGATAAATGGTACTGTATGCAATTCATTACATATGTATTGTGGTGTGGGAAACCCACCATTATAAATATGCATTTTCCTTTTATAGAACTGCCTTCATCTCATGCACATTTTACGATTTCATGGCCTCAATTTGTTATCTTGTCACTTTATTAAGTTGGGTGTGCAATTAACTGTAGGTGCACAATGTTAAAAAAAAAAAAAAAGAAAAGAAAAAGAAAACACAAAATAATAGTATGTGCTGGATCAAGTGCTATTTTCTTCACTGCTGAATAATGAGGGTGGAAGCCATATATTTAGCCATATTGTTCCAGTGATTAAACCAATCAAGGACTAATCATGCAGCAGTATATTGGCAATATACTAGATGCCTGCATTCTTCTCATTCGTATCATCTCAGTCATCTATCTTTTTTTGTTTTTCATTATTAAATTGACTGTTGCTTTCGGTTCCCTGGTGGACTAGTGCCTAGCATGTGATGTTCTCACCGCTGTGGCCTGGGTTCGATTCCTAGTCAGGGACCGACCCCAGCCACTGTAGGGTTGCACAAGCCACTCTCAGTGCCAGTCCCAAGCCCGGAAAATGGGGAGGGTTGCATCAGGAAGGGCATCCGGCTTAAAGCGTGTGCCGGAATTAAATATGCGGACAGGTGATCTGCTGTGACAGGACCCTGAATGAGAGCAGCCAAAAGAGGGGGAAAAAAATTGTCTCTTGTTTTAATGTTGCATCATATTACATTTGACAGCAAAGAAAGCAGTCCACATTTTCTATACCTGTTTTTTTTTTGTTGTTATTTTTTGGGAGGTGGGGAGGTTGGGTGCTTTTGTTTTAAGGCAGTCTAGATGCTACTGAACAGCCCTGTCTCGAACAACCTTGTAGGAATGAGCTTAAGGACATGTGTAACCCGACTCTGAATACAACTAACTTTGCCTGGATAAATATTACTGCAACTGTTGAACTTTATTTATTTACTTATTACTTTTTTAACCTTTACGCTCTAAGGAATCTTTCTGGTGTGTTGTGTTGAGTCTCAGTTCATTGTTCTACCCGTGCTAGGGAAATAATAAATAAATAACCCATGACAGCAGAATCCAGCAGGGATGATGTGTTCAAAAGCACTAAAAGTCTTAGTGGCTTCCCAGGAGAGATGTCTGCCACTTCCAATTAGTCAGTGGGCCATGTAGTGCAAGATTCCTTCGAAATGGTGACTTTGAATTGCCCACATGAGTGACCTGTGTGGGTTGCACACAGAACTGAGGAGAAGATTCTGAGATTGAGTGGCACTTGGTCAAAAACAGAGGGCTGAACAGGCAGAATTAATCACTTGATTACTCTGTCACAGTTTAAACACGAAGACCTCGTTTGTCTGCTGGTTCAATATTCATAGTAACAACTTTGTATCTTTTCACTGCCAATGGTTTTATTAAGGAAGATGCTGTCCAAGCTTGAAATATGCTGGCTAACAAATGGGTTTTACATTTGGACGATTTTCAGTTCTGAGCAGTTTCCCGTCACTCGAATTGCACCAACTGCTTGCTGTCAGTCTCTCAGAATGCTCCGTTAATGGAGCGTGATTTTGCTCGACTCAAGTGGGAATTTCTTCTTGACACACTCAATCTACTTCTGTAATTAAGCGTTTAACTTAGTTTAAGCAATGTGTAATTATCCCAGACGTCTCTCAAGGCAGTGTTCACTCTGTCTCTGTCAGCGTCGTAACAGCCTTACAGTGAAACAGTACGGAAGCTGCCATGCAAGAAAGAGAAATATATCCATCAGCATCTCAAGATGTTTTCTTGTGCTAACAAAATGATTTTCTCATAATAGCAATTTTTTTTTTCTTGCGCGACAGCATTTTGCCTGCGCACTCATGGTACCACTTGGTAGCTCATCATAAAGTCATGCTGTGTTCAACTAGTGTTTACAAGATTTCATAACAAGATGATTTCATATTAAGGATCCGCTGTTGTGTTCATGAGTTGTGACACAGTGTTGATGATTCGCAATAAAGCCACGCTGCTTGAAGATGGGTTTCTGTCAACGCGATTGTAACGAATCAATCATTACTAGCATTATTCCTTTCCACCAGAATAATGTAATGGATCAACTTTAAACATGAAACGAAACAGAAGCGCACGCTTGGATTCAACGCACCTTTTTAAAGGAGATGAGTTTTAAAGCGTGCCCGCATTATCTACCAGAATGAGTAGTAAATCGGATGAATCTGCAACGTTTAAAAATATTCTCCACCAGTTACAATTTATGTAACGAATAAAAAAAATGTTTAACACGTTTAAATGTATTCTCCAATTTATATAAGGAATTAGCTCGACTGGCGTGAAATATATCTATATATCTAATCAATGCGTGTTGTGACCAGTTATAAATATACATCAGCCATGAAAGGGAATTCATGTATGTGCACATATACATATAGATAATTAACTACAACGGATTATAATTAATTATGACTATGTATGTGGCCTAGATCAGCTTTATGAACTCTAAAGAGTGAGTTTATCCTTCTGGCCAGGAAGAATTAACCCACAAAGTTTGTTATTAAAGATTAGAGCAGGTAACGAGATCTTATGCAGTATTTAATTGACTCATCCCGTCAACAAAAACAGAGAAAATCAAGCGTGGGATAATAGATTTTAATAGCTATATGTGACTATGGATACACACGACTAACTCTAAGCAGAACATACATATATACACATCTATATACAGGGAGAGAAAAGGGATAGAGAGAAAGTGATGAAAGAAAGGGAAGCAGACAAAAACACAACTAATTAGCCTTTTTCAGAACCAGCACGAACTTAATTCTCCTGTAACACAGGGGTCCAATCTTAAACGCAGATATAGGTCATTAACTATACTTGCATGGCCTCAAGGTTGAGAGTTTGTGCGAGGTCGTGTAGAGTTCGCTGGTTCGTTGTTGTTTGAAAAGGCGTGAGCCCGGAGGTACTTGCATCTTGTGTCCGGAGAGAGTGAGATCCTGGCTTCCTCTTCCCGGGGCACATGGCCCCGGGGAAGAGAAACCAGAAGAAGTGAAGTCCAACTCTAACTGTAACTCTCACTCTGACTGGAGTGGAGCGTGGTGTTGTTTTAAAAACATCACCTGCGCACACACCTCTTTGGGCTATGGGCCAATCAGGAAGTTGGGTTTGCATGTCCGGATGAACTCTCTTTGTCTGGTCTCGGACCCTAATTTAAATGTCGAGGGAGGAGCCGGTCTATACCGTGTTATAAATTAAATTAAGAGAAAACATGAAATGATGTATCCCATTGCAATGTGATATGCATAATCAATCAGGGTATCTCGAGACGATTAACTACATACCAAATTCGATGGATTTGTAAAGAATATTACAAATAAAACCTGGTTACAGACATTTAAAATGATATGCTAGATTAAAACTATCTAAAGTCATTACGGTTAGTTACATAAACACACAATATATGTAAACAAGATAACATCACACTATTTAGACATGGAATAATTACATATAATTACACGTTACATTGAAGAGAGAGAGATTTCTCCATTGTGTGTGTAAGGTAAGCGTGTGTGTGTGTGTGTGTGTGTGTGTGTGTGTGTGTGTGTGTGTGTGTGTGTGTGTGTGTGTCCAGAAGAGGGGGCTGGCGTTCTTCTAATGTCCCACTGGTCCTTGGTCACCTCAGGGTGACCTTAGGGAGGACATTTCTTCCTCTGGCTCTCTGACTTTGAAGCTAAATCTATATGGTCGTAAACCGAGATTAGATCAAAGATTTACAGGCCCTTGGTCGGGGAGTTTTGGTGGACCCCTGCTGACGAACGAATCATGAAGTTTCCCAGACGTTCAGTCATCAAAGGTTTCTTTTATTTGCAGGGGTAAGTCCTGTGTGGGTCCCAGAGAGACTTTTTGCATTCCAAAGGGCGCATCTGGTCAAAGGAGGCCTCTCGGGGTTACTCTAGGTCGTCTAAGTGGTGAAACTTTCTATGTTTCGTTTGGGTTAATTTAGAAAATCAGTTTGGGCATAGTTATACGCTACAAGGATTAGCTGTAGTCTAGTTTGGAATTATGAACTCTAAAGAGGGAGTTTATCCTTCTGGCCAGGAGGAATTAACCAACGAAGTTTGTTATTAAAGATTAGAGTGGGTAATCGAGATCGCAGCGTTTAATTGAATCTATCATGTGACAAAACAGAGACAAATCAAGCGTGGGATAATAGATTTTAATAACTAGATGTAACTATGGATACGCACGACTAACTCTAAGCAAACATACATATGTACATCTATATACAAGGGAAGAAAAGGGAAGCAGACAAAAACACAACTAATTAGCCTTTTTCAAAACCAGCAACGAACTTAAATCTCCTGTAAACAGGGGTACAATCTTAAACGCAGATATAGGTCATTAACTATACTTGCATGGCTTCGGTGTGAAAGTTCGCGCAAGGCCGTGTAGAGTTCGCTGGTTCGTCGTGCCGTTTGAAAAGAGGTGTCGGCCGTGAGGCGGTTGCATCCTTTGTCTGGGAGAGAGAGAGATCCTGGCTTCCTCTTCCCGGAGCACGTGGCCCCAGGGGAGAGAAACCAGAAGGAGCGTAGAAGTGAAGAGTTACTGAAGAGAGTAGAGACGACAACAACTGAGGAGAAAAGTTTCAAAGCGTGGTGTTGTTTTAAAGACAGCACCAACACACATGCCTCTTTGGGCTATGGGCCAGTCAGGAAGTTGGATTTGCATGTCCAGGGAGGAGCCGGTTTATACCATATTATAAGTGAAATTAAGAGAAAGCATGAAATAATGTATCCCATTGCAATATGATATGCCTAATCAATCAGGGTATCTCGAGACGATTAACTACATACCAAATTCGATGGACTTGTAAAGAATATTACAAATAAAACCTGGTTACAGACATTTAAAATGATATTCTAAATTAAAACTATCTAAAATCATTAAGGTTAGGTTACATGAACACAATATATGCAAACACGAAAACATCACACTATTTGGACATCGACTAATTACATATAATTACATGTTACATTGGAAAGAGAGAGATTTCTCCTTTGTGTGTGTAAGGTAAGCTTGTGTGTGTGTGTGTGTGTGTGTGTGTGTGCACGTGTAGGTAGCTTGGGCAAACTGGGGCAGAGTGGTCATTAAACAGATAGGGATTTACAGCTCAAGGAGACAGAGAAATTTCATTGCTAACCCAGGCTGATTCAGAAATCAGTTTGATATGTTCATACGTTACACGATAGTGTAATTTTCGTCTTAGAAAGCTTTTCACATGTGAGGGAAGTTTATATTCTTAACAGTTTGATTTCATTTTCCTTTACTTTGCTAGTATATGCTTGGCATTCGTTTTCTCCATGTTCTTAGCAACAATATTCTCCCAACTTTGAAATTTTGAAAGTTATAGGATCCTGTCCCTACATCCAAATTATACATTCAAGAAGTTCTATTTTGAACACGCCATTATTTTACTTGCCAATTTACGTAAGTCTGAAATTTTAAATATGGTTTGAAATTGAGAAGCAAAAATCAACTTATTGCTTAGTATTTTATTATTGTCTGCATGTTTTTATCATGAATGAGCCCCAGCAGATTCAAACCATTTGTTAACAGCAAATAAGGCTGAGTTACCAAAAACTGAGCCATATTTTGTATTCATTTAATTACAGTATATTTTTGTCTTGAAAGAGAGGCAGGGCTTAGCTCAGCTAGCCAATTAATACCAGCCGGCTCTGCCCATCCTAGATTTCTCTTTTCTTATGAGCCATAGCCATGCTTTTGAGATTTGCTTCTCTGCACAATTTGGTTTCATGCCAGGCACACACATGGTGTGACCACCTCGTCATAATCTCTTCCTGTGCCCTTCCCTATGTGGCCTTTTCAAAACTCAGCCAGTCTGCCCTTTACTTTCTCAGTGTCCCTATTTACCAACCCACTCAAACATTACATACTTGTGCTCATCAGTTGTCAGTTCTGTCCAACTCGATCTCATACAACATTGGCTGCAATTCTACCAGGTAGATTTTTCGGATTTCATTTGCATGAAATTGTAATAAATAGAGATGGATTGTGTGAAATCTTACAAATTCACAAGGAGAAACGATCTTGATTCTGATTCAGTTTCAATTCAGGGTGCCAAGGTATAAATATAAAAAGATTCTTTATGCATTTTCATTTGTCATAAAAAAAAAATACTGTACTTAACTCTTTTTACCAGAGTCCAAAAAATGGACTTTGCGCCTGTTTTGGGGTTGGCCGTGTTCAGCATTGAATTTATTTGTGATGTCACACTCCACAGTAGTGGTTAATGGAAAGTAGACACTCAGGGCTTTAAGAATTTGCAGTTTATCATACGTATTTCTTTTTTGTACATAGTCTATTAGGTTTAAAAGTTATAATTGTATTGTTGCAGTTGTATACTGTGGTTTACTATCAAAAAAGCTTTACTTGTGCCGTCCATTTTATCTCTGTACCAATGCTCTGTACCAATTGTGGAGAGATGTGAATTGTTTGCCCAGTAGAGGGGCCACACCCCTCCTATTTCCCATCGCCCTGCTCACCAGCAGCTAAACACAGAGTCACAATACTCTACACACAGAAACCCAACAGTGTCCTGACTAATCTTACAACAGACTTGCAGCGATAAAATAATTAATTTGTTTATATTGATTGAAAATGCTGATAAGTTGATTTCCATTTCACCGGCAGAATGGAACGCCAGTGTTCTTCGAGAAAGAGTTAATGTATTTCCATTTGGATGGCCATGATAAATTGTACTTATTGAGCACTATTTGAAAAGTTTATCAGAACATATGTTGTTAATATGTTGGCCAGATTACCCTTGTGTCCTTTGGTGTAGGAAAAGAGTGCCAATTTTTAATTCAGTATAAAAATAACCGATGTATGCATTCTAAAAGTGACATCAAACTCACTTTTTGAGCTGTGGCTGACCAGGCGAGGTTCAATGTGGAACTGTGCAGTTCTGTGAGCCTCAGATACCTGTTCTTGGCTGACAGGAGTTCGATCTGAACTACCTCAAGGATTTGAGTGTTGTGTGTTCTGAGATGCTTTTGTGCTCACCGTGGTTGTAAAGAGTGATTATTTGAGTTACTGTAGACTTCCTGTCCGCTCAAACCAGTCTGGCCATTCTCTGGGTACAGGTGTTGCTATTAAAATGGCCAGTGAGTGTATATATTGGATAGAAAGCAATTTAGGATTAAGCCTAACTGTGTTGGAAGTGCATAAATAAAAGATTCTGTATTTTTTCATTCATTTTTACTTTTTATTAATGTTTAGCCAGCATTAATTAACATTAACATTAATGAACAATTAACATTGCTCAGTTTCTCTAATAAACTCTGTATTTATTTATATATTGTAGATTTTTAAGCATTGCCCTCTAACTTTAATTCACACTCCCACTTGTACACATCAGGACCTGATTTTGTGGATTTATTTCTGTGAATATAGTTTTATATTTCTAATATTTGAGAAGAATAAATATATTTGGTGCTTTTATACATTTTACAGTGACATTGCTAGAAAATCTAATAATTTTGCATGTATTAATGGATCAGTGCAATGTAACAACCAGAATGTGAAGGTTAAGACTACAGATGCTTCAGGCTAAATGCATTATTCATATGCAGTGTCCTTGGCTGTGCATGAATGTGTCATATATGTACTGAACAGCCTCTGAATAATTGAGATGAGGCTTGCGCATGCGCTGTTCGGACTGGCTAGTGTGGTCTGGCTTATTTTCCTACCCTGCTAATAGTGGCGTCAGTCTATTAGCCGTCCCTACAGGGTTCCGGGTCTGTGCCAGGGTTCCGACAGTCTCGCTGTCCACAGCGCTTGTATTCATGATACCTGACGACTGTGAGCTCGCAGGGTCCATCGCTCTAACCTGAATTCTAGATGTGGCTATTTTTAGCACGCTTGATATGATCCCCATAGGAGTGTCCATGTTGGAAAGGTAATTGTAATTCCTTAGTTTTTCCCTTTCTCTAAAATCCTGGCTTTGTTTCTCTGTTCTGTATCTCCCGTCTATGTGACCTTCACAGAATGACTGCACTGAGCTTTACCCTCATAATTCATCCAATTTAATTAGCACACCTAAGGTGGAAAATACTTGAGTAATTTTACTTCATTACTGTACTTAAATATTATTTTGGCATATTTGTACTTTACGTGAATGTTATATAAATTGAACATTTGTCCTCTTACTTAATTACTACAGTTGAGGTCATAAGTTTACATATCCTTTGCAAAATCTGCAAAATGTTAATCATTTTAAAAAATAATAAGAGGGATCATTAAAATTGCATTTTGTTTTTTATTTAGTACTGCCCTGAATAAGCTATTTCACATAACAGATGTTTGCATAGAGTCCACAAAACACAATAATAACTGAATTTGCACAAATGAACCAGTTCAAAAGTTCACATACGCTTGATTCTTAATACTGTGTGTTGTTACCTAGATGATCAGTGGCTGTTTTTATGTTTTGTGATAGTTGTTCATGAGTCCCTTGTTTGTCCTGAGCAGTTAAACTGCCCACTGTTCTTCAGAAAAATCCTCCAGGTCCTGCACATTCTTTGCTTTTCCAGCATCTTCTGCATATTTGACCCCTTTCCAGCAGTGGCTATATGATGGTGAGATCCGTCTTTTCACACTGAGGACAACTGAAGGACTCAAACTATTCTAAAAGGTGCAAACATTCACTGATGCTCAAGAAGGCAACATGTTATTCAAGAGCCAGGGGGGTGTAAACTTTTGAAGGGGATGATCTTTGTAAATTGTTATTATTTTGTTTAAAGAGCTTTTTTTTTCATTTAGTACTGCCCTTCAGAAGCTACATAAGATATTAACATGTTTCCCAGAAGACAAAAGTGTTCAAAAGTTTACACTCCCCAGGCTATTAATGTATCGTGTTGCCTCCTTGAGCATCAGTGAATGTTGCACCTTTTGTAATAGTTGTGTACGAGTCCCTCAGTTGTCCTCAGTGTGAAACGATGGATCTCAACATCATATAGTCCACTGTTTAAAGGGGTCAGATATTCTGCAAGGCTTACAGTATGTAAACTTATGACCTCAATTGTATATTTCGAAAAACAAATTACCTTAGACCTTCAAATTACTCAGTACAAATCACCAAATGACTGACTGCACACTGGTTATCAGTTGAATGGGCTCAGTTTATCAAGCAATCATTTCATCCAATCAAGTTCCTCAGTGTTAAAAAGCCTATCGATTATTGTGCCAGTTCATCTGCCATGACCTTCTCATGCTACACACTGAAGTTAGCGCTATAGCTGTCCGAGCGCATCTGAATTTGGACATAGCCACCAGACTGAAGTGTGGAACTTGAGGATGAGTGGCCAGGCTCTACCTCAGTAAAATGTTTCAATATGCTGGAGTAAGAAAAGACTTGTTTAAAAAGAGGCATCTCCTCCATCTAAAAATTGAAAAAAGCATATTGATGTAAGTTTTGCTAAGTTGCTAACATAACATACTTTTTTTTCTTTTTTTCTTTTTGCTAATGCCAGGTTAGACTAGCAGCGATTCCAGTTGCTAACATAAACTGGCCAATTCTAATTTAAAATGGCTAGGCCCAATTCCAGCTAATGCTGAAAATTGGTTATTTACAAATAACATTAGTTATTTAACTTTACATAGCATTAGTCATATGCATATGACCGTCAAACTTGGAGAGATTGAATTATGTTTTCACTCAAAATGATGCTGTGGCTTTAAAATGAAAATCGTCTTCTCATCATTTAAAACAGTTGACGAATTACTTTTTAATACTTGACTACATTTAAAAGTAGCAATGTTGTTACTTTTAAATATGAGCACACCTTTGGCTACTTCAACTTTTATTTAAGTAGGATTCTGACACATTATTTGTACTTTCACTTAAGTATAATTTCTCAGTACTGTTTAGGAAGGATCTCAGCTTGTTCCATCCTTCAGGCCTGAGTGGACCTCATGACAGGGGTGACAGAATTTTTCTGCAACTGCCTTAGGGTCAAAACCTGTGCTGCCAAACGCAGACAAAAGAGGAATAAAACAAAGAATGAGGAAGAGAGATAAGATTATGTGGAGGAAAGGCATTTGAAGGGTGTCAGTGAGAAGGTAAAATGCCACATAGATAGAGGTTAGAGATCATTAGAGGAGGAGGAGAGATAATTACAGGGATGGAGAAAGCTAGCAGAAAGTGAAATGAACTCAGTAGGTGGCCTTGTACCAAGTTTTATTGTTAATTGAACTTTTGATGCAGTCCCTCAGTGCACATCTCTTAGCTTCCTCAGACTTTGAACAGTGTGATTGGCCCTGGGTGAAATTCTTGTGTGGCAATGACTCAAAGTGTATGACTTATTCAGTAATTTCCACTTTCATGACTCCGGAGAGAGAGAGAGAGAGAGAGAGAGAGAGAGAGAGAGAGATGCCACTGCTTTTGTTCCTTGACCTTGTTGTTTTGCTTTTTAGGTTTAATAAGATTAGGTTTTGGATCTTTGTCACTGAACAATTATTCACACTTCAAGGAAAAGTCCACCCTAATGTTTAAATTAAATTACATATTGAAGTATTTATGATCTGCTTAGCGTTTCTGATGCTAATTTGTTGGGTGATACTGTATTTTCATTATTCCTGTGAGAAGTCGGCGGTTGTGTGGTGCACTGATGTCACGGGGGACATTGCTTGCTCATTCACAATGGTGTTTAATAGGAGAAACAATCTCAAGCATGAAAGATAACAGTCAGGTTTTGTTGTTAGCTTCTAAAAGCTAAAGAGCACGAGCTTCTTTCCTTACTATTTCCCAGTGGCGTTTATTGTCATATTAATGAGAAATGCAGTGTAGCAGTAGTGGAGATTCAGAGTTTCAGAAAGCAGTGCAGCTATTTGACGCAGTCGCGCTAATTTACAGCAGAGACTCGGAAAGTTAACTTGAGTGGAGTGAGCATGGGCACGATGGCATATTAGCATGGAAGTTGAAGCTGATCTGTTTGAGAACAGTTTACAGATGAGGAGATGAGAGAGCTGGACAGACTAAAGGATTAAAGCGCTGCTGCTTCACTCTCTTTAGGTAGAGATGAAGCAAGGGCTAAATCCCACTACTAGCACTGGTAACCAAAGTGAAAATAGATCTTGTTGATGAAATTTAAACAAAAACTTCAACTCAGCATTTCATTGCATTTATTCATTAATTATAAAGACTAGTAGTTCAGGGTGGCTTTTCTTCTTTTAATGCAGGATGTGAAAACAACAAAAACAACAACAAAAAAAATCATTAAAGTATGCTACAAGTTTATTTCAGCTTTCATTTCCTCATATTTACATCTAGATGTGTTAAACAACATCTATGTTGTTTAATCTATCGTGGTAAAACACGGCACCTTTTGTATCAGACAACCTAATGTTTAGGTGAGCAAAAGTATAGGAACAGATATTGAATAAAAGAAAATTATTGTAAATAATACTTAATATTTGGTTGCATATCCCTTGCGTGCAACAACTGCATCAGACCAATGACCCATTGACATCACCAAATGGTTGCATTCTTCTTTTATGATGCGTTTTCAGGCTTTTACCGCAGCTTCAATGCTTGTGCAATGGCTCTGATAGATTTTCCTTCTTTTCTCAGCTTCGAAATGGCTTGCTTTTCTCCTATAAACAGCTCTATAGTTTTCATGTCGGTTTATCATTTTTATCAACAAATGCAGTCTTCACAGGTGAAATCTAGGGCTGAAACCAAGAGTAGATATTCAGAGCTATTAATTGTTTAAACAATCAATTTTAACAGGGCACACATGCACTGAAAAAAATTATTCATTGGCTCAACAACCATTACGTATAAATATAAATAGATTAAACTCAAAAATGTTCATTTTTAAAAACATTTTAGCTTACTTAACATACATTTTCAACAGAAAAATGTCAATTACCAGGTGAAATTAAGAGTATGCATAAAGTGAACAAAAAAACGTGGGTCACGTCAACTACAATTACAGTTAGGTTAAGGTTAAGTAAACCCAACTTAAAATTTGAAGTATGACTGTGAGCCACGTGACAAGCAAATATCCGGTGAAAGACGTGAAGGAGCCATTTTCTGAAACACAACTTGGTGAAGACGGTGAAAACTTTGTCAGGTAATCTTTAAATAAATTAAGTAAAATATTAGAGTTTTACTTTTTAACATCCATTAACACTCATTTATTGCGTTAGTGCTCAAGGTGGTACTTTTTAAACAGAATGTTTTAATTGCTACGAATGTCAGTACTTCGTAAAAAAAAAAAAATATTTGCAAGCATCGAGTTTGTGCGAGTGTTTGTAGCATGTAGCATTGCAATCTGTAGCATGTAGCATTGCAATCAGTAGCATGTTGTAACGAATCAATCATTACTAGCATTATTCCTTTCCACCAGAATAATGTAATGGATCAACTTTAAACATGAAAACGAAACAGAAGCGCACACTTGGATTCGAAGCACCTTTTTAAAGGAGACGAGTTTTAAAGCGTGCCCGTATTATCTACAAGAATGTGTAGTAACTCGTATGAATCTGCAACGTTTAAAAATATTCTCCACCAGTTACAATTCATGTAACAAATTAAAAGATGTTTAACACGTTTAAATGTATTCTCCAATTTATATACGGAATTAGCTCGACTGGCGTGAAATATATCTATATATCTAATCAACGCGTGTTGTGACCAGTTATAAATATACATCAGCCATGAAAGGGAATTCATGTATGTGCACATATACACATAGATAATTAACTACAATGGATTATAATTAATTATGACTATGTATGTGGACTAGATCAGCTTTAGGGTTAGCTGTAGTCTAGTTTGGAATTATGAACTCTAAAGAGGGAGTTTATCCTTCTGGCCAAGAAGGAAATATCCGTTTCTAGAGCGTGTAGCCGAGATCGCAGCGTTTAATTGACTCATCAAGTGAACAACACAGACAAATCAAGCGTGGGATAATAGATTTTAATAACTAGATGTAACTATGGATACACACGACTAACTCTAAGCAAAACATACATATGTACATCTATATACAAGAAGAGAAAAGGCATAGAGAGAAAGTAATGAAATAAAAGGGAATGGCAGACAAAAACACAACTAATTCGCCTTTTTCAAAACCAGCAACGAACTTAAATCTCCTGTAAACAGGGGTACAATCTTAAACGCAGATATAGGTCATTAACTATACTTGCATAGCTTCGGTGTGAAAGTTCGCGCGAGGTCGTGTAGAATTCGCTGGTTCGTTGCGCCATTTGCAAATAGGCGTGAGCCATGAAGCGGTTGCATCCTTTGTCAGGGAGAGAGAGAGATCCTGGCTTACCTCTTCTCGGGGCACGTGGCCCCGGGGGAGAGAGAAACCGGAAGAGTGTGAGTGAAGAGTTACTGAAGAGACTGACTGAAGAGGAGAGGAAGAGAAAAGTTTCAAAGCGTGGTGTTGTTTTAAAGACAACACCAACGCATAATCAGTCAGGGTATCTCGAGACGATTAACTACATACCAAATTCAATGGACTTGTAAAGAATATTACAAATAAAAACCTGGTTACAGACATTTAAAATGATATCCTAAATTAAAACTATCTAAAATCATTAAGGTTAGGTTACATGAACACACAATATATGCAAACACGAAAACATCACACTATTTGGACATCGAATAATTACATATAATTACATGTTACATTGAAAAGGGAGAGATTTCTCCATTGTGTGTGTAAGGTAAGCTTGTGTGTGTGTGTGTGTGTGTGTGTGCGTGCGCGTGTAGGTAGCTTGTGTGTGTGTGTGTGTGTGTGTGTGTGTGTGTGTGTGTGTGTGCCAAGGGGGGAAGTTTGGTCATTAGCATTCCAAAGGTATCTGGTCAAACTGGGGCCAGAGTGGTCATTAAACAGATAGGGATTTACAGCTCAAAAGAAACAAAAGAAACTTCTGTGCTAAGCCCAGGTTGATTCAGAAATCAGTTTGATACCGTCAGACGTTACAATGTAGCATTGCAATCTGTCAAACAAAATGCTTCATTTTTGTACTAACTGTCTGAAAACCTTTTGTAAACTTTTGTTGAATGAAGTGATATTTTTTTCTTATTGATCTGTACTCAATTCATTATTCATAGTATTGTAACCATTGGTCGATGGTTAACCAATTAATTGGTAGATTCTATTGGTTACATTTTTTTAACACATAACAAGGGCTATCTTTTACTTAATTACTTCAAGTTGAATTTACTTAAAAAGTGTGAAGGAAAAATGGTGCATATATATTTTAAGTAAATCCAACAAATCATTTCTTTCAGTGCATAACAAAGATTTTCTTGTCAGTTGAACTTAAAATGACTTCAAGTTGAATTTACTTAAAAAGTATGAAGCAAAAATTGTGCATATATATTTTAAGTAAATCCAACACATCATTTTTTTCAGTGTGGGCAGCAAGAAACACCTATCAGTCGCATGTTCCAATATCGTCGATCACTTGAAAAAATGGGTGGGTTCAAACAAAAGGTGCCATGTTCTAAGTTGTTTAACGCATCTAGGTGTAAATATGAGGAAATGAAAGCTGAAACACTGATCTATCATCTCATATTCATCTTTTGATCTCAAACCCAAATGTCTTCAATATACAGCAAAAACAGAATTGGCCTTGCTGTTCTAATACTTTTGGATGGGACTGTATAATTGGTTAGTACACAAGTTGTACACAAATATCAGATATGCTTACAGTTTATAGGTATGAGTATACTTGAGGTATACTGTTTTAAATGTAATTAGGGCTGCAACTAACAATTATTTTCATAATCGATTAATGTGCCAATTATTTTTTCGATTAATCAGTGTTTTTTTTTTTAATTTATTTCAGTACCATTAATTATATATATTTATTACTTTATATTATATATAAGTATTTATGCATTATTTTTATGGATGCACAAAAAAGCACTGATTAAACTATAGTCCTAAATGAATAATAAAATCTCCCTTTCACTGCACCTTCTTGGTTTCTGTTAGTCCCTGCCTTTAGACATATCGGTTTACTTATGATTACTTTGATCGTACCATTTTAATTACACATTACAAATCTTACCTGCGCTCCCACTGTTTATCACCGCATCTACACTGCGAGTGAGGAGCAGCATGGCCTCGTTACTAATAGATCACTTAAAGATCGCTCCCGTTATAATAAACAACAGAATTGACACTGCAAGTGTGCAAATACAGCATATAATAACAGTAAACTTGATTTAAACTGAACCTCTTAAGCAATTCGCACCAATTTCCCCAACCCCTTGCACACAGTGGAGCATTTTGGATATAAACATATAAACAAGTTTGTGCTCGTGCATCACTGCCATGCTTCCCTGCTACACAAGCTCTGATTTGTAAAGTTTATAGGCTACAGCCTTCTTCACTACATTTAATATAAAATGCTCCCCTGCCTTAGAGGACTTGGAGGTCACACACTTTTTCCCGCTGTCACACCTCCGTCTGATGGTGACTGAGGTCATGTTGGCCATAAAAAGGTAACGCTGACATAAACAGTAGAATGAAGAAATTCATTGTTGTTGACTCTGGGTATCTGCTAAAGCTGGGAAACGGCTTATACTTCCGGTTAGTAAAAAAAAACAAAAAAAAAAACGCTAGTGTTCCATTTGAGACGATACTACCCTTCTAAAATTCGTACAATAGACGGTAGAGTACATTATTTGGGACACAACTCTCATTTGGGTCTGTACTCTCTGATGCGAGTTTTCAGAACAGAAATAACAATGAGTAAATGTATCCCGTGCTGCGTGCAGACCAACTAATCGATAATGAGATTCGTTGACAACGATTTTCATAATCGACTATTAGAGATTAGCTCTAAATGTAATACATTTCCTAGTCTAGACAATTTTCCCCTAATCTTCAGCTGTTTTTGTTTCAGTGCCCTCTGTAGCCTCAGATTCTTATTCTTGGCTGACAGAAGTGGAAACCGATGTGGTCTTCTCCTGTTGTAGCCCTTCCACCTTAAGTTTTGGCATGTTGTGCATGCTGAGATACTTTTCTGCTCACCACGGTTATAAAGAGTGATTATTTGAGTTACTATAGACTTCCTGTCAGCCTGAAGCAGTCTGGCCATCTTCCTCTGCCCTCTCTCATCAACAAGTCATTTCCACCCACAGAACTGCCACTCACCGTTTATTTATTTTTTTTTTAAGTGATTTTAAATGATTTTTTCCCATCCTGCAACATGGTTCTTAACCTCTAACAAACAACAATTATGAGATTATGTTTGGTCCCTCTTAACCTTTCAGTGCCAAGGAGACTTAAAAGTGTAAAATAAATAAATAAAAGTGTGAGATAACGGTCATGTCTTTTTTTAGTCACACTTGTACACACACCTGCCCTCAGGAGGATCCCCAAGGACTTTTAAAATAAATGTTTACAGTAATTAAGATCAAGATATGGTTATTTAAATAAACATAAGAGTTGCATATAAAATTGAAAAGATAGAAGCCAGCAAACAGTACATTCTTTTCGAATCAGTGTACAGGAGGGTTAATGATTACAGATACAAAACCCCAACAAGCGCAGTTCTGCAGTTTGGAGAAAGCAGCTCTGAGACGTCGTGTCGTCATGGGGACTGGTGCGTTGTCGTTGTCACCATGGCAACGGAGCGCCTGATTGTCGCGGTGAATCACGATTCTCTCCTCCTTTCCTGTCCCTCCCTCCCTCGCTCTTTCTGTCCGCTCTGTCCTTGTTAGAAGATGAGCAAGGTCATTTACTGTCCCTATGCATCTGTTTTCTCCTCTTTCTGCTGTTCTTTCAGGCAGCAGTGACCTCTGACCTCTGATATCAGTGGCATAGTAAATCAGATGCCCTTAGCGGTTTGACTCCTGGTTGGATTAAAAAAAAAGGAAAAGCGATGGCATAATTCGATACGCCATTGACAGATTATCCAGCAGGGCAAATTCATATTTTAGAATCATATTCTCTCTCTATGTGTGTGTTTTTTGTTTCAGACATCAGTCTCTGAACAGTAAAGCCACCATCATTTCCCCATGCATTCCACTTAAGTATTGAAATGACAGTTTATGAGAATCATTAAGCATAGTAGATCCGTTTGAGTCGCTGTTTCAGTCATTATACACACAGACTGTGTTTGTTCCTGTGCGCTGTGGGAGTGGAGTGGATCTGCTTAAGGGAATGAGTTAATTCATCCTAATCCAAATTCATGAGCTTGGATCGTGAATCATTCTCCTCTACCACAACAGCCTGCCGTTTTTTCTTTTCTGTTTTTTTTTTTCACTAAACTTCTGCTGAAGTTCAGTTCTCAGTGTGTTTTAAAATGATGGTCAAATTTACAGTAAAGGTAATTGATGACTATATAACATCCATAATGTGAAAGACAAGATTTCTGTACGATATCGTCCATGTGTATGTCTGTACATGTGAATCCATCCATGTATCCATGCATTTTCTGTACCGCTTATCCTACACAGGGTCGTGGTGGAGCCTGGAGCCTATCCCAGGGAACTCGGGGCACAAGGCAGGGGACACCCTGGACGGGGTGCCAGCCCATCGCAGGGCACAATCGCACACACATTCACACACTACAGACAATTTGGAAATTCCAATCAGCCTACAACGCATGTCTTTGGACTGGGGGAGGAAACAGAATACCCGGAGGAAACCCCCGAAGCACGGGGAGAACATGCAAACCCAACACACACAAGACAGAGGCAGAATTCAAACCTCCAACTGTGGCGGTGTGAGGCAAACGTTCTAACCACTAAGCATGCCCTAATCCTATATGAAGGCTAATTTTGTCACCTTGGTCACTTTCAACAGTATCTTTCATACCGAGCACTGTGGCAGTCGATCTTGAATGAATAAAGCATATTGCACTCAGTATATGAAATTGCGAGCAATTTCATTCAAAATAAGCATGCGTTCTAGTGATTTGGAGCATGGTGCAGTGAAGTGAGCATGCAGGGAATGTGTTGCAGACTTTAGTTCTGCAAGCACTGAGCACTTTGACATGTGCACTTCCTTTATGCTCCTTTGTGAGCCGTTAGTTAAAGTAAAACCAATTAAGTTGTTTTTAAAAATACATGTTTTTGCGAGTGTTACGACACGTGGGGTAAAGGAAGCAGGATGCACTTGCAGGGGAAAGTGGTCAGTTTATTAGGAACAGGTCAAACATAAATGAACATAAAAAAACTCCATCAAACATAAATCCATAAACAGAAAGGTCACAGTAATCCAAAATAATACTGTACTTATCCGAAGAGGCAGTAATCCAAAAACGGTAAGAGCAATCCAAATGAGAATGTAAATCCAGAAAACACAGGGAAAACTACGCTAGGCTAGAAAGGTGGTCTGGAAACCACGAATTACGAGCTTTGGAAATAAATGCGCAAGGCTAGGAGGTGGTCTGGAAACCAGGAATTACGAGCTTCGTAATAAACGTGCAAGGCTAGGAGGTGGTCTGGAAACCACAAATTACGAGCTTCAGAATAAATGCGCAAGGCTAGAAAGGTGGTCTGGAAACCACGGAAAAAGAGCTAAGGGAAAAACGCGCAAGGTTAGGAGGTGGTCTGGAAACCACGGAAAAAGAGCTAAGGGAAAAAAGCGCAGGGTCAAACACATCTAAGCTAAACTAAACTAATACTCCGCCCCGAAGCGGGAACGGAGCGGCATATTTAAACACAAAGAAATCACATGTCCAAATCAATTACACCTGACATCAATACATATGAACAAATGAGAAATGAGGAGGCGGAGACATGACATGAACGAAAACAAACGCACATGGGGAAACACAGGAGGCGGAGACATGACGTGAACGAACACATGAAAACACATGACAGAGGTAAACAAAATGTGAGTTCATGAATGAAATGACCATCGGAGAGTTTTTGAATAGCGCTGGAATGCGCGCAATGGAATGCGGAAGTATGCCACTCGCTACTCCTTGCAGCGTAGCGAGAGCTGGAGAGGAGGAAACCTAACAGAGCCCCCCCCTAAGGTGCGGCTCCTGAAGCGCCGCAAGTTCCATCCACTTTGGTGGACCTGGGCCCCTGGGCAGGATCGTAACCTCTGCCCTCCAGGACCTGAGGCTGGTTATATCCAGTGTCCCATAACCAGAGCAGAGCGTGTCGGGTTTTCCTTTGAAACTTGGACGAGAACTTGGACAAGAACTTGGTCTGGTGCTTGAACCGATGCCTGGTCTGGATCTCGGAGCTGCACGTGACCTGGTGCTGGGCCTGGATCTCGGAGCTGTGCGTCACCTGGTGCTTGGCCTGGAGCTTGACCTGGTGCTTGACCCGGTGCTTGACCTGGAGCTTGACCCGGAGCTTGACCTGGTGCTTGACCTGGAACCAGGATCAGAGTCAGCTCTCGCACCTGGATCAGGGACAGCTTTGGCACCTGGATCAGGGACAGCTTTGGCACCTGGATCAGAGACAGACTTTGAAACAGGCTCGGAGACAGACTTTGAAACAGACTCGGAGACAGACTTGGAAACAGACTCGGAGACAGTCTTCGAGAAGGGCTTGGAAACAGACTTCGAGAAGGGCTTGGAAACAGATTTCGAGAAGGGCTTGGAAACAGACTTCGAGAAGGGCTTGGAAACAGACTTCGAGACAGACTTGGAAACAGACTTCGAGACAGACTTGGAAACAGACTTCGAGACAGACATGGAAACAGACTTCGAGAAAGACTTGGAAACAGACTTCGAGAAAGACTTGGAAACAGACTTTTAAACTGGACAGAGAACTAGGTTAGACCGAAAATCATAGACAAAATCAAAAACTTGGTTGGAAACAGCGTTGGAAATTAAATTGGAGATAGGGCTGGAGACAGGGATGGAGACAGGGCTGGAGACAGAGGAGGAGACAGAGGAGTGAGCTGGGTTGGAAACGGAGCTGGAACCGGAGCTGGGAGTTAAATCAGCTTCTGAACTGAGAAGGAGAGCAAAAACATATCCAGAAATTAAACCAATGTAGCTAGCAACTAAATCAGGAACTGGACTAGAAACTGGACTAGGAACAGGACTAGGAACAGGGTCGGAACCTGGACTTGGACATGGAACTGAACAAGGTACTGGACTAGGAACAGGGTTGGAACCTGGACTTGGACATGGAACTGAACTAGAAACTGAACTAGGAACAGGGTCGGAACCTGGACTTGGACATGGAACTCAACTAGGAACTGGATGAGGAACTGGATGAGGAACTGGACTGGAACTGGGAATGGGAGCAGGACTGGGAACAGGATTGTGAGCAGGACTGGGAACTGGATCAGAAGTTGGCCTTGGAATAGGGCAAAAGTCTGGACATGGACTTGGACATGGACTAGAATTAGGGCAGGAACCTGGACATGGACTTGGACATGGACTAGGATTAGGGCACGAACCTGGACATGGACTTGGACGTGGACTAGGACTAGAGCAGGAACCTGAACATGGACTCAATTTTGCGCTAAAACATGGGCTAGGACTTGGAATGGAGGTCATCCCTTGGACCTCGGACATGGACTGAGCTTGAGAAGAGGTCATCCCATGGACCTCAGACATGGACTGGGCTTGAGAAGAGGCCATCCCGTGGGCCTCTGACATGAACTTAGCTTGAGAAGAGGCCATCCCGTGGGCCCCTGACATGGACTGGGCAGGAGTGGAGGTTTCTTCTCGAACCTCTGACGAGAACATGGCTTGGGCGGAGGTCTCTTTGTGGACCTCCGGTATAAGCAGGCCAGGAGAGGAGGTTTCCTCTCGAATCTCTGACTGCAGCTCGGGGCTGGAGGTCACCATGTTAACCTCCAGGTGTAGCTCCCTTGAGGAGACCTCCTGCTGGGCCTCCTGCTGGAGCTCGGGGCTGGAGGTCGCCGTGTTAACCTCCTGTGGTAGCTCCGTGGAGGAGACTTCCTGCTGGGTCTCCGACTGGAGCTCGGGGCTGGAGGTCGCCATGTTAACCTCCAGGTGCAGCTCCCTTGAGGAGACCTCCTGCTGGGCCTCCTGCTGGAGCTCTGAGGGTGCCCTCCTATGGAGCCGCTTATGCACCCGCCAGCTGCCCTTGAAACAGCCTTGGGAGCAGAAGTAGCTGCTCCTTACTCCCTTATTCCTGCAGGTGGGACACTGCAGGATGGCTGGTCGGGTGCATCCCTCGGTGGCACACTCCTGGGTTAGGAGATGAGAAATGTAGGCCGCCACGTTAGTCCGCTTACTCTCATAGTACTCCAGGAATGTTTGACTAGGTCGGTCGCCCAGACGATCCTTCCCCAAAAATGTCCTGAGGTTGGGTTGGAAGTCTGGGCTTCCGAACACCTGGACCAGTAGATCCACAAAGCCCGAAACTGTCTGGAGCTTCGTGGATCTACTGACAAGGTGAAGCTCCGCCCATTGGCGAGCAGAGCTGACCAGAGGAGAGAGGAGGAACCCCAACCACTCCTCCTCGTCAGGTTTGGGGTCCTCCAAACTTAAAAAATAAATCTGAGCCTGCAAATAAAAAAAATTGAGGCCAAGTGGCAAAGCAATCAAACTCATCAGGAGGATAGCTGAAAGTCCACTGAGGAAAAAACATAGAATTAATTGCAGGCATTTTAATTGTGGCGTGGCATGGCGTGGCGTGGCATGGCGTAGCTTTCCCCGCTGCATCCATTTTTTGGGCGGAATATTCTGTTACGACACGTGGGGTAAAGGAAGCAGGATGCACTTGCAGGGGAAAGTGGTCAGTTTATTAGGAACAGGTCAAACATAAATGAACATAAAAAAACTCCATCAAACATAAATCCATAAACAGAAAGGTCACAGTAATCCAAAATAATACTGTAATTAGCCGAAGAGGTAGTAATCCAAAAAAGGTAAAAGCAATCCAAATAAGAATGTAAATCCAGAAAACACAGGGAAAACTACGCTAGGCTAGAAAGGTGGTCTGGAAACCACGAATTACGAGCTTCGGAAATAAACGCGCAAGGCTAGAAAGGTGGTCTGGAAACCACGGAAAAAGAGCTAAGGGAAAAAAGCGCAGGGTTAAACACATCTAAGCTAAACTAAACTAATACTCCGCCCCGAAGCGGGAACGGAGCGGCGTATTTAAACACAAAGAAATCACATGTCCAAATCAATTACACCTGACATCAATACATATGAACAAATGAGAAATGAGGAGGCGGAGACATGACAAGAACGAAAACAAACGCACATGGGGAAACACAGGAGGCGGAGACATGACGTGAACGAACACATGAGAACACATGGCAGAGGTAAACAAAACGTGAGTTCATGAATGAAACGTCCATCGGAGAGTTTTTGCATAGCGCTGGAATGCGCACAATGGAATGCGGAAGTATGCCACTCGCTACTCCTTGCAGTGTAGCGAGAGCTGGAGAGGAGGAAACCTAACAGCGTGTGTGTTGATATCAGTTTACTATTGTTATAGTTGTTGTTATTATTATTGCTGTGTGTGTCAACACTTAAGGAAATACAAAAAAAAAAAAAAAAGGTAAAGCAAAAATGATGGCCTTCACCCCTGCTGAAATCCAGTCCCATTTGATCACCGGCCACTTTAATAGGAACACATGTACACTTGCTTATTCATAAATGCATAAAGTCATGCCGAAACAGGTTAAGAGTTTCATGACTTTATGATTTTAACCATGGCATGGTTGTTGGTGCCAGATGGGCTAGTTTGAGTATTGCTGATCTCCTAGGATTTTCACTCGCAGCAGTCTCTAGAGTTTACACAGAATGGTGCGAAAAACAAAAACCACAGTGAGCAACAGTTCTGTGGGCGGAAATGCCTTGTTGCTGAGAGCGGTAAGAGGATAATGACCAGACTGGTTCGAGCTGACAGGAAGTCTATGGTAACTCGAAGAAGCACTCTTTACAAGAGAAAAGCATCTCAGAATGCACAACACACTGACCTTTGAGGCAGATGGGCCACAACAGCAGATCAACTCCTGTCAACCTGAAAGAACAGGAAGCTTCAGTGGGCACAGGCTCACTGAAACTGGACAGTTGAAGATTTGAAAAACCAAAAGTGCTTTAGATGTTACTGTAAGGCAACATTATTTTCTATCCTTCGGTCCTGGGCTAAAAATGTGTTGAAAGACAAGAGAAATGTGTTCTTTAGTGTTAGCGGTAATTCTGCAGAAGATGTCAAACTTTGGATGCTAAATAATTCTCACTCATTTACATTTTAGACATATCTCCATTTTTTTATTTTTTATTTTTTTTGCACTCTGGATCGCTAGGGTGTGTGTGTGTGTATGTGTGTGTGTGTGTGTCCTCATTGGCATTCGAAAAGAGTTGCTCTAGCTCACTGGGACGCGTTAGTTAGGATGTCCTATTCTCTGCTGTCAGAGATCATCATGCACTGCATCACACACTCACACACTCGTCACACACTTTCCTACAGGTCAACCTCTGGAAGAGCAGCACAGTTTGAAGGACACTGCACAAGTGCTTACACAGCAGTTTAAGAGGACATGGAGCAATGTGTGTTCCTCTTCTGAATTCCTGTTGGAAGTTGTTTGTTTGTGTGTGTGTGTGTGTGTGTGTGTGTGTGTGTGTGTGTGTGTGCTGCAGAATCACTGAAACTGTGACTGATTACAACTTACCATTTTCCAAAAAAAATCAATTTAATTACCGTGTAATAACTGTTATACATGACAAATTGTTATGTATTGTTTCAGTAGTATGGCATTTTTGGAGATGAATGCAGATGTTGTTGTTTTTTTATTGTTGGTGGTGGTATTCTACTGTGCTGCATGTTTAATGACATATAATTTTGCAGCATAAGTAAGCTGTTAACATTTTGGCAAAAAAAATATATATAGTGCAAATGTGTGCATCCCCTCTGGTTACTGAGTGTGGAAATTGGACAAATGCCCCTCTACTTTAAAATTTCATAGAATTTGAAACTTATAAAACTGAAATGTGGATGTATTCTGCAAACATACAGCCATGATGCACTCAGTCTGCAGACCAGATTTAAAGAAAGCATGTTTGGCCAAGCTTTAACGGATATATCAAGAAAAATGGGTAAATATTGTA
This sequence comes from Cranoglanis bouderius, assembly GCA_023630585.1. NCBI lineage: Eukaryota > Metazoa > Chordata > Actinopteri > Siluriformes > Cranoglanididae > Cranoglanis > Cranoglanis bouderius. The sequence goes on along the minus strand of CM042535.1, from coordinate 29,846,887 downwards.
CAAGCAATCTGCCAGTTAAAACAGACGTGTCAGGAATTAAAGGCAATACATGAACTGGCAACGCTGTAGCTGTAAAGGCAGTTGTAAATGCAAAATCTGTACATACAAGTTCTAAGAAAATGTACATCACATTCAAAACGGCAATAAAAAAAAAAAAAATAAATAAACTATAAATATCTTAAAGAAATCAACATTGAAGTTTTGTGGCTTTTAGTATGAATATGTTAGCCTTAAGGTTATCAATAAGCTAGTGCGCTCCAAAACAATGACAAAATTCGCATTTAGAAAATATATGCATTCAAAATTTACAGTCTCTCTCTACCACCAATACGGATCAACAGTTTTGATGACATCATTCTGCACTTCAGGTTCTCATCAGATTTTCTGTCCAATCAAATGCTCTCTAGAATCTGAAGTGTCCTGCCCCAACATTATAAAAATCCGTGGTACTAACTGTCAAGTACGGCCTAGCCTGGGCTGTGAGGTAAGCTAAATGCTATCGTCTATTTAAAAGAGGGGAGGGGCCACTCGATATGTCCCACCCTGACTTCCTGTTTCAGTGGAAATTACGTCAACACATTGAGCACTATTTGTCAATTTGTGTAACTTGTGGTAATAAGGAACATGAACATACTAAATAGTACTCTACATTAAATGCACTTGCCATCTAAATTTTGTTCTAAGTGGTGTGCAAATATTTGTACTGAAAATGGCAAAAAGCTTCTTAACAGTGATCATGTGGATATGGTGCAGTATATTTGCTGTTCTTTGGGCTCTTCTGGACTGACATCGATGTTGTTATTCTTTAAATCTGGTTGAGCCACTCTTCCTGCGTAAGGGTCACAGCCCCAAGTGCTCCTCTCACCCATAGGGCAAACCTTCTCTGTAGTTCTTCTTTAAGTTGACATTGCTATCACTACCACATCAATACCACATCACTGCAGTTTTCTGTTTCGTATCTTTTATCACAGCATCTGGTTGGTTTTCTGTTAGAGGATCTTCGTTATTCTATTGCAACCCTTTTGGAAAACCACTTTGTCTGCCTCAGCATGACCGTGTAATGGCTGTACTGCCCTCTAGTGACATGAAGTTGCCATTACAGTTCAGCCCTCAGACTTGAAATGATACAAACTGATAAACTGATGGGTGTGTGTTAGACTGGAGAGACAGCTGTGCTATAAATACACAAAGAGCAGAGAAACACTCAGATATGATTTAGTGTTAATTTCCCAGTTACATGTGAAAAGATGTCTACATCAGTCTATGCAGGTCTGAGTTCATGACCCCATTTCTAATTATCTTTTTTTCTTTTTTTTTTACTTTCAGTAACAAAGCATGATGTAATCTGAGTAATATGTATAGCACCTCGAGAAAACCCTTTACATGGTCATAGTTTGCCGTTTTCTACCATATATAGTTGGTAACACATTCAGAAATATGCTTCAGGGTTTTACAGTCTGCTTACACTCAAACGTGAAAAGGGAGACATTTGCATATAGAGAGTTCATTCACATTCAACTGAAAGATGCCTCTACATTTACAGCCTAATCTACTTATTCGAAAAAAATTACTCCCAAACTGTAAAGAATTATAAGTGTACAATGGAAAACGAGCTCCCACTTTAACCCTAACCCTAACTCTGACTCTAACTCTAACCCCTAACCCTAACATTAACCCTAAATGTAAATGATAATCAGCTTCATCCAGATCAGTCTCTGTCTCATCACCTGAGGTAAAAGTCACTTGTGGCATTTTAAACTCATCATCGTCTCTTCACTCAAACAATCTCTGTTCACACTAACATCAGTGAGGAAAAATCTCTGATCCATTCAGTCAGTTGTGTTCAAATCTCTACATATCCTTTTATTAATGTCCTTTTACAGATCATTGAAGCATTTTAAAACTTTTGTCATCTGTACAGTGTGTGCAAGAGCTCTTCTCTGTTTTGATGATGATGATGATGATGTGACGGCACAGGAACATTGCAGACATTTTGACAGTCGATATCTGATTACAAACTGAATTGATTGAGGCGGTTGGGGGGAGGGTACGTTGGCTTACTGGTTTTGCCTTGTGCCCTGAGTCCCCTGGGATAGGCTCCAGGCTCCCTGCGACCCTGTGTAGGATAAGCATTATGGAAAATGGATGGATGGACTGCATTTAGGTTAGAAAATAGCCTACATAAAACATGCCATTTTCTGTAAAATATATTTAGATTTTCTTAAAATAGAAATGTTAAAGTATATTATTAGCAGAAATAACAGAATGCAATGATTTGCAAATCTCACAAACACATATGTTATTCACAATAGAACATAGAAAACATATCAAATGTTTAAACTGAGGAAATGTACCATTTTAAGGAAAGAATAAGGTAATTTTGAATTTGGGACAGGGCCATGTTTGCCACTGTGTAGCATCCCCTCTTCTTTTAACAACAGTCCGTATATGTCTGGGAACTGAGGAGACCAGTTGCTGGAGTTTTGGGAGAGGAATGTTGTCCCATTCGTGTCTGATACAGGATTCTAGCAGCTCAACAGTCCTGGGTCTTATTTCCCGTATTTTTCATTTCATGATTCGCCAAATGTTTTCAGTTGGTAAAAGGTCTGGACTGCAGTCAGGCCAGTTCAGCACCCGGACTCTTCTACTATGAAACCATGCTGTTGTAATAGATGTGTTTAGTATGTGGTTTAGTATTGTCTTGCTGAAATATTCAAGTCCTTCCCTGAAAAAGACATCGTCTGGATGGAAGCATATGTTGCTCTAAAACCTGTATATACCTTTCAGCATTGATGGTGCCTTTCCAGATGTGCAAGCTGCCCATTCCATAGGCACTAATGCACCACTAATGCACCCCATACCATCAGAGATGTAGGCTTTTGAACTGAGCGCTGATAACAAGCCGGATGGTCCCTCTCCTCTTTAGTCCTCTTTAGTCCAGAGTATGTGGCATCCATGGTTTCCAAAAAGCGTTTCAAATTTCAATTCATTTGACCACAGAACAGTTTTCCACTTTGCCTCAGTCCATTTTAAATGAGCTTTGGCCCAGAGAAGACGGTGGCGTTTCTTGATCATGTTCACATATGGCTGCTTCTTTGCATGATAGAGCTTTAACCAGCATTTATGGAGGGCACGGCGAACTGTGTTCACAGACAATGAGTTCTGGAGGTGTTTCTGAGCCCATGCAGCGATTTCCATTACAGAATCATGCCTGCTTTAATGCAGTACCGCCTGAGGGCCCGAAAGATCACGGGCATGCAATATTGATTTTCGCCCTTGTCCCTTGTGAACAGAGATTTCTCCAGATTCTCGGAATCTTTTGACGAGATTATGTACTGTAGATGATGAGATATTCAAAGTCTTCACAATTTTACATTGAGAAACATTATTCTGTAATTGTTCCACAATTTGTAGACACAGTTTTTTGCAGTTTTTAAATCATGTTACTGACCTGTTGCCAATTAACCTAATTAGTTGCAAAATGTTCCTCCAGCTGTTTATTTTTAGTAACACTTACTTTTCCAGCCTTTTGTTGGAAAAGTTTTGTTTGTTCCCAACTTTTTTTGAGACGTGTTGCAGCCATCAAATTCAAAATTCGCTTTTTTTTTCTTAAAATGGTACATTTCATCAGTGTAAACATTTGATATGTTTTCTATGTTCTATTGTGAATAACATATGGGTTTATGGGATTTGCATTCTATTTTTATTTACATTTTACACAGCTTCCCAACTTTTTTGGAATTGGGGTTGTAATAATATATAGATAAACAAATTAAGGAACAAACAAACTTTTTCAAACTGAGCACTTTGAGTACTTTTTGAGTTTTTTGTATGTTGGGGATAATGTTTCTCTCATACTACAGCAATTTGCCAATGATTGTAATTTTTCATTTATTAATGAATGACACATTGCGCTCTTTTTAAATGTTTATAGTAACATTTAACTTTTTGAAACTTTATGATTTAAGGACAGAGGAGTTTGCACTTGCTGGTTTCTCAGTAACATGACAAGCAACGTTTTTTCCCCCTCTCTCATTAACTTTCAATAGACAAAAAAAAAAAAAAAAAATATATATATATATATATATATATATATATATATATATATATATATATATATATATATATATATATATATATATATAAAAAAGATATAGCTACTATAACGTACTCGATATCAGGACCTAACTCCTAATTCGGAAATTACTGACTGTTACATAGCGCTGATACTCAAGACTCCTTCCATTAAATAAATGTCTCCTAACAGAAAACTTCACCATGCCAATGATTATATGCTTTTCTTTATTAAACAACACATTTATTAATCCGTTAATTATTAGCCTATGTACAAGTCGCTGCAAATGAGCGGTTACTATAGAAACAATAATGTTTGAGGACCAGTGCATTAATATAGACCTGTTGTTGATGTTATAGTTCGAACTACTGTCAGAGCTGCTGTTATAGAAAATTTATCAGCAACTTCTGATGTGAGAATTCAGCCACACTGTGGCATGAATCATTGTAATCAGCACGCATTTTCTATTAAAAGAAAAATGATTAATTCAGGTATGATGTCAGACTGCATGTTGCGTGTTTGCTGCTTATAAATTGCAGCACCTCCAATGTAAAATGCCCTTCTGCATCCCTGAGTGTTTAGAGTCTACTGTGCCTTGCCATATTAGGGAACCTAAATGTTTTTCTAAGTACTTGTTTGGGGTTTTTAATTCAGCTTATGGCTGAGGGAGTTCAAATGATAAGCCTGAAATGGCAAGAAAAAAAGGCAGGAGAAATGTGAAGAGTGTGAGAGAGCAAGCGAGAGAAGCTGCATGCAGAGCGAGCACCAAGGTGAGATGCTACGCTGTTAGCTCATAAAGGCTTTGTTCTGACTCTGTATGTGTGTGTGTGTGTGTGTGTGTGTGTGTGTGTGTTTGAAGGGAATTCAGCGAGGGTAGGGTGTGAAGCCGAGACCTAAAAGAGAAGATCTTAGGATTTCACACAGTGCACAAGTGACAGAGCATTACTAATAAATGATCCTCCTCTCTGTGTCTTCTCTCTTTAAATATAACAAACACATATATCATCTATCATCTATCAAGTGTTTACCAGATTCCACTGTGAGCTGCATATAGCATCATTCTGACACTAATTACTAGCTTTAATGTCACTCATATAGACATATACACACAGTACTGTGCAAAAGTTTTAGGTATTCTATTTTTTTTTAGTACAAACTTTGTTATAGATTTTTTTTTATTTTATGACTTCTACATTATCAAGTCAGTACAAAAAACATTTTAGATTCCCAAACATTAGTTTTCTAGAACAAAATTAAATATTACAGAAAAATGTTTGTATGTCATTAAAGAAAGCAGCATATTATGTAGGAGACACTTTTCAGACAAAAAACACAATGAAGGCTGCTGGGATTTGCTGCAAAAATAAGAAGCAAGTGCGAAAGTCAAAGTCTCCAGAAGAACTGTGTCTGGTTCTGCAAGATGCTCAATAAAACTTACCAGCTTATTTCCTTATAAAACTGCACAAATTATACTGGAAACTACTATTTTTATTTAAAAAAATTTTTCACACCAAATATTGACTTTGTTTCATTTACTACTGTTTACTGCTCTTTACGGTATTTTTTTAACGTCGAAACATTTAATTTCATTATTTTGAAGGCATTTTTTCTCTACAGCATTTCTTTTGCACAGTTCTGTATATGCATTCAGTATTCAACACAGGTAGACGTATTAGTCACACAGCCAGGACAGAAGAATAATTGGCTGTCAGCAACAATTCATGCATATAAAGTAGCAGTGCAATTTCTACAATAAGAGGTTGTGTATATGTATGTTTTAATTTGCTGAGAATTGATCAAAATGACATTTGAATGGAGCAGAGAAACTAATATACTAGACAAGAAGCCCAACTTACAAGTAGGTTGAAAGAAGGAACAGTGAAATGCATTAATAAGGATCTGAGCGATGGCTAGACGACTGGGTCAGAGCATCTCCAAAACAGCAGGTCTTGTGAGGTGTTCCCGGTATGCATGGTTACTGCCTACCAACAGTGGTCCAAGGAAGGACAGCCGGTGAAAGGACAACAGCGTCATGGGCAGCCAAGGCTCATTAATGTGTTTGGGGAACGAAGGCTAGTCCATCTGTTCCGTTCCCACAGAAGAGCTACTGTAGCACAACCTGATGAAAAAGTTAAGGCTGGCTATGATAGAAAGGTGTCTGAACCTACAGTGCATTACAGCTTACTGTGTATGGGGCTGTGTAGCCGTAGACCGGTCAGAGTGCCCATGCTGACTCCTATCCACTGCAGAAAGCATCTGCAAATGGGCATGTGAGCACCAGAACTGGATCATGGAGCAATGGAAGAAGGTTGCGTGGCCTCATGAATCACGTTTTCTTTTATATCGTGTAGAGAGCTGGGTGCGTGTGCGTCACATACCTGGGGAAGAGATGACACCAGGATGCACTGTGGGAGCTGGTGGAGGCAGTGTGATGCTCTGGGCAATGTTCTTCTGGGAAACCTTGGCTCCTGGCATTCATGTGGATGTTACTTTGACACATACAACCTACCTAAACAGACCAAGTACACTTCATGGCAACGGTATTCACTAATGGCAGTGGCCTCTTTCAGCAGGATAATGCACCCTGCCACACTGCAAAGACTGTTCAGGAATGGTTTGAGAAACATGACAACGAGTTGACTTGGCCTCCAGATTCCCAGATCTCAATCTGATCAAGCATCAGTGGGATGTGCTGGACAAACAAGTCTGATCCAGTCTGATCCATTCTTGTATACATTGGAACAAAAAGTTATTTCTCCATGACCATGCTGCAACACATAACAGTATGCCAGACCATATAAAGTGAAAATACACAACAGTGTGAGAAAAAGTACACAGAACATTAAATGCACAGAACAGTAAATACACAGAACATAGGCTGTAAACAGTAAACTATTTAGTGGTCTAGCAGCAATATTTATAGCAATTGGTGTGGACTACACATAACCTTTTTTTGGACCTGAATTGGCCTCTGCGTCCTACCGCATCGTCATCTTACCATCATATCTTATCATCGGGAGATCGCAAGTTCGAAATCCTAATGATTCCATAGCATTCCATGGTTATGAGCCAAGAGAGCAAAACTGGCCATGCTCTCTGAGTGGGAGGGATGTCATACTTTCTCTTCTGTCAATCAAGTGTCTGTGAGGTCATCTATGTGGAAGAGGGCAGATAGCGCTAGTAGTGTTACGCTGCCCTGTGATACAGCATATTGGCCTTCACTCTTTTCACTCTTCAGCGTTAACTAAGTTTACTTAGTTAACTAATGCAAAGTTAGACTAGCATCAATTCTAGTAGCTAATGTAATTGGCTAGGCAGCAAGTCAAATTCTAGTTATTGGTATAAAAATAATAATATTGATTTATTTCCAGGATATTTTACTTCTGAATAATTAATGATCATACTATGTAGCAGAGCTGTGCATATGACCAGCAAACTAACAGAGATTAAAAGCTACTTTTCACATGAAAACATGATTTAATTTTATCATTCTATACTTAAAAGTAGCAACTTTTTACTTTCATTTCAGCAAATTTTGGCTCGATACTTCCAATTTTAATTAAGATTTTGACACATTATTTATCTGGACTTTGATGTAAGTATAATTTCTCAGTACTTTTGGTCCACTCCCTGCTGAAATGTCACAAAAACTAGTGTGTGTGTTTGTGTTCACAGTGATGTATTTTTACTTTAGTCTTTATGTCTTGACAACCATTCCCTTTGCCAAGTTTCCTATTACCTAAAATTGCCTGATTTAGCCTGAAAATGCACTGTAATAACTGAAACCGTCTCTATTAGCACAGTGCTCATTTGATAACTGAATGATGGGAAATGTTTTCTATGTTTTATAAATGTTCTGTATCTCCAGGCTGGGAAACCCGCCCTTCCCACCTACACAAAGAGACATAATGAAACACATTGTTGTGTTTAAAGAGTCTAATTTATGGTCTACTACACATCTGTCATCACTAGCATTAGACCAACACATCTAGGATAAACATCAGGCCTTGATACCTTGATGGTGCTTCCAAAAAAGCCCAGCAAACAACAAACACATCACATGGGCTTTTGTCGAATGTCAGTGTCCATGATCTGATGTAGGTAATGAAAACGGACTGTAATGAAGATAATAGAAGGCAGTAGATTGGGATTGGGTGTGTTTGTGTCGGTGTGCGTAGGTAGCAGTTTGGGTTATTTCCAATTCGTGATCTTGCGCACACACAAACATACACACACACACACACACACGGAGAGACTTAATAATGTCAGAAACTGTAAATACGCACTGGAAGTGGATTGATGTCAAACTGCCAGCTCATTTGAAAACGATGGTGCCAGCTGGTGAATGTCTAGGAGGAGTGTATATTCTGCTGGTGTTCATTCTCTTTCCAATTTCTTACTGGTTGTTTGGAGATGGTGAGTGTTTTTTTTTGTTTGTTTGTTTGTTTTTAATTATGTGTTTTGGTTACTGCTAAGTGATGGATGAAACTTTTATCCACTTGCCATTTTGGTCTAAATCGTAAAACCCAGTTGAGCTTATTTACATTTCAGTTATTTACAATACAACTTATATTTCTCAAATTGAACCGATCATGCGACTCTGATGATACCAGAAATGAGCAAATTAGAAATGCCAAAGTTTCTACAAAGACCATACAGTACAGATAATAACCTATGAATACATTCATAGCATTTTGTAATGCAAGGTACCATACACATGGTTATAATTATTTATGAAAAGGCACTACAGTTTATACAGTAGCAGTGTAACTTGTTAACATGATGAGTTATAAGTAGTGTTTAGAACATTATATCACCAAGAGCAAAGAAAGGGCTTAAAGCATTTTGTCCAGTCGTTGGCTGAGAACTGCTCTGATTGTAATAAGTGAATTTATATACTTTTCATTTCTAAGTGTAGATTACTGACAGACGTTTCTGTGGACTTGAAATGTCAATGAAAATATTTTATAAAAACAAACAGTATTTCCTACATCCATTTCTCTTAATTGTGTCAAGTCATGTTATGAGCACTGTGCAAATACAGTGCAGTAATAAAGCATTTCATGCATTTTAATAAATAATTATAACACGTGCAATGCCTTATAGCTGTCAACAAAAACACCTTTCTAGTCGCAAGTCAAATTGCCTCATATAATGTCTAATAATGTCTGAAATATGTTATGACAGGTTGATTAATGAAGTTGAGTAAGGTAGATAACTGGGGGGGAAAATGAGTATAGTTTCATTTTTAGTAGAAATTTAGATTGAATTATTTATTCAGAACTGCTAAGTCCACAGTTCATATTGACTGAGAATGTTGAATGTTTTACATAAAACATAAATAAATAAATAAATAAATAAAAAACAGTTTAGAGGATCACAGTTGACTTTGCTTGTGTCCACTAGGGGTCCTTGTCTCTCTGACAGATGATCAGTAACACTTTGTCTAGTGCTTCAGGGAGCCGTGTCCTTCATGCTGAAAGACAGATTGTGCTGATCGACATTTAGTTTAGCTCTCACCCAACGCTCTGCTCTACTCACACCACTGCTGTTCACGGAAATATTTCCAAAAAAGAACTCAGTCATTTTAGCAGCATTTAGTAAATGAATTCAGTGGCATGCCTACATAGGTTTGTCATTTGAGTTTCTTTTTAAGCACAAGGATTCAGTGACATTGCTTTTTTAATGCAGAATATTGATGAAGTTTAGGGAGGCTCTGATAAGGGTGACCTAACGTCATGTTAAGATATTGTCAGTTAACAGCAGCTCACAGAGTAGATATTCCCCTGCCCTGTATAATGTACTATTAATAGCATTTTTTTTTTTTAGATATATATTTTAAAAAGGTAAATGCACATATAGAGTGTTTTTACTGTGGAACTATATGAAGCTATTCTAATTTGTGACACTATAAGAATGCAGAAGAATAATCTTTTCTTGGTAACAGGATCATTTAAAGCATAAATGCTGAATGCTCATAAATGCTCATAAATACAAACACAAAATGGAAACAAACTGGAAATAAAGAAGAACTTTGCTGTTTCCTTTAACCATGTCCTTTTTGGTGTATAAATATCAGGTTGCAATGCACACAAACCTCACAAACACAAAACCACAAATCACAACTGTTAAAAAAAAAAAAGAAAGAAAGAAACTTAGAATGAAACCTAAGTTCTATCTGTATCCTACATGGAGCAGTTTTTGACTTTGTTTATTTATTTATTAAATTTTATTTATTTATTTATTTATTTTCTTGTGAAAAGCCTGATGAAATGACTCTGAACTTCATTCATCTCCGAATAGACAAAGACAAAAGCACACAATCCACACGGGCAAAAAAACCCCAAATCTGTCAACAAAAAAAAACAACTGTCCCACATGCTCACTTTTGCACGATGATATACCCCTTTAACAGTAAATAAATTCCACAGACTCCCTCAGTATGGCTTTATTTAATGAACATAATTTAGATTTTTCAAATAATATTTTTTGGGGCCATAGTGCTTTCCATTTCTGAACTTTCCACTGATAGAACACGTTAGTTCTGAGTTGACTTTGGTGCTTGGACCCCTAAATATAACAACTTAAATAAAGTGGGTTGAGATTTCCTCCACTGTAACAAAATAATAAAAAAAATAACAGACCCCTTTATTATTATTATTATTATTATTATTATTATTATTATTATTATTATTATTATTATGCCAGCAATTCCAACATGGACAAAAATTTATATTGGGATTTATATTGTATACTAGAATCCTTAATCTAGTAAAGTAAATCAGTGCATTTGTAGCTTGAACCATTCTGAAGACTCATTTTTTCATTTATTAACTGGACAGAGCAGACAAATGATCAAAGCCAGAACTGCAATCCAGGACTCATATGTGTCATGCTATTAAGTATACACTAAATACAAGACATACAACATATCAGTATAGAATATTTCGAATAGTTACAGTGTAAATGTAAGCTCGAACTAGTCATTTTGTAATAATACACATTATTAGCATGTTATGCAATAGTAATAGATTAATAATTGAGTACTCTCTAACAGCAGTGTGGAGGAAGTTGTACTGGAATCATGAGATTGTTTGGATGCGAGTGGCCTGAATTGATATGACTAATGTAGGAACAAGTAACAAATCTTTAAACATCTTTCCCAATAGTACTAATTTCTTTGAAATGCTATTGACTTATTTTTTCTTACTGTTTGAGTTGCTTCCAAGTTGCTATTCATCTAACTGCTTTTTCCAAGAAATGTGTCCTTATCACAATGCGACATCCATATCAGCCCACTGGCGCTGTAGTAATGCTTAGCAGAAAGCAATCATGGCCATTTTCGTCTAGCAACTCAAAAGACACACTGTCCCATAAGCATGTCTCTCTCCTTCATCTCCCTGGTGGAGTGATGGGGAGTGCAGCCTTATTATCCTGCCCTTTGTATTGAGTGAGCAATTTGGAAAAATCAATAGAAGTTAAGATCAGATGAGTGGCGAATATGAGCTTTTTTTTCTTCTTCCAGAAATAAAAGCTGGCTAGATAAAGGGAAAGAGGCTACAATGCCAGTGTAACAAGTCATTCCTATACAACGTGATTATATTGTGGTATAATGTTGGAAGAATTTGGTTTTTAAAGTATTATACAATTGGAGAGCATGTTGTTTCCTTTCAGTCTAAGAATCTAAGAGGACCTTCCAGTAACAGGTGTATTTATATTTATGAGATCATGAGACTGAATTATGTGACTTCTGATGGCAACTGGCTGCACCAGAACTAATTTAGGGGGTATAATAGAAACGGGGTGAATTCTTATGCAGTCACTATGCAATTTTATGTTTTTTTATTTGTAAATATATATTAATTTTTACTCCCACTTCAAAATTAGGGCTACTTTGTGTAGACTCATGAAATACAATCCCATTTAAGTCCATTTCCATTCCAGGTAGTAGTCAAAGTCAAAGCACAAAGTTTAAGGGCAGTGAGTACTTATGCAAGCCACTGTAGATTTGACTTTTCATTTTTAAGCCATTACAGTAAATTATTTTGACAGTAGGGGACTTTTAACCATTAATTATCTGACTGAAGCAGAAGCTGTGTCATTTGAACTTGACCACAGTGCACCTCACAACATGGGCTAAACCAAATGCCGCAAAAAAGTGGTTCGAAAAGGTTCTTTAGAATGATACCAAAGGGAAACCAAGAATCTGTTGATTGATGGATCTTTCACCATTTTATTGGTACCCAGTGGTGCAGCATGTCAGTTGTATCTTATCACTCTGAAGTAGGAGAAGGCCGGATTGGATAAAAATATCTGAAAAAGGCAAACTGAAGCAAATCAGTCATAGTGAAACACCTTTTTATTGGCTGAGAAAGCTAACTATTTACAGAAGCATATCTAGTTGTCCATTTACAAAAAAAAAAAAAAAAAAAAAACAGTATTCATCTGTAATACAGAGATAAATTACATAAAGTTCTGTCTGGATGACAACCCTCTTCTTCCTCTGATGCATGTTGCAGCTAATGTTCAATTCAATTTTATTTGCATAGCACTTTTAAAAATGGACATTTTCACAAAGCAGCTTTACACAAACATATATATTCAAGATATAAATGATAAATTTATAAATGTATCCCTAATGAGCATGACAGAGGCAACGGTGGCATGGAAAAACTCCCTGTGGCAACACAAGGAAGAACCTTTGAGAGGAACCAGACTCAAAAGGGAACATATCCTCATCTGGGTGACACCAAATAGTGCAGTTATAAATAATTCCCTGTGTACTACATGGTCAAAAAGTGCAGTCGTGTAACCAGGAAATTCATTACAGTTTTCATGTGAAGTCTATTTTGTAGAAGTTATAATTTTTGAGCTCTATATTCCTGTATTTATAGATGAGTCCATTGTCCAAGGTATCCAAGGTATTTGTTCTTTGTACCAAAGAGAACTAAAAATTCCCACCATAAATGCTGTCATTATGTGGAAGGATCTTTGTGGTGGAAGTTGTTATTGCATTGATTGTGGCAACAAAAATGGCTACGAAATTATGGACTGAAATATTCACCATTCACCTCATTCAAAAGAACCTCTTCTGCTGCCATTATTTTTTAGGGTGTAGAAGAGGTCCTTGGACATGAGCTTTTTTTTTCTTCTTCCAGAAATGTGAACTGTGAACATGTGAACTGAGATCAAACAAGGTCAAAAAAGCCACTGCTTAGCTTGTTGGTACATTTTCCCAATGAAACAGATGCCTTTGTCTTCTCTCACTGACTCAGAGGTGAAGGCAGGCTGTGGCGTTTGTCTTGATTATATCTGCCGCATATTGGCCATCACTACCGCATTGCAACACTGGCTGGAGCATCTGGTAGGTGGACGTTTTCTAATCCACGGTAGGAGACAATTCTGGGGAGGCAATTTTCCATAGTGACAGACCTAAACAGGTGAAAAATTCATCAGTGCAGACACAGTATCAGGGAATAATAAAAGCAGAATATTTTTTAAATCTTATTATCCCACCTTTTGTGGGTTTTGTATGTATCTTTTTAGTTTCTAAAATTCTTTTAATCTTATTTAGAATAAAAGTGAGATAATTAAAACTTTAGAAGAGAATAATGAAAATCGAGTGATTGGGGAAAGCAGCTCAGCATGAGTCACGTCATGAGTTTGGGTGATTCATGGACATTAGGGAGAAAGGAAGAAGGATCTCGCCCAGCGTGTGCTGTTTGTAATCGGCAAATGGATTGCTGCATCCCACTGGCAAGGAAGATGATCTTCTTATATTATTAACAGCCTAAAACTGCGCTGAAGGCAAAATACTTCATTTCTGTGGCATGTATTAATAATTATAATACATCACTGATTTAGATCTGTCCAAAAAACACAAAAATTCATTAAAAAAAGTTCATCTCCTATACAACTGGATCAGTTAATTATTAACAACCTCAAGATGAGCTCCAAAATGAGTTTAAACAGAATTTAAACTCGATACTTATATGCTTACATTACTCACAGTGCCCTCCACTAATATTGGCACCTTTGGTAAATATGAGCAAAGAAGGCTGTGAAAAATTGTCTTTATTGTTTAACCTTTTGATATTTTGTTCAAAAAATTCACAAAAATACTCTGCTCTCATGGATATCAAACAATTGCAAACACAACACAAGTTTATCAAAAAAATATACATATATTTGTTAAATATAGGTGTGCAACAATTATTGGCATTGAATTTATATGAGAAAAATATATTTGAAGTATATTCCCATTGATATTTAAATTTTTTTAGTACGCCTGGGTGACTAGGAACAGGAAATTGTTCAACCATGACTTCCTGTTCCAGTCAACTGGAAATGTTATGAATCAACCTGGAGTTGGATGTGTGTCTATATTGTCTCAACGCACTGTGAAGAGGATGGTTCGAGCGGCCAAAAACATTAAGTTAATGGTCAGTTTTTCTTATACATAATTTCATTCATTTTTATTTCAATGAAACCACTTTTGCTTGTTAGAATTCCTTGTTAGAATGATTAGGTTGGTATTATTCCTTTATTCCTTTTTAAGGAATTCCTTATGCCTTATTATTCTTTAAGGGATTTATTGCTCCCTTAATGATAAGTTAAAAATTGGAGCAATGGTTTGATCTTTTCCGGGCTCTCACCAGGCATTCATGGGTGCCATTAGGTCCTTTTCTCTCTGTAAGCTGCTTAGGGTTGTACCAAACACAGCGTTTTTTGTTTGTTTGTTTGTTTGTTTCCTTTTTTTAAATATGCATAAACTGCTTAAGCACACTGTGTCTTGCATAAGTATTCACCCACATTGGAGTGTTACGACATGGAGCTGTCAAAACAAGTCCAAGACAAAGTTTTGTAAATGTATCAGTGAGGGTTTGGTTCTAAAAAATATATATCTCAAACTTTGAACATTCTGCAGAGTACCATTAAATTAATTATTAAAAAACTAAACAATTATCAAACATCAGTGAACAGGTAATGAGGGCAGATAAGCAACCAAGATGCCAAGGGTGAAGCTCAACATGATGCCACCACCACCATGCTTCACAGTAGGGATGGTATTTTCAGTTTTACTTTTTTCTGTGTAAATAATTCTGCAACACATATTGATTTCCCTCCATTTCAAGATTATATTATACAATAGTTTGTGTAGATTCATGACATAACATCCGAATTATTTCATTTCAGTTGAAGGTTGTAACACTACAAATTGTGGAAAAGTTCAAGTGAGGTGAAAACTTATGCAAGGCATTATATTTCATGAACAACAAACATGTGATCTGGCTGGATTTTGTTTGATTGCATGTGAAAGAATGTGGGTATTCAGAAATGGTATCAATGCTAACCCCACCCCCAACTTTAACCTTAACCTTATCCTTCATACCTTTTTGTACTTGACTTAAATTGGGAGAATATTTACAAATCTACAAAGTGTGACAGCATTGTGACTTACACTAACTGTTACTAGATGATACACAAGATGGTTTGAGTCATTCCATTTCTGCTAATTCCCATTTCAGTTTAATAGCTGTGAACATTTCAGTGGTGATTGCAGTGGATGGACCGAAAAGCTTTGTGCCTGTGTAATAATCTCTCGCTTTGTGCAAGACAGAATCCATTTGATTCATTTAGAAGAATTTACCTTGATTGCCTACCTGTGGTCTCTGTCTTTTTGTTGTCTATTTGTGCATGATAGCAAGCTAAAAATAGCTTGCCATCAATAGAGGATATATATGATTTTCAACAAGTTGAAATGGACAGTCGGTCTAAATTCAAGCATTAATAAATCCAATACACACAACACAGGATAGTGTTACACTCATATGGCTGAAAAACCATTCTGTGCTACTTAGTTTTTTGTCCTTGTCACTCTGACCAAATTACATATAAGCAAATGTTAATTGGACAGTAAAACAGATGCTGAAAGTGATTAATTCAAAATGTGGCAAAAAGGCACTGGAATGAAGGTTATTGCTAAACAGATTCGTCCTTTGTTTTTTTGCTCTATGTGCTAAATCTCTATCTACACTATGTGCCCTGTGTAGAAGCATTCAGACTATGACAGATATCTGCTGCTGTTCCTTCAGAGAAAAGAGGCAGTCGATCTGATGATTTTGTCGTGTCTCACTTCTCCAGTTGCTATGGTAGAATATTAAAAATATGTTCCCTCTCGCCGGTTGACAAGCTTATAACCAAGTATACTTTGTTTGGGGCATGTTCTTGTAGAGAGCACAAAATTTTGTGATTTCCTGAAACCGTGTCTGGCAAACTATTGTTGCAGTGTTCGTGGCGTGACTGGACTTCATAACCACTGCAGTGTTGCCACAGTGCATCAAAACACACAATTCTACTGTGTTTCCAGTTTTACTAAAGCTGTCATCAACATCTCAGAGCACAATACAATACCGATAACGCTATCAGATACAAGGATTGTGCCGTGATTCAGCTATTAGTCATGTTAATTCAGTTGAATATATTCATCATCACATGACATGCACTTTAAGGGTGCTTGCACAAATCAACTTGTATGAACATTGTACTACAGCATACATAATATATCTGTATACATGCTCATAAGTCAGTTTTTTTCTCACTTTATATAAATCATATGATGTCCTCATGCCAGGTTACACACTATAATATAGGTTCATAAGAACATTGTAGACACAGAAGTTGTAATGCATTATAACACATGAACTAGTATTGTACCTAATTCCCTATAATGTCTGGTATGAGTCTGTATAGATAGTTAATAGTTGCATGCATAAAACTTTAGAAAGTGTATGACTTCATAGACATAGAGGTTGTAATGCATTATAACACTTGAACTAGTATAGTACTTGTACCATAGTATTATGCATTATAATATTCACTTTGGTTTCTTGGGAACACTTCCTATGAATTGTAATGCATTATAAATGCTTGAATAATGTGTTATATGACATACAAGATACCCTATAATGCCAGGCACAAGTCTGTATAAATTTTCGTAAGTAGTTATATTTGCATGCAAAGCACTTTATAAAGCTCATAATGTCAGGTTACAGAACGCTTTGTAATATGTTCATAAGAACTTTGTAGGCAAAATGTTGTAATGCATTATAACACATGAACTAGCATGTGATTCAAGCATAAATGCTTGAATAATGTGTTATATGGCATACATAATACCCTATAATGCTTGGCATGAACCTGTAAAAATGTTCTTAACTAGTAATAAGTCTATGCATAACACTTTATAAAACATATGATTTCATAATATCCAGTTACATAATGCATCATAATATGTTCATAACTACACTGTAGACACGGATGTTGTAAATCATTATAAAAAATGAACTAGCATAGTACCTGTACCACAGATTTAAGTGCATTATTATATTCACCTTTGGTTTCTTTGTAATACGGCCTATGGATCTTGTATTCATAATTCATTATAAACACAAACAGTATGTTATATGGCATACATAATACACTATAATGCTTGGTATGAGCCTCATTGTAGACAAACGTTGTAATGCATTTCAACACATGAAGTAGTACTGTACAGTACTGTGCAAGTTTTAGGCAATCTATTTTTTTTAGTACAAACTTTGTTATAGATTTTTTTTATTTTATGACGTCTACATTATGAAGTCAGTACAAAAACATTTTAGTTTCCCAAACATTAGTTTTCTAGCACAAAATTAAATGTTACAGAAAAAATATTTGTATGTCATTAAAGAAAGCAGCATATTACGTAAGAGACACTTTTCAGACAAAAAACACAGTGAAGGCTGCTGGGTTTTGCTGCAAAATAAGAAGCGAGTGTGAAAGTCAAAGTCTCCAGAAGAACTGTGGCTGGTTCTGCAAGACGCTCAATAAAACGTACTAGCTCATTTCCTTATAAAACTTCACTAATTGTAGAGGGGGACTACTATTTTTATTTTTATTTTTATTTTTCTGTCACACCACATATTGACTTTGTTTCATTTACTACTGTTTACTGCTCTTTACGGTATTTTTTATTATTTTTTTTTATGTAGAAACATTTAATTTCATTATTTTGAAGGCATCTTTGCTCTACACCATTTCTTTGCATGTGCCTAAAACTTTTGCACAGTACTGTAGCTGTACCACAGTGGTATGCATTATCATATTCATGTTTGGTTTCTTCACAATACTTTCTGAATTTTGTATTCATAATGCATTATAAATGCATGGATAATGTGTTATGTTGCATACATAATACACTATAATGCCTGGCATGAACCTGTATACTGTAAATGATCCCACGTAGTTATAGTTGTAACTTTATTTCTAATGTCAGGTTACCTAAAACATTTTAAAATCTGTTCAGAAGAATATTATAGAAACTAATGTTGTAATGCACTATAACACAGACTCTCGTATATTATCTGTACTGCACGCTATATATTTCCCAGTTGCACTTCCCATGAATCCTGTATTCATAATGCATTAGAAATACATTTATAATGTGTTATATCAAGACATAATACTGTTATGACCTTGAGTAAAATTTGACTACAATTTGAGAAACCAGTAACACTTCCTTCTCACTAAAGTTATATGCACATTATTCTCATAGTTGTAGTTATATATGCATTTTATTGCATATATGTTTATAACACATAATAGAATATTATGACAGGTAATAACATGTTATAAATTAATTTACAGTGCATTATGTATATAGGATTCATAGGAAGTGTTGTCAAATGTTGGAATTCAGTAATAAGATTAATGAACGGTCTAACGGTCTTAGAGTGTCAGTTTCTACTATTTTTTCTAAGAAATAATACTGCCAATGTTATTTTTTTCAGAAGATCCACCACTGTGCAAGTTCAGCTTAATGTAAACTGTATGCATGCAATTACATTGATTGTTATAAATAGGAAACTTAAAAAATAATAATAATAATAATTTTTAAAAAAGCATTTTTACTAACATGTAAATAGTTTGACCAACTTGGACTTGAGAGGGAACATTTTAACTGGACCTTAAAATGCTTTGAGATGAGTGTAGTGAAGGTCTGGTAAGGTTGTTGATGCGCCTAGCTGACATTCTGAGAATCAATCAGAGCAGTGTGTCAGTAACAACCAGCTAAGGTCAAATCTATGACAATTTAATTTGTAAAAAAAAAAACAAAAAAAAAAACAAAACACAAAAAAAAAAAAAAAACCTTGAGCATTACAGCTGCTATCACCATGTTTAGAAAAAAAAGTAGATGTTGAAATAAAGAACAGCACAGACATTTGTAGAAAGGATCATGGGATGAACTAGGTATATTTTAGTGTTGGTCTTTGGCCAAGTCCTTGACAGTTAAAGTACTTGGGATATAAGATCATATTATGTTGACCTTCCAGGAAAGGTGATCTTTGAACACTATTAGCCATAAGACAAATGCATGTGAGATGCTTTTCTGCCCTGCACTGTTGATGGTACGTGCCTGTTCCCTGGGAATATCTGTTAAATGGGGAAATTACATACACATTGATTGCCCTTTTTTTAAAACGCAGAGAAAAGTGCACTAAATAACCATTACTGTTCCATAATTGCTCTCAACCTTCAATTACGCCTGGGCTATCAGGGAGATCACCTTTGCTCTTTACTCTTTAAAGTTCCATCTCATGTTCATTTTAGGAAGACTTCAAGACTTGTGTATGTGCCTGTTTGGTATAATGTAGTCCCTTACTCTTCATCCCCACTGGCATCTCTCTCTCTCTCTCTCTCTCTCCTTTATTTATCTCTCATGCTGTGCACAATAACACAGTCTACAAGCTCCATTGAGTACAAAACCACTGTAGCAAGTTGGAGGCAGGATTTGCTTATTACTTGTTTGCAAAGCCCCCAGCACTCCCATCACACACAGGAAATTCTTTGTAAAAAAAAAAAAAATGTGAAAAATGACAAATAATGGCAAGGTTACACCTGGATACACCATGGTTACAAGTGGATTGATTGTGTGGATTTGTGTGTGTCTGTCTGTCTGTCTTTGAAATAAATGAATGTCCTTCCTCCCTTTATTTTTTATTAAACATAGCCTTCAAATGTACGGAACCGAAAGTAGAGAGTAATATTCATATTAAGATCACTTATCATTTTGATAACAGATGCCAAAAATAAAAATGAAAAACTAAAGACAGGAAGGAAACAAATGGAAAATAAAGGGGGGAAATAACATCTCCTCTGGCATTTGAGAATGACAAAGTGAAAGGAAAATTGCCCCTATATACACTTTAAATGTGTGAAATTGTTCATTAGCCTGTGACAAATAAGGAGACGGTGTCTCTATGGCATTCAAAAAAAAAAAAAAAAAACTTCTTTCTGTCTGTCTGTCTGTCTGTCTCTCCGTCTGTGGGCACTGGACAACACCCTCCCAGGCAGGAAGAGAGTGAGCAAGTGAAGGAAAATGGATGTTTTCTGTTAAAATACTGTGATAATAAACTCAGCCTTGGGTGGAAACATCCTTGTAAGTGCTGTTAGGATGATCCGCTCAAAGGTGGCAGTGAAATTATTACTCTCTGCAAATAAAATGTTTGAATAAGGACAAAGTTTGGAGTTTTCAACATCCTGATTTTTGGACGTTGGTGCACCCATTTCTCTCCCTTTTGCCCTTTCCCATCAGTTTTGTCCTTTGTAACTTTGTGTGCTCCTGAAAGTCATAAAGGCAGCAAAAAGTACAAAATACACACACACACACACACACACACTCACACACACATAAAAAGAATGGTAACAATGAATCACAGACGTGAACATTTTGATGAAGCTATGTAGATGAAGCTAGATCTCATTAGAACATGGGTGTCCAATATTGTCCATGAAGGGCTGCTGTGGCTCCATTTTTTTGTTCCAAACGAGCACCTGATTACACCTGTTTATACAGCTGTTGATTCATTTTCTATAACAGCAGCTCTGACAATAGTGCTGGCTTTAATTCAAATCAGAGGTTTATATTAATGCATATGTTCGATTATGTTATTGTTTCAATTCAGGACTTGTATGGCGGACACTGCACATAAACGAACTAATAATAAACGGATGAAAAAAGTGGTGTTACTTAAAAAAGAGAACGGTATCATAGTCGATATGGTAAGGAGACATTTGTAAGGAGTCTCCAGTGTCAGCACTTCAGTAAAGTCAGTAAGGGAGAATCTTTAGGATGAGCACTTCTCAGTAAAATGACAAGCTACATTTTTTTCTTTGTCTTATTAACTTCTATAACGAGTAAATAATAAAGGCTGGTAAGGGAATGACTTTTTATAGCTGCTCTAATGTGAGTGATAACAGTAACTAGTTTGTTACAACAATAATATGTACAACATGACATTTATTAATAAATTACAAATTGTAATTGTTGGGAAATTGCTGTGGTGTGAAAGGAATAAAACACTTCAGGATGTGGATTTATAGGAAAGTAATCAACTTTGGGGTGGTAAGAGTAACTCAGCTTCATGTCGGGCTGCATCTCACCATCTTGCACATCCCATCATGTTTTATTCCTTACTTAATCAGTTGATTTGGACCTTCAGTCAGCTATCAGGTGTGATTTTTCTTGGTTGGAACAAAAACCTGCAGCCACACCAGACCTTTACAGATAAGATTGAACACCTCTGCATTAGACGTTTTACAGTATCTCACAAAAGTGAGTACACCCCTCACATTTTTGTAAATATTTTATTATATCTTTTCATGGGACAACACTGAAGAAATGACACTTTGCTACAATGTAAAGTAGTGAGTGTACAGCTTATATAACAGTGTAAATTTGCTGTCCCCTCAAAATAACTCAACACACAGCCATTAATGTCTAAACCGCTGGCAACAAAAGTGAATACACCCCTAAGTGAAAATGTCCAAATTGGGCCCAAAGTGTCAATATTTTGTGTGGCCACCAGTATTTTCCAGCACTGCCTTAACCCTGTTGGGGTTAACACCAGAGCTTCACAGGTTGCCACTGGAGTCCTCGTCCACTCCCCCATGATGACATCACAGAGCTGGTGGATGTTAGAGACCTTGCACTCCTCCACCTTCCGTTTGAGGATGCCCCACAGATGCTCAATAGGGTTTAAGTCTGGAAACATGCTTGGCCAGTCCATCACCTTTACCCTCAGCTTCTTTAGCAAGGCAGTGGTCGTCTTGGAGGTGTGTTTGGGGTCATTATCATGTTGGAATACTGCCCTGCGGCCCAGTTTCCGAAGGGAGGGGATCATGCTCTGCTTCAGTATGTCACAGTACATGTTGGCATTAGCTCCCCAGTGCCGGCAGCACTCATGCAGCCCCAGACCATGACACTCCCACCACCATGCTTGACTGTAGGCAAGACACACTTGTCTTTGTACTCCTCACCTGGTTGCCGCCACACACGCTTGACACCATCTGAAATAAATAAGTTTATCTTGGTCTCATCAGACCACAGGACATGGTTCCAGTAATCCATGTCCTTAGTCTGCTTGTCTTCAGCAAACCGTTTGCGGGCTTCCTTGTGCATCATCTTTAGAAGAGGCTTCCTTCTGGGACGACATCCATGCAGACCAATTTGATGCAGTGTGCAGCATATGGTCTGAGCACTGACAGGCTGACCCCCCACCCCTTCAACCTCTGCAGCAATGCTGGCAGCATTCCTACGTCTATTCTGCAAAGCCAACCTCTGGTTATAATGCTGAGCACGTGCACTCAACTTCTTTGGTCGACCATGGCGAGGCCTGTTCTGAGTGGAACCTGTCCTGTTAAACCGCTGTATGGTCTTGGCCACTGTGCTGCAGCTCAGTTTCAGGGTGTTGGCAATCTTCTTATAGCCTAGGCCATCTTTATGTAGAGCAACAATTTTTTTTTTCAGATCCTCAGAGTTCTTTGCCATGAGGTGCCATGTTGAACTTCCAGTGACCAGTATGAGAGAGTGTGAGAGCGATAATGAGACCTTGTAACACTAACAAGTCACATGACACCGGGGAGGGAAAATGGCTAATTGGGCCCAATTTGGACATTTTCACTTACGGGTGTACTCACTTTTGTTGCCAGCGGTTTAGACATTAATGGCTGTATGTTGAGTTATTTTGAGGGGACAGCAAATTTACACTGTTATACAAGCTGTACACTCACTACTTTACATTGTAGCAAAGTGTCATTTCGTCAGTGTTGTTCCATGAAAAGATATAATAAAATATTTACAAAAATGTGAGGGGTGTACTCACTTTTGTGAGATACTGTATAATGTATCTCATTTCAAGGCTTTCCCCCCCAATCTGAAACCTGAATGTGGTTATTTTGTTGAATTATGGCTTTCTTTTAACTGCCACCATGCTTGTTTACCTAGGTGCCTCTAAATATCCACCACCAGTTACCTTGGAAACTACATTAAGCAGATCAATGAAGGTAGTGTCACTGGATAGGGAGGGCATACTTCTCTCTCCCCTCTCCCTCTTTTCTGTCCCCCTCCTTTGCTTGCTGTTTCTCTCTCCGTCTCTCTTCCTCTCTCTCTCTCCCTCCCTCCCTCCTTTCGTTTTCCTCACTCCCCGCATTGTGAGATTGCATGCTGACAATCACAGCCAAAGCCGTTTGTGTTGTTGCGTCTGTCTGAGTTTTCAGGAAAGTGCCTCAAGGTCTATGATCCCATGGAAAGATGGCAAGCACGTCATGCTTTCCTTTCACTTTCTTGATGATCCTCTTTCTGATGTTCCAGGTTACAAGGCTGGCTTAACCTGACCACTGTAGGTTTTGTGTTTGAGTTTTTCTTTTTGGAGTTTTCTGCTGAAACTGTTGAAAGACCACTGGGATAACTAGTAGGTTTTCCGATCGTGGTTTACAATGTAATGAGTGCGCTCCACTATGATGAACCTGGATGGCCTTGAGATGATCGCCGTCCTGGTGGTCATGGCACTTTTCATCAAGGTCCTGGAGCAGTTTGGACTGTTTGAGCCTGTTGGAGGAGAAGGTAACACACTGTTTCATATGAACGGTCACATTAGCTGCCTTACTGTGAAGAAATCAAAGTTGTAGAAATGCCAAAGTTTATATATCTGTTGTGCGTGGTAGTGAGCTCGAGTTTGGAAAAATTCTGCAGTACCCTCGGTCCTGAGGGTCCCGCTGTGGTGAGGGGAGAGGAGTTTGATTACTAACTGCAACTGTTGGCTCTGAAACTTTATCCTGTGTTTCCTTGTACTCCCCTCACCCCACCTCCCTGTGCCTTCGTGCTTGGTGCACTTACAGTCTAATCAATAATACGGCACAAAGAGGCTTCGGGTGATGCTCATTTGGCGTCTCCGCTAGGAAATATGACTCGCTGTTTTCCGTCTTTTACTAGGGGATACATTTCTTGGATGTGAGGGGAAAAGGATAGAGAGTTTAGAGAGTCTGGGTCATGTTTTGGGAGTTGAATCTGCACTTTGAAGTTTTTAAAGTGTGCTTTTAATACTTTATCAAATTATATGTATCATGCTTTGCGGATATTAGATGTTAGTGAGATATTCTTCTGAGGTTAAGGGTAAGTTTGTATTATACGTTTCAATCCATAATGTTTGGAATGTTGCTGATTTATTTCTGCAAAGCTTTAACTTAACAGCCAAGATCAATATTCAAATAAACTCATTGAGATATCCTTGAAGTCTTCTCTGCATGAATGGCCAATCTTTTAGTAGCAATTTCAAACAATTGTCCTTGTCTATTGATAAATCTATACCCTGCCCTTCATGTCATTTACACCATAATAGTTAAGACTGAGGATGCATTTTTCTTTTTATTGTGATGCATTTTTCTTGCTATCCAGACTCCATCTTTCAGTATCAGGCCTTTAAGTACCATATATTGTTGACAGTATCTAATCTCCTTGCACGACAATGGTCATTTTATGGGGGATGTTTATCTTTAACTGAGACGTGTGCTGATGAAGGTTTGATTGTAAAGGTCACTTAAACATTGCAGTAAGAGGCTTGCTTGAAATATTTTTTTCAAGAAAAGAAAAGTGGATTTGGCCTTCAAAGATTTGGCTTCAGACCGGCCAGTATTTATGCATTTTGTGTAGGTACTACACAAGGCATTTTAACACTGGAGTCCACTGGTATGAGTTGTCACCCAAAAATATGCAAAAAGAGCAGTCTTTTTTTTCCCATCAATAAAAATGGCAGATTAGCCCATCACTGAAGCAAGTGTTTTGAACTCTATGATATTAACTGAGCCCCTGGAAGCCCCACCCCCTTTCCCCCAACTCTCATTAGTAATCTTTCATCTAGCTTCGATTTTCTAACTTGAAAGATGCACCCTCACTTACTATCAAAGTAAAGGGAGAATGTTTTGAGTTCATTAATCTGTTGATGTATTTTACATGCACACTTTCATATGAATTACTGTACATAACATATTTTTCCTAGAATAGTGAGAAACAGAAAGTAAACTTTACTTTTTTAGTATTTACTGTACATCTGAAACAAGCAAGCCTTTTTCCTCTAAGTGTAAACCCAGTATATACACACACTAAAGTTTCTACCTTAAACAAGGACTATATCGAAAATGTACTGCATCTCCTCCCTCCACCCTGTTTCCCCCCCAGGACTATGTATTATTTCTCCTGCATGGGTAGTCTTTATGCTTAGACTTATGCCTTGTTATATTTGTTAAAATAATTCACCATTCAGCATTTAGTCCACTTGGACTGGTATTAACGGCAACATAGGAATGCGGTATTCTGAATATCTGTCATTTTTATGGACTGAAGTAGTTAAATTAATCAAAACAGCCCTCCCACTCTCAACCCAGACCTCCACACTGATGTGTCTCTTGGACCATGCCCAGCTATGAAGGAAGATGTGCCAACTGATTGCTCATTTCGAGATTAAAAAGCAAAGTTCTTTTTACTGCCCTCACCCTGAGGTTTGTGCCAGACTTGGCCTGTACAAAATTTAGAGGTATTCAGCCATCTCCAGACGAAGCATTATAGAAATACTTTGAGAGCAAAAGCCAATAAATTGTCCAGACACATTAGGCAAAGTGCTACCCTTAATATCAATGGTTTTAATAACAAAAGCATCTTGAGGATTGAGATAAGCCCTGGTGGGTTTTACAGCCCCATTCTGCAAATGTAAAATCTTCAAGCCTCTATTGTTATTGTGATTCTGTCTGTCAGGAAGAGGCTGAGGTCACAGCACCATGCCTTTAGAGTGGTGAATTATTAATTGTAACAAGCACTCCGGCACTTCTCTGCTTCTGTTTATCGCCACATGCCTGACATAACTCACTGTCAGTGAAGCCATGTAATGGATAGGTGTCAAACTTGTGCCAGGTGGACAAGAGTCAAACTGTGAAGAGGGCATGTGTATTAATTAATGTTTTAATGTAGCTGGAAATAATTATAATATAACAATTCAATGAATGCAATTCATGCCGTTCTTCATATTCATACTAATATTAGAATATTCATTCTGTATATTAGTTGTGTAACCCACTCTTTGCTGTCTCATTCCCTAATCCATCCATTTGTTCAGTTTAGATCTTCAGTAATAGTCACAGCCACCACTTACTTCACTCACTTTACGAATCACTTTCCTGTTTCATTTTAACCACCATTAAGCCACATTTTAAGTTCAGCAAAGAGCTCTGCTCTGTGGTCAAACTCATTAATATATTGACATAACTTTGAAAATCTGTATTGTCATTGCAACATGACTGACAGACATGACACAGAACAGTTTTTAATGCAGTGCTGCCTGAGGGCACAAAGATCATGGGCATGCAATATTGATTTTCACCCTTGTCCCTTGCGCACAGAGATTTCTCCAGATTCTCTGAATCCTTTGATGATATTATGTACTGTAGATGATGAAATATTCAAAGTCTTTGCAATTTTACATTGAGGAACATTATTCTGAAATTGTTCCACAAATTGTAGATGCAGTTTTTCGCAGGTTGGTGAACCTCTGCCCATCTTTACTTCTGAAAGACTCTGCCTCTCTTGGATACTCTTTTTATACCCAATCATGTTACTGACCTGTTGCCAATTAACCTCCAGCTGTTTCTTTTTAGTAACACTTACTTTTCCAGCCTTTTGTTGCCCCGTCATTTTCTTAAAATGGTACATTTCCTCAGTTTAAACATTTGATATGACATTAACATTTGACATTAATAGAACATTTTCTATGTTCTATCGTGAATACCATACAGTGGGTATAGAAAAGTATCACCCCCCTTTAAAATAATCACATTTTGTTGCTTTTCAGCCTGAAATGAAGATGGACACATTTTTTGTTTTATCCAGCTATATTTACTCAGTGCAACTTATAACATCCAAGTGAAAGATATAACACCAACATGTCAGAAAAAAAGAAGAAAAAATTTTTTAAAAAAAAGAATCACTGAGTTGGGAAAAGGATCACCCCCTTGCTTTAATGTGTCTTAATTTTTTTAAATACAGCCTTTAGACTGTTTGGATATGTCTCTACTAACTTTGCACATCTAGACTTTGCAATATTTGCCCACTCTTCTTTGCAGAACTGCTCAAGTTCAGTTAAATTTGATGGTGACCGTTTGTGGACTGCAGTCTCCAAGTCATTCCACAAATTTCAATGGGGTTTGAATCTGGGCTCTGACTAGGCCATGCAAGGACATTCACCTTTTTCTCCTTCAAGCACTGTGTGGTTAGCTTTGCTGTGTGCTTTGGGTCATTGTCATGTGGGAAGGTAAACCTTCTTCCCATTGACAACTTTCTGGCAGAGGGCAGCAGATTTTCCTCAAGAATTTGATGGTATTTTGCCCCATCCATTTTCCTTCTATCCTGACAAGTGCTCCAGTCTCTGCTGCAGAGAAACACCCCCATAACAGGATATTACCACCTCCATGCTTTACTGTTGGCAAAGCTCAGTCGTGGGTGGCTTTTTTCTTGCAACCCTCCCATACAAGCCACATTTGTGGAGAATTTGTGATATTGTTGTCACATGCACACAATGACCACTCTTTGTCATAAATTCCTGCAACTGCTTCAGAGTTGCTGTAGGCCTCTTGGTAGCCTCTCTGACCAGTTTCCTCCTGGCTCTTTCATCCAGTTTTGAGCGACGTCCTGATCCAGGGAGGGTCTGTGTTGTACCGAATACCTTCCACTTCTTAATAATAGACTTCACTGTGCTTCTAGGCATTGATAAAGCCTTTTTTTGTATCAGTGTATTTATTGGTCATGCGTGGTGATTGATTATAGAATGCACAAGAAGAAAGCATTATACAACTTTGTACATCTTGAGCCTACATTAAAACTGTTACTTGGTGCAGTCATTCAATTTTAGCAGAATATAAGTTAGACTGGTGTACAGTAAATGGCTGCTGAAGGTTGAGACCTTTGTTGGACAAGGTGAAGTATGTTGTATGTTGTTGTGGAAGTCAGATTTCTCACATTGCACAGTTTTCATCCACTTACCTAATTTACACAAACATACTGTATGATAGTTACCAAGGTCTAGATTAGTTAATGCTATTTAGGTTGAATTAAATGATAGCCAAATTTCAGGGTCCAATAGGAGGACGGTATAGGATTCTCACTTGTCACAAAACTCACATGACAGCTACAAATACGATAACGGTAAAACATAAACTGAACATGCTAATGGACAGGAAATTACCCTTATTACCTCAAGCTCACTTCGAATAATGTTTCTGTTTAACTGTTTATAGGATTTTCATTGTATTATCTGACAGGGAGAACACATTATCAAACAATCTGTTATAGAATTTTATTGGGAACATTTTGTGCAGTGTGACGAGTAATAATCTTAAAGACTGCTGTAATCGCACAGTGTAAAACCAGCTTTGGTCAGATAGAAGTCCTCTATATATGCTAAATAAGAAATCTAAATCCCTAATGGTGCCAGTGTTGGATCCAATTCTACTTTAATACTGTCCCGAGATATCAAGCCTTGAGGCAGAAGCTGAAAAATCATTCAGCATGACCTTAGCATCTCTTTACAAGCATCTCTCTCTCAGTCCCTCCCTCCCTCTGTCCATCCCCCATAACATTCATAGTCATTAGTGGGTAGATGTATGTAGACTTTCTGGGGAAATTCCAATGGATTTCTGCTACTCTAATGAATGTGTCAGCTTTATTTCACTAGTGCATCTTCCTAGTTGAAATGCCCAGCAAACAAACTTTAATCCAGAGAATAAGAGCTGCTGAGGGAGGCTGATGAGGGTGACACTGTTAGCGAGCCCTACACAAAAGGGGAGTGTATTCTTCCTCATTTATGGCCCTACAGATAACATGCCAAAATTACAAGCAGAGACAACGCCATCTGTAATTGTGAGAGGTAGTAGGATCAGAACAGGCCGTAAACCTGTGGAGTACTTTGTTTTGTACTAACATGTGAAGTCATTTTATAGACCGAGGATTTTATGAGGCACAGAATTACTTGGACTGATAGGAGATGAACAACTTGAGGAAAATAAGAGATAGATAGTTAAGTGTTTGTACAGACTGTCTGTTAGATAGATTGTTGTTATTAGAGTCTGTATTTATATATATATATATATATATATATATATATATATATATATATATATATATATATATATATATATATATATATATATATCCACAAACTCTTTATGAAGCCCCAGCTTATAAAGTACTCCTGCTGATTGCTGTTAATATTACTCATATGTAATCTTCTTTCCTCAGTTGGCATTGTAATGAGAAGCTGCCAAGCAAAGAGGTTCTCACCTTTTTTCCCTCTTAGAGTTTTGCTCTTATTTTTACCCTCACGTGAAACACGTTTAGTTTTTCAGTGTAAATAATGTCTCACGTTCTTTGAAAAAAAAAAGTTCTAGATGCTGGATCAGTACTTTATTTATATATACCACCTACATTGTTTCACAAAACTTAAAAGAAGCTTGCAGCAAGTCACTCAATTACTGTGAAAACGTCTGAATCAGCTAATACTCAGAACTAGAGATATTGTACTGAAACTGAGAAAGGTGTTCGGCACATTGCTATGTTTGACTATACAAAAAAAACATGTTAAATGTGAATGTATGGCGTAAAATACTTTGAGCAGGTAAATTGATGATAAGAAGCTTCAGCGTTATGAAGCCATCTTCTGTGGTTTACTGCTAATGGCTTTAGCATGAAGACCTTTTGTGTTCAGCACATTGTGGTTCCTTTGGATTGCTCATATACTGTATACACTAGTGCATAATTGGTTTAGGATGCTGTATGAGCTCAAACTCATTTAAAGAGTTTCCTAAACATAAGTGTTTGAAAGGAGAACTCCATCCTAAGAAGAACTCCAATATTTGTCATGTGTAGTGATTCTGGGGCTAATTTGTAGGTTGGTGTTGAATTTTTGTTATTCTTGTGAGAAATGAGTGCATTGATTTGACAGGCAACATTGTTAGTGCAGTTACAATGAAGTTTAATAGGAGAAAACATATCAACAGTCTCAAACTTAGTTCCTAAATACAATAGAGCAAGAGCTTCTGTTCTCAATCACCATTTCCCACCAACTTTCAATATCATATTAAGGAGAAATTGAATGTACAATTAGTGGAGATTAAACACGCTGGACTCCAAGTTCCAGAATGCAATGCAGCTATACCACACAGTTGCTCTGAGTTACAGCAGAGACTCGGCTCTTTTTGAGATGATGAGAGTGATGGTGTTGACGTAGGTAGTTTTGGAGCTTTGAAGCTTTGGAACCTGATGCAGTACTGCTGTATCCCTGTCTTTAGGCAGAGATGAAGCGATAGCTAAACCTCACTGGTGCCACTATCAGGAGGTATTTGAATGGCATTGTGGGTAGGAAACCAAAGTGAAAATAGACCAACATGTTGAAGTGGAAAAAGAAGCGGAAAAATTAAGCCAATTTAGAATTTCATTAGGAGGTATATCTTGGATGCCATTGAAGATTACAGGTTAACTATAAAGATTCATATGCAAGTCATTCAGGGTGGATTTGTCCTTTAACTCTTTTTACCAGAGGCTAAAAATGAAAATGGAATTTCCACCCATGTTCATCATTGAATTTAATGCTTAATGACTCATATGAAAGTAGACACTTAGGGCTATAGGAATTTGTAGTTTTTCACAAGCATTCGTTTTTTTATCAAGCCTACTAGGTTTAAATGTTATAATTTTATTGTGGCAGTTGTATACGGTGTTTTACTATCAAAAAAGCTTTAGTTGTGCTGTCCGTTTTATCTCTGTACCAATGTTATTGTGGAGAGGTGTGAGTTGTTTGCCCAGTACGGGGCTCACATCCCTCCCCTTTCCCATCACCCTGCTCACCAGCAGCGAAACACGATCATGAGAGTCATGATACTTTACACACAGAAACCCAACAGTGTCCTGACTAATCTTATAACAGACTTGAGGTGTGTAACGAATTCAAAAGGCATTACTAGCATTATTCTTTTCCACCAGAATAATGTAATGGATCAACTTTAAACATGAAACGAAATAGAAGCGCACGCTTAGATTCAACGCACCTTTTTAAAGGAGACGAGTTTTAAAGCGTGCCCGCATTATCTACCAGAATGTGTAGTAACTCGGATGAATCTGCAACGCTTAAAATAATATTCTCCACCAGTTACAATTTATGTAACAACTTAAAAGATGTTTAACACGTTTAAATGTATTCTCCAATTTATGTAAGGAATTAGCTCGAATGGCGTGAAATATATCTATATATCTAATCAACGCATGTTGTGACCAGTTATAAATATACATCAGCCATGAAAGGGAATTTATATAGGTGCACATATACTTATAGATAATTAACTGCAACAGATTATAATTAATTATGACTATGTATGTGGCCTAGATCAGCTTTATGAACTCTAAAGAGTGAGTTTATCCTTCTGGCCAGGAAAAATTAACTCACGAAGTTTATTATTAAAGATTAGAGCGGGTAACGAGACCTTATGCAGCATTTAATTAATTCATCACATGAACAAAACAGAGAAAATCAAACGTGGGATAATAGATTTTAATAGCTAGATGTGACTATGGATACACACGACTAACTCTAAGCAAAGCATACATATATACACATCTATATACAGGGAGAGAAAAGGGGTAGAGAGAAAGTAATGAAAGAAAGGGAAGCGGACAAAAACACAACTAATTAGCCTTTTTCAGAACCAGCACGAACTTAATTCTCCTGTAACACAGGGGTCCAATCTTAAACGCAGATATAGGTCATTAACTATACTTGCATAGCCTCAAGGTTGAGAGTTTGCGCGAGGTCGTGTAGAGTTCCCTAGTTCGTTGCGCCGTTTGAAAAGGCGTGAAGAGGTTGCATCCTTTGTCCGGGAGAGAGATCCTGGCTTCCTCTTCCCGGGGCACGTGGCCCCGGGGGAGAGAAACCGGAAGGAGTGTAGAAGAGAGGAGTGATAAGTGAAGTCTAACTTGAGTTGAAGTGGAGCGTGGTGTTGTTTTAAAGACAACACCAACGCACACACCTCTTTGGGCTATGGGCCAATCAGGAAGTTGGGTTTGCATGTCCGGATGACTCTCTTTGTCTGGTCTCGGACCCCAGGGAGGAGCCGGTTTATACCGTGTTATAAATGAAATTAAGAGAAAACATGAAATGATGTATCCCATTGCAATATGATATGCATAATCAATCAGGGTATCTCGAGACGATTAACTACATACCAAATTCGATGGACTTGTAAAGAATATTACAAATAAAACCTGGTTACAGACATTTAAAATGATATGCTAGATTAAAACTATCTAAAGTCATTAAGGTTAGTTACATAGACACACAATATACGTAAACAAGATAACATCACACTATTTAGACATCGAATAATTACATATAATTACATGTTACATTGAAGAGAGAGAGATTTCTCCATTGTGTGTGTAAGGTAAGCTTGTGTGTGTGTACGTGCGTGCGCGTGTGTATGTCCAGAAGAGGGGGCTGGCATTCTTCTAATGTCCCACCGGTCCTTGGTCACCTCAGGGTGACCTCAGGGAGGACGTTTTCTCCTCTGGCCTGCTGATTCTGAGGCTAAATCTATGTGGTCGTAAACCGAGATTAGATCAGAGATTTACAGGCCCTTGGTCGGAGTTTTGGTGGACCCCTGCTGACGAACTAATCATGAAGTTTCCCAGACGTTCAGTCATCAAAGGTTTCTTTTATTGCAGGGGTAAGTCCAGTGTGGGTTCCAAAGGGTCTTTTGCATCCCAAAGATGCATCTAGTCAAAGGAGGCCTCTCGGGGTTACTCTAGGTCCCCTGAGTGGTGAAACTTTCTATGTTTCGTTTGGGTTAATTTAGAAATCAGTTTGGGCATAGTCATACGCTACAGGTGATAATTCACTTGTTTATATTGATTGAAATTGTCCGCTAAGTCGAATGTCAGTGTACTGCAAGAAAGGGTTACTTTAGAAACTTTCGAATCAGAAATGTTTTATAAAAACTTTTTTGGACCTTATCCAATATCCACTTTCAAGTCTGCCACATATTGTTTGGAACAGTATGGGTACATTGTCTCAAAGACTTGAATATTTCTCTCTTTGTGTCCTCTCTCCACGTAGTCCTTCGCCCTACAAAAATCCTCCTTTAGGTATAGCCTAAATTACACAGCAAGCACGCTCAAAGACATGAATGAACCAAGCCTCAAGGCCTCAGACATTTTCACTTAAATACACAGTACATTCTCTTTCACTCTTTCCACTGTCTCTTTGTTCAATCTCTTTCTTTACTCTGCTTTATAAGGCATAGAGATGAGTGGGGTGGGAAAAAATAAAAAATACTATGCCAATCACATGATTCCTAACATTTTCATTTTAAATTTAAGATGACGCATGTGGGTGAGTGGAAATAGTGTGTTAATTCTGTCTCATTGGAAAATGTGAGAACTTGCATCCCTTTGAAATAGTATTGGTGACATGATCAGAGGAGGATGTTAATGTCTGTCACTCAGCCCTATTGTTTCTGACTATCTAAATGTATCCACAAATTGATATTCTTTCAGAATAGACTATAAATACAAACAAAAAGTCTTCCAATACCGATAGTGATGTAGCACAAGAGCACATCTGGGGCATATAGAAGACATTTTCACTTAGTCATTATGACTAAGTGAGAGTCTTATTAACAATGTTTTGCAACTGTTATGGTGATATACTACAGACAACCATCAATAGTCTTGATTGAGTGGAAGACGTGGGGCCATTTTACATTTGAATTTCGTTGAAACAGCATAATTAACTATGCTAAATGAAGTGAGAGAAAGTTAGAGATGAGATACACACAAAGCTGTTGGCTAATGATCACAATATTTCTGACTTAATCTAATTTGTCATGCAAGCACAGACTTAATCTGAGCATAGACAAATTCATTCATTCATCTGCAGTATCCTCTTTATCCTGGTCAGGGTTCTGGAGACATGGGACGCAAAACACTGGACGTGAAATGGGAATACATCCTAGATGGGAAGCTAGTCAAACATACACATTCACATACAGTTTCTTACATTTGGGCAGTTTAGCATAACCAATCCACCTACCGGCATGTTTTTGGGAGGTTGAAGGATACCAGAGAACCCAGAGGAAACTCACAGAGATATAGAGAGACAGTAACCTGAGCTCAGGAACAAACTGGGGAACCTGAAGCTGTGAGGTTGCAACACTGCCCTCTGGTCAATGTGCCACTCCAGCAAAGACAACTGTAATCTGTGCAAATAACAGCAAATAACACCACTGCTTTTGTCCAATATTACTGGTTTTGAAATGTATAGCATATGTATCTGCCTGCTAGTTCTTTTGGAGCCTTTAATATCTACAAACAGATAAAACACATTTGCAAAACATTTCTCTTCTTAATGTCCCTCTAGGATTAATAAAGTCATCCATCCATCCACTCATCTATCCATCTATCTATCTACCTCTTCATGACCAAGATTAAATGTTAAAATGCAAATAAATTATAAATGAACATTCATAGTTGTTGATGTCTAACCTATCCTTTAATGGGACACTATAGGTGCATCTCAATCAGCTCACTGGGTGGTGAATCAGTATATGGTGTACACGAGTTGGGGCACTGGTAAGGACCCTGGCTCACTACACATTGGGATACTGATGACTCAATTTCCGGTGACATGACTACATACTCGCATTGTAAAACGTCACCACTGGCATTTATCATTAACAGGCAGGACTGATATCATTCTGACATTATATGTCATATATATTTGTTAACGTTTCTGTGATGGTACTTCAAGCAGGATCATTAAACACTTAAAAGTCATTAGACTCAAACAAACTGTATATAGAACATCAAATAAAGTTAAAAATCTGTAACGTAAGCAATCATTTTAGAGCTAAAACAATGTTAACAAGCTACTTACATTTGTGGACAAAGTTGGCTGAGAGTTCATCTGCCATTTTTGTCGAGCTGAGAGGCTTCAGAAAAGATGATGTGATTTCCAGTAAGGGAACACAGTGAGCATTGATGCCCCCTGGTTTTAGCAGTGCTGTCATGTAAATACCTAAAGGACAGTAAAGGACTAGAGACTACAGTTCCCATCAGCCACTGCACCTCACCTGACCACGTCACATGACTATCTGCACCTGATTCACGTTTGGGATGATTAGCACTTGTATATATAGTCACGCTTTGCACTGCTCACATTGTCTTTCATTTGTCTTTCCTTACCACAGTTTAAGTTTCTTGACATGGTCATTGGTTTATGTTTATTTTCAAGCCTCGTATGTTCCGAGTTCCTGTTTTGTATTTTGTTTTCAGTTTTTATTAAAACCAAAATCTGCACTTGCATCCGCCTTTGACGCCGTCTTTTTTATTGAGCGAATGTTTGAGTGCACTGGAAGGATTTTGCCATTGAGACAGCCCTTAAAATTGCCGACTCCCTGATCAGTGCCCTGACTACTAAACTAGGGAGCTGGTTGAGACTCACCTTATGTTTTGTGATCTGAAATTTTGAATCTGAATTTTCAGAACTGAATCTGAACCAAAATTTCTACACTTGATTATTATAAAATTTTATTTGAAACCCTGGAGACAAATTCAAGCCATAAAATACAATTTCAATTTCAACAATTTCAAATTCAACTACAAAGCTTCACTTACAAATTCAAATTCAAACATGACAATTCATAATTATACAATGTAAATTTTGGATTGTAGTGAAACATTTCTCAGTCCATAGAAATACACCATGCTGAAAATCTCAGTAGGCAGTTACATTTCTTGTTTTTATGAAAGTTACAATGTTGTAAGTTTCTGCAGTTATGAAAATAATATATAAAATATATATAGTGCCTACTACAGTACATGGTAAGTCTTCTATGGTGTGGATCGTATTAACAAACATTAAATAAAGCTGTATTAGACTTGCATAAAAAATGCTAAATAAATTCTACATTAATACCGTTACACTTATTTTCCTTTATCATTTTAATAACTCAAAATCCAAACAACTCATTTACCTCATATAACCTGCAAGAAGGAACCATTTCTAACAATACATTTCTCTAACAGATTTATACTCCAATATTGAATTACACCACAAAGTGCTCAGCCAACATAACTGAAGGAAAGGGAGGGGGTCTGGGGAAAACATTAAGATTTGTTTTACTCTCATGCCTGACAAGTTATTAAAAATGCATGGGCTGAGAAGAAACCAGAGGCCTTTCATCGTACAATCTCAGAATAAAACTTTTAGATCTGAGTCCAACAACAGCTATTAGTCTTCTCAGCCTTCACATTTAAGCATTTTCAACAGAAATGTGGCTTTTGATCGATGACACTTAGCCTTGATAAAGCTATCTTTTGCATTGCCATAATGGAATCCTTTAATATTTCTCATGTTGTTTCTCAGGGATCCATTAGTCTATGTTGAAATGCTTTTTTCTTCTGTGTAAAAGGTTTCAGCATGAAGTCGTGTTCTAATACCAACAGATCAACAATGTCTCATAATTGCACATTAATAAAAAATTCATATGATCCTAACTCATATGAATGTTATCGAAGGTTAAAGTAAGAGGAAAGGACCAATTTAATGGCCATAGCTTTTTTTATGATCCAATAGATCATAAAATCAGTGAACAAAATGAGACAATAAAATTATTTGGCTGTGGATTATTCCTCCTAATAATTCCTAATTATTCCTCTAATCTTATAATCTCTCCCTTTTCTAGTCTGGATTCTTTTGCTTGCTTTACAATATGGCCCCAGCCTTGTTTGTTTACCGTATTTGAAGTCTCATTTAAAGTGTATATACAAATCTGTTGCTCATTTACAGTATACATCATTCATATACTCATTCTTGCTCAACAACAATCAGGAATTACCTCTTTAATCTTTTAATGAGTTCTTATAATGCTTCTCAGTTGGGATTTTAAAAACATGAATACATGAAACTGTCTGAAATGGAGAAATGGAGTTCATTAAATATAAAATGAAATCTAGCAGTGTATGTTCGACTCAGCTAACATTAGACAATTATATATTTAACATCAGTTAACTATATATAATAGGAATGGCACTGAAGTATTTTGGCTAAAAATTGTCAAAAATGGACACAAACGTTTATGTAAAAAGGGTGGTGATATATTAAAGCAATAAGCCCCAAGAAGCAGTGATTTTAGAACAGCTAACTGGCGTAGTTAGGCATGACATGGTTAAGCATTTATGTGGTGCCTTTTCAGATGTGCAAGCTGCCCATTCCATAGTCACTAATGCACTCCCATACCATCAGAGATGCAGGCTTTTGAACTGAGCACTGATTAAAAGCCGGATGGTCCCTCTCCTCTTTAGTCCTCTTTAGTTTAGCGGACGCAGCGTCCATGGTTTCCAAAAAGAAATTCAAATTTTGATTCGTCTGACCACAGACCAGTTTTCCACTTTGCCTCAGTCCATTTTAAAAGAAGACGGAGGCGTTTCTGGATCATGTTCACATATGGCTGCTTCTTTGCATGATAGAGCTTTAACCAGCATTTGTGGATGGCACGGTGAACTGTGTTCACAGACAATGAGTTCTGGAGGTGTTTCTGAGCCCATACAGTGATTTCCATTACAGAATCATGCCTGTTTTTAATGCAGTGCCGCCTGAGGGCCCAAAGATCATGGGCATGCAATATTGATTTTCACCCTTGTCCCTTGCGCACAGAGATTTCTCCAGGTTCTCGGAATCTTTTGATGATATTATGTTCTGTAGATGATGAGATATTCATAGTCTTTGCAATTTAACATTGAGGAACATTATTCTGAAATTGTTCCACAAATTGTAGACGCAGTTTTTCGCAGATTGGTGAACCTCTGCCCATCTTTACTTCTGAGAGACTCTGCCTCTCTAAGATACTCTTTTTATACCCAGTCATGTTACTGACCTGTTGCCAATTAACCTCCAGCTGTTTCTTTTTAGTAACTTTTTCCAGCCTTTCGTTGCCCCGTCCCAACTTTTTTGAGACGTATTGCAACCATCAAATTCAAAATTGCCTTATTTTTTTTCTTAAAATGGTACATTTAATCAGTTTAAACATTTGATATGTTTTCTATGTTCTATTGTGAATAACATTTTTTGAGATTTGAACATCATTGAATTCTGTTTTTATTTACATTTTACACAGCATCTGAACTTTTTTGGAATTAGGGTTATACTTAAAAGTGCAAAATGTGACTACCTACATTTACCTAATTTATACATCTGAGTAGTTGAGGGTTAAGAACCTTGCTCAAGGGCCCAACAGTGGCAGCTTGGCAGGAACTCACGACCTTCCAATCAGTATAATCCAACATCTTAACCACTGAGTTACCACTACCCACTATTTATTTAGCTTAGTAAATCAGGACCTGAGTGTATAATGATGATCCATGTTGTAATACTAAGCAGTCCATTGTACTGTAAAATAAAGTCATTCTTTTTTTTCCCTTTTTTTTATTTCCCTATAGCTACTGTAAGTAGCTACATTCTATGTAATAAATACAAGACATCGATATAGACAAGGTCTTGAGCTCCTAAAAACCTTGGGGCTGAAGGTGAAACTGTGCCCTTGTCCCTCATGGGAAGGCTTCATCAGACACTTTAGTGGTGGGGAGCGATGTTTAGGGCCTGATCCACAGGGTGAATGGTGAGGGGCGTCCAGACACTTGCTAAGGGCCTGAGAGTATAACTCGATTTAGAGCTCATCTTTGGCTTCCAGGGCTGAATCTGTGTATAATTGAGCCCAGTTTGCTTGGTTGGGGAAAAAAACACTCAAACACCCTAGTAGTATATAGTCACAGACCTATTAGCCTTCGGACAGAGGGGATGTGGAATTTGAGGAAGGAACTGGTGAGAGGGACAAACAACACGGCAGAGAAAGTAAAGGGTTAGTAGAGGAACACCAACTCCAACCCCAAGCTGGCTAGCATAATACGCTAGCTATTAGCAATGTCTCTTAACTTGCTGGCTAGACACTAAGGCATGTGAGGCAGGCCTACAGTAGCTCAGCCCCAGTGCATTTGTTCAACAGCAAGCAGCAGGCAACGTAGCTAGAGAGAACCACTTGACCATGTTAGCCACAGGCCTACTAGTTAGGCAACCATGGGAGCCATGTGGTGAGAGCCAAAGCAGAAAGGGAGTCCCCACTTGGCAGAGATATGGGGGGAAATGGAAGGAAACTCAACTCCAGACCCATCCTAGTAGCTCACAGTTCAGCTAACATCACAAGCTCTGTGGTGAATGGTGTGTTATGGTGAAAGAGGACCACTCTACCACACCAATGACTACACAGAACTACCATTAGCATGCAAGGTAGTCAACTTAATAAGGGTGTAAATAATAAATATTGTTTGATGAGGCAATGAAAAACATGAATTAAAAAAAAAACTGAATTAAATCATTTATAACTATATTGCACTTTTTGACATTGGTCATTTATACAGCATGCTGTAAACAAGTTCATTATTTGAACATGTTGATTGAGTATACATTTTTAAGAGCTTTAATTAGATTTACTTGGGTGATATTCCTCAGCAGAGCCTTATGATTTGTATTTGTATTCTTTTTTTTTGTTTTGTTCAATCATTGAAGTCTTAAAGCTTTTCTCGTGGGTGAGGTAGTGTTTCTAACTCACAGTTACAGGGTCCCTGGTTAAATCTTGAGCTTGGGTTACTGTCTGTGTTGAGTTACACATCATCTCCCTGTGTCCACATGGGTTTCCTCCAGGTTCTCTGGTTTCCTGCCACCTCCCAAGGTGGACTGACAACTCTAAATTGCCCTTAGGTGTGAATGTGTGTGTGTGTGAATGTGTATGTTCATGGTGATTGGTGATGGTGATCCAGGGTATATTCCTGCCTCACACTCAGAGTTCCCAGGATAATCTCTGAATCCTCCAGTTACTGAAGATGCATTAATGAGTGAGATTTTCTTAAGGAATATTTAAATATTTGTGCCATTATTTGCTGGAATATTAAAAAAACAACAACAAAAAAAACCCCAAACATTTATGTATATACAAATGATGCTTAGGTTGATTAGAATATAGGAGGATAAACTAGGCTTAAAACTGAAAGTCAAAACAGTGATGCTTTATAAATATAGCTCCATGTCTAACTTCTGGTCATTTTGTGTGTTACTACTAAAAATCTGTTATGGGCATGAACAGCAGTTGTCATGCTGTCCTGATAAAACTGTTCTGGCTCTCAGTATAAAATGAAAAATCTCAAATTGGAAGCAAATTGATAGTCCAAATAAGGAAAAAATCTGATTAAATTTTTCTTTTTTTCATCTCCTAGCCCCAGTTGGAGAACAATACAAGGTTTCCTCCCCTGTATGTAACACAGATATTGATTCAGTGGTTGAAAATCTGATTTATTGCACAGGGAGTAGGCAGTAGGGCAAGAAGCCGACATGGACCCGTCTGTCTTCTGCTATGCTGGACGTGACAGAGGCTAGTTAGTGCTGCGGAGTAAAGTTTCTGATATAGTTTTTTCTCCAGGTCTTAGGTTTTGGTTTGTTCTGGCAGACTTATTAGCGGACATTATATCACCAGACACGGCCTCATTTAGAAAACTGTGTATTGATTTTACAGTAAACATTTGCACATGGACGTGAGATGAAACACATATGCCCAACATGTATCTTTATAAAGTGTGTGTGTATATATATATATATATATATATATATATATATATATATATATATATATATATATATATATATATATATATATATATATATATATATATATATATTACAGTTTGTTTTTTGTTTTTTTGTTTTATAAGGAACTGTATCTACAGTAAAACGGAATTACATTTGCACTCAACTTAGTAAATTTTCTGAATTAAAAATACATAGACACTGAGGTGAACATTTCTTTTATACAATTAAACACTCAAACTGGCAGTGCTTTTATGGCACTATGAAGAATCAGTCACAAATCTTCATTTAAAATTCCATTTAAACCAATCATCAATTTAATCATCATAAATCTTCAGGTAGATGAGATCACATTCTGAATATCAGCCCCAACTGCAGTTTCACACACACACACACACACACACACACACACACACACACACACACACACACACACACACACACACACACACACTCACTCACTCACACACAGATTGAGATTGAGATTAATAATTCATGGCCAGGCGATATATTCCTGCATGCCTATTACTAACTGAGCCTCATCAGGATATGAGGTCAGACTAATTAAAAGCCAGCTCATTTTGCCACTGCTTGAGGAGGCTTTAGGGAAGTCTGCCATTTATTTATAACTTCCAACTTCCAAAGGAGACCAATAAAGCTTTCATTGGATTTTTATGTGACAGCAGAAACAGGCCTGAGGTCAGTTTTAATGGTATTGATGCAGGGCAGTGTGAGGAAGGGAAATGTGGGAATTGATCTTAGTCCAGTTATTAGACTTTTACCAGTAGTCTGTCACTGGGATCTGGTGAAACCATCAGAGCAGGTATGCAGCATAACTGTGTTTTAAGAAATATGCATTGCATATAAGGTAGGTGTGTTAATATTACACACCCTGTTAATTGCCTAGTTTCACTGTATTATCACATCATTGTGTCAGAGTAACAGGTCTGTCTACTATTGTAATAACATT
Source organism: Cranoglanis bouderius (assembly GCA_023630585.1). Classification (NCBI taxonomy): domain Eukaryota; kingdom Metazoa; phylum Chordata; class Actinopteri; order Siluriformes; family Cranoglanididae; genus Cranoglanis; species Cranoglanis bouderius. The sequence continues at coordinate 29,804,742 of CM042535.1, read as the reverse complement.
GTAATAGCATACTTGTATATTATACCGTACTTACTGCACAAGTATTATATATATTGCTCCATACTGCAGTACATACTGCTCCACTTTATATTGTATCTTGCCTACTGTTTAATTATGCACTGTATAACACATACTGCTCCAGTATCTGCTGTATACTACATACTCCTCCTGTATATACTGTATACTACATACTCCTCCTGTATATACTGTATACTATACATACTCCTCCTGTATATACCGTATACTACATACTCCTCCTGTATATACCGTATACTACATACTCCTCCTGTATATACTGTATACTACATACTCCTCCTGTATATACTGTATACTACATACTCCTCCTGTATATACTGTATACTATACATACTCCTCCTGTATATACCGTATACTACATACTCCTCCTGTATATACTGTATACTACATACTCCTCCTGTATATACTGTATACTACATACTCCTCCTGTATATACTGCATACTATACATACTCCTCCTGTATATACTGTATACTATACATACTGCTCTAGTATCTACTGCATACAACATACTACTCCTCCTGTATATACTGTATACCACATACTGCTCCAGTATCTACTATATTCTACATACTCCTAGTGCATATACGTTATACTACATATTGCTACTGTGTATACTGTTTACTACATACTGTTCCAGTATATACTGTATCGTACTGCTCTAATGTCTACTATATAGTACATATTCCCGCTGTATATACGTTATACCGCATACTACACTAGCATCTACTGTATTCTACATACTCCTCCTGTACATACAATATACTACATACTGCTCCATTATCTACTGTGTACTACATACTGCTCCAGTATCTACAGTACAGTTGCAATCCAAATTATTCAACTCCCATTACAAATCAGGTTTATTGTCAAAATTTACAGACCTTCAGCTGTTTGCAATGAATAAATCTAACAAAAGCAATTGAAATAGTTCAACACAACGGAAGCTTCAAGTGGTTTCCCCAAATTCAACTGAAAATACAACTTATATTGACTTCTTCAGTTTCACAATTATTCAAGCCCTTCATGGCAAGCGTCTTTAGTACTTAGTAGAGCACCCTTTTGTTGTTATGACCTGCTGCAAACAAGATGCATAGCCAGACACCAGCTTCTGGCAGCATTCCTGAGGAAACGTAGCGCATTCCTCATGAGCACTGGCCTCCAGTTCAGTAATATTCTTGGGTTTGTGTGCTGCAATTGCCCTCTTCAAATCCCACCAGAGATTTTGGATGGGGTTCAAGTCAGGTGACTGTGATGGCCCTGTAGAATGTTCTAGGACTTCTTCTAAGCCTTGGTGAAATTTGAAGTATGCTTGGGATCATTGTCCTGTTAGAAGGTCCAATGACGCCCAAGCTTCAGCTTCCTCACAGATGGCATGACGTTTTCTCCTAGGATTTCCTGATACTTCAATGAATCCAGCTTGCCTTCCACACACTGCAGGTTTCCAGTGCCAGAGGATGCAAAGCAGCCCCAGAGCATCACCGAGCCACCACCATGCTTGACTGTGGACAGAGTGTTCTTTCTTCATTCTTCTTTGATCCATCATGCCGAAAAGTTCTAGTTTTGTTTCATCGCTCCACAGAACAGAATCCCAAAACTTCTGTGGCTTATTTATATGATTTTGAGCCGACTTTTCTTGTGCTTTTAGGTCAGTAGTGGTGTACGTCTTGGAGTTCTGGCATGGAAACCTTCTGTGTTTAGTACACGCTATACTGTGCTCACTGAAACCTCAGTGCCTGTTGCCACCAAGTCTTGCTGCAGGTCTTTTGCAGTCACTCAAGGGTTTTTCACAACCTGCCTTCTCAGAAATCTGGTTGCAGCCGTTGATAGCTTCCTTTTTCTGCCCCGTCCAGGTATTTCATGTATTTTCTGCCCCTAGCCAGTTCAGGTATTTCATGTGTTCCAGCTCAAGCACACCTGGTGCAACTAATAAAGCCCTTGATTAGTTGCATCAAATGTGTTTGAGACAACACCAGTTTTGCATATTTGTGCTGTTGTGAGGGATTCTATTCAGGGGGTTGAATAATTTTGAAACTGGAGAAATCATTATAAGTTGCATTTTCAGTTGAATTTGTGGAAACCACTTGAAGCTTTTGTTGTGTTGAACTATTTCAATTGCTTTTGTTTGATTTGTTCATTGCAAACAGCTGAAGGTCTGTAAATTTTGACAATAAACCTGATTTGCAATGGGGGTTGAATAATTCTGATTGCAACTGTATACTACATACTGCTCCAGTATCTACTGTATACTACATACTGCTCATGTTAGCAACTCTACCCATCATCAATTTTTAATAACAATAACAATATGAACGCCTCATTCTAGCCATGTCATTTGTCAGCAAAAAAGCATTTCTGACATCTCTTAGATCTCTAATAGAGATTTGTTGGCCCAGCCTGTAAAATAAGGTGTGAAAAGGAGAAATAAATACAGCAGGAGATGTCTCTGTGGCTCTGCCATAACAGTGAGGTTTTTTTTTAGCCACAGAAAAGGAAATTACAGCCTTCACATCTTCCTAAATGCAGCAGGTGGGCTTCAGTGATTCTAAGATCAGCTTTTCAAAGGCAATAAATAGTGCTCTTTATTGTTAGACTGTGCTAAACAGTGGCATAATTGATGCGCTGTTAGGAGAAGAGTCATTCAGGATGAAATCACTGACATTTTGTCATAAAAGATATGTTAATTTTGTCTTAGGATTTACTTATTGTTTGTTTTGTGCACTACATTTGGATGAGAGACCCAGGTGTGATATAGAAAGCAGAAACATGGCACAAAGCATATGCACTGGATGTATAGCTATTTACTGCCCCCTTGTGGTCTGCATGAGTGCTTCAGAAAGGGATGAGCAAGGAACACCTTGGAACTAAGCACAAATGTAAAGTTGCGTTCTCCATTTAAGTTCAGATGTTGCACCCTAATAGGTGTTCTTATTTGGTTACTCATATTAAATGAAATATAACCTGTTGAAAGTATATATACATAACATTGCATCACGATTTAGTTGGTTTTTATTTTTTAAATGCAAATGTGATTGATTTACATATAACAAAAATAACAAAAAAAAAATTCAAAAGCCAACAAACTGATTTAACTGTATAATACACCAAATTGTCTGTTTTATTTGAGCAAAATTATTTATTTCATGGAATTATTCTCAAAAAACCCAGTATGAGAAGTGGATTTTTGCATAGTTTACATTAGAGGTCGCCCGATTGATCGGGTTTGCAGATTAATCGGCACCAATAACCAATTGCTGTTATTGGTTATAACTATCAGCAAAAATCCACACCGATAGTTTTCCCTGGTTGCATCCGTTGCGGGAGCGGCTGAGAAGGGTCCGTTGTCATTATACAGTGCGAGGGCGGCCTCTAGAGGTTAAATAAAAACTATCGCTGACAAATTTTGTTGTGTTATTTAAAGTGGTTTTTTTTTGTTTGTTTTTTTTTTTGGTCCCTCATTTTGGATGTCTCTATTTTTATTTGTTATTTGGAGTGTTACTTTTTGGTTCAGTTGGGATGTATATCTTTTATTTACTTTAATATTTATTAATAGTTAATATATATTAATATTTATATATTTATTTCATTTAAAAAAGTACAGTATATTTTCATGGTATAGTCAGTACTGTTTATATTGGTAATCAAGTTCAACGATATTTTACTTTGAGTGTTAGGAAAGTAAGGCTATATCTCGAGAATTATCTTAACTTCTGTTTTATTGAAGGACAGGACTCGGCCAGAAGGTGTCATTTGTGGCTTATTGATATTTTTATAATGCATACATTATAGCTGTGTCAAAACCAGTGTCCACATGATGTACATGTGTGTATGTTTTAGTTAATTGGTCTGAGGGAGATCTAGGATAACGAATCATTATTATTCTTTTGGTAACAATTAATTATACACAAAGATAACCAGGGCGAACCAAAGAGAAAAGGAAAGAAAAACTATAATTGATGTACATTTTTGCCAGTAAAGATTTGGAATGAATCACTTTATTCTTTTGGTGTGTGTGTTCTCAGCTTTTCTTAGGTAGAAGTAGGGGGGGGGAGGAGTTTATATGGATAATTAATACATTTCATTTAAAATCAAGATTTTAAGAAATACCCATGTAAGAGTCTGCTTTAAGACCTATGAACCTGTGTGTGAAATTGTGTGAATGGCTGATAAACGAAAAAATGGCGCATTCAAAAATAAAATCTTAAAAACAGTCATTAAACATGTCATTAACCTAAATCCAATACATTAATCAATTACCTTTTATCACCATTACAAGAAAAATAACCCTATATACAGCAACAACTATCTGAAAAATACCATATTTATGGCACATTTAATGGAGATGTTACAAAAATAAAAAATAAAGCATATATGCCACAGTTGTTGTTTGTTTTTTTTTGTTTTTTTTTTTAAATACATATTCTGAAAGTAATATGATGTTATAAATGAATATGATGTTATAAATGGAAAATTCAAAATTGAAAAATTCACCATTTTGTTGTGCTTCCTGCCTTTAATTTAATGAATTAATTAATTTTAATATTTTCTTAATTAGTATGCAGAACATGTTAGAAAGACCTTGTAACTAATTTTAGAGCCAGAGTAAATCACTCAGTATACAAAAAAAGTTTTAAAAAATGCAAGTACAGATAATGATCTATGAAAATGAACAACCCCTCTCCAAAGCAATAATTGAAATCAGGTTATTCAGATTTGGGAGAATGGAGACCATTTGTTAGCTCGCATGTCTGTTCCTCACTTCCAGTCATTTTAATCAAATTCGAGTGGGATTTGTACGCAGGTAGATGTCTAAATTTGGCAACAGTTAAATGATTCTGTCTCTCCATCCCAAAGGCAGAGAAATGATTAATTCACAGTGTATAACTAATTAACAGTAGACCACACACATGCCGACACAGTGTTTGTTCTTCATAGGCCTGCAAGTGAAAAATCGTAATTTGTGAGACACAGAATTGAAGCATGTAACAGTACTAACTAATCATAATAGCTTACAGTATAAAGTGAGCCTTTGCCCACTGTAGCCTCTGACTCCTGTTCTCGGCTGACAGTGTGTTACGTGCTGTGCTTTCTGAGACGCTTTTCTGCTCGTGTTTGTAAAGACTGGATATATGAGTTACTGTAGGCTTCCTAACAGCTCAAACCGGTCTGGCCGTTCTCCTGTGACCTTTAGCATCAACAAGGCATTTCTGCCTGCAGTACTGCTGCGTACTGGATGTTTTTTTCGTTTGTTTGTTTTGTTTTTCACATGATTCTACAAGAGACCAACTAGAGACTGTTGTGTGTGAAAACCCCAGGAGATCAGACCCCAGTGGATCTGCCCAGGATAAAGTGCTTACTTAAGACAAATGAATGAATGCTTAAATGGTATAACGTGAATAAGTCATTTGTTATTGAGTAAGTAAAAGCAAAACACCTGTGTTTCTATGCTTTTTAAATTTTTTAGCTTTTGTTTTAAATACAAGCATATTATTTATACAGTAATGATGAGAACCTGGCGAATATCAGTAAGTAATGGGTTCCAGCATCATCGCTTTTGTTCCTTTTGAACACAAATACATGAAATGACAAGTACCATCCTTTCGAGTCTATTGGACGTTTCCAGGTTACACCAGGAACGTAGTCTATTTTGATCACTGTTCCAAACTGACCGCTGGAAGGGTTCATTTTCATTCTGTTACCTCAATTCTTATCAGACTCCCAGCTGAGGTTATGTGTGTCTGAGCATCAAAACCCAGGAGATTAAACAGCATAAATTTAGTCTGATGTGACTGAGCTGAAATCTCCTCAGTGGGTAGCGATGTAGGTATTGTCCAAGGCAGAGTCGCCTTAATGATGACCAGAGAGACTTGGGATGTAAATGTGGCGAATGGTTGTCCTAGTCTGGTGAAATTTATGTGGCATTAGAAATGGGTATGATTTCCTGAAATAATTTTTAAACTTGTCTTTGATTGCTTTAGTGCATGCCTGCGTCTCATGCTTTTAACTAAAATAACTGCAACATTCCTGCACTCAGACATCAATATGCATGGACCCATATAATGGTTCCTTTAAGTTAACTTTTGTTGTGACAATTTAAGCTTCAATTATTGGTGCAACTATGGCACAAAGATTAGTCTCGGCACTCATCTGTACCTGACATTGACTCCCAATAAGAACTGGCATAGTGAATACCCCTGTTGCATAATGCACAATAGGACTGAAGCACATTTAGTTTAATAATTTATCATTTATAACAATGGTGTTGTTCCAGTTTCGTTTCAGTGTTGTTTTGGTATTGTTTTAGTGTTGCTTTAGTGTTGTTTCATTATTCTTTCAGTATTGCTCCATTGTTGTTTCGATGTGATTTCAGTCTTGTTTCAGTGGTGTTAATGGTGTTGTTTCAGTTTCGTTTCAGTGTTGTTTCAGTGTTGTTTCAGTGTTCCTTCATTTTTGCTTTGGTATTGCTTTAGAGTTGCTTCATTGTAGTTTCGGTGTTGTTTCGGCATTGCTTCTGTGTTGTTTTGACACTGTTTTGGTGCTGCTTCAGTGTTGCTTTATTGTTTCATTGTAGTTTCTGTGTTGCTTCAGTGTTGTTTCAGTGAAGTTTCATAATTGTTCTGTATTGCTTCAGTCATGCTTTGGTGTTGTTCCAGTGTTGATTTAGTGTTGCTTCAGTGTTGTTTCAGTGGTGTTTCAGGCTGTGTGTCTGAAGTCTTGTGATGTCCAGTTGAGTCCAGTCTTAAGTCCACGTGAACTTATTTTTACCAGTTTGAGTTTGCTAGCCTTGAAAATGATGCATGAATCCACGAAATAAAACATACTGATGCTTTCAGGCATGGCCACAGACCATCTTTTTCCTCACAATCTTTAAGATTCTACTGAAAAATGTTATTCAGCAAAGCAGTTTTTAGCTTGTGTAACACAGGCCACTGATTTAGTAAGATCCCAAATAAAGAACATTAATGTGTTTATGAATGGGCTCATTAAATTACTGACATTTATTGATTGATTTAAAAAGAGTAATTGCAAAAATATTTAAATTAGGTCTGTGTGTGTTGCCATAGAAAGTTCAGGTCTGAAAGCGATCCACCAGATTATTTTCAGATTCTGAGGCTTAATTTTGAGAAATGTTCCTGTTATTTTAATATATAAAATTAAAATATATAAGTTTTATTTAGTTTTAAATGGTAGCCAGTCTTTAACAAGTTACAATGCAGGTACTAGATGCATATATTTGCATTGGCAACATTTACTACTACATTTACTATTAACATTTACTACTACATTTTGCACTCTTTGGTAGAAACACCCTGTGTTTATTAAGGCAAACATGAAAAAAATGGGTGTGTTAATTTGCTTGGTTGAAAGATACCATTCTTAATAGAACCTGTTAATAAATCAGCTTTTTGGCTGGTGGTCTCACGTTTGCATGCATGTTGACTATACACGGAAAGAGTCAGTAATCAAAATCCAAAAAAATCATAGTCTTTGTGCAGTGCTAATTGGTTTTCTGTTATAACTCACCAAGTTTGTATGCTTTAGCTCGTTTCGTAGAACTTACTCAGACACTTGGTTCCCTGTGGGCACAGTCTGTGTGCCAGGATATTGGGGCTACAATGTGTGTGTGTGTGTGTGTGTGTGTGTGTGTGTGTGTGTGTGTGTGTGTGTGTGTGTGTGTGTGTAGATTTGTCTTCTGTCTCCTGTGGGCTATGGCACTGAGATAAGTAGGCAACCAGAGTCAACCAGACCAGAGAGCCGAGAAAGAGTGAGGTGGTGAGGAAGCAATAAAGGGTCTCACATCTGTCAGAGTGCCTACTCTTGCCCGCCCATATGCCCTCCCCCCACCCACACACACAAGCCTCCAGGGTCTCAGAAAACACAAAAGTGACCCAATTAAGCTTAGGAAGAGAGGGAAACAGAAAAGAGAGAATGAAATCATGTGTGACTCGGATCCACAAGGGGGAAGGACTGGATTATTAGAGTGCTGAAAGTCAACTCCACAAGGATATTGTTTTTACCTTTAGTCATCGAGCCTAATGAGACGTGTAGAGCCACAGATTTAAAACCTGTGGATTTTAAACCTTGAAGTCCATCCTTTCTTGCCTTTGTGGCTGATTTATTATTAGACCATTACTAGGAGATAATTCTTCTGTTGGACTCAGTTTCGGGAGCCACCGCGAAGATCACGGCGGGAAGCCAATAACTGAGAAAGTTGAACAGAAATAGCATGAAGATGTTTGTAGAGACATGTCTCTGGAGCTCTACAAACAATGACAGCGTGTGAGGTTGTGAATGTGGCAGACAGTGGGACGTAGGCAGCCTCGGATGAAGACAGGAAGAACTTTTGTGTTGTGTGGGCATCATGCTGGTGTTCTTCAAAGAAGATTGGGAGATGGAGGGCTTGCAGACAGTGGGCATTCTGTTGGTGGTCTGCAGCTCCCTCAGGCTCCTGCACTTTTTGGGCTTAATTGATTTTGCTGGTGAAGGTAAGATAAGATAGCCGAGATCCCCAAAACATATTAGAAACTCGAAACTTTTTTTTGTAGTTTTCATTTTTCTGTTTCATGCGCAAATAATGTCTGCCCCAAATGTCAAAGATTAGCATCCAGGGGAAGGCTCTTATTTGGAAAACTGTTCATACAACATATAGATTTCCTTAACAAATAAGCTTTCATGACAATCCATGTAATCTTAATAACTTTAGATTCTGATTATCAATCATAGATTAATAGTTCTCCTGCTGCAAAATTAGTTCTCCATCTAAATTTGCTTTCTATACATTCCCAGCAATCCATGACAGGAATAAACTTAATTTAATTTCCATCAGGCTATAAAAGCTGTGTTTGATCATCAGACTAACTGATGCCAATCCTAGAATAGTGTTCTAAGCTTTGTGTCTTCTGTGGTTGGACTAAACTGAAATTGAACACGTCTGAGCAACTGCATATCCATTTATCTCTCAGGCTGAACACTAGTGCAGACATGTTCTGTGAGAGTTTTAACCAGGTCTGGGAAATAAAATGTGATGAATCAATATGGTCTAGTTTGGCACATTTGTCAGGTTTCATGCCATTCTCACTTCATATACTGCAGGGATGTTGAGCAAAAATTGATTTGCTCAAATCTCAAACCTCATGGCAGAAGAATAGCAGCAGCAAGTGATTACACTAGAAACTAGAAATGACACTAAAGCAGCGGTTCTGTTATAGAACGACACAGGGGAGCTGGATGCATGCGCTGGGGAAAAGTCAGTTTATTAAGAAAGAACCAAAAGTATATGGACAGGGAAAAAACGCAACACAAAGGCAGGGTCAAAAACAAACAAGAATCCACAAGGTATATGATCCACAAGGTATATAATCTACAAGGTAGTTAATCCACAAAGTATGAGGCAATAATTCCATAGGAGATATCGCGAGGCAAGAGTCCACAGTACAGGAAACATGACGAGAGTGCAAACGCACAGAACATACACTTCATACGCATCATTCACAATATAATACTCTGCGTCGAAGCGGGGAAATGCAGCACTTTAAATACATCAACTAAACACAAAACACCTGATACTACTAATGAAACAATAAATAGTGAACCAATGAACAAACGGGGCGGAGACATGATGTAAACCAAAACCAAAGGACCAATAAGCAAACGAGGGCAGAGACGTGACATAAACCAAAACACAGAAGCACATAGTGACAAACAAAACCAAAGTCTATGAATGGGAATGCGGAAATGCGCTACTCTTTCGCGAGTAGCACAGAGAGGACGACTCGAACAGGTTCTCAAAGTGGTGTCCATGATTTACTTGTTTATTTATTTTTACAATGGTGAATATCAAAACCCACTATTATCAAAGCGATCATATTTATTATTGAGTTCTTATTGTTATTAGCCTGTTCAACTTGTCCCTTAACTTGAATGGGTTAAGTCCCAACTTCAGTAAATGAAAAACAACTCTGTCTATAAATAATGTTAACTTGGACCTAATGTGTTTTGTTGGTGGAAAATTCAAGAATATGGCTCCAGTAACTAGCCAGAATATTATACACATTTGAATAATATGCCTAATATTTGAATAGTCAGATTATGTACAGTCATGTGAAAAAATATAAGTACACCCAATGGAAATTGTTGGCTTTTTTTGACATATTTGGACAAGCAAACATTTGATCCTCTTTGAAACAGTGCCTATTAATAAAGGTGATATACTTGAACAAAACCACAAGGAAAAATAGTTTTTTCAATCATTTATTTAACAGAAATATCAATAGATGTGATATTCTTCTGTGGAAAAAGTAAGTACACCCTTGTCCTGAGAAACTAGTATTGCCCCCTTTAGCAGAAATAACTTCTTGTAGGCGTTTTGCATAATTGTCCACCAGTCTCTGACATTGGCTTGCTGGAATTTTTGACCATGCTTTGACCATATTCTTTCAGTTGCAAGATGTTTGAGGGTTTTCTTGCATGTACTGCCCATTTCAAATCCCCCCACAACATTTCTATGGGATTCAAATCCAGGCTTTGACTAGGCCATTCCATAACCCTTCATTTCTTCTTTTTGAGCCATTCCTTGGTGGATTTGCTAGTGTTCTTAGAATCATTATCCTGTTGAAAGGTCCACTTTTGGTTCAACTTCAACTTTTGGACAGATGGTTTCACATTATCTTCAAGCACTCTTTGATATGATGCAGATTTCATGGTTGAATCAATGAATGCTTCTCCTGAAAAGCTGTCTTTGATCAGCGCCAAACATGTCTGCTGTTACTGTGGCCAAACAACTCTATCTTTGATTCATCTGGCCAGAGCACATCATTCCAAAAGGCCTGGTCTTTGCCTATATTCTCATTGGCAAACTGTAGTCTTGCTCTAATATTCTTTTTAGACAGCAAAGGCTTTTTTCTGATGCCTCCCATGCAGGTTAAATTTGTTTGTAGAAGCATGCACTTTGACACAAACAGTTGTAAGACTTACTAGCAGATCCTGTGATGAAGGTTTGGGGCTCTTGGAGACTTCTTTTTGCATTAGATGGTCTGCTCTTGGGCTGAATTTGCTGGGATGGCCAGTCCTGTACAAATTCGCAGTCATTTGAAATCTGCACCACTTGTAGATGATTTTCCTTACAGTGGAATGATGTATTTCAAATAATTTGGAGATCTTTTTAAATCCCTTGCCAGACTCATAGGCATCCACAACCTTTTTTCTGAAGGCCTTATAGAACTCTTTAGATCTTGGCATGATGACACCACAGACCTCAATAACAAAGGGAACACCAGACAATAGATATGAGAGGGGTATAAATAAGACAGGTTCCATCTGCACTCCCTAAGAACCTAAGCATCACTGGTACCAAATCTTAAACACCTGATTCTAATTTTATGGATTTGAATGTGTGATAAATGTAGGGGTGTACTTAATTTTTCCATGTGACTGATTGTTGTTATTTTTTTCCATTAAATTAAATTGTGAAAATTACTACAAAATGTCAATTTAATGTCATTTCATAGTGTATCAACTTTATTAATAGGCACTGTTTCAAAGAGGATCAAATGTTTGCTTGTCCAAATATGTAAAAAAGAAAAAAACCCAAAAACAACAATTTCCATGGGGTGTATTTTCACATGACTGTACCTATAATTAATCTATACTAGGGGGTCTGTGGAATTTATTTTATAGTGAGATGGGTCCATGGCTGCCAAAAGTTTGAGAGCCATTGCACTAATTTAGGACACTAGAACACACTGGCATCTTTTTTGAGACAATATTGCTAGAAACAGTTTCATAATGTCTATGTGCACTGATAGCAATTGACAGCTTGCTTATATAAGTATAATCCTAGCTAACTTGCTTATAAAAATAATCATAATTATCAATACATTTTGAGCATACGGGAATTCGATTGCTGGTTAAATGGAAATGTTTAATGAATGCTTAATAGATGCAAACATATGTTAGATAAATGACTATAAGTTTAAAATTCAGACAGAAATATAGAAAAAATATAGACAATTATCCTGTTTTTTTGTTTTTTTTCCCCCATTATGTTCACAGTTATATATTTAATTATAACCGAGCCCCTCCAGCTAATTTTTCCACATCAGGGCATTTGCATTTTGAGGTCAATTGAGTTAGTCTTTGTAGTAAGTTCAACTCCATGCATTGCATTATCTCTGGAGAGCAAAGAGTCAACAGTGATGGTTATATATTGATAAAATATTCTGCCCTGACTGCATACTGTTATTGCATATCTCTTGAAAACACTTTTCTGCTCCTCTATTCATGCTTTTTGTTTGTTCTAACAAGTGAATCAATAGGCGTTTATTACTCCTTGAAATCGTGGCTTAACGTGACTATTATTCTTTCAGTGCATATCACTGATGACACTTATCTTTGTGACCTGACTAGATCCTTGAGTACAATTATTTATTCAAGGCCATGTCGGTTTCTCATATTTTCATGGCTATCATCTCTCAAACCACTGGAGCAGCACTAAGAAAGATCAAGTTATCGCTGCTGTGGTGGTACAGGGACAAGAGTAAGTGTCCAGTAGCCTCTAACTTAAATTTTGGTTCTGGCATTCTGGATGTTTATTAGGTATGTTAGTGTAAGTGGTGGTACAGTGATGCAGGAGGTAGTATTGCTGCCTCCCCTCTCCAGGTGCCTTGGTTCAAACTTGAGCTCAGGATAGTACGTGTTATCCATGTTCTCCCTGTATCCTCAAGGCTTTCCTGTTGGAGGAAACCAGAAAACCCAGAGGAAACCCTTGAAGATATGGGGGAAAGGGTAATGCCAGTAGGTGAATTGGCTAATCTAAATTGCCAAAAGTGTATGTGCATGGTGACTTGCAATGGACTCGTGTCCCATCTGGAGTGAATTCCTGCCCGGTGTTCAGTGAATAGGCTTTGAATCTACCGTGACCCTGACAAAACTGAAATTGAACACGTCTGAGCAATTGCATGTCCATTTATTACCTTTCAGACTGAACACTAGTGCAGACATGTTCTAGAAGAGTTTTAACCAGGTGTGGGAAATAAGATCTGATGAATGGATATGATCTAGTTTGGCATATTTGTCAGGTTTCATGTTAGCCATTCTCACTTCGTATACTGCAGAGACTTCAAATCTCACACCTCATGGCAGAAGAATAGCAACAGCAAGTGAGTACATAAGAGATGACACTAAAGCAGTGGTTCTCAAAGTGGTGTCCATGATTTATTTATTTATTTTACAGTAGTGAAAACCCACAATTATAAAAAGCAATTATATTTATTATTGAGTTCTTCTTGTTATTAGCCTGTTCAACTTGTCCCTTAACTTGAATGGGTTCAATCCCAACTTCAATAACTGAAAAACAACTCTGCCTATAAATAATGTCAACTTGGACCTAATGGGTTTTGTTGGTGGAAAGTTCAGGAATAACAAGCTCTATGGCTCCAGTAAATAGACAGAACATTACACATTTGAATAATATGCCTAATATTTGAATAGTCATAATATGTTCCTAATAGTAATCTATACTTAGGGGGTCTGTGGAATTTATTTTATAATGAGATGGGTCCCAGGCTGCAAAAAGTTTGAGAGCCCTTGAACTAATTTAGAACACTAAAACACACTGGCATCTTTTTTGAGACAATATTGTCAATAACTATTGATAGCAACAGTTTCATAAGGTCTGTATGCACTGTTAGTAATTGTGAAAATTTGTTCCTGGCATTCTGGCTTTTCATTAGGTATCTAGGTGTAAGTGGTGGTATGGTGGTGCAGAGCTCCAGGGGCCCTGGTTCGAACTTGAGCTCAGATTACTATGTAGAGTTGTCCATGTTCTTCCTGTATCCTCAAGGCTTTCCTGTGGGAGGAAACCAGAGAACTCAGAGGATTCCCCTTGAAGATTTGGGGGGGGGAGTGTAGTGCGAGTAGGTGAACTGGCTAATCTAAATTATCAAAAGTGTGCATGCATTGTGATTTGCAATGGACTCGGGTCCCATATGGAGTGAATTCCTGCCTTGCACCCAATGACCCTGACAAGGATGAAGTGGTTACTGAAGATGAATGAATGAATCTCAGTATGAGGACTGGCTGTGTTGATCCAGAACTGTTTTTGTGACTACCATGTGTAGTTAAAGAATCTGAACGTTATCTTAGATCAACCTTACCTGGAAGGGATGCTTAAAAGTTTAAAATCTTAAAATTGTTGTCCTTGAATGTTGAACATGTGTGATGAGTGAGATGGAAAATTGGCATTCTGCTACTTCCAAGAGAAGGGTCATAGCAATTTTGGCTTAGCTCGTGTGTCTTGCTGAAGAATGAAAAGATAAATTGTTTAATTGACACTTTGAAACTGCCAATTATGCACTTGTTACCTTGAAAATATGTGGTCTTCAGCCTAGTTGGAAGATCAGTTGCTCCTAATATGTGGTGCTATCTTTTTAATGTTTAAATATGCTCTCTGAAGCCTGGTCAGCAAAATCCACTGCAGAGTGATGTGCTGCATGTTTCTGGCATAAAATATGAAGATCTATGTGTATATGTGTTTGTGGGCCTGCATATCATTTACCTGTCTTTACCACAACTCCTGAGTAAGCTATAAGGCAAGTTCTACCTTGTATGAAATATCTATAGGCCATTTAATAGAAATCACCAAATCTCATGGATCTTATACAGTGCTCTCAACTAATGTTGGCACCCTTGGTAAATATGAGCAAAGAAGGCTGTGAAAAATTGTCTTTATTGTTTAACCTTTTGATCTTTTGTTCAAAGAATTCACAAAAATACTCTGTTCTCATGGATATCAAACAACTGCAAACAAAACACAGTTAAATATATATATATATATATATATATATATATATATATATATATATATATATACATACATACATACAGTGGGGGGGAAAAAGTATTTGATCCCCTGCTGATTTTGTACGTTTGCCCACTGACAAAGAAATGATCAGTCTATAATTTTAATGGTAGGTGTATTTTAACAGTGAGAGACAGAATAACAACAAAGCAATCCAGAAAAACGCATTTCAAAACAGTTATAAATTGATTTGCATTTTAATGAGTGAAATAAGTATTTGATCCCCTATCAATCAGCAAGATTTCTGGCTCCCAGGTGTCTTTTACACAGGTAACGAGCTGAGATTAGGAGCACTCTCTTAAAGGGAGTGCTCCTAATCTCAGCTTGTTACCTGTATAAAAGACACCTGTCCACAGAAGCAATCAATTAATCAGATTCTAAACTCTCCACCATGGCCAAGACCAAAGAGCTGTCCAAGGATGTCAGGGACAAGATTGTAGAGCTACACAAGGCTGGAATGGGCTACAAGATTATCGCCAAGCAGCTTGGTGAGAAGGTGACAACAGTTGGTGTGATTATTCGCAAATGGAAGAAACACAAAATAACTGTCAGTCTCCCTTGGTCTGGGGCTCCATGCAAGATCTCACCTCGTGGAGTTTCAATGATCATGAGAACGGTGAGGAATTAGCCCAGAACCACACGGGAGGATCTTGTTAATGATCTCAAAGCAGCTGGGACCATAGTCACCAAGAAAACAATTGGTAACACACTACGCCATGAAGGACTGAAAAGTCCCCCTGCTCAAGAAAGCACATGTACAGGCCCGTCTGAAGTTTGCCTGAATGATTCAGAGGAGAACTGGGTGAAAGTGTTGTGGTCAGATGAGACCAAAATCGAGCTCTTTGGCATCAACTCAACTCGCCGTGTTTGGAGGAGAAGGAATGCTGCCTATGACCCCAAGAACACCATCCCCACCGTCAAACATGGAGGTGGGAACATTATGCTTTGGGGGTATTTTTCTGCTAAGGGGACAAGACAACTGCACCATGACACAGGACAACTGGGGCCATGTACCGTCAAATCTTGGGTGAGAACCTCCTTCCCTCAGCCAGGGCATTGAAAATGGGTTGTGGATGGGTATTCCAGCATGACAATGACCCAAAACACACAGCCAAGGCAACAAAGGAGTGGCTCAAGAAGAAGCACATTAAGGTCCTGGAGTGGCCTAGCCAGTCTCCAGACCTTAATCCCATAGAAAATCTGTGGAGGGAGCTGAAGGTTCGAGTTGCCAAACATCAGCTTCGAGACCTTAATGACTTGGAGAGGATCTGCAAAGAGGAGTGGGACAAAATCCCTCCTGAGATGTGTGCAAACCTGGTGGCCAACTACAAGAAACGTCTGACCTCTGTGATTGCCAACAAGGGTTCTGCCACCAAGTACTAAGTCGAAGGGGTCAAATACTTATTTCACTCATTAAAATGCAAATCAATTTATAACTTTTTTGAAATGCGTTTTTCTGGATTGTTTTGTTGTTATTCTGTCTCTCACTGTTAAAATACACCTACCATTAAAATCATAGACTGATCATTTCTTTGTCAGTGGGCAAATGTACAAAATCAGCAGGGGATCAAATACTCTTTCC
The DNA here is from genome assembly GCA_023630585.1 of Cranoglanis bouderius. Taxonomy (NCBI): domain Eukaryota; kingdom Metazoa; phylum Chordata; class Actinopteri; order Siluriformes; family Cranoglanididae; genus Cranoglanis; species Cranoglanis bouderius. The sequence goes on along the minus strand of CM042535.1, from coordinate 29,788,268 downwards.
CCCACTGTATACATGTGCATTATTTTAATCTGGATAAGGGCATTTGCCAGATGTCATAAATGTAAATGTAAATGTACCAGGGTGGAGTCAAACTAAAAGTCCAGATGGTAGAGTAGCCTCAGTGCGTCTCATGCTGGATATATGTGTTGTTCCATGTTATAGAGAAACACTGCTCTATTTCCTTTCCAATGCAGCCAGGTCCACAAATCTGCACAAATCTGCACAAATCAATGTTACCCAACACAAAGCCTACACCAAGGAGTTATAGTTTGTCCTTCTAACATGAGTGTCCTTAGCGTAAGACTCAACACCTTGCCATCCTTCAGTTTGAGTGGTCATTGTTTGACTATTTAATTGATCTGCCAGAATTTTTGGGATGGAATGGGAACTATACCCCATCTTTATTACTGCCTTCCGGAGGGCATGATTGGACAAGTCAATGTCATCCAATAAATCACCCCCATTGTTGTATCCTTAATTTTATATTGCTTGACAGTGTGCCCTGCCACCTTAAGCAGAGCCATTTCCAACTATCTTAAAACTCAACCATTAACTCATCCAACAAGCAGACAGATTTTAAGCACTTTCTCCCCTCAACTAGACACCTTCCATACTACAGCCATATTTAGGCAAGACCTCAGATGCAGCTTGCATTGCAGCTTTTCAGGTTTTGAATGTCTAGCATAAAGCAACGCCGTCATATACTCCAGCCCACAATCTCACAATTTACAGTTCCACAATCGCTCTTCATACCACCATCAGTCAAAGGTGTGGGCTGCTTTCACAAACCTAAAACTGGGCAAATGTTTTGACACGTTGAAAATTTGTTTCCATGCGTTGGGTCATAATATCTGTTTTCCATATGGACTTTACATAAAATGGTCCATTCATGAATGATTTACACATGTGAATTGCATTTTTGTGCACGCAATCTCTGTGTGCGTGTGTGTGTGTGTGTGTGTGTGTGTGTGTGCGTGTGTGCATGCACGCCCGGCTGATATGTATGCATGCCTTTTGTGCTCTCTTTTTCTAACCCTCTATTATGGTTGGTGACTTACAGGTAACACTCCCAGCCAAAGCAAAAAAAGTATTAAACAGCGGTTCCTCAAGCTGCTGCCCTGCTGTGGGCCCAGTGCCACTCCCTCAGTCAGTCAATGCAAGTGATTCACCATTGTCTCACTCATTTTCCTCCATATAATACTGCATATAATCCCAACATAATGTATCCCATACACACAGCAGGGTTCTTCATATGATGTACACACAGTGGAGACAGTCATGGAAACACCAGATGGAAAGAGAGTGTGACAAAAATCTATTAAAATATTAATACGTGTTGGTACAGAATTTATTTTATATTAATTAAGACTAATATTTACAAGTCCTTTAGGTAATTCATGATACTGGCTTCATGATTCGATTCAATTCTCAGATTATTTTGAAGAAAATTCTAATGAAGAAATATTATGACTGAAACAATGTGTATTTCTGTCTGTATATGTTATGAAATACACGGGGAACTGGATGCAGGTCCAGAGCACTTTCGTCACTTTATTTATATCGTTAGTATAAGTATCAACAGTTGCAAAACGTGAGGCAGAAGAATGGTCAAAAAACAGGCAGAGTTCAATATCACGGGCAAACAGTGTAATCAGAGGCTGAGCAACAAACAAAATCCACAAACGTAGCAAAAGTTCCATAAACCAAAATAGACAATCCAAGGGCAGAGACAGTAATCCAAAATCCGTTAAACACAAGCAAAGTTCATAAACCAGATATAATCCGTCCGAGAATAAAGGCTTGGTAAATGTCAGATACGAAAACAGAACAAATACTTCGCATTGGAAGTTACAATCTAAAGTCCTTATATAGTGAACTTGGAATTGAAAACAGGTGTGTGCAATCAGAAGGAGGGTGACCGTGAGCCTGGGAGTGAGGGAGTGTCATGGGGAGCGTAGGCCGTTGTGCTTGCTGGTTATTGGAGTCTGTATGCTGCTGTGAGTGTGAGGTGGCCATGTTTGTTGACTGTTGAGCATTCTGGGAATTGGAGTCGCGCTCACGGCGTGACCTAACAGTATAAAACTAAATAAATGTAAACAATAGCTATAAACAGAGGTTTACTGTTGTAAACAAAATGTACTACAAGTTCACCATATTTGAAAAATAAATAAATCTATTAATTCCCCTAAACATTTTTAATTGAATAAACAAAAGGTCTGACCTGGGGACCTTGAAGATGATAATGTTAGGTTTCCTCCCCTGCTCTCGCTACGCTGCAAAGTGTAGCGAGTGGCATACTTCCGCATCCCACTGCGCGCATTCCAGCGCCATTCAACAACTCTCCGTTGGACTTTTCCCTTCATTCATGGACTCACGTTTTGTTTACCTCTGCCATGTGCGTTATGTTTTCGTTCACGTCATGTCTCCGCCTCCTGTGTTTCCCCATGTGCTCATGTTTTGGTTTGTGTCATGTCTCTGCCCCGTTTTTCTCATTGGTTCTTGTTTATTGTATAATTATGAGTTTCAGGTGTCATTGATTTGGGCATGTGATTTCGTTGTGTTTAAATACGCCGCTCCGTTTCCGCTTCAGGGCGGAGTATTAGTTTAGTTTATCCTAGATGTGTTTAACCTTGCGCGTTTTTCCCTTAGCTCTTTGTCCGTGGTTTCCAGACCACCTTTCTAGCCTCGCATACTTATCCCTTAGCTCGTAGTTCGTGGTTTCCAGACCACCTTTCAAGCCTTGCGTGTTCATCCCTTAGCTCTTTGTTTGTGGTTTCCAGACCACCTTTCCAGCCTCACGTATTTGTCCCTTCGCTCGTGATTCGTGGTTCCCAGACCACCTCGATGCCTCGCGTATGTTTCCCTGTGTTTTTTGGATAACTGCCTTTTTGTGGATTACTGTTTCCTTTTTGGATTACTGCCGCTTCGGCCAAGTAAAGTATTATTGTGGATTACTGGTACCTTTCTGTTTATGGATTTATGTTTGATGGAGTTTTTTATGTTCGTTTATTTTTGACCTGTTCCTAATAAACTGACCACTTTCCCCTGCAAGTGCATCCTGCTTCCTTCTACCCCACGTGTCGTAACAGAATACTCTGCCAAAAAATGGATGCAGAGGGGAAAGCGAGGGCACGCCACGCCACGCCATGCCACGCCACAGTTAATATGCCTGCTTATAATTCTATGTTTTTTCCTCAGTGGACTTTCGTTCATCCCCCGGACAAGTATGACGGCTTTTCCACTTGGCCACAATGCTAAGTTTTGCAGGCGCAGTTTTATTTTTTGAGCTTGGAGGACCCCAAACCCGACGAAGAAGAGTGGTTGGGGTTCCTCCTCTCTCGTCTGGTCGGCTCCGCTCGCAAATGGGCGGAGCTTCACCTTGCCAGTAGATCCATGCAGCTCAAGACAGTTTCGGGCTTTGTGGATCTACTGGTCCAGGTGTTCGGAAACCTAGTCAAATGTTCCTGGAGTTTAATGAGAGTAAGCGGGCTAACGTGGCGGCCTACACCTCTCATCCCCTAACCCAGGAGCGCCACCTGGAGGTAAACATGGCAACCTCCAGCCCCGAGCTCCAGCCGGAGACTCAGCAGGAAGTCTCCTCCATGGAGCTACACCTGGAGGTTAACGTGGCGACCTCCAGTCCCAAGTTCCAGCTGGAGGCCCAGCAGGAGGTCTCCACAGCGGAGCTGCTCATGGAGGTTAACATGGCGACCTCCAGCCCCGAGCTGCAGCCAGAGATTCAAGAGGAGACCTCCGCCCAGGCCATGTTCTCGTCAGAGATTCGAGAAGAAACCTCCACTCCTGCCCTGTCCATGTCAGAGGTCCACGAGATGACCTCCTCCAAAGCTAAGTTCATGTCAGAGGCCCACAGGATGGCCTCTTCTCAAGCTCAGTCCATGTCTGAGGTCCAAGGGATGACCTCCGTTCCAAGTCCTAGCCCATGTTTTAGCGCAAAATTGAGTCCATGTTCAGTTTCCTGTCCGAGTCCTAGTCCATGTCCCAGTCCATGTCCAGGTTCCTGCCTTAGTTCTAGTCCATGTCCAAGTCCATGTCCAGGTTCCTGCCCTAGTCCTAGTCCATGTCCAAGTCCAGGTCCAGGTTCCTGCCCTAATTCTAGTCCATGTCCAAGTCCATGTCCAGATTTTTGCCCTATTCCAAGGCCAATTTCTGATCCAGTTCCCAGTCAGGTTCCCAGTCCTGCTCCCAATCCTGTTCCCAGTCCTGCTCCCAATCCTGTTCCCAATCCTGCTCCCGTTCCCAGTTCCAGTCCAGTTCATCATCCAGTTCCTCATCCCATTCCTAGTCCAGTTCCTAGTTCAGTTCCATGTCCAAGTCCAGGTTCCGACCCGGTTCCTAGTCCAGTTCCTAGTTCAGTTCCATGTCCAAGTCCAGGTTCCGATCCTGTTCCTAGTCCAGTTCCTAGTTCAGTTCCATGTCCAAGTCCAGGTTCCAACCCTGTTCCTAGTCCAGTTCCTAGTTCAGTTCCCCTGTCTCCGGCCCTGTCTTCAGCCCTGTCTAAAATTTAATTTCCAACTCTGTTTCCAACCAAGTTTTTGATTTTGTTTATGGTTTTGGGTCTAACCTAGTTCTCTGTCCTGTCTCGAAGTCTGTCTCGAAGTCTGCCTCGAAGTGCCAAAGCTGTCCCTGATCCAGGTGCCAAAGCTGACTCCGATCCAGGTGCCAAAGCTGACTCCAAACTTGGTTCCAGGCCAAGCCTCAAGGCAAGCACCAGGTCAAGCACCAGGTCAAGTTCTCGTCCAAGTTTCAAAGGAAAACCCGACACTCTCTGCTCTGGTTTCGGGACACTGGACATAACCAGCCTCGGGTCCTGGAGGGCAGAGGTCAGGATCCTGCCCAGGGGCCCAGGTCCACCAAAGTGGATGGAACTTGCGGCGCTTCGGGGGGGGGGCTCTGTTAGGTTTCCTCCCCTGCTCTCGCTATGCTGCAAAGTGTAGCGAGTGGCATACTTCCGTATTCCACTGCGCACATTCCAGCGCCATTCAAAAACTCTCCGTTGGACTTTTCCCTTCATTCATGGACTCACGTTTTGTTTACCTCTGCCATGTGTGTTATGTTTTCGTTCACATCATGCCTCCGCCTCCTGTGTTTCCCCATGTGCATATGTTTTGGTTTGTGTCATGTCTCTGCCCCGTTTTTCTCATTGGTTCTTGTTTATTGTATAATTATGAGTTGATTTGGGCATGTGATTTCATTGTGTTTAAATACGCCGCTCCGTTTCCGCTTCGGGGCGGAGTATTAGTTTAGTTTATCCTAGATGTGTTTAACCTTGCGTTTTTCCCTTAGCTCGTAGTTCGTGGTTTCCAGACCACCTTTCAAGCCTTAAATACGCCGCTCCGTTTCCTCTTCAGGGCGGAGTATTAGTTTAGTTTATCCTAGATGTGTTTAACCTTGCGCGTTTTTCCCTTAGCTCTTTGTCCGTGGTTTCCAGACCACCTTTCTAGCCTCGCATACTTATCCCTTAGCTCGTAGTTCGTGGTTTCCAGACCACCTTTCAAGCCTTGCGTGTTCATCCCTTAGCTCTTTGTTCGTGGTTTCCAGACCACCTTTCCAGCCTCACGTATTTGTCCCTTTGCTCGTGATTCGTGGTTCACCTCAATGCCTCGCGTATGTTTCCCTGTGTTTTTTGGATAACTGCCTTTTTGTGGATTACTGTTTCCTTTTTGGATTACTGCCGCTTCGGCCAAGTAAAGTATTATTTTGGATTACTGTTACCTTTCTCTTTATGGATTTATGTTTGATGGAGTTTTTTGTGTTCGTTTATTTTTGACCTGTTCCTAATAAACTGACCACTTTCCCCTGCAAGTGCATCCTGCTTCCTTCTACCCCACGTGTCGTAACAGATAAGCTTAAACGTAATGAGCTCTGTAACAGAACTAGAGCTCAAAGTCGGCTAAAATGCCTAGTTTGTAACCATATAATGTTTTATGCGTGTTGGTCATTGCAGTCCAGAGCTATTGGGCTATCTTTCTTCACAAGGGCAGATCTCGCAGGCTCTGCATTACATGCATAATTAATAGAATGCTGATTCACCACAGTGTGAATCGCACATTTCCACAACGTACATCCTCACATTTTTGCATCGCGATGCATTGTGTCACGATGTATCATTACACCTCTATTGAAAGGATATTTTTCACCTCTATTGAAAGGATACACTGTTCATAGGAAGATGAAATGTAGTAATTGCTGCTCATATAGGAACATATTCAGAGTTAAGTTACATACATGGTGAATAGATACTGAAATTGCACACATTTGTGTTCAGACCTCAGACACACTGCAGAATTATGTGCTGTATATGTTATATGCAGATATTTGCACAGACTTTTTGTGTGGGGAGTGGTGTTTGTCTAAAACAGAGGTCTGATTTGGGGTTAAGCCGAAATCCTTGTGTTAAAGGTGGTGGTGTAGATGCTATTGATTCCATTTGTAACACAAGAGCTTGATTTGTCTATTGTAGTGAAATATGCATTTGTTGTTGATGGATGCTACTCTGTGGTCTTGCCACATGTACACAAAAACCAGACTTTACATTTACATAAATTCACAACAACACAAAATAACAACGTATAAGAAAACATGCCATCGTCATAACATCATGCCACGATATACTTCATTAAAGATAGTATTGTAAAAACCTTAAAAACAGTTTAGCCAGTATGAATTCATATACCAGTAGATCAGCTGTTGAGGATAGTTATTGCATGTACCACAAAGGATTTTTTTATACCTTGCTTTCCTAATCTTCGGTATTCTTTAACGTCGTCCCGATGGGAGTAATTGAAATTTATTATTAAGTGGGTGTGCTGCATCATGTATAATTCACACTGCCTTCCTGTGTACTGCCTCTTTACAGATCTCTTCCAGTGATTTTTGTTTAAAACCAACAATTTTCCCTGCTGCATTAACAATTTTGCTCAATTAATTTTTATCTTTCACAGTCAGCTGTCCATACCATACTGTTATATTATAGGTTATGACACTTTCAATTAAACTACAATAAATTTTTTGCAAGGTGCTGCTGCTGACATCAAATACTCGCAACTTTCCCAACAGAAATAGTCTCTGATTTGTTTTCTTACAAACACAGTTCACATTCTCAGAGAAAGTTAATTTACTATCAATTTATAATGCATTTTTTGCACTACACAATATAAATGCACCTAAATATTTATTTTAAAATACATTTAAATATACATTATTTAGCTAACCACTGTTAGATATGTTATATAAATAATATTTATATTATTTAATAAATATTAACAAATATTTTTTTTTTTTACATTAAGTTTTAAATGAATTATTTTTTATGTAACAGCAGATCATCCATGAGTATGAGTAATGTGCTATATATCTACAATGAATAGTAATTCTTTTTAATTGAATACATTAATTTCACCTTTTTATGTGTGAATGTTCTGATAAACTCGTTTGTGTCTCACAGACAGCATTGAGGATGATTTTGAACTCTCCACTGTGTGCCATCGGCCTGAGGGTCTGGAGAAACTGCAGGAGCAAACCAAGTTCACTAAGAAAGAGCTGCAAGTGCTCTACAGGGGCTTTAAAAATGTGAGGCTCTCCTGCTTATTCATGCTTGATTATTATATCGTATTGTAAAATCTGTATTTCAGCATGTTCCAACATACTGATCAGAATGGTCACAGTTTTTATTTATGTGGGTGTAGTCATGGAAATGAACATCATGCTGTATTTATATGACAATATATCATCATATAACATATGATGGTATCTAATGAGAATGATTTCAGAATATTATACTAGTGTTGATGTTATAGATTTTACAGGATTCTGGTAAAGATGCAAAGCCTCTTTGAAAATGCTCTTATTCTTGCACTTCATGTGACATTACACTCTATAATCTCTGCCATTTTGACGAGCGAATAGGGAAGTGACTGTGTCAACGTCTGAGCAGCAAGTTCGTTTGGAGATAGGATGCCCGCATTACACAAAGATTCAGGGCCCATTTTGTGTTTCAGGAATGTCCCAGCGGCGTTGTAAATGAGGACACCTTTAAGGTTATCTACTCGCAATTCTTCCCACAAGGGGGTGAGTACACATGATAATATACACAGATCAGCCATAGAATTAAAACCACTGACAGGTGACGTGAAAAACATTGATTATCTTGTTGCAATCGCACCTGTCAGGTAGTAGGATATACAACCCCAATTCCAAAAAAGTTGGGACGCAGTGTAAAATGTAAATAAACAGAATGCAATGATTTGCAAATCTCATAAACCCATATTTTATTCACAATAGAACATAGAAAACATATCAAATGTTTAAACTGAGGAAATGTACCATTTTAAGGAAAAAATAAGGTAATTTTCAATTTGATGGCAGCAACACATCTCAAAAAATTTGGGACAGGGCCATGTTTACCACTGTGTAGCATCCCCTCTTCTTTTAACAACAGTCCATATACGTCTGGGAACTGAGGAGACCAGTTGCTGGAGTTTTGGGAGAGGAATGTTGTCCCATTCGTGTCTGCTACAGGATTCTAGCTGCTCAACAGTCCTGGGTCTTCTTTGTCGTATTTTTCATTTCATGATGCGCCGAATGTTTTGGTCTGGACTGCAGTCAGGCCAGTTCAGCACCCGGACTCTTCTACTACGAAGCCATGCTGTTGTAATAGATGCAGTATGTGGTTTAGCATTGTCTTGCTGAAATATGCAAGGTCTTCCCTGAAAAAGACGTCATCTGGATGGAAGCATACAGTACTGTGCAAAAGTTTTAGGCACCCTACATTTTTTAGTACAAACTTTGTTATAGATTTTTCATTTAATGACTTCTACATTATCAAGTCAGTACAAAAAACATTACATAAGAGACACTTTTCAGACAAAAAACACAATGAAGGCTGCTGGGTTTTGCTGCAAAAATAAGAAGCAAGTGCGAAAGTCAAAGTCTCCAGAAGAACTGTGGCTGGTTCTGCAAGATGCTCAGTAAAACTTACCAGCTAATTTCCTTATAAAACTGCACAAATTGTACTTGAGACTACTATTTTTATTCACACCAAATACTGACTTTGCTTCATTTACTACTGTTTACTGCTCTTTACGGTATTTTTTTAATGGATAAACATTTAATTTCATTTTTTTGAAGGCATCTTTGCTCTACAGCATTTCTTTGCATGTGATTTTCATAACAGAATCATGCCTGTTTTTAATGCAGTGCCACCTGAGGGCCCGAAGATCACGGCCATGCAATATTGATTTTCGCCCTTGTCCCTTGCGCACAGAGATTTCTCCAGATTCTCTGAATCTTTTGATGATATTATGTATTGTAGATGATGAGATATTCTAAGTCTTTGCAATTATATGTTGAGGAGCATTATTCTGAAATTGTTCCACAAATTGTAGACGTAGATTTTTGCAGATTGGTGAAACTCTGCCCAGCTTTACTTCTGAGAGACTCTGCCTCTCTAAGATACTCTTTTTATACCCAATCATGTTAATGACCTGTTGCCAATTAACCTAACTAGTTGCAAAATTTTCCTCCAGCTGTTTCTTTTTAGTAACACTTGCTTTTCCAGCCGTTTTGCCCCGTCCCAACTTTTTTTTTCAAAATTACCTTATTTTTTTCTTAAAATTGTACAATTCCTCAGTTTAAACATTTGACATGTTTTCTATGTTCTATTGTGAATAACATATGGGTTTATGAGATTTGCAAATCATTGCATTCTGTTTTTACTTACATTTTACACAACATCCCAACTTTTTTGGAATTGGGGTTGTATTAGGTAACAAGTGAACAGTCAGTTCTTGAAGTTGATGTATTGGATGCAGGAAATAGAAGCAAACGTAAGGATCTGAGTGACTTTGACAAGGGCCAAATTGTAATGGTTAGATGACTGGGTCAGAGTGTGTTCCCAGTATGCAGTGGTATTCAGTGGTCTTTCCAAGGAAGGACAACTGAACCGGCGAAAGGGTCATGGGAGCCCAAATCTCATTGATGTGTGTGGGGAGAGAACGCTACCCCATCTGGTCCGATCCCACAGAAGAGCTACTGTAGCACAAATTGCTGAAAAAGTTAATGCTGGCTATGATAGAAATTTGTCAAAACACACAGTGCATCACAGCTTGGTGCATATGGGGCTGCGTAGCCACAGACCACTCAGAGTGACCATGCTGACCCCTGTCCACTGCCAAATGTGCCTACAATGGGCATGTGAACATCAGAACTGGACCATGGAGCAATGGAAGAAGGTGGCCTGGTCTGATGAATCACGCTTTCTTTTATATCATGTAGACGGCCGGGTGTGTGTGCGCCACTTAACTGGGGAAAAGACGGCACCAACACGCACTATGGGAAGAAGGCAAGCAGGTGGAGGCAGTGTGATGCTCTGGGCAATGTTCTGCTGGGAAACCTCGGGTCATTCATATAGATGTTACTTTGACACGTACCACCTGCCTAAACACTGTTGCAGACCAAGTACACCCCTTCATGGCAATGGTATTCTCTAATGGCGGTGGCCTCTTTAAGCTGGATGATGTGCCCTGCCCTGCCACACAAATTGTTCAGGAATGTTTTGCGGAACATGACAAAGAGTTCAAGGTGTTGACTTGGCCTCCAATTCTCCAGACCTCAGTCTGATCAAGCATCTTTGGGATGTGCTAGACAAACACATGGAGGCCCCACTGTGCAACTTACAGGACTTAAAGGATCTGTTGCTAACAGATACCACAGCACACCTTCAGAGGTGTTGTGGAGTCCATGCCTTGAGGGGTCAGAGCTGTTCTGGCGGCATAGGGGGGACCTACACAATAATAAGCAGGTGGTTTTAATGTTATAGCTGATTGGTGTATATTTACAACATACATGCATTATTATTTTAATTATATGCGTGGCAGCATGGGAGAACCCGATGCATATGCACATCATGAAATTTTACCATTTTCTGCTATACATACAGCTTTGAAAACTACAGGCATTCCTAAACAGAAATATGTTTCTGAACATGTATCTCTGAGGTGCAGGAGCATAACAGACATTTTGACAGCAGCTATCTGATTACAAACTGAATTGATTAAGCTTAGATCCATTTTTGTGACATTGACTATGTGAGGAAATCATACTTAATTAGCAAGGTTTTAGACATCTTTAGGTAAACTGTTTTTACTCCTGTATTTGTTAATCTGGTTCATTATCCACCTGATGTGATCTCTGCAGAGAGGCCATTTTGGTGAAATTTGTGTTATGCTTTCCCATAGATTCAAGTATGTATGCACATTTCCTTTTCGAGGCATTTGACACTAACAAGAATGGATCCATTAGTTTTGAGGTAAGTACTGTTCAGTCATTGCTCTAGGTCAGTGGTTCTCAAATCCAGTTCTGCTGTGCCCATGCTCTACAGACTTGGTTGTTCTACAACTTAGGTTGTTTAGTGCTTGAACATTACTAAATCAGTACATAAAAGGTTTGATAATGAACAGTTGATTTGTGTCAGAGCATGAAGTACTCAGGACTAGACACAAGAACCATATCATTTATCATAATGCCCTTTCTTCTGCTTTCTGATCAGAGGTAGAAGCCAAGATGAATAAGAATTTCTGCAGTTGTCCTGTTGCTCTTTTCAGGACTTTGTCATTGGCCTGTCCATCATCCTCAGGGGGACAATAATTGATCGGCTCAACTGGGCATTCAATCTCTATGACCTCAATAAAGACGGTTGTATCACCAAAGAGGTGAAACTAACATTACTTTTTGAATAGGATGAAACATTGATGGTGAATGAAAAGAGCTCATTTAATGTCTTTGGCTTCCAGGAAATGTTAGACATCATGAAGTCAATCTATGACATGATGGGGAAATACACCTATCCCTGCATGCAAGAGGACGCTCCCAGAGAGCATGTGGAGAGCTTCTTTCAGGTGAGCCGTGGTATTCATCAAACTCTATAACTGTTCTCTGTTGATTTGTTCTTAAATTTGTACTGTCTGATATACCTTCTTGGTATATCAAGTACATTTAAGTCTTGGGTTTTCAACCTGCTGTTTCCTTGCTAAATAATGATAGATAAATGGTTTTATGTTAAACCCAAATAACCCCTTGTTTTCTGAATATTTTCTCATGGATATGATTTTAATCTGCCCCCCCCTTTCAGAAAATGGACCGTAACAATGATGGAGTGGTCACCATTGATGAGTTCATTGAATCATGCCAAAAGGTTTGTAATTACACCAAAACAAAACTTACCAACTTACTAAAAATTACCTTACTTAATATATTGTACTCTATATGCAGATTTGCCAACAGAAAAACCAGAATTTTTACATTTAAAAAACCCTAGCGAAAGTAGGGGCAACATTTCCTAGCTAATTCGTTTAGAATTTTTGTTCCTAGATGTGCAACAAGCAACAGTAAAGAATATAGCAGTAAGAATATAGCAGACTTAATAAATGGAATTAGTCCCAACTTATTGTTTTCAATTGGCTCACAAGACCTAGGCCTGCAAATTCACAAGCCCAAATTCACCTTGATAAAAGTTGACAGAAAACGACTGCTACCAGAAACAAATGTATCATTCACGTCCTGCGTCCTTTCCATGTCAGTTAATCCACCTGACAAATTTTATTCGTGGGGAGAAAAGTGCCAATTTCAGGTTAATCCTGTATCACCGTAGCTAATCATAAATGCTACAGCTGAATTGTAGATGTTGGCACCTCAGTGTATGTTTAGGGCAGTGGTCACCAACCCTCTTCCTTGAGATCTACCTCCCTGCAGGTTTCATCTTCAACCAAAATCTAAGGCACCTGTTTTAGTTGATCAAGAACTTCTTAAGGCAATGATTAGATGGTCAGGTGGGCACAATTACGGTTGGAGCTAAAGTCTTCAGTAAGGTAGATCTCCAGGAACAGGGTTGGTGATCACTGGTTTATGGGAAAGCTTGCAGGCCTGTATAAAAATGTGGACATCCCTCTGCCATTTCTCTTCTATTTCTCCACCCGTTTCTCGCAGGACGAGAACATCATGCAGTCCATGCAGCTGTTTGACAACGTCATTTAGGGCCACGCTCTGGTGGAGAGGAGAGTGCAAGAGCCTGAGAGAAGTAACCAAGACGTTCAAACTGGTCCTCCTCCGTATCCCCTCTTCACCCAGCCAGAGGACTGCCATCATTCTGTTTCTTTCTTTCTCCCAGAAACATAGTGGAAGATGACGCACCAGGGCTGGCTTCTAGATCCACTTCAATAACTTATTTTTCTTACATCCCTGAAAGCATTAAACATATTAGCTGGACTCAACATGAAGCCAGCTTGACACATTTCACATGTAACCGGAAACTTGGAGGAACAGGAAGTGACGATAGAAGTGAAAGGAACTGGCGGACCAACATCTAGCTAGAAGTTATGACCGATGGTGGTGGTATTTTTTTTTTTTTTTTTTTTTTTTTAATAACTGACAAATTTTTCTTACCGCATGATGTCGAATAACCTACACTATGTAACATACCTATTTACGGAGCTAGTCCAAAGCTTGTCTGTTGTCAATTGGCCATCCACATGTGCCTCGCTCAGACTGCGTGCTGGTGTGTGCACCATTCAAGTTCCTCCATTAGCAGCCAATAGAAATAGAAACAGTCTATGCTTGTACATTCCAGACAAGTAGAAAAAGTGACTCCTTGGCCTTGAAGTCCTTAGCAGTTCAGGTTGTTTTTTTTTCCTGGTAAGAGAGGAGTTCACCATGTATCGTGTAAAAATGGCAGAGTGGAGCTATGCTGCATTAATGCTACCCTATGTTCTCACTGTGAACGCACAGAAAATATGAATCGTGGTAGGATCCACTAATGATAAAGTCAATGTTTTACATCCCTTCTTTTCCATGTATCTTATTCATTAAAAAAAATATTTCACCAATTTCAGGCAGAACGAAAGACCAGTGCTCATAGGCAGAGCTGTTTAGGGCGTAGGGACCAGCAAGCTTGTCCATGCACCGAGTGTCCCTCAAAACCAAAGACACACACCATGACCCATATTAAAAAGATTTCTAATTGAAAAAATTTATATATATATATATATATATATATATATATATATATATATATATATATATATATATATATATATATATACACACACACACACACACACACACACAAGTAAATAGTGGGGTACAGTTGAAGGGAAGAGTGTGGCAATGGTATGAAGTACCAATCCATTTTTACTAAATGGAAAAAATTAAGCCCAACATTTTAGCAAAAATATTATATTATATTATATTACATTATATTATATTATCACAACTGTATGTAATTTGATTGAGCATTTTAAGTCAAGCTTAGGAATCAGCCTGTTTGCATTTTTTGGGGAAACTGTGGACTAATACGATACCTTGCATATGTATTCACCCTTTTGTAGTGTTATAACACCTGGAATTGAAATAAAATTAATTGGGATTTTTACCATTTGATTTACACATCAACTATTTGAATGGGCAAAATACATATGTATTATTACAGGGTTAATTAAACAAAAAAAAAAAAAGACTTTTGGTTGTGTACGTATTCACCCCCACTTAGTCACTACTTGGTAGAACCACTTTCTGCAATTACAGATGCAGGCCTTTTGGGATATGACTCTATCAGCTTTGCACCTCTGGATTCTGATATTTTTACAAAATTGCTCAACCTCAATCAGATTGAATGGAGACCAATGGTGAACAGGAAGTTTCTAGCAAGTCTTGCCACAGATCTCAACTGGATTGAGGTCTAAGCTTTGACTGGGCCATTCGAACATATTCATGTTCTTGGTTTTGAACCCCTCCAGTATAGCTTTGGCAATATGCTTTTGGAAAGTGAGCCTCCATCCCGGTCTCAAGCCTGGAGTTGGAATAGGTAGACTGGAACTTTGCCATATATTTGGCTCCACCATCTTTTCCTCAACCCAGACCAGTTTCCCAGTCTCTGTTGATGAAAAGCATTCCCACAACATGATTCTACCACCATCATGCTTTATTGCGTGGATGGTGTTCTCAAGGTGATGAGCAGCGTTAGGTTTTTATCAAACGTATCGCTTTGAACCAAGGCCAAAAAGGTCAGTTTGGGACTCATCAGACCAGAGAACCTTTTTCCACATGTTTGCCTTGGTTGTTTCTCTGACTAATGCCCTCCTTACCTGGTCAGTCACTTTTGGTGCACCTTCCACCTGAGATTCTTATTAGCATGATATCTCAAGAACAAGTGGTTGAATGCTTGTAGGATTTATATGGAATTGTCATTGTAACAAGACTTGTTTTGATAGTTCTGTAACACTTTTAAGGTCGGGTACGGAGGAACCAGAAGGGAGACAGGCTTAATCCAACTCGGACACTTTTATTTCTTCCTTTTTTTCTCGGTATTTGGGTTTTTCTTTTATTTCCCAGCATATGCACACACGCACGCACACATGTGGCTCTGTGTCGGCGTCGTTTTCTCTCTCTCGAGGCGCGTGTCTCGCCTCCTTTTCTCCTCACTGCAACAAAGAACACTCGTTAGTCTAAATTTCCTACAGGTGTGTAAACCTTACCACTCGCTTTCCCCGGCTCCGCCCTCCATTCACAAACCGGTGCTCGACCACGCCCCCGCCTCCACAAGTTCCTTGGTCTTCATGATGCTGTTTGCATAGGTATGCAGACCTGACAAACTCTGAAGGCTTCCAGTAACATGTGACCATTTAATTGCATAGAGATGGACTCATTCATCTAATCATGTGAGTTCTGATGGCAACTGTTTTGCAAATACGGAAAATATAAAGGGGAGGGTGGTTTGAAAATACATATGCAAGGCACTGTACAATGGGTTACACATTAAATGTTAATGATAAAAAAAATAAACAGTGATAAATCACATTTTAGTGATTTAGAGTAGGAGCAATTCTTTGTGAGGTGTGGGCTTGAGTTATCCAGGCAAGTATGTCTTAATAATGCAGCATTCTAATCGATATCACATCTACAAATACAACAGCTACGTGGTTATTCCATCTTTAAGCAATGAAATCTAAGGGTTGAGTGATGTGTGACGTTTACATTACAATGAATTATTTCTAATCAGCTGTATTCAGTGTTGAGAAGAGTGGGTATGCCAGAACACAATGGACTTAAATATTTAAGCAATAATTTTTGATTAATGTCGGCCAGTATTGCCACTTAACCGTATCAATTGAGCACATTAATGTGGAGTGGTGATGTTTGTTTACTATTGAAAGCTCCAATCACACACAATTTATTTAAAGATTTATACAAATGTTCTCTTTAAAATGCCACACAGGATTGTGTGCTGTAAAAAAAAAAAAAAAAGGTTTTGTGTCCTCATTAGAAGAACATTTTCCCTCTTCAAAGGTCAAACTATGGCAGATGTTACAACACAGATTGTGTTACTTTCTGCACCGTTTTTCTGTCGGCTTACAAGGTCAGAAGGTATGCATGTAAGGTATGCTTAGAATATGGTGTCTTGGCAAAAGATGAATTAAATGAAAACTTTCACCGTATAAAAGGAACGTCCTTGTGTTAAAAAACAAAAACAAAAACAAAAAAAAACAAAAACAAAAAAAAATCCACGAAAGGAAGGAAACTAATAATGATCATATTTTAAATATGTTAATTAATTAATCCAAAGAACTGTTATTTTACATGATCAAATAAATATACTGAATATAAAAAGCATCACAGGACAAAAGATTGTCCCTACATTGCATAAAGTCCGTCACCAGGGAGTGCTCACATATTCACTGGCCAAACAAATTGTTCAGGTCGTTTTTTTAATCTACCACACTTAATGTTGGAAGTTTTTCAAGGACGTGTTAATGTGTACACTCTGAGCTGGAGTTACTCACAAGCATCTTCTTTTGTGGAGGAAAAACTCAGTTGGGTGCAAATAAAGTGTCTTCATTCGTGTTGCGTTGACTAATATCATCAGAGCATAATGTAATTTGACAGAGCAGATAGATGTCCAGGGCCTTGATTCTGGTTGGCAGACAGCTCCCTCTCCCAGTTTTTCAAAATGCATTAGTTTTTTTTGTTTGTTTTTTTGTTTTTTTTTTAAATCCCCACTTCAGCATCAATGGACAGTGTTGTTCAGGCAATCACTCCTGTGGTACCTGTTCATGCTCGCATGACAAAATAATAATCTGCTGTATTAACCGTTTCTAGCTAGTCTCAACTGGCACTGCAAACAAAAAAGAAAACCATGTATATATTGTACAGAGAGAATAAATTAAAAAAAACTACAACTGCTATGCAATGATGGGTGAAGTGTCTAAATTGTTGCAATGTCTTTGTAGTAAACTATAGTATTAAACAGATATAATAATATGAGATTACTAGTGATGTATTGCTTCCATTTTATGCTTTCTCATGAAACACTGATCCTCACAGAAAGCACACTGACACTTATGTTGCTATGTGAACCATTAGAGGCATGATGGCTTTAAAATGATGTGCTTTAAGACAATTTGTGCCCTGTGCATTTAGGCCAGCATTAGCCACGACACTGCTCATAATCAGATCAATACACCCCTACAAATTATTAATAGAAATGTCAAGTGTGAGTAATAAAACATGCTGTTACAGGATAATCCAGGGCAGGGTGGTGTGAGGCGGCTTGACGTGAAGTGGACTTCCTGTTATCACAATGAAGTTGATTACTTTAAAAAAAAAAACATCCTGAAATGTTTTATTCCTCTCATACCACAGCAAATTGCCTACAATTCAAATTGTTCATTTATTAATGAACATTATGCTTTTTAACCGTTTATAGTTACATTTAATGTAGTGGAATGTCTGAGAAACAAATTAGTGCCTGTTATCGCTCTTAATTTTTTTTTTCTCTCTCTCTTTAAGATAAGACAAAAAAGAAAATGCATCCTGTCATGTTACCAAGAAAATGGAAACCGCAAATGAAACCTCTTTCATGTCCTCTTCCTGTGGTGGAAAACTAACTGTTACAAAGTGCTGACACTGGAGACTCCTTCCATAAATGTTAAATAACCCCCTCTTTACAGAAAAACAGTTATAGAAAATCAATCAACACCTTCTGACCAATCAGAAACGAGAATTCAACAGTGCTGTGGTATCATTTTACCAAACACACGGAACAGTAAAAACTAAAGATTAATTCATGAATAATGTGAACTCAAATATGGTACATTATTACTGATGATAATTTTGTGTGGATGTCAGACATGATATAAATTGAATGTAGAGAGCATATTAATGGTACACGTGTATAGTAATTTTATTTACATTCTCTCATGGAAGAACTCGCATTTCAAATCAGAGAATATGATGTGTGACTAACATCGGGCTGGAGTCTAAATTGTTCCATTTAATAAGATCCAACAATTTATTTGTATAAGTTACAGATGATGGCAAAAGTCTGCATACTCAATATTTTGCAAATGGGAAAAAGGGAAAATGTAGCCCATTATTACCAATTTATCTGCTTAAAACAGGTGAATGACATGTAGATGTATAAATAAGCTATAAATAAATCAGGTTTTTCTTACAGGGGATTGAATATTAACTGAGGTGATGAAAGAGGTTGTGGCTGTTATAAGGGGTGCAAACATTTGCACTGCATAATAAGAGCTATTCTACTAGAGCTTTTAGAGAATTATGTGACTGACATATGGGTGGCACTGGTATTCTGATGAAAAGTCAATATTATTCATTTTGAATGGTCATGTTGACTAGGAGATGCCATTTGAAAGCAGACAGCTTTCATTATATTCATTTCAATAAACAAGCTGTCAGTTTACACCATAACAAAACACTTCATTATCACATTGACTTTAAAATGCATATGAAATATTTTCAAAATTTCCTTTGAGTGTTTGACCTAGAAGTGGAGTCTTTCACACAGTGATTTACATCAGTATACAGTCTCGACCTGAATAGAGGCAGAACGTGAGGGATTACTTGGCCACCTTGCGTAGTTCTGCAAGGACCCAAATGGCGAAAGTAAGCAGTGCTACGGATCCGGATTGGTGTGTGGCTGCCAGGGAAGTGGGCACGTACAGGAGCAATGTGCTGATTCCAAGAACCACCTAGGACACAAACAACAACAGGCAATCAAAAAGCAATTCGACATTTCAGCATTCGGCGGTACAAACAAGGCAGGATTAGAGTCTCATATGAGGCTCGCTCTTTGATCTCTTCATTTCCTGTTTGCAAAAAAAAAAAAAAAAAAAAAAATTTTCTCTTGGCTTGTTAATTTTAAGGCTGTATTTTCTTTCAGTAATGCACCATGGGCTGATCCCTAAACTCGACTAGATTCCAAATGAAATTAAGCGAGGCTGGGTTTCAAATTAGCAATTTACATGCTAAATACATCTGACATCATTCATCTGCCACAGCTGTCTAGCTGAGAGGCAGGGGAGCAATAAATTGGCTGTGCTCTCTGGGTGGGAGGAATGGCTGGCTTCATTTGTCTTGGAGCCAGTGTTAGCCTTCGCCCTGCCCAGCTGGTAGTAGTCATATGATAATTTAGAGCGGGAGAAAATGGAAAAATTGGGGAAAAATTATATTATAAAAAAATCATATTAATTATAAAATTAAATTATTATAATCATAATAATAAATAACAAAAAAACACAAATAAGCAGCAAAACATATCATCATGGGCAGTATGATGAGTCAAATATACAGTATGGAAAGAGACTCATTACACTCATTATAGTCACTTATTCACCTGTTAGTTGTTGTCTTCTGGCTTTTACTGACTTCCAGATTCAGTTAGAATTTTATCCAGTAGAGACCATTTCAACGAAAAGTGAGTGCACGATGCAAGACGCACTCAGGGGTAGGGTTAATTCCAATAAATACAGTGGGGGAAAAAAGTATTTGATCCCCTGCTGATTTTGTACGTTTGCCCAATGACAAAGAAATGATCAGTCTATAATTTTAATGGTAGGTGTATTTTAACAGTGAGAGACAGAATAACAACAAAAAATATCCAGAAAAACACATTTCAAAAAAGTTATAAATTGATTAGCATTTTAATGAGGGAAATAAGTATTTGATCCCCTATCAATCATCAAGATTTCTGGCTCCCAGGTGTCTTTTACACAGGTAACGAGCTGAGATTAGGAGCACTCTCTTAAAGGTAGTGCTCCTAATCTCAGTTTGTTACCTGTATAAAAGACACCTGTCCACAGAAGCAATCAATCAGATTCCAAACTCTCCACCATGGCCAAGACCAAAGAGCTGTCCAAGGGTGTCAGGGACAAGACTGTAGACCTACACAAGGCTGGAATGGGCTCCAAGACCATCGCCAAGCAGCTTGGTGAGAAGGTGACAACAGTTGGTGCGATTATTCGCAAATGGAAGAAACTGTCAGTCTCCCTCGGTCTGGGGCTCCATGCAAGATCTCACCTCGTGGAGTTTCAATGGTCATGAGAACGGTGAGGAATCAGCCAGGAACTACATGGGAGGATCTTGTTAATGATCTCAAGGCAGCTGGGACCATAGTCACCAAGAAAACAATTGGTAACACACTATGCCGTGAAGGACTGAAATCCTGCAGCGTCCGCAAGGTCCCCCTGCTCAAGAAAGCACATGTACAGGCCCGTCTGAAGTTTGCCTGAATGATTCAGGGGAGAACTGGGTGAAAGTGTTGTGGTCAGGTGTGGTCAGATCTCTTTGGCATCAACTCAACTTGCCGTGTTTGGAAGAGGAGGAATGCTGCCTATGACCCCAAGTCATAACACCATCCCCACTGTCAAACATGGAGGTGGGAACATTATGCTTTGGGGGTGTTTTTCTGCTAAGGGAACAGGACAACTGCACCGCATCAAAGGGACGATGGACGGGGCCATGTACCCTCAAATCTTGGGTGAGAACCTCCTTCCCTGAGCCAGGGCATTGAAAATGACCTTAATGACTTGGAGAGGATCTGCAAAGAGGAGTGGGACAAAATCCCTCCTGAGATGTGTGCAAACCTGGTGGCCAACTATAAGAAACGTCTGACCTCTGTGATTGCCAACAAGGGTTTTGCCACCAAGTACTAAGTCGAAGGGATCAAATACTTATTTCCCTCATTAAAATGCAAATCAATTCATAACTTTTTTGAAACGCGTTTTTCTGGATTTTTTTGTTGTTATTCTGTCTCTCACTGTTAAAATACACCTACCATTAAAATTACAGACTGATAATTTCTTTGTCAGTGGGCAAACGTACAAAATCAGCAGGGGATCAAATACTTTCCCCCCCCACTGTAAACAAACAAGTAAACAAATGTTTAGGTCACACCCACTTCTGGCTGAATTGTGCAACACACTGAAAAAGGTCTTTGTCGAAGAGATGTGAGGTGGAATCTGAATGCCGTCGACAAAGAAATATTTCTCCTTTATAACGTGTGAGTCTCCCATAATGCACATCGTTTTTTTTGTTTGTTTGTTGTTTTTTTTTAACATTTTCTCAGCTAGCAGTCTGAATGTGCATGTCAACAAGAGGTTATATAATTGTGTTTGCACTATGTTTGTTGTTAAAATCACGGCACTACAGTCAACAAGTAGCAGTGTCAACAAGTGGTTATGGCAATTTGCACAATGTATATTGCTATAATAAAACAAATATTAATAACCACTGATAACTGATCATTTGAAAAAACCTTATAAAAGCATTTACTCACATAAATAATGACAAGTGTTTGGAAGCACTGCTAGCTGTGAAAAGAAAATACTAAAGCACTGTGTCATCATTGCAACTTAATATCTATTTATATTGAATTAATAGCTCCTTATTTCAAGACATTATCTCATTTCCACTTAATATCTCATTATAAATAATGGAAACATTATTACAACTGTTGAGAGTGAAGTCCTAATATCTGGCATCACAGCATAACACTGTTTGTGGTGTTGCTTACATAAAGCTAAGAACTGTACAGTAGTGTACAGTTATAGAGTAATGATTTATAATCCCAATATCCAGCGTCATCTAGACAAGGATGGGTTGCCGTTTGAGTCTTTAAGACCTCTACACTCTATGTTCTTATTAGTGACACTTAAAGCCTTTTAATGTTTTTCTATTTTTTAAAAACATTTTAATGATGAACATTAAAATGTTTATCATTAACCTTGTTAATTACCCAGTAGTTACCGGCTTGTTTATTTCAGAATGTGCAAAATGAGCCACTGACCTGTGTACATGCCATGGCAGTCAAGCAGCTGATTGCAAGCTTTGCCCTCCTAGGCAGCTGCATGCGTCTGGAGAAGAGGAAAAGGCCGGTGATGGCTGCTAATGAGCCAATGCCCTACAGGAAGATAAACAATTGTTTACTAAACAGCAGGAAAGCCAGGATACAGAGACACAATTAGCATAGTTGGGCTTTATTCCAGCGGGCAGCACCACTGGATATAACCTTTTGATCTTTGTGTGAACTCGCCTATATCAAATATTGCGTGTACTTTTGAACTCTTATCAGGAACCTTTCCTCTAGCCTGTAATGCCATGTTTATATTCCAAAATAATTACACCAAGATGTTTGAAAAGGAAATTATGGCAAATGGCAAAGATACAGACAAGCCAGACATTTCCTATGAATGTGTATAGTAAATGTCTATAATAATAATAATAATAATAATAATAATAATTTATTTCTTTATATAGCATCTTTCACACATTTAAAAAGCACCTCAAATTGCAATGTGTGAAGTAAAAAACTAAAAATAAAGAAACAAAAGGTAGTTAAAAATAAAACGGTAAAACAGGCAAATAATAATAATAATAATAATAATAATAATAATAATAATAATAATAATATCAGTGATAAAAAAGAATAATACCAATATAAAATATAAAAATAATAAAAATTGTGTAAAAATCAAATAGAATTACAGTAATTAAAATTATATTAAATGTCTCACTAGCATGACTCGAAGGTATAATTCTGAATCATTCATATATGAGTCTCAAATGGCAAAGATGCATCAAAGACATAAATAGCACAAAGCTTTTTTTTTTTATTTGTCAAAATGTATTGCATATATATTTAATGTTTGAAAACATTTTATTTAATTTTTATGTTTGAAAAAGGATCTCAAAAGAAAACATATGATTTGGTCTAAATAAAGAGCCTCCTTTGCTTACATTTTTCTCCGGCTTTTTCTCACTAATAAAGAACTGATTGTTCACTGACAGAACTTTATTTTGAAGAATAAGTCACACATTTTTAGCTCTTCAAATATGTGCTTCTATTTAATGCAATTACTATTCAATATGGAAAAGTCATTCTCACCATTAACTTTAGGTTTCATTTACTGTTAACTGATTTCTGAATGAGGAATCCCTTTAAGCCACGGTGCGGTGCTCACTTGTGCTCACCAGTATGCGGTGGTCAAACTGGACAGTGGTGGGGTTCTCAAAAATGTTCTTGATTGTAGGGGAGAAGGCAAGAAGATCATCTGGGATCCAGTATTCGCCCATTTTTGGGAAAGAGTTGTACACCAATCCAGCATCGAGGCCGGCGACGAAGGCTCCTGAGAAGAAACATCACATCGCATCGCATCATCCTCCTTAACCCTTTGATTTTATAGCAGTGTGATTACGAAAATGTTGAAATACATCCAACATTTACATAATACATTACAAACTACATTAAAAATTAGGGGTTAACAACTGGCTTAAAGTGGATTCTTTTCTACGTTTGTGGAACCGGGCTGAATTCTTTCTAGCCCAGACTGCACAGCTTTTCTTTTAACCATACTTGCTATTCTGAAAATTTAGTTTAGTTCAAATTTAAGTGCTTATTTTACCCAAAGGTGGACATAAGTCCTCACCTGAGAGAGCTGTGAGAAAGACCAACGCCCCTGTACCCTTGGCAAACCTCCTGAGCTGCACAATGCGTCTGGTGTCAGGAAGCTGTGAAAAAAGGAACGTTTTTGAAATTACACGATTAAGGTCAGGACATCTGGGCTTTATGTATCACCTTGTTTGTGTGTGTGTGTGTGTGTGTGTGTGTGTGTGTGTGTGTGTGTGTGTGTGTGTGTGTGTGTGTGTGTGTGTACCCTGTTCACAGGAAGCATTAGTGTGAGCCCTGTCCAAAGACTGCCGCAGTAGAGGAGAAGAGCTGAACCGAGATGAGATGCCAGTCTGTACTGACTGACACGGGGAACATCATACGAGTCTGGCTTCTCCTCCAATCCACTCTTCACCATGTACCAACCCAGAAGACCCTATAAGTAAACAGAAATACCCATTAAATAAAAAATTCTAGGAAATCTATTGATACCAATGCTAGTATTGTATACTGATCCAACACACCATGCTCATTTACTCATACTTGTAAGAAATGCTCCGAAAGCAACAACTTATACCAGGTTACCTGTGAGGTAAGCCTAATGCATGTTGTTGCACTAAGGAAAAGATGAAAGATGAATAGATGAGTGTAATCTGGGTGTATTTCACAATTAATGATGGAAAACAAACCAAATCAGACTGTAAACTGTGACAATATCAAGTGGTGCTACTACAGCATCTTCCTATAACCAAAGTATAATAAATATAATTTTAAAAAAAAAAGTATAGTAGTAAGTAAAGTTTAAAGTAAATTTAAACAGTATCTTTAAATGAAAGCATGAAGTCCTGCTAGCTGAAGTTAGCCTTCAGAGGGTCAAATAAAACAATGTAGAAATACTGTTTTCTCTGAGCAGCCTAACGAAGGGATAATACAAAATGCAGAGGCTGTTTATATTGGGGTGAAAATAGAAATTCATATTATATGCACAGTTTAATCAGTGTCAGGTATGTACGACGGCCACGTAAAAAATGAATAAATAATAAGATTACGAGAATAAAGTCGTAGCAATACAAAATTAAACTTGAGAATAAAGTCAAAGTTACACCGCAGTAAAGTTGGTTTTATATTGGAAATTCACAGATTTGAGATTCGCGCTTCAATTTCTCAATAAGTAAACACACAAAAAGGACAAAATGTGTATTAAAAAATATATTCAGTTGTCCTTTGTTTTCTGTCCACTCCAGAGCAAGAAAATATACATTTTGTCATTTTTGTGTTATTTCTTGAGAAATTGAGGTCCAATATAAAACCAACTTTACCGCAGTGTAATTTTGACTTTATTCTCAAAATATTACGACAAATCTGATGCAAAAACAAACGTACACAAATTCCAGCATCAGTTTTTCATCTGTTTCATCTTTAGCATATCTGGACTCGGTGTGTGTAGATTTTAGTGAAACATTTTAACATTCTGTAACAACAACCTGCTTGATTTGCAGTTAAATAATGAAAATCAATGCCAGTATCATCAGTATAGTAAGTACAGTGGTATTCGTATTAATAATAAATAGTGCACAAGGGAACTTTGGATTAAACTGTAGGTTTAGGGTCAACATGTAATTTGTAAATGTGAATCAGAGCTACAGACATCTTCATCAGCTCATTGAGTAAAAAAATAACTAAACAAACAAACAAACAAACAAACAAAAAATAACACTTACATAACTATCATTTTACCTGCAACAATCTCAAACAAAAACACCTCTACAAAGGTGCCAAAATTGCCAAAAAAGGAAAAGTCTAGCAGCCAGAGAAAAGCCAGAAGATTACCACAAAAAAACCTAGTGTATGTCAGTGGGCATGATGCTCTGCACAAGAACACATAATGATAGACATATTGGTTGAATTGATACTTAACTGCAATCTGGAAATATGTTTAGATGTATAAGCAAACAGTTATGTGTATACGCTTACTTTATACAACTGTTACAAAATTAAAACATGTGGATGTCCACCTTGTCAAGTGCAGGCTGGTCTATGTACAGTGCTGCACATAGTAATAAACTGTCTACAGCAGTAGCAAGAGATACTTACTGTTGAACAATGTATTCCCCCTTCTGTTTCTTCTTTCCTCTGACATTTATAGCCTGTCGAATGCTTTCCTTTTATTCTGCACTCATTTCTACATAACTTCATGTTTCCACAATATAATACTTATGCTGTCTAACCTGACTAATATTTTATTATTAAAAAAAAGATAACAACCAAAGACTTATGCATACACAAATGACGTTTTGCAAATTGGCAGCTTCAGTATAAGTACTGGCTGCAATAAACTCTAACCATGTTAGTTAAGGGTACTAGCAACAAAGTGTATAGTGCGTCATATCCCCTTGCATTATGCACACAGCTTCTGTTCGTGTTTGGTCAAGCTAGACTTATATTTTATATATGTTTTATATGTTATATTGGTTTCAGAACAGATCTTTGTGTTACTGTACCTGGAAGAAAACGAAGCCACACAGGCCAAGGACACGAGCCTTCATCGAGCGGTTGAAGTAACCTTTCTTCCAGAAGTACATGGTGGGCAGGATGTAGGCTAACCCCACTAGCCTTCCCCACATACGGTGCCCCCACTCCATGTAGAAGATGAACTTAAACTCAGTAAGGGTCATGTCATGGTTCATTCTGGTGAAAATGAAGGTGGTGTATGAGTTAAAAGTGAACAGATATTAGGAATAACAAGGAACCAATAGCTTATCATTTACAGCAACAAGACATTTATTGCATTAGGTTTTTCATATGTTCCTTCATTGTCACAACTAACAAAAATAATTAAAGATTTACTAACCTCATTTCCAGAAAAGTTGGGATATTTTCTAAAATGCGATAAAAACAAAAATCTGTGATTTGTCAAGTCTCTTGAAACTTTAATTAACTGACAAAAGTACAAAGACAAGATATTCACTGTTTTTACTGACCAACTTATTTGTATTTTGTAAATATAAACAAATTTAGAATTTGATGCCTTCAACACACTCAAAAAAAAAGTTGGGACAGAGGCAAAATAAGACTGAAAAGTTTATAGAATATTCAAGTAACACCATTTTGGAGGATCAGGTTAATTGGCAACATGTTGTCCTTCAAACATGTGCAAATTGAAGGCTATGAAAAAGGTATTAAATGTATCTATGTGGGCTATGCTATTCATTGTGCAAAGGATTTTTTTTTTTAATATTAACATTATATTTAAAATGAAAAACAACTGATTGTCCACAAGCTTTAAAGCAGAAGTTAAATCACTACATTAAAAATGCTAGAAAAGAAAAACAAAAGCACAAACTAAGTGTTAACTGGTAAGCGGTTGAATGTTCTGCAGTAACACACACAATCACTCATTTGAACACAGTAACATGTTACTTTATTCTGTAAATGTATGACACTTCTTACAGTTATATAAAATTACATGTTATAACTCCATCACAGTTACTGCTCTCATAAAAACACAGTTACTTTTGTTTCTAAATTTAGCAGCAAACAACATATTTGATCAAACTGAATATTTTAGTCAGAGTTATTGCGCTTCCTTTCTATTGCGCGCTGTTTGATTGACACGCATACGTGGACTCGCGCTCATTCAGTGAAGTTTAACGGAGACTCACTTGCTGTCAGGAGGAGCCTTTATGTGAAATCCTGGAAATACTGGCGTGAATTTCTACCATTTACAGATAAGGATATAAATGTAAAAATGTTATTTCTGCGCTGAAGAAAACATGTAAGGAACACATTAAACAACACATGCATCTGTTGCAGCGTCTGACACGACAAGCCACGTTAATACTCTTACGAGTTTGTTTGAAGTGCTTAATATAAAACATTCTCATGTTTTGGACAACCTGGATCGTGCACTCTTCCCACAGCAGCTCACTCTGTGACCTCCGCTGTTTTTCAGATGTGTTTTATTCATAGAAATGCGTTTTTCACCATTGTGAATTGACGTCACTGATGGGGTTATCCAAAGTGACGTCACAGACATAACTAATCGATAATGAAATTCGTTGTCGATTATTTTAATTATCGATTATTATCAATTATTATCGATTCGTTTTTGCAGCCCTACATACACATTGTGAAAAGATTCAGGGAATCCAGAGAAATCTAATTTCGTAAAGGGCAAGGCCGGACACCACTATTGAATGTGTGTGACCTTCGAGCCCTTAAGCAGCATTGCCTGAGAAATCATCATGCTACTGTGATAAATATAACCACATGGGCTCGGGAGTATTTCGGAAAACCGTTGTCATTTAACACAGTCCGCCGCTGCATCCAGAAATGCAACCTGAAACTCTCTTACGCAAGGAGGAAGCCACACATCAACTCTATACAAAAACGTCGCAGAGTTCTCTGGGACCGAGCTCAGATGGACTGAAAGGCAGTGGAAACGTGTGCTGTGGTCAGATGAGTCCACAGCTTGTTTTCGGGAAAAACGGATGTCGAGTTCTCCGTGCCAAAGATGAAAAAGACCAGAGACATATGCTGCCATCAAGGCAACGTCTTTTCCCAGGAAGTCCATGGGTATTTCAGCAGGACAATGCCAGGCCTCATTCAGCACGTGCTACAACAGCGTGGCTTCATAGACACAGAGTGCGTGTGCTTGACTGGCCTGCCAGCAGTCCAGATCTGTCTCCTATGGCGCATCATGAAGAGGAGAATCAGACAATGGCGACCAAGGACTGTTGAGCAGCTGAAGTCTTGTATCAACCAAGAATGGGCAAAAATTCCACTTGCAATACTGCAACAATTAGTATCCTCAGTTCCCAAACGATTAAAAAGTGTAATTAAAAGGAAGGGTGATGTAACACAGCGGTAAACATGCCTCTGTCCCAACTTATTTTTGATTGTGTTGCAGGTATTAAATTCTAAATTTGTTTATATTTACAAAATACAATTAAGTTGATCAGTGAAAACATTGTAAATCTTTTCTTTGTACTTTTGTCAGTTCATTAAAGGTTCAAGAGACTTGACAAATCTTTAATTTTTGTTTTTTACTGTATTTTAGAAAAAATCCTAACTTTTATGGAAATTGGGTTAGTATATGTTAATAGTAAAAAAAGGTTTGCATTTTCATTTCTGAATGTGATTAATATTCTCTACTAGCTTGTCTTTGTATTTCATTGTATTTTAAGAAAGAGTGTCAAGAGTGTATGTGGGAATGGGAGGGATTGGTGAAAAGTGTCTATAAGAGTGAGTGGAATTGTTTATGTATGGGGTGGTGTGTATGGTGGTGTGTATGGAGTGGGTGGGGATATTGATCAAGAGTGTCTGCTGGAGCGAGTGAGATTGGTCAATTTTGCCTTATTCATTATAAAATTAGAATCGTTAAAACTGAAGTACATTCAAAAAAACATAGGTGTTACAAACATTAGCACTCAACTAAAGACAGAAAAAAAGAAAGACAGAAAGAAAGAAAATCAGTCCAATACAATTCGTATAAAATGGAGTAAGCGTTAGTGTGGGTACCCACAGGAGAAAACCAGACTCACATTTTAAACTCAGGAAACTGTTGGTATTTGGAGAACTCGGCCTCCCACTCAGCCTGCGTCTGCGGTGGCTTCATCTCCTTCACTAAGTGCCAGTCTACCATGGAGAGGCCCGACTCCGTCAGTCTGGATAAACAAATCAGCCTCTATTGAATTCAATTTTGTGGTCATATAAACACATACATGTACAGCACAAATAAAAAGTATATTTTAGTAGATTTTGAAAGGTTGAACCACTGAACTGACTGCAATGCCTCTGGAACAGCTGAGGGTGTAGGACCTTATTTAAAGGCAAAGTGGCAGTTGATCTTCTAAGCAACTGAACAGAATTTTAACTACTGAGTTTTCCACATATAATTAAGTAATGCTAAGGCTTAAGGATATGACAGAGTCCAAACTATTCAGGTTTAATGCATTCAAAGGGAAATGTCAGCTTGGACATCAAAAACACATTTCTATCTGTGTTTCTAGGTCAAGGCTTTTTATAACGTTAACAACTTTATCATTACCATGGTCCATTATGATTATTATCATTCATTATGGTCCATTATGGTCCTTGTCAATATTACTGACCTCTATGTTCCATGTACAAGTCATTTTTAATTATTTCAATTATTTTTAGGGCTACAAGTACAAGGCTTTTGTCAGGATTTCCATTTCTTCTTCTACTCTTGATGAAACCATAGGTCATACAGACATGTACAGGTGAGCAGGTATTTCTAATGAGAACAAGTGAGATGAGTTTGAATGGACAAAAAAGGGGGTGCTATAGAGCAGGGTTTTTGTGCCATGGTTACAGTATATACAGTGGGGGAAAAAAGTATTTGATCCCCTGCTGATTGTGTACGTTTGCCCACTGACAAAGAAATGATCAGTCTATAATTTTAATGGTAGGTGTATTTTAACAGTGAGAGACAGAATAACAACAAAAATATCCAGAAAAATGCATTTCAAAAAAGTTATAAATTGATTTGCATTTTAATGAGTGAAATAAGTATTTGATCAGATCAATCAATCAGATTCTAAACTGTCCACTATGGCCAAGACCAAAGAGCTGTCCAAGGATGTCAGGGACAAGATTTTAGACCTACACAAGGGCTACAATGGGCTACAAGACCATCGCCAAGCAGCTTGGTAAGAAGGTGACAACAGTTGGTGCGATTATTTGCAAATGGAAGAAACACAAAATAACTCTCAGTCTCCCTCGGTCTGGGGCCTCAGCCTCGAGACATTAATGACTTGGAGAGGATCTGCAAAGAGGAGTGGGACACAATCCCTCCTGAGATGTGTGCAAACCTGGTGGCCAACTACAAGAAACTCCTGACCTCTGT
This sequence comes from Cranoglanis bouderius, assembly GCA_023630585.1. NCBI lineage: Eukaryota > Metazoa > Chordata > Actinopteri > Siluriformes > Cranoglanididae > Cranoglanis > Cranoglanis bouderius. The sequence goes on along the minus strand of CM042535.1, from coordinate 29,757,642 downwards.
GATTGCCAACAAGGGTTTTGCCAGCAAGTACTAAGTCGAAGGGGTCAAATACTTATTTCACTCATTAAAATGCAAACCAATTTATAACTTTTTTGAAATGCGTTTTTCTGGATATTTTTGTTGTTATTCTGTCTCTCACTGTTAAAATACACCTACCATTAAAATTATGGACTGATCATTTCTTTGTCAGTGGGCAAACGTACAAAATCAGCAGGGGATCAAATACTTTTTCCCCCACTGTACCTACAACAATTTATTCATCCCACTAGAACTTTTTTTTTTTGCAGTGGTACAAGCTTTAAGTGTAATGGACTGGAATTGAGATTTTTATTTTTTTTTACCAATTTGTCAAACTATTGAAGGTGCATTTTTTATTGTGACACAAAGGTGAACTAAACAGAAAAGCAGGAATTTGTTGGTTATATAAGTATTCACCTCCTCTCTGTTTTTTTTTTTTTTTTCAAAATCTTGCCAGAGATTCCCAAGCGGATTGAGGTCTGAGCATTGATTGGGCCATTCTAACACATTCAGGTTCTTGGTTTTGAACCATCCCAGTGTAGGTCTTGCAGCATGCCTAGGGTACTTCTCCTGCTGGAAGGTGAACTCTGCTTTTTTTTTTTTTTCTTTATATATGCTACCTCTGGGTCAAATTATCCATAAACATGGAATTAGCTTGTTGTATTTAGTTGAATGTTTCAGCAAAGCCAGATGACAGACACCAGCTTAATAAAGTTGAGGAATGTGTTAAGGACATTAGATACTGAATGCTTATTAACTTCCTTTACAGAAGTATTTGTACTATTTATTTAACAGGGACAATGCAAAATAACATACATACATTCTAGCCAAAGGCTAATTTGCAGCCCCAGTCCCTGGTTAGGCTTAGAAAAAAAAAGAAAACAAAACAAAAAAAAAAAAAACCCCAAGAAGATGAGACTGTGTACAACCATCAATGTTCACAAACCTGCTTTTGTTTTAACCATTTTTTTTTTTTTTTTTTTTTGATTTCTTTGACAAATTTTCAACTCTGTTTGCATTTTCAGTTCAACTGGTAAACTGTTCCAAAGCAGTGTACCTTTAACTGAAAATGTGGATTGTGCAAATTTAGTTTTTCTCCTCGGTACTGTGCAATTCTGATTAGTTGCACCTCTTGTAGTGATCCCCTTACTACTCTGTTTTGATATTAATTGGCATATGATATCTGGAACAAGATTATTTACACATTTAAAAACCATTTTAATAAGAGAGAACTTTATAACATTTTCAAAACTAAGCAAACTATGTTTTTGTAGAATATTACAATAATGCCATCTAAGTGATTTCTTGTCCAAAATTTTTTATGTTTGTTTATATAAAGATCTAACAGGTTAATTGAGAAACACTATATAACTTAACTGCTTTTAGGGATGTATACGGTCTAATCATATAAAAACAATTCAAGTTTGTTCTGATGGTTCCACACAGCCTCTTCACATGCACATCAAATTTTAATTGAGAATCTAAAATAACACCTAGATATTTAAAATCATTAACTGTCTCTGCTGCTTTTTGATTGATCTTAATTACAAAACCATTCATTTCCTTCCTTCTAATTGAAAAACACATTGAGAGTTTTTGAACAATTCAAAATCAAACAGTTCTTTTGCAGCCACTGTGACACAACAGTCATATCATTTGTTAATATATCTGCTGCTAAGCGTGGAGTCTGTGCTGATACATAAATGACTGTGTCATCCGCATATAACTGAAATTTAGTGTCCTTACAACAATTTGGTAAATCATTGACGTATAAGGAAAACAACAGTGGACCTAGAATTGACCCTTGAGGGAGACCCATCTTATTATTTTGTAAAGATTATCTTAAATTATTTATTTTAACACACTGATCTCAAGATTGTAAATATGATCTAAACCAGTTGAGTGCCTGCTGAGAGAAACTGAACACATTTAATTTATGCTGTAGTATTTCATGATTCACTGTATCAAATGCCTTTTTAAGGTATAAAAATACTGCGCCTACCACATTACCATTATCTAAATCTCCCTTAATAAGTTCTGTGAGATAGCAGTTTGCCATTTCTGTTGAACAATTAGACCTAAAACCAAACTGTTTAGAGTGAAGTAGATCTTTTTTTTAAAGTAGATCTACCAACTTTTCCAGAATTTTAGAAATTACAGGGAGTATAGCAGGTCTATAATTCTGAACCTATCAACTGAGCCTGCCTTAAAAATTGGGGTTATAATAGAAGTTTTCCAATTTTAGGGGAATTTACTTTCTCAAATACCTTTTTTTAGATATTTTTTTTTATTTTACAAATGTGGTATCCATTCCAAATATATCCTTAGCCCTTGAATTATTCAATTGATTAATAATTTTAAGTATCTTATCTTCATCAACCTCAGAGATATAAAATGGTGTATCTTTTATTGTATATTGAGGTAATTGTACAGGTTCAAAACATAGCAAGTTCTTCCACAGACTGAATAAAATATATATTAAATTCTTTAGCAATTTCAATGCTATCAGTACTAAATCTTCCATTTATTCATTTGTTCAGCTCCAACAATGGTTTTCTTTGCATACGTTCTCGTTTATAAAGTTTATTAATGCACTTCCAAAGAGATGAGCTATTTCCTCCTGATTCTGCAATCAATTGCTCAAATTCCTCTCTCATTTCACTACTTTATTTCTTAAAGATTTAAAGCTTAAAATATCTGTCTGTGTTTTTGTAAGCAAGAACTTTTTCAAAGCAAGATCTTTTTTCATTAGTTGATGGATATCTGAATTTAGCCATAGTAAGGATGCACAATTTTGTCTACATTTTATCAGTTGTGTATGGACCACATGCAGCTAGAAGTAAACTTTCTGATTACATAGTAACACTGGATGGCCTTTCTGTTTCATCATGTGCAACCGTAAAAGACCTTGGTGTGATTATTGACTCCAGTCTTCCATTTGACGCTCATGTAGATAATATTACTGGGATAGCCTTCTTTTATCTCAGAAATATTCCTAAGATAAGAAATATAATATCACTACACGATGCAGAAAAATTACTTCATGCTTTCGTCACCTCTAGGTTGGATTATTGTAATGCCTTACTGTCTGGATGTTCCAGTAGGAGCATAAAAAAGCTCCAGTTAGTCCAGAATGCAGCTGCAAGAGTCCTTCCTAGAACCAGATGATATGACCACATCACCCCTATCTTATCCATACTGCATTGGCTCCCAGTGAAATTCCGCATTGATAATAAAATACTACTATTGGCCTATAAAGCACTAAATGGTCTCGCGCCACAGTACCTGAGCGAAGTTTTGGTCTTTTATGATCCGCCACGCCTACTTCGATCGAAAGGTGCAGGCTATTTGTTGGTACCTCGAATAGTGAAGACTACAGCAGGGGGAAGAGCTTTCTCTTACAAAGCCCCACAGTTATGGAACAGCCTTCCAATTAGTGTTCAGGACTCAGACACAGTGTCAGTGTTTAAGTTCAGGCTGAAAACATTTGTTTAGTCAAGCTTTTTGTGAATATTTTTTTTTTCCTTAGGTAAAGGAGCAGATCTAGAAGTCTCACAGGCAAAGAGTGTTGTGGTGAACTGGGATGTTTGGATGCTGGATGCTTTGGATGCTGTTGCCCCAAACCCCCCCCACCCCTTTCACGTGTTCACCCAGGTTTGTTGATGGTGGGGTGGCTGGCCGCCTTATGTCCCAGGGCGCCCTCATGTCTGTTACCTTCTGGCTCTCCCTTTTAGTTATGCTGTCATAGCTAGTCTTGCCGAGGTCCCTACTTGCACTCATGCAAAGTACATTTTACTTAACCATTACTGGACACTTTTCTGTCCAGCTACACATGATACTCCTGACATGCCAGTGAGCCTGACCCCTTCTGCTCTCCGGACCTGCCTGATCCATCCCGATGCCCTACTTCTGGTTGGAGTTCTCATCAACTGGAAGTCACATGCTGCTGCTGAGGATGGCCCCACACGGTGCAGCCTAAAGATCATTGAGATTACTGAGGATGGTACCACTTAAAAACCATAAAGATGGCTTGGGACCTCAATTCATATGAACTATGCTGGCTATGCTATGATGCCTAGAACTACAATTGCTATTATAGCTTTAGGACTGCAATTGCCACAAACAGTTTTGCACTCAAGTCTCCATCAGTGAACAATGGATAAGGTTCAATAAAACAGACTTCCTGTAAAAACTGTAATGAATTTTTTCTGGTTACACAACTGCACAATTTGACCATGTAGTATTGGCACATTTATAGAAGGGATTTATTTATTTATAATCGCACTATCCAATGTCACCGAGATGAGGATGGGTTCCCTTTTGAGTCTGGTTCTTCTCAAGGTTTCTTCCTCATAGCATCTCAGGGAGTTTTTCCTTGCCACCGTCACCACTGGCTTGCTCATTAGGGATAAATTCATACATTTAAAATCTATATCCTGAATGAATATATTTCTGTAAAGCTGCTTTGGGACAATGACCATTGTTAAAAGCGCTACACAAATGAAACTGAATTGAATTGAACTATGTGCCAGTCTCGAGTCTCCTGCAGACTAGAACAGGCTTTCTTCTAGGATTGCCCTGTGTTTGGCTCTCTCTATCGTGCCCTCAGTTCTCTCTGCTGATGAAAAGCATCTCCACAACATGATGCTACCACGACCATGCTTCAATCTGAAGAAAGTGTTCTCAGTTTAACGAGCAGTGGTGGGTTCAAGCCAAATGCAGTACTTTGTGCCAAGGCCAGAAATTTTAATTTTGGTCTCATCAGAAAAGAGAACTTTCTTCCACACTTGCTCTGTCTCCAAATGGGTTACCATATGGCATTTTTTCAATAATGCCTTTCCTCTTGCCACTCTTCCAAAAAGCCCAGCTTCTCCAGTTTGTAACACTACAAAAAGCAAAAAATTCAATGGCTTATGCAAGGCACTGTAAATCCTTGATTTCTGCCAAACTCGGACAATAAAGCTTCACCCACTTCGATTTTGAAGACTGCTCAAAACTTCTGCAAACTAGTCTTATGATTTTTGACTAATCATTACAAAACGCATCAAATAACACAAGAACCTGACCGTCAGTAATTATGTCGAAACTGTAAACAGCATGGCCACCATATGCCAATCAGACCCTTCTGGGTGGAGCTCTGTTGACATAAAACACATTCATTTTGGTTTTCTTAACAAAAAATGCAAGAAAGCCTTGTCTGGTCAAGACCAGACTTTAAATAACATTGAACACTTAAAGAATACTTTCAACAACATTGACATGAGTAGGCAACCCTGGTGGTTGGGGTTTTATATTCTGACTACATTTGTGTTTAGTATATTATATTTAATACTAAAACCTATTTGTTATTTTTATCCTGTTTGCTTTCTACTAAATCAACCTGAACTGGTGCAACACCAATACTCACCATCAACATTCCAATTAATCAAATTTATCCAATTATTTAAAATATTTAACCAATGACTATATCTTCTTTATTGTCTGGGGGGAAAAAACCCTAAATGCAAACCCAGCTTGTCAACAGTTAAACCTGTGCAATACAAAAGGCTTTACAGCCTGGTCTGAAAGGTACCATTTGTAACAGGAAGGCATTTTAGAGGGTAGCAATGATTACACATGCCATTACTGGCAGAAAATTTCCCTCCATTCAGAACATTTTCCATTTATGGTGCATGATGAAACCTTCTCAGCACATACTAAAAGTCTTAGAGAAAGGTTTTTCTTTTTTTTTTTTCCAGACAATATATCAAGACTTTGAACTTTATGTACTTTTGTGCTGTGAACTTGAATTCTGTTCAGCTTTCCCAAACATAAAGCACTAATTGTAATATACAGTACTGTGCAAAAGTTTTAGGCACATGCAAAGAAATGCTGTAGAGCAAAGATGCCTTCAAAATAATGAAATTAAATGTTTCTACATAAAAAAATACCATAAAGAGCAGTAAACAGTAGTAAATAAAACAAAGTCAATATTTGGTGTGACAAAAAAAAAAAAAAAAAAAAAAAAATTTAAATAGTCTCTGGTACAATTTGTGCAGTTTTATAAGGAAATGAGCTGGTAAGTTTTATTGAGCATCTTGCAGAACCAGCCACAGTTCTTCTGGAGACTTTGACTTTCGCACTTGCTTTTTATTTTTGCAGCAAAAACCCAGCAGCCTTCATTGTGTTTTCTGTCTCTTACATAATCTGCTGCTTTCTTGAATGACATACAAACATTTTTCTGTAACATTTAATTCTGTGCTAGAAAACTAATGTTTGGGAATCTAAAATGTTTTTTTTTTTGTACTGACTTGATAATGTAATAAAAAATCTATAACAAGGTTTGTACTAAAAAAAAAAAAAAAAAAAAAAAATAGGGTGCCTAAAACTTTTGCATAGAAAATGCTGACTGAAGAAGCTGATGTAATATGATGCACCATAAAAGCAAGAAAAAAATGAAACATTAAAATAAATAAAATAATATGTGAATGTAAAGACTGGGGAAAAATCCAATAGGAGTCTAGTATTTTGCCAAAATAATGTTGCATGAATAGTCTCAATTGTAATGATCAAATTAATCACTTGCGGATTTGGTTTAACAATATGGCTTCCACCCTCATTATTTGGATTCTTATAAAATAGCATTTGATCCAGCACATCCTTTTATTTTGATTTTATTTAACAGCCAATGGTGCACACAACTTAATGTAGCAACAAGATACTAAATCAAGGTCATAATGTATGCACAGGAAGTATTTAATTTTACTGTAACTGTTACTTTAACTGTTATTTGCTGCTCAAAATGAGCAGTGTCACTGATTAATATGCTGTTACCGCTGATGACTGGGAAAAAAAAACTTTAAAAGGACAACACTATTAATCTGTTAATAATCGAATAATTGTGTATTTAATATTGGCCTTCCATAGTTTTTTGGGTGTATTTAAAGCCCAAAACATACATTTCCTGTATGACATATTGTAGTTCCATCAAACTCTCAGACTAAACACTGCTCCTTGCTAGAGATGATATCTCTCAAAAAAAAATCAGCTCAAGTCCAAAGGCTGATTCAAGCAAAACTGAGACTCACTTCTGTTTTACACAAACTCCACCTTGTTGTGAACTCTCATGTAAATTATGAACAGCGCTTAAGTCTGTATTTAGGTCTCAGGTCTGAATACCCATGTACACAAATTTGGCATTAAATCCTCACAAAGTGTGTGTAATTCAACTCTGAATATAACCCATAGGCAATAACTTTATTAAGGTACCTTTACTGGGTATCTGCCTTGGCTTTACATGTCTAGTTACTGCCTCTGTAGTCTCTGATATATTTGATACACTTAGCTGACCTCAAGCTGGAGAATCTTAAAGGTTGAAATCTCAAACCATGTACACAAACGTCTATACGCCAGTTTTCAACGGGAAAACAGACTTTTGAACAACATAGCTCAATCAGATTTTCAGAGCAAGATATAGTAACTGGTTTGAAAAAGAAATCACTGCTTCACATCTGTAAAAGTTTTGTTAGAAATAATGGAAATACAACAAAAAATGTTGTTCACATACGGCATTATATAGATCATTTTTACAGAGTTTAATATAAGTAGTATGCATAGTATGCCATGTTGAACGTGTGTGTGTGTGTGTGTATGTGCATATACAGTAGGGAAAACACAAAAAGTGCAGAACAGGACCACACCGGGATCAGGGTTTGGAACCACCACTTCAGCAATATCAATTATGCACGCTCACCTCTTTTTTCATAAATAGTATGACTGCGATTATACACACTTTAGTCATAACAGGACATCAGGTGTTTAAAACGGTAATGAAACTCAAGGCATGTTGTCATGTTGGATTGGTCTCCATCATTTCTGACCTGGTTACTCCTCCCAGGATAACAGCACCCAGAACGAGGCCACTGCAGCCCACCAGCCAGCGCCCTACAATCCGATCTGATGCTGCATTGGGGAGCGCGTTGGAGGAACTCTGTACAGATACAGTCTGGCTCACAGCTGTGTTCTGCCCTCTCTGATGCAGCCATTGTCTCAAAGCTGAGGGCTATAATAGGAAAAGGAAAAAAAAAAAAAACACATGCAAGAAGAGTGAGCAACAGCGAAGTATTATAATTAGTTTATTACATTAGTTATTGACAGATGACGTCAGTAGCACAGGCACGAAAGAGGGCACGTGATGCTTTGACATTTTATAAACATTATATAAAGAGCATATGTTATAAGTTCTTACGTGGTTCTGTTGAAATCCTTTCCCTGCGTTTCTGTAGCCGCACCGGACTACATGTCTCAGCGTGGGAAGCAGCATAACCACGTTTGTCTTCTTTTACATAAAACCAAACGCTAATGTATTTCTCATTGAGGACTTCTTCACTGAAGCGCCATGTTGCCTTGCACTTCCGCATTCAACTTTGACCTCCAACGACGTCATAGCAGAGCGCGAGAAAACGCGGAAACAAATAACAAATAACTTTTATTTGCTTACATTTTTTTAATTGCGTTTTTTATATATTATTTTTTAAGTGTTTATACATATTACTTAGCTAAAAAAATAAACCTTCCTCAAACATATCCGCAATATCCACTGTTGGTCGGAGTTAGCCAAGGGCTAAATCCTAAACGACCCCACTATTAAATATACAGTGCACTACATAGTGGCCAGAAGTCATTATTTCATACCTTCTATAGTGCACACGTATAGTGAGTAGGGAGCTATTTGGGATTTAACCAAGCCGTCGTGTCTTGGGTCGAATGTTAAAACACTTGGACGCTGATGTGAAGCCAAAACAGTGACAAGGTAATCGTAAGACAGTGGAATTAAAGCAGTGTCTTATGTTAGCAAGATGCGCAGAGAATCTTCCGCCCTTTCTTTTATCACTTTATGAAAGTTTGATGAAAAATAAAGAGTATGAAATCACACTGCAAAATCGGTCGTTAAATGTTAATACCGTTCTTCCGCAGTTGAACTGAGCAGATCCTGTCGGCTAACAGACTCAGCTAACGTTAAACAGAGCAGGTTTTTTTTTTTTTTTTTTTTTTGGGTGATTTTCGCACAGAATTTCACTGTAATTGCAAATGATACTGGATGTTGAACACAGTGAGACAATTAATGCAAATAAAGTTAACGTTTAATTGTTTTCAATTAGTTACTAATAATACGAAAAAAAACGTATACTCTACGTTTGCGTAGAGGCGACTTGCCATAAATGGCTCAATCCTGTATGTATCTTAAGGCAAGACTCTACAGGTGAATATGGTATTAAAAAAAAAAAAAAAGTCAATTGATTGCTGATACGCTTACAATTATTATTTTTTTACTCAAAAAATAACCAACACTAACAAAATGAAAATCTCACAGACCTCCTAGGATTCCCAGAACCCCAATATGAGAACCATGGACTTCAATTACCAGTTTATTATTCAGCAGTTCACCATTAATAGTATCATTCCTTGTACCAGAGTGCGGATGATTTCTCGACTAAAGCATGGATTAATTTTCTATAAAACAGCAGCTAAATTTATAAAAGTATAAATTTTTATTTTTTATTGATTTATTTTTTACTTAAAGTGAGTGAAAATGGGGGACAAAAACAGGCTGGTAAGGGAATGACTGTTTATGTCTGCTATAACCGAACGGAAAACAGGAACTTGTTTTTCATTACAAAATTCCTGTGGTATAAGAGGAAGAAAACACTTAAGAGCATGCTAGGAAAATGATCCACTTTTTAAAGTCAGACCTTAACTCGGCATGGATCAGTTTCGTATAATGGCGTGGCCCGTCTTGTGTTATTCCTCACAAAAGTGCCATGAGTCATTTCCTTATTACAGTGAAACGTATAGGGAACATATGTAGTTGCAAGAGTGACAAATTTACAGTCCCTCCAGGATTTCGCGGTCACAGAAATTAACGCAAAATCAAGGAAACCCTGTAATATTAGGAGGAGCTAGCAATTTTTCTAAATTACCGCTGAGTTTCCACAGATTTGGACCAATACGCGTCATGTGACGTCATCAGACAAAGCCCTCTTCGATTCACGTGTGTTTACATGATCACAGCTAAAAGGTCTCATTTACCAACAGACATCACGGTGAAAGACCGTGCGAAACAATTTCACGATATTGCAATTTCAATTTTGCCAACTCAAGTAGTTTTCTGCAAAAAGGCACAAAAACTGCAAGTTGCATCGCAGATTTTGAAAAAAAGCCGCAGCAAAAATCAAGCATTTCTGGCCGCAGCAATCACAAAAAAAAACAAAAATCCTGGGCGGACTGAATTTAGGTCTGGTCCTGCCGATGAGTGGAGTGTTTAGTAGAATTTTGCAGAAAGTTTCTGTGCTATTTCAATCATGGAAGCATTTCAAATTTGCTTTGACATCATGTCATAAATGGTCTGCACTTATATAGCGCTTTTTTTAATTAATTTATTTTTTTAACCTTAGCAGTTCTACAAAGCGCTTTTCACTGTTTTCTCATATTCACACACACACACACGGCGCTAGCTTGCCATCAGGAATAATTTGGGGTTCAGTGTCTTGCCCAAGGACACTTCGGCACGTGGAGTCATGTGGGCCGGGGATCGAACCGCCAACCCTACGATTAATGGACAACCCACTCTACCACCTGAGTCACACCTGTAGTTCAGATTATATTAAATCAAAGGGGTTTAGAATGTATTATTTTTACTAGGTTTGTCTCAAGACCTTAAACAACACTTGTCTATTCTCTGTTATACTTTTGCAGGATGTCAGAAGGCTTCCTGATGGAGGTATGTGTGGATTCAGTTGAGTCCGCAATAAACGCAGAAAGGGGAGGTACAACTGCAAATGCGTGTTCACACCCACTTCTAAATAACTATTGTTTATTTGCTGTCAGTTCCCTTAAGCATCATGTTGTCATCACAGTAATTTTACCGAAACGTTTGCTAATAAAAATGGGTATTTAACGTTGTTCTCATTGTGGATGCAGGTGCTGGCCGTCTTGAGCTGTGCTCCAGTCTTATTGAAGGTGGCATCACACCCAGTGTTGGTGAGTGGACAAAAACTTGTGTGTCTAATGTCATCATCATGAACTTTATGATTAAAGACACCACAAATCCTTGCACTAAAAACAAATGAAAACTACCCGCGGCATGCTTTTGTTATGATAAAGTAATTACTGCAGTAATCTCAGCGTGTGCCTCTGGGGTTGTTTTGCGTTCATCTTGTTGTTGTTGTTTTCAATCCAGAACCTGGTTGTTGTGTGATTGTAATTGTGATTTAATTGTTTTTTATTTTTTGTTATTTTATTTTTTTTATTGACTTGTCTCATATATTTTGATTTCTGTTTGATTTTTTTCTTACTTGCATCTTATCTCCGTATCTCCTTGTATTTTCTGTACGAATGTATTATATAACATATAGGTCATTTTTAGTGAAATACACATTTCAAAAAGGTGAAAAATCTAAATAGAAGAAACGTCTTTAACATTTTATTTAAAAAGCAGGCATTATGTTGCCATTACTTTTATGTTTGTTTACATGCTAGTTTCTTATATCTTTCATCTAAAATTTTTAGAATTTTCATTGTAATATTGGAGTTAATAGCCTAAAAATGTCAATTCATTAAAAAGAAAGTTTTTTTTTTTTTTTTATTTACTTTAAATACATAAGGACCCATATTCCTAGTATAATATTTACTGTCTAAAATAAATCCCAATAAATAAATTTCAAGAAAACCATACTTCCAAACTGGAAATCAAAGAATAACATTAATATCACACATTGGGAAAAACCTAATAATCGACTACATAACAATGGAAAAGCTCTCTGCCTCAATCAAAAATAGAACTACCAAATTTAACTCTACTTGGACACCACTGAGAACCCTACATACACCAGGGAGTCACCTTGCAATAGCCAACAATACAGCTGCTACAGACCATACCACACATCTCAAACAGAATGCTCACAAACACACACAACTAATTTACACACACGATGCACACAACATTCACAGAAACCAAAGTTGGTGTTATACATATCAATTAACTCAACCGGCATTTCAAATACTGGGCCGGGGGGGTGGCAGGCCAAAAAATAAATTCTTATGTGCTATTTGTGAATGGTGCCTGGACCCCACACATCGCTGCTTGCAGCTATTTTAATACATATGAACTCCCCTTCCGCAGGTCTGCTGCAGGTGGTCAAGGAGAATGTGCAGATCCCTGTGTACGTGATGATCCGACCTCGAGGAGGCGACTTCCTCTACTCCGAGCGGGAGGTGGAGGTGATGAGGAGAGACATAGAGCTGCTGAAGAGACACAGGGCTGATGGTTTTGTGCTGGGGGCACTGACTGAGGACGGACGAGTCGACGCTGAGCTCTGCATGGAGCTCCTGGGTAAATTCTGCATCGCGGTCCTGGATGGTGGATCAAAGCGATACATCAAGTGCTAATTTGGCTAGCTATGGCAGGTAGTGAGGACCAGTTAGCATCTTGTATAATGCATAGTGGAACCTGTTCGTGATTAATTATAATTTGATGCGTTTTAAAGACATCGTTTCCCATACATTAAATTTCAGCAGTACACATACAGGGAGCAAGTAATATGAATTTTGGGAATAAATACAATGATTATTAAGGAACTCCTGCACACATTTTATTGGGTGTTTCAGATGATTTCTACTTCTATAAAACGGCAAGGCGAATGTATAACCCCAATTCCAAAAAAGTTGGGACGCTGTGTAAAATGTAAATAAAAACAGAATGCAATGATTTGCAAATCTCATAAACCCATACGTTATTCACAATACAGCCGTGGCCAAAAGTTTTGAGAATGACACAAATATTAATTTTCACAAAGTCTACTGCTTCAGTGTTTTTAGATCTTTTTGTCAGATGTTACTAACTGTTACTGAAGTATAATCACAAGCATTTCATAAGTGTCAATGGCTTTTATTGACAATTACATGAAGTTTATGCAAAGAGTCAATATTTGCAGTGTTGACCCTTCTTTTTCAAGACCTCTGCAATTCGCCCTGGCATGCTGTCAATCAACCTCTGGGCCACATCCTGACTGATGGCAGCCCATTCTTGCATAATCAATGCTTGGAGTTTGTCAGAGTTTGTGGGTTTTTGTTTGTCCACCCACCTCTTGAGGATTGACCACAAATTCTCAATGGGATTAAGGTCTGGGGAGTTTCCTGGCCATGGACCCAAAATGTGGATGCTTTGTTCCACGAGCCACTCCGTTATCACTTTTGCCTTGCGGCAAGGTGCCCCATCATGCTGGAAAAGGCATTGTTCGTCACCAAACTGTTCTTGGATGGTTGGGAGAAGTTGCTCTCTGAGGATGTTTTTGTACCATTCTTTATTCATGGCTGTGATCTTAGGCAAAATTGTGAGTGAGCCCACTCCCTTGGCTGAGAAGCAACCCCACACATGAGTGGTCTCAGGATGCTTTACTGTTGGCATGACACAGGACTGATGGTAGCCCTCACCTTTTCTTCTCTGGACAAGCTTTTTTCCAGATGCCCCAAACAATCGGAAAGGGGATTCATCAGAGAAAATGACATTACCCCAGTCCTCAGCAGTCCAATCCCTGTACTTTTTGCAGAATAGCAGTCTGTCCCTGATGTTTTTCCTGGAGAGAATTGGCTTCTTTGCTGCCCTTCTTGACACCAGGCCATCCTCCAAAAGTCTTCGCCTTACTGTGCGTGCAGACGCACTCACACCTGCCTGCTGCCATTCCTGAGCAAGCTCTGCACTGGTGGTGCCCCAATCCCGCAGCTGAATCAACTTTAGGAGACGGTCCTGGCACTTGCTGGACTTTCTTGGGCGCCCTGAAGCCTTCTTCACAACAGTTGAACCTCTCTCCTTGAAGGTCTTGATGATCCGATAAATGGTTGATTTAGGTGCAATCTTACTAGCAGCAATATCCTTGCCTGTGAATCCCTTTTTGTGCAAAGCAATGATGGCTGCACGTGTTTCCTTGCAGGTAACCATAGTTAACAGAGGAAGAACAATAATTTCAAGCACCATCCTCCTTTTAAAGCTTCCAGTCTGTTATTCTAACTCAATCAGCATGACAGAGTAATCTCTAGCCTTGTCCTCGTTAACACTCTCACCTGTGTTAACGAGAGAATCACTGACATGATGTCAGCTGGTCCTTTTGTGGAAGGGCTGAAATGCAGTGGACACGTTTTTTTGGGATTAAGTTCATTTTCATGGCAAAGAGGGACTTTGAAATTACTTGCAATTCATCTGATCACTCGTCATAACATTCTGGAGTATATGCAAATTGCCATCATAAAAACTGAGGCAGCAGACTTTGTAAAAATTAATATTTGTATCATTCTCAAAACTTTTGGCCACGGCTGTAGAACATAGAAAACGTATACGCTTTCACTTACTTACACTTGCTATAACACTTTCTTTTCCAGCCTTTTGTTGCCCCATCCCAACTTTTTTGAGATGTGTTGCTGCCATCAAATTCAAAATTACCTTATTTTTTTCTTAAAATGGTACATTTACACAGTTTAAACATTTGATATGTTTTCTATGTTCTGTTGGAAATAACATATGGGTTATGGGTTGTAAAAGCAATTTGGAGATTTGAGGAATAGCACGGGGAATTGCTTGACCTATCAAGTAAATATTGCAAAGACATAAATAAAAAGGAAGGGTATACAGGAAAACACATTAAATATAAATAAATAGTAAATGTAGTTCACACCATAGTAGATAGTGACACAGATCAGGATGTTATATGCTGTGAGGACAGGGATGCTGTAGTTGAAGGAATTTATCGCCCATGCATGACTCATATTCTTGTATGTCTTGAGTCTTGGTGACTCACATGATGCCGATTGTTTTGGTTTTATTTGTTGTACACATTTCATTTCAGACAACATTGACTGTTTACTACAAATAGATCTTTGTTGATCATCTGGCCTGTTAGAGAAATTCTGAATTAATATCATAATCTTGTAAGCAGAATGTATTCAAGTCCATTATTCACTGTGTATGTTTCATCTCCGTTTCAGCTACTTGCAGGCCTCTGCCAGTTACATTTCACAGAGGTAAATATTGTTTCATAGCAAGCGACTAAATATTTTTTTGGAATAAGATTCTTAAAAATTGATATGCTATCACGTAGGTAATTTCTGAAAGACAAGTTCCACTGTGCGTTTCAGCATTCGATATGGTCCACGATCCATCTGTTGCCGTAGAAACCCTGGTTTCCCTTGGCTTCGAGAGGATTTTGACAAGCGGCTGTGACAGCTCGGCTTTGGAGGGTTTACCCATCATCAAACGCCTCGTGGAACAGGTCTCAAACCTAAAATATTTACTGACCTTAAACAAAAGGGATTGACAAAATGTCCTTGGTTCAGTACTATTTTGTCTAAATGCTATGAATTAGCTTGAACTGTAGATGGAGTCAGTTTAGTCTTCATGAATGGACCCCTGGTGTGTTCACTCCAGAAGACAGACCAAAACAACCGGTTTGTGAGGTCTAAGTGAGGTGTTCTCAGTCCGGTTCCAAGTTTTGTGTGATTGCAGTGAGAAAGCAATTCGACCAAACATGCGGCGTTTTTTTTTTTTTTTTTTTTTTTTTTTTGTCCTTTCTCAGCATGCAAGCTGATAAAGTGACCCATCACTGCATACTTAGCCAAATGTCAGAGCTGTAGTACTGCAGAAATACAATGCTCTCTGGATATTAGCACATGAAAGGAAAAAATAAATACTGGATGCAATACACAAAATGTCTGAAACCTATTTACAAGTGTATCTAAAAAAAAATTGAATATTGTGGAAATTTCCGTAATTTAATTCAAAAAGTGGAACTTTCATATATTCTAGCTTCATTACACATAAAGTGAAATATTTCAAGACTTTTTTTGGTTTAGTCTTGATGATTATGGCTTACAGCTCATGGAAATCTCAAAAATATTAGAATACAGAATTTAGAATACAGAATGCAGCACATTTCAGGTCAAGTTTACGCAGAAATACAGAAAACTTTAATTGCACTGTAATTATTTAATAATTTCTTTAGCGTTGGCTCTGTGTTCTGTGTGCTCGGGTAAATTTTATTACTGCATGCATTTGGTGAAGGTTTGTTTACCTCTGCATCACCGTGTTTCTGACAGATTAATGAAGGAGTTTTATGTGTATATTTTCAGCCCTACACTCTGATTCTGTCTCAGACAACCTGAGTAATGTGGTTTTCTGAGGTGTGTAACCAAGATAAATCATGTCAGATATTTTTCCACCTTCAGTGTGAGAGCAACCAACAAAATTCAAGTGAAAAACCAAAAGGTTTTAGGGAAGAAAAATAAAAAAAAACGTATAATAATAATAATTCGGTTGCCTACTTAAGTGTGCACTCACCTTAACTAATACTTTGAGTGCTGTATTACAAGCAAAATGTGCTTTAACACTTTTTTTTTTTTTTTTGGTAAGAGTCTACCAACTTAGCACATCTTTATTTGGCAATTTATTCTACTCTTCCTTGCAAAAATGCTTGCAAAATACAATGGGGTCTCCTGTGCACAGCCCTCTTCAAGTCATTCCACAGGTTATCAATAGGATTTAGATCTGGGCTCTGACTGGGCCATTCCAACATTTTTATGTTCTTCTGAAGCCACTCCTTGGTTGACTTTGTTGATTTGTGCTTTGGGTCATTATCGTGCTGGAAGGTGAAATTTATCTTCATCTTCAGCTGTCTAAAAGAGGCCTACAGGTTTTGTGCCAAAATAAATTGATATTTGGCTCTATCCATCTATCATTTCTTTTTTTCTTCCTCTCATGAGAAAGTGCTTCAGTCTAGCCCCCTGCCCCATAGCCCAGATGTGAAGAATGCGAGGGATTGTTGTCAAATGCAGGGAGTGACCTGTACAGATGTACAGATATTCCTGCAGCTCCTTTAATGTTGCTACCAGTCTCTTGGCAGCCTCCCTGATAACTTTTCTTCTTGTCCTTTTGACAGTTTTAGAGGGACATCCTGTTCTCCATAATGTCACCGTGTTTTCTCCACATGTTGATGATGGCCTTCTCAATGTTCCATACTACATCTGATGTTTTGGAAACACCCCTCTCCTGATCAATACCTTTCGACAGTTAGATCTCGTACATGCTTTGTAAGCTCTTTGCGGACCATGGCTTCCGGATGAAACCAAGAAAATGTCAAGAAAATCCAACAGAAAATTTGAGGTTCATTACGTTTGAACACGAGTTTGAATGTGATCGGTTAATTCTGAGCAAGGTCACATATTTTTTCTCTATAACATTTCTCTTTGTTTTCACTTGAATTTTGTTGATTTAAAATGACCAATTGTGAAAAGCATACTTCATAAATTGAAGAAATGTAGACACAAAGACAAATAAACTTTGATTTGAGATAAATAATTGTAAAGTAAGTTTAACAAAAATCATGAACAAACAAGATGTCATATCACAGTTACATCATTACCGAAGGATCTGTAATTCTTTGTGGAGCCGTTCATCTCCTCAGACTCAGAATGAGCAGCCTCTATGGAAATGAACATGACACCATAACACCCGTCTATTATTATGTGGTGAAATGATAGGGAATGTTACATTCTGGTGGTATCATCCTAATTACTTTTACTCTGAAAGCTGCTGTCCTTTTTTCATGTTGTCATGTTGGTTTATACCATGACACACGCTGAGTTTCCAACTGGTAATTACAGCTTCAACAAAAATGTGAACAAGTCAGAAGACTGTAATTACTTAAACGCACTATACAAATGCAAATTTGTATCACATTCAGAAAAATAGACCATTTTTGTTACTTGCTATAATGGAACATCTGTAAAATCTAACCTGTGTTAAATGTCTGTCTTATTGGTTTTATCATTTTAGAGTACATGTAGGCAAATGTTTTAACTTTAATTTTAAAATAATTTTCCTCTTTTTTTTAATTGTAAATTAATTATAGCTTAATTTTTGTTCTGCTGGTCAGGGAAGACAGTAATTCAGTATTCTTTGCCATGTCTAAATGGTTATGGCTTTACATTTTAAATGGCCCTATAGAACTTGAGGTTAATTATCATGGGTAATGCAGCGCAAAACATTCGCATGAGTAGAGTGGTAAGTTCTTACTTTCCTGTGATCTGTGCTCTAGCGTGAAGCTCACGGGTGGCATGTAATGGACATTGAGACGGATGCAAATGCAGTTAAAGCTTTATTAGAAGGGAGGCAGGCAGACAAATCCGATACGGAAGGCAAAAACATGGTCATTAAACAAGCGAGGGGTCGGGCGATCGGCAAAAGGGCTTAATCAGGGCCGAGACGAGAATCAGAAACACGCGAATAAAAACAGGATCAAGAAACTATGACGCTAAGAACAAGGATCAAAACGGCTCGATAGAGTACTGGCGGAAAACACAAACACTCAATACTTCGCCTCGAATGAAGATATACAAGGGGTTTTAATACTAATGAAATCAAGGGTAAAACAAACAGCTGTGAATAATGATGACACACGAGGGAGACAACCAATAACACAACAAGGGCAGAGACAGGACAGAAACCAAACCAAAACACACGTGTCAAATGTGAAATTGCAAAGCATACAAATAAAGTGAAAAACAATCAGAAACATTTGTATTGGGAAAAAAAGGGAAAAATGAAAAACTTACAATAACCTAGTTGCATAAGTGTGCACACCCCTAAACTAATACTTTCTTAAAGCAACTTTTGATTTTATTACACCACTCAGGCTTTTTGGGCAGTGTGGCACATCTTGACTTGTCTGTATTTTCCCACTCTTTCTTGCAAAAACATTCTAGATCTCCTCTGCTTCACCGTGGGCATGGTGTTCTGTTGGTGATGTACTTTTTTTTGCACCAAACATACCTTTTGGAATTGTTCTCATCAGACCATAACACATTTTGCCACATGGTTTGGGGTGATTGAGTTGGGCTTGGATGTTTTTTGTGAGAAAGGGCTTCTATCTAGCCACCCTTCCTCATAGCCCAGACATGTGAAGCATACGAGAGATTGTTTTCACATGCAGAGAGTAATCAATACTTGTCAGATATTCCTGCAGCTCCTTTAATGTTGCCGTAGGTCTCTTGGCAGCCTCCCTGGTAAGATTTTGTCTTGTTCTTTTCTAAATTTTGGAGGGACGTCCTGTTTTTGGTGATGTCACTGCGGTGCTCCATTTTCTCAACTTGTTGTTGATGGCCTTTACACAGTGTTCCATGGTGCATCTAATGTTTTGGAAATTCTTTTATATGCCTCTCCTGATCGATACCTTTCGAAAAGTAAGATATCATACAGGCTTTGTAAGCTCTTTGCAGACCATGGATTCAGCAGTCAGATGAAACCAAGAAGGTGTGAACAAAATCCTACAGAAACAGCTGGTCTTCATTTGTGGTTAATCAGAATAATTTAATTGATGACAGCTGTATGATAATTACTTTTGAAAATTAGATTGAATGTGATTGGTTCATTCTGAACATAGCCGCATCCCCAATTATAAAAGGGTGTGCAACCAGGTTATTATAACTATATTTTCCCTATAATGTTTTTGATTGTATTTCACTTAATTTTTATACATTGTAATTTCACATTGAGGGTGGAAAAAGTTCTGTCATGATTTATCTTTCATTTTCGTTTATTTTATTTTTTTTACTTCATAAAAACCTGTTATTTTAACAGGGGTGTGTAGATTTTTTATATCCACTGTACTTTGACCACTAAATAGATACAGATAGTAGCATTGTGTTATACCCCTAGAACAAACCTATTATCAGTTTACTGACATTCTAATAATAACCAGCAGATAGCGAGTATATAAGTAATAATAAACCAAATGATAAGTTAACAAAATGTTTAATGTATTACTTAGCACCAACTAAGGTTTAACAAAAAGTTGACTAATGTGTTCACCAAAGGTGATTTAACTGATTTAACACTGTAATAAGTTATTAATATGTTCCTGAAAATATGCTGAAACTATGTAGTGTGTAAGATGTATCTTGTTTAGGCTCTAGGACTGAGCATTTTGGGCTTTTGTCAATTTAAATAACAACAGCTTGAGAGCTGAATGCTGAACAATTAAAGCTATTAAACAAATCACCCTGAAGCTAGAACACTAAGAACATTCACAGAAAAGCACAATAATGATTCTAATATTGTCTATCACATTTATTTTTTCATTTCATTTATATATATATATTTTTTTTAATGTCACTTTTGTTAACAGTATATATAGTATATTAGTCCTGTATGTATGTATGTGTGTATATATACAGTACTGTGCAAAAGTCTTAGGTAAACGCAAAGAAATGCTGTAGAGCAAAGATGCCTTCAAAATAATGAAATTAAATGTTTCTACATAAAAAAACACACAGTAAACAGTAGTAAATGAAACAAATTCAATGTTTGGTGTGACAAAAAAATAAAAATAGTAGTCTCTGTAGACTATATACAGTACTGTGCAAAAGTTTTAGGCACCCTATTTTTTTAGTACACACTTAGATACACTTAGACACACATAGATTTTTTATTTTATGACTTCTACATTATCAAGTCAGTACAAAAAACATTTTAGATTCCCAAACATTTGTTTTCTAGCACAAAATTAAATGATACAGAAAAATGTTTGTATGTGATTAAAGAAATCAGCATATTACGCAAGAGACACTTTTCAGACAAAAAACACAATGAAGGCTGCTGGGTTTTGCTGCAAAAATAAGAAGCAATTGCGAAAGTCAAACTCTCCAGAAGAACTGTGGCTGGTTCTGCAGGATGCTCAATAAAACTTACCAGTTCATTTCCTTATAAATCTACTACTATTTTTATTTTTATTTTTTTTTTGTCACAACAAATATTGACTTTGTTTCATTTACTACTGTTTATTACTCTTTACGGAATTTTTTTTTTTTTTTTTTACATTTAATTTCATTATTTTGAAGGCATCTTTGCTCTATAGCGAAGTTCACCCTTGGCCTGAGAAGTTAGCTAGCTACTACTACTACTACTAGAAGCTAGTATTGCCCCCTTTAGCAGAAATAACTTCTTGTCTGCATTTTGCATAATTGTCCCCCAGTCTCTGACATCGGCTTGCTGGAATTTTTGACCACTCTTCCATGCAATATTCTTTCACTTGCAAGATGTTTGAGGGTTTTCTTGCATGTACTGCCCGTTTCAAATCCCCCCACAACATTTCAATGGGATTCAAATCCGGGCTTTTACTAGACCATTCCATAACCCTCCATTTCTTCTTTTTGAGCCATTCCTTGGCAGATTTGCTAGTGTGCTTAGGATCATTATCCTGTTGAAAGGTCCACTTTCGGTTCAACTTCAACTTTTGGACAGATGGCCTCACATTATCTTCAAGCACTCTTTGATCTGATTCAGAATTCATATTTGAATCAATGAATGCAAGCTGTCCAGTCCCTGAGGCAGTGAAACAACCCCAAACCATAACATTTCCACCACCGTGCTTCTCCTGAAAAGCTTGTCTTTGGTCAGCGCCAAACATGTCTGCTGTTACTGTGGCCAAACAACTCTATCTTTGATTCATCTGTCCAGAGAACATTAATCTAAAAGGCCTGGTCTTTGCCTATATTTTAATTGGCAAACTGTAGTCTTGCTCTAATGTTCTTTTTAGACAGCAAAGACTTTTACCTGGCACGCATCCCATGCAGGTCCAATTTGTGCAATCTCTTTCTGATTGTAGAAGCATGCACTTTGACACCAACAGTTGCAAGACTTACTAGCAGAACCTGTGATGAAATTTTGGGGTTCCTGGAGACTTCTTTTTGTATCAGATGGTCTGCTCTTGGGCTGAATTTGCTGGGACAGCCAGTCCTGGACAAATTGGCAGTCGTTTGAAATCGGTGGCACTTGACGATGATTTTCCTTACAGGGGAATGATGTATTTCAAATAATTTAGAGATATTTTTAAATCCCTTGCCAGATTCATAGGCATCCACAAAAAAATTTTCCGAAGGCCTTACAGATCTCTTTAGATCATGGCATGATGACACCACACACCTCAATAACAAAGGGAACACCAGGCACTAGATATGAGAGGGGTATAAATAAGACAGGTTCCACCTGCACTCCCTAAGCAGGTTCTAATCACTGGCACCCAGTCTTGAACACTGGATTCTAATTTTATGAATTTGAAGGTGTGATATATGCAAGGGTGTACTTACTTTTTCCATGT
Organism: Cranoglanis bouderius; assembly: GCA_023630585.1. Classification (NCBI taxonomy): domain Eukaryota; kingdom Metazoa; phylum Chordata; class Actinopteri; order Siluriformes; family Cranoglanididae; genus Cranoglanis; species Cranoglanis bouderius. Next base: position 29,735,446 of record CM042535.1, on the reverse strand, counting down.
GACTGATCTGTTCTTTTGTTGATTTAAATTGTGAAAATTACTACAAAATGTCAATTTTATGTCATTTGATAGTGTATCAACTTTATTAATAGGCACTGTTTCAAAGAGGATCAAATGTTTGCTTCTCCAAATATGTCAAAAAAGCCAACAATTTCCTGTTGACCAAAAAATCTGCTGCATGTGTTGTTCCCTACTTTTTTCTCTACAATTAACATAAAATGCAATTTGTTTGTATGCTAAAATTCTAAAAATGCTCACAAAATAAACAAATGGTTGCATGAAATTCAGGTGGTATTTATTAAAATCATTTGAACATTTGACAGATGTAAGAATTGTAGTTGAAGCATCTTCTTACAAATCTCCCTGCTATCAGGGAAGAAAGGAGTCCCACTACCTTCCATTTGAAAAGCTGTAAAAGAGCAAAAAGAGTGTTGGTTAGTTGTTAGCTACAAAATATGGACAAATGCCTTTGGGCTCCAACTGAGAAATTGCGTTACATAATCCAAAATTGTGTAATTTTGGAAATGTGACCTCCACTCTCCTAATGAACAAAATGGCGCTGAAGACTCGCCAGGAAAATCGTTATCGTTAACTTTCAAAAAGGGAATGGGAATATCTAACATTACCACGAGCTGTATGCTAAAGTAATGTTATCATCTCAAGTGAGCATCTAGGTTAGCATCACTCATCCCTACTGTGATTGGTGACAGCATCCAGCTAGCTAACCCTAACTTGGAGCTTCAGATAAGATGCAGACCCAGAGGATTATAGAATAACCTCCGTCCATATTTCACGGCCAACATAAACACAGGAGACTAGTAGCATAACGCCAACACTGAGTTCATGATTATTCACTTTTGAAGCCGTCGCGATGGTCATTTGGTTTCCTCCCCTCAGGACTCCGACTCCGCTGTCACAATCAAAAGTTAAAGCAATGAACGTTCACTTCGAGGCGAGTTCAGAGTTGGATGATGACGTCGCCAGTGCAGTCCACAACGTGATTGGACAATAATTCAACACATGTTGTGTTGGTCACTCGTGTGAATTTCTTTTCTTTTTTTTAACACATTTATTGGATAATTTAACACAACATGTGTTGAAATGGTAATAACACAAAAAGTGTGTAGGATATTAACACATCCTTTCTGAGAGTGTAACCACATGAGTCTGTATTTAATGTGCGCTGTCTCTTCTCTTTTTTCTGACAGGCAAAAGACAGAATAATTATAATGCCAGGTAAGAATTGTGACATTTGCTTTAATAGTGCACCTTTGTTGTTGCATATAAATATACATGTACTTCAAGTGAATTTTATCATTGCATTACCATCCATATAATCATATACACTAGAACAGGGGTGTGAAATTATAATTCTGTCGAATTAGCCAGTTGGGATTATGCATTATTCCTGTTTCTGTTTGAAAGCTACTAGCCAAGTATCTACACTATAAGCACAGAGATCCAGAGGTGAGAGTTGGTGAAGTAGCCTGCTGGAGTGTACAGCAAATGAAAAGTAGATCAGGATTTATAATATAAGGTGTAATTTCCCCTACCTTGGTTAAAATGTTATTTTAATCATTTTCAGTGGACCTGTTATAATGGTATTTTATGGCAGCGTTATTAACATGGAATGAATGATTGACAGTAGATTGTGCCTTTAAATAGCAGTGCCTTTAAATAACAGATTTGTGCCATCACCTCTTCTACTGCTGTCTGACCCCCACCTGAAATGCATGCACACATCACAATTACCACGAGGCCGCACGTGCGGTACAATGGTGGTCGCTACGCTATGAATCTGATGTGAATTTTAGATTTTGTGAAAATGTTGAACAGTAGTCTACTATGGGCAGTTTCAGTTTTCCAAATTCACACTACTTGAATGAAACAAGGTTGTGGGCCGTATTTGGAACCGGACTGTTTGAAGACCATGTCACATTTTTCCATTCTTCAACTATCCAGTTTCAGTGACTCTGTGCCCACAGTAGCCTCTAATTCCTGTTTTTTTACTGATAGGAGTGGAACTTGATGTGGTCTTCTGCTGTTGTAGCCCATCCGCCTCAAGGTTCGGCATTGATGTGCATTCTGAGATACTTTTCTGGTCATCATGTTTGTAAAGAGTGATTATTTGAGTTACTTGTTGCCTTCCTCTGACGTCTGGATGTTTTTTTGTTTTTCGCACCATTCTGTATAAAGTCTGTGAACTCATGTGCAAGAAAATCTCAGCAGTTTTTGAAATACTCAAACCAGCCCATCTGAAATCAGCTACCATGTCACAGTTAAGATCATCGAGTTGACATTTCTTCCCCTTTCCGATGTTTGATGTGAACATTAACTGAAGCTCTTGACCTGTATCTGTATGATTTTATGCATTGCGCTGCTGCCACTTGATTGGCAGATTGGATAATTGCATGAGCAGGGGTACAGGTGTTCCTTTTAATGTGGCCAGTGAGTGGATACAAGTACAAATATCATGACAAGTGTAAGGCTGTCACTATACAAAACTATGACAATTTGTTTTGAAAAATAGCCAAAAAGCAAACACAATTGTTTAATCTTTCGGTGCAGGTGGAGGCATCACTGAGCGTAACCTGCAGAGGATACTTGAAGGTTCTGGTGCCCAGGAGTTCCACTGCTCGGCACGCTCCACTAAAGACTCGGCCATGAAATTCAAGTAAGATTCTGAATGGAGGAATTCTTGTTCATGTCATGTCTCACTTTCAAATCACATTTCCCAGTTAGGTACTATAGAAATGATCCCTGAAACGCCTTCTCATGTCTCGTTCCTTCTTCTCGACAGGAACTCCAGCGTGAGTATGGGAGCCTCACTCACAGCACCCGAGTATTCGCTCAAGGTGGCCGACGTGGGCAAAGTACGCTCTCTCAATGCCATTGCCAAGAACACTCTCTAGGGGCCCTCAAAAGGGGCTGGGCTCTATTTAGGGAGCAGGTCCTCCTTGAATTTGAGCGAGTCCCCATGTCTATTGTACTATTTGGATTTCTTATTAAAAAAAGGTCTTTTTTTTCAGTAAGTCATCAATGAGCTGCGTTTTGTCTCTCAGTTCTCTCCAGAGCAGCCATTACTGAGCCATGAGACCCCAACAACAGTAAATAAAAACCTTTCTTTTTTGATTCTATTAGAAACAGCAGGATTGAGTGCTCGCAGTGGGATTTGTTATTCTTGCTTCACTGAGGCTCATTGATCAAATTTGCTTGTTTAGTCGCACTATCAGCATGTGGCTGCTTGCTGATGTTGTTAAAAAGTTGTTATGGTCCAAAATGGAAGTGAATAATTTTTAAATTCAATTTAGCCATCTCTGTAAATGCCATCTCCTCTGGCGACTTCTCACGTTATTCAGTCTCGCCAATGTCATGTCCTTTCACAAATTAAAGTACTTTGTGAAGCTTATCCAGTTTTGTGCTTGAGAATAGTTAACCACAAATTCCTCACACAAAGAACAGAACGTAACTTGATTTGGTGAATAAATAACTTTTCTAGAGCCAGTTGTCATGGAAATGTTATTTAAATGGATTAATTTATACCCATTTAAATAATTACTGGGGCAGAATTGCAAAAGTAACACTTTTTTTTCAAAGGCACTCTATCAAGTCTTTATGTGAACTGAAATAAACTTAAATAAACATTTATGAAGATTTATAACAACCGGTTCATGTTTCAATTGACATAACATCTGAGTAAAGTAACAAAGCCTTGTGTACATAAGGTTGTACACTTTTCAGGGTAACATACAGTACTATGCAAAAATGCAAAGTGAGTGAACAGAAGAAAAATCTACATCAAATCAATATTTGGTGTGACCAGCCTTTGCCTTCAAAACCACATCAATCGGCAACATTCTTCTAGGTACACTTGCACAAAGTTTTTGAAGGAACTCAGCAGGTAGGTTGGCTCAAACATCTTGGATAACATACCACAGTTCTTCTGTGGATTTAGGCAGCCTCAGTTGCTTCTCTCTCTTCATGTAATCCCAGACAGACTCGATGATCTTGAGATCAGGGCTCTGTGGAGGCCATACCATCACTTCCAGGACTCCTTGTTCTTCTTTACGCTGAAGATAGTTCTTAATGACTTTCACTGTATGTTTGGGGTCATTGTCATGCTCAAGAATAAATTTGGGGCCAATCAGATGCCTCCCTGATGGTATTGCATGATGGATAAGTATCTGCCTGTACTTATCAGCATTGAGGAGACCATTAATTCTCACCAAATCCCCAACTCCATTTGTAGAAATGCAGCCCCAAACATTCAAGGAACCTCCACCATGCTTCACTGTTGCCTGCAGACACTCATTCGTGTACCGCTCTCCATCCCTTCGGCAAACAAACTGCCTTCTGCTACAGCCAAATATGTCAAATTTTGACTCATCAGTCCAGAGCACCTGCTTCCATTTTTCTGCACCCCAGTTCCTGTGTTTTCGTGCATAGTTGAGTCGCTCGGCCCTGTTTCCATGGTTTTTTGGCCACAAGTCTTCCATGAAGGCCACTTCTGACCAGAATTCTCCGGGCAGTAGCTGGGTGTACCAGGGTCCCACTGGTTTCTGCCAGGTCTGAACTGATGGCACTTCTGGACATCTTCCAATTGCAAAGGGAAGTAAGCCTGATGTGTCTTTCATCTGCTGCAGTAAGTTTCCTTGGCAGACCACTGCGTGTGCGGTCCTCACCGTTTCTTTGTGCTTCTACAAACGAGCTTGGACGGCACATCTGGAAACCCCTGTCTGCCTTGAAATTTCTGCCTGGGAGAGACTTTGCTGATGCAGTACAACTACCTTCTGTCTTGTAGCTGTGCTCAGTCTTGCCATGGTATATGGCTTTTGACAGTAAACTGTCTTCAGCAACCTCACCTTGTTAGTGGAGTTTGGCTGTTCCTCACACAGTTTTATTCCTCCTACACAGCTGTTTCGGTTAATGATTGTGTTTCAACCTACGTATTGATGATCATTAACACCTGTTTGGTATAATTGTTTAATCACACACCTGAATATATGCCTACAAAATCCCTGACTTTGTGCAAGTGTACCTAGAAGAATTGATGCTGTTTTGAAGGCAAAGGGTGTTCACACCAAATATTGATTTGATGTAGATTTTTCTTCTGTTCACTCACTTTGCAGTTTTGTTAATAGATAAATATAAACTATTAACATGTCTATTTTTGAAAGCATTCTTACTTTACAGCATTTTTTCACACCTGCCTAAAACTTTTGCACAGTACTGTATATAAGAACATCATGGCACCTGACTTTGTAGCTCAGTGTTTTTCTGGTATGTCAGAGTCACATGATGGTGATGATGTGACATGCCAAACATCAAAACCAACATCACTCTAATTTACTGTCAGAGAAATACATAACAAGTGACATGACACTAACATGGCTTTTCATAGTAGTATTCTAAATAGTAAAATTAAACACTTTACTTAAGGGCAAAGGGAAATATGCATAACTGTAACATTTTGAAGGTTGTAACATTAAAAGGAATTACACTATCCCAGCAGTGTTACACAGTGGGTTTTCACCAAGTTTCAAGTTCAGGAGAAACTGCAGAGCATCTTTAGGAAGTGATTGTTGACAAATTATCACAGTTATGCCACACAGTTATAACACTGCCACACTAGAAGTAGACTAATCTACTGACATTTGTCATCATGTCATTTGAATGTCAACCTGTAAAGTGTCATAACCCAGGTGTTATATCAGTTTAACCTCAAAATCGCCAAAAGCACAGAGTGTGTCATCTTCACACTTCTTGGAACACGCGTTTAAATATGCTTATGTAGGTTTATGTCAGTTATCATCAATAGCTTATTAAGGTGTCATGTTACCCTATGAACATCACCAATAGGTGTAAAGGAGTAAATCCTATTTGGTATAAATAAATTGCTAAAGATATTATCACACTTTTTTTCTGCCAAATATGCACCTGGGAGAAATCTAAACAATTTGATTATGTTTAAAAAAAAAAAAAAAAAAAAAAGGATCTTGCAAAGAATTATTTTTAATGGCATGATTCTTATCCCAAAACACTTCCCATATTTGGATTCAGATTTAATTTGGATTTAGTAGTCCAGGATTTACATAAAAATTACTAGTGCATTCTAGCAAAATCCAGCACTTCAACAGATTTTAGTTTTAAAAAACAGTCATTAAATGCAACACCATAAGCTCTGCTCATGCAACAAACGTCTAAATCTATGACTAATATTTACTACATAGTAAACTGTATGTAGTTTTTGGATGAACTGAGAACCACAAATTTATTTTCAAAATCTAGATTTTTTTTTGTTTCACGATTCCTTTTGTTTTAGTATCTTTAGCAACAATACACTCTTGTTGGATTACCCTGGTTCTTTGCTTAAATAGAAATATAGAATATATGAGTTGGAAGTGTCCCAAACCACACAGCCTTTTACTGTGATGTACTGAATAGTTTGTCAACACAGTACACTATGTAACTATTGGTCTACTGTTCAGTGTATTATGCAGTTTGAACCAAATACAATGATTCAGTGTTAGTCTTTTTTTTTTTTTTCCTTTTAAATTATGCCCTTAGATTTGAGGCTTCTAAAAATGATCATTAATAATAATAATAATAATAATAATAATAATAATAATAATAATAGTAATAATTGCACTACCAGCAGCAGCTCATCATTTTGGTGACCCAAAACACACAGCCAAGGCAACAAAGGAGTGGCTCAAGAAGAAGCACATTAAGGTTTTTTCTGGATTTTTTTTGTTGTTATTCTGTCTCTCACTGTTAAAATACACCTACCATAAAAAATATACACTGATCATTTCTTTGTCAGTGGGCAAACGTACAAAATCAAATACTTTTTCCCTCACTGTATTTGTTGATGATGGCCTTTATAATGTCCCATGGTAAATCTAATGTTTTAGAACCTTTCAGCAGATGAGATATCGATCAGATATTTTTAAAAAATAATAATAATTTAATTTTGCCTATTTTTTTCTAAAATGTTTCTGATTACTTAATTTTTACACATTGTAATTTCCCATTGAGGGTGGAAGAAGTTCTGACGATTTATCTTTTTAATTTTTTTTTTTTTTTTTAACATCACGAAAACCTGCCATTTTAACAGGGGGGTGCATACTTTTTATATCCATTGTGTATGTTTGCTTTTACTCAGGTGGCAATTCTGAAAGGCTTTTAAAATAATCAATGAATGGCATCTAACAATGAAGAAAAAGATCAGCAGACACTCAAACTAAATTTGATTTCTGATAAGGAAAAAACACAAGCGCTTTCAACCAAAGTGCATGAGATGGAGGGGTAGTGGACTTCCAGGTAATAAGAATCCTTTTCTTTGCCAGAAGGAGAGAAAAACAATTTTGCACTGTACCAGAGATTTGCAAATGAAAAGAACAGCTGGCTCTCCAAAAATTGCAAGCAAGTCACCGCGCTCTAACTTATTGTTAAAAGCTGCTGATAAACTATTAAAAATATCTAGCCAGAAGCTTTCCAACTTTTTATATGACCAGAGCATGTGGAAGAGATATTCTTTCCAAAACATCCACCCACCAATCTTTGTCCAACCCCTCTCCAAGCTCTAACTCTCATCTGTTCTGGAGATGAGAAAGACCCAATAATATTATAGAATACTGATATGACACAACCACCTGAGTAGAAAAGATAAGGAAAATGAAAAAAAAAAAAAAATAGTGGAGGTGAGATTGGGGGAAAAAATTTAGCCATACCAACCTAAACACAAATCTAGCATGAGCATTCCTAATGCACACAAAACACCTAAATTTAAACGCTGTCCATTGGTGCAGACTATGCGCTAGTAAAGAAAAATGAAGAAATGGAGTTAAAACAAGCTAAATTGAACAACACAAATGATTGGCAACCAATAATAATCATGAATAGCCCAAACGCACACACTGAGCTGTATCACTAAAGCAACAGCTCAAGAATAATTCACCCAAGATGGGCAACGAGAAAGGCCATCATCCCTAAGAAAAGGACTTTACTGCCAACAAATGAAAGTAAATAAATAAACTGAGAAACATGTCTCATAAAAGATATGTTGTTAGCAGCATCAAATGTCAACAGTGAATCCTCCAGCCAGCTTAAAGTGGATGCTCAATTACCCCAGTGTTCCTCAGAGAAGGCATGTGCCTCCTCAGGTTTGTCACAAAACTTTGGTCAGCCATTAAAGTCAACCTGTAAACAAGCGGGGAACAAAAGGCTGTAATAGATCCTCTTATCATACAAAGCAGCCTTCGCAGAACAAAAAGCATCCCTTCTTTTGGGGTCAGCACTGTAATCTGGAAAGAATCAGATTCTGTGACTACAAAAGAGCAACTCCTAGCAGCTCTTCCTTAACACAAGTTCTTTCTCCTAGTAATTATAAAAAGAATAATGAAAGGACTACATTTAGTGCCGAAACCCTCATCAACAGGAGTCAAAAACTTTCGTACACAGCTCTGTCATGAAGCCAGCTGAGTTCGTGTCCTCCATCTTTTCTGGTACTCCAGTGACTCACAAATTGGACCATTCTTCATTTGAAGTGTTTTGCACTCATTCTCCAGAATGTCAGTCAAAGGTATGTTTAACTGAGTCCAAAGAGTCATATATTAGCTGCAGGGCCTTATTCATCACATCGAAAAGAACATTGCATATTGTCCAGAACCAGTTGAAATCATGGCAGAGGAGCATCAACGCTGATGGAAGAGCCAACCTCCCGTGGGCTAGGCCACTTGGGCGTCCTGGAGGGCCTCCCAAACGGCTGCCTAAAGCAGTGTTGCACCCTGAAGGAACTTCAGTTGCTAAACAGGCCATCTGAGAGTGAACGCCAGAGAAAGCAGCCTTTGACATTTGTGCTGTAAAATCAGTATCCAACTCAAACTGTATTTTTCAACAAAATAAATAAGTTTGCATTGCCTAAATTTGACAAGAAAGGTACGAGCTGCGGGAGCAGCGCTCATACACGTCTACCCCGGCTCATCCCAACCAGAAGTCCTAGTTTCACTCTAATCAAAAATAAATAATGGTAAATTAACTGATTCCCTGCTTAAACAACAGAAGCAACTAGAGTTTTTTCTAATGGATCTTAATGTATTTGTGATGGTCTGTAATGGCAGTTTAATAGGATATGTTGTCCTTAATGGTTTGTGATGGTTTCTAATTTTATTCTGGTATTAATGAGCTACCCATGAGAAAATGACTGATCCATGTTCTGATCCATGGCTTTAACTGATTACAGTTTATGTATGTAGAGTGCAATCTGTTAACTAGCTTATTACCTATCAAACTACTACTAAATATTCTACAATAATGGCTACAAAAATGCACAGTGCATCTTTGTCATGATGGCATCAGGCTGTCCAGATTTTTCTCCAGCCACAAATTCCAGTTTCTTCTAGGGAAATTCCCAGATGTTCCCAAGGTGAGATATAATCTCTCCAGCAGGTCCTGGGACTAACTTTGGGTCTGACACAGCTCTAGCAGGAGCTGACTAGGGGCCATCCTTGTAAGGTGCCCAAACCTCTTCAACAGACTCCTATCAAGCAGCAGTTGTGCACTACAGCTCTCTTGGATTGTCAAGCTAATCATGGAGAGAAAGGCTAGCCACCCTGTGGAGGAACTTCATTTCCACCTCCTTTACTCATGATCTTTTTCTTTTAGTCACTAGCTACATCTAATGACCATAGGTGAGAATAGGCATGTAGATTGACCAGTACACAGACAGCTTCATCTGCACACTGAGTCTCTGCTTCACCATCACATATTCTTACTGTAACACTGCTGCCGCTGACCCAATCCACTTGCCAATCTCATACTCTCTTTTTCCATCACTTGTCAATAAGTTCCCAAGATACTTAAACTCCTCTGCCAGGGGCAAGTTCTCTCCATTCGCCGGAAGAGAGCATCCCACTGTCTACCAGGTAAGAACCAGGATCTCAGACTTGGAGGAGCTAATTATTATCCCAGGTGAAATCTCCTACAGACTTAGAAGCAGCTTGCTTTCACAGCTGGTGAAGGGCATTTGTCAGAAACATCATGTTTCTCGGTGAACAGTGTACAAGTACTGTGCAAAAGTTTTAGGCACATGGAAAGAAATGCTGTCAAGCAAAGATGCCTTCAGAATAATTAACTTAAATGTTTCTACATTAAAAATAAATAAATAAATACCGTAAAGAGCAGTAAACAACAGTAAATGATACAAAGTCAATATTTAGTGTGACAAAAAATAAAAATAAAAATAGTAGTCTCCGGTACAATTTGTGCAGTTTTATTAGGAAATGAGCTGGTAAGGTTTACTGAGCATCTTGCAGAACCAGCCACAGTTCTTCTGGAGAGTTTGACTTTCGCACTCGCTTCTTATTTTTGCAGCAAAACCCAGAAGCCTTCATTGTGTTTTTTTTGTCTAAAAAGTGTCTCTTACGTAATATGCTGCTTTCTTTAATGACATACAAATTTTAATATTTAAAATATTAATATTTAATGTTTGGTGTTTTATGTTAGTGTAGAAATGTGTTGTGTGTCTGTCTTCTCTTCTACCAGCATTATAGTTGTGTTAATTTGTTATCACTGTTTTTATGTAACCCCTTTGTATGTCACCCTGCCCGTTTTTTCCCCGTGTTTGCCAGCTCTGTGGCTAATCAGCAGGCCTATTAATAGACTGTAAGTGCAAGAAGCAAATAAATGAGCAATTTGGTTTAAGAATGCTTTCAGGCAGGGACATCACTAGAGATTTATGAATGGGGGGGCTAAGCCTCTTTTAGGGGGGTCTGGGCATACTCCCCCTAAAATTTTTTTTAAAGCCACCAAAACATCTTTCTAGTCATGTATATTTTCGAGTAACAGTGGGTGTAAAATCTATAGAAATAAGGTTATTTTTAGTCAAGGTATACCTGTCTCATAATTTTTGTTTGAGACTGATCTAATATGACTTACTTAAATTATATCAAAATAAAGAAATTAAAGTCCACTTTGTCCCCAACCATCCAACACCATCAAAAGGCAAAAATGGCTGTGTATGTAGCCAAAATACTTTTTGGATATTATTTAGAGAGTGAGTGAGTGAGTGAGTGAGACGGCAATCAACACTACATTACTGCATATTGTCTTTGTTAATTACATTAAAAAATTATGTTTACATGGGTAGTTATAACCGAGCTACTGTATACTTGAGCTAGTCTTATTTGTCTATCCGAGTATACATGACACGATGCATAATCGAATGATTGATACGGTTTGGTGTGACCCCTTGTGTTGCACGTCACCTCTTGTAATGATCTGGGAGTATTTCCCTTTAAGAGCAGGAGGGCGTCATTCTGCACTCTTGCTGCCTGTGTGTGAGTCTGCAGCAAGCAGCCAAATAGTAACTGTGATAATGGTCAGCATAATTAATAAAACCAATGTAAAATGTCTATATATTAAACTGTGTCATGTGTGGATCATTTGCTGACCAACAAAACAGCTTGATTAAAGTGTATACATGCTGGACGAAGTCAAGCCACAAGTTTGGTTCGGAAGGTCGATTTCAGTACGATTTATTTGCGAATTATTGCTTTAGCTCGATTGAAATCGAACTTTTAACATGCATGTAAACGTGATTACTGTCTGGAGGTCTGCCGACAGGAGGTACCAACAGTAAGCCGCTGGATGTGTGTCTGTCAAGCGAAAAACGCGCGGAAAAATAGGTGTGTAACGCGTACAGCAGCCTCCCCCAGGTCCTAGTGCCCGCCCAGGAACAGGTTTAAGATGGGATGGAATCAAACTGTTGATGAAAAAAAGAAATCAAAAAGAAAATATATTGGCTGATATATTGATTTGCTTAGGCGGGCTAATGAATATTTTGGGGGGCTAAAGCCCCCCAACCAAAATGGGCCTAGCACCATCCCTGCTTTCAGGTAGTTTTTATTTTAATATTTGAAAAGCATTTGTTTATGCAGCAGTGCAGGATGGCTTAGTCATTAGCATGTTTGCCTTGCACCTCCAGCATTGGGGGTTTGAATCCTACGGCCTGTATGTGCAGAGTTTGCATGTTCTCCCTGTGCTCCTGCATTTCCAAATTGTCCATAGTGTGTGAATGGGTGTGTGATTGTAGCTTGTGATGAGTTGGCACTCTGGCCCCCCACCTTGTGCCCCGAGTTCTCTGGGATAGGCTCCAGGCTCCCCATGACCCTGTGTAGGATAAACAGTACAGTATTATTTGTTTATGTAAATAATAATGTAGCAGTGTTATGTAACCCTTCTCTTCATGCTCGTCATGCAAACAGAGTCATGCTGGGAAAACAATTACAGCCAATGAGACAAAGTAAATGTAGGTACCAAATGTCCTTGGTATAATTAAAAGAAATGCATTGTCTTGAGTTATATCACACCTCAATGACTCAAAACATGACGAGTCAGTTTGTTGAGAAAATGCCACAGTGCCACACACTTCAAAATATTGTTTTAGATGCCTACATTTAGATGACCCATTTCCCATCCACTTTCTGTATATGCTCTATGTATTCTTAATTCCCTGTTGCTATGGCAATTAATTTGTTAATTAATTACTTCTTATTAGACAACTTATTCTGTGTATTTATACCCAGTCTCTGTTGTGTGGGTAAAAGTTGTTCCTAGACTTTTCTTGTCCTTGTTTACAGTCCCTTGTGTTTGTCCTTACATTGCAACAAAACTTAGTCTAAAACAAGGTCAAATACACTAAAAATACCCCATATTGTCCTATAAATAGGTCTCTTCTTAAAATAGCTTTTCGAGAATACTGAATCACAACAATCCTAATTTTCAGTTTGCTCAGAAACTTTCTAAATTCATATTCATTCATTCATATTCATTATATAATTTTATTAATTTCATATTAATGATCTATTTGTAATCAATAATTATGACCATTACTTATGACCATTACTGTATATAAACACAACACCTACTGTACATACAGTACTGTGCAAAAGTTTTAGGCACCCTATTTATTTTTTTTTAGTACAAACTTTGTTATAGATTTTTTATTTTATGACTTCTACTTTATCAAGTCAGTACAAAGAACTTTTTAGATTCCCAAACGTTTTCTAGCACAAAATTACAGGATACAGAAAAATATTTGTAAGTCATTAAAAAAAGCAGCATATTACGTAAGAGACACTTTTCAGACAAAAAACACAATGAAGGCTGCTGGGTTTTGCTGCAACAATAAGAAGCGAGTGCGAAAGTCAAAGTCTCCAGAAGAACTGTGGCTGGTTCTGCAAGATGCTCAGTAAAACTTACCAGCTCATTTCCTTATAAAACTGAACAAATTGTACCGGGGACTACTATTTTTATTTTTATTTTTTTTGTCACACCAAATATTGACTTTGTTTCATTTAGTACTGTTTACTGCTCTTTACTTTTTTTCTCTTTTTTTTTAAATGTAGAAACATTTAATTCCATTATTTTGAAGGCATCTTTGCTCTACAGCATTTCTTTACATGTGCCTAAAACTTTTGCACAGTACTGTATATATTATTAAACATAATCTTAAACACTCAAGTGAACATAAAAAAAGCAAATATAAATAGTACCATGCTTCACCCAGAAGAAAAATTATTTGTGTAATGGTTTCTTTTTGATATCTCAAGAGATTCAATAGTTATTATTACTTCTCAAAAGATTAACAGAGAGAAAGGCCATGCTAGGCCTGCACAGTCAAATCAAGTTCAAATGATATTTGATTAAAAGGGGATTGAATTCTCTTCTACAAATACAATTATAAATGCTTGATTAAATGTATTCTCAACATATTACTATAACATTATTGGATTAAAACATTTTCACATTAAAGCAAATAATTTAATGTGGACCTGGTATATCAAAAATAATTTTCATATCCATATCACTACAGTACACCTACACTAGTATACTTTTCTACAAGTGCCAGAATATCATAAAAACGCTCGCGTATTTTTCCCCTATGGGGAGTTACATTTCATAATACATACATTTCATCCCCCAGAATAAATTTACTTCAATTAAAGGTTTGATTTCTCTCATATTCTCAGTGTGAAATTAAGCTTTAAGCTTGAAATTGTAATTCTGGGAGAAATGTACAACCTCTCTGGCTCCCTCCATGCCAAGGTAATGAGGTGGAAAAATAAAAATAGCATGTAATGCAAATTTAGGAGACTGTTAGATAATAGCTTTTTTGTGAATAGCTTTCTGGCCAAGCAAAAAATCCTCAGTGAGTCACCATCTGCCTCCCGCTTGACAAGCTTTTGAATTTTTATGACCTGTTGCAGAATTTTGTCATACGTTTTTTCTTTCATTTCGTTCATTTAGCAATAATATATATCTGAAAAAGTCAGCCATTAATGATGCACTTACACACTTAGAACTTTTGGCTCAAACTTCGATTATCTTCTCTCAGGGATCTGTATGTGCCTCAAAAGTCAAATTGTCAGTTTAAAAGACAACATCTGTGGACGAGATATAGAGTATCTACACAGCACAGGGCCAGGCAAGCATATGAGTTATACTGTGTATCTGTGTGCTTTCCATGCTGCTCTTAACTCTAGCTGCCTCTGTCCTCAGTCACACACACACACACACACACACACACACACACACACACACACACACACATACACACACACACACACACACACACACACACACACACACACACACACACACACATACAAGCATGCGCACGCTCACACATTTCTTTAGACCAGGGGTCGGGAACCTTTTTTCACCAAAGAGCCATTGCAAAGACTAATATTTTACTGTTATAAAAAAACACGGTTCTTCAATAACATTTCAATAACAGTAACTTTATTTAGGTCCATAGACAACTCAAAAACAAACAAATATGCAACAAACAATAGGTAATGCTGCAATATGGAATTAATTGTGCAGGGCTTTCACTCTGAGGTTGAGCTTCTACCTGAGCAGCATAAATCAATTCAATTTCAATTCAGTTTTATTTGTATAGTGCTTTTAACAATGGACATTGTCCCAAAGCAGCTTTACAGAAATATATAAATTCAGGATATAGAATTTAAATGTATGAATTTAGCATAAAACTGCTCAACCTCTTCTCTCACACAAAGAAAAAAAATCTGCCGAAGTTATATCCATGCTCTTTTCCATCTCTATCTCATAGACAGTGTGGTCATGCAGTGTTCAGGCTGACTGAGGCACGTCTTTTATTTTCTGAAATCCATAGACAGTTCAGTTGCCATAATCAACATGCATGACTTTACATATCCTCCGTCAGTAAAAGGTTTCCTTGTCTTACAATCTCCAATGAGCCAGCAAAGCTTCCAGTTGCCCCTGTCCACGCTTGCAGCTGCTGCTGTCCGGCTTGCAGTTTACTCTGGAGCTCCGTGCGCGCCTTCCTTTGGCTTTCGCCCACAGGGTACTTTGCTGCAAAAGCAAAATCTCTAACAGTTGATTTTTTAAATGAGGCAACACGTTCTGTGCAAATCGGACACACCAGACCACCAGAGCTTTCAATAAAAGTACATGTTTTTATTTCATTTCAATTATTCTCATTTTCTCCTTAATTTTTGTGTTCTTTGCTTGAAGAAACTGTATATATGCTGTATGCACACAATCATTAGACAGAGAGATTTTGATTCTACCTTGTGTGTGTCTGGTCTGTCTATGAGCGCTTGAAGAAGAAAACACCCCTGATTCGGCCTCTACACAAAAGATATCCTAACAACTGATGCCAAAACGGGAAAGTTGCTCTGAGAATGATGTAACTCGGGCATAGAGCAGAATCCTTTTGTCCAAGTGGTCCAGTCCTTGGCCAAATTGCAGGAGCAGCAACATCATGCTCTCCTTGGCGTGCAACAGCAAGAAATGTTCTCTCAATTGACAGATGAGCAGACCACGGACCACACTGTCCCAAAGAGCTTCTTGATCTCTTAATCCTCTCCCACCACTCCACCAATAAGCTACTCCTCCCTCACCAGGATAACACCTTAGAATGGCAGTGGTAGCTCAGTGGTTAAGGCAGTGAACTACTGAATTGTCTCAATTGTAAGTAGATTTGGTTAAAAGCATCCACCAAATGCAAACTGTTCCTCCAGCTGTTTCTGTTTAGTAACACTTACTTTTCCAGCCTTTTGTTGCCCCGTCCCAACTTTTCTGAGATCTGTTGCTGCCATCAAATTCAAAATTACCTTATTTTTTTCTTAAAATGGTACATTTACTCAGTTTAAACATTTGATATGTTTTCTATGTTCTATTGTGAATCAAAATGAGATTTACAGTGGGGGAAAAAAGTATTTGATCCCCTGCTGATTTTGTACGTTTGCCCAATGACAAAGAAATGATCAGTCTATAATTTTAATGGTAGGTGTATTTTAACAGTGAGAGACAGAATAACAACAAAAAAATCCAGAAAAACGCATTTCAAATAAATATTTGATCCCCTATCAATCAGCAAGATTTCTGGCTCCCAGGTGTCTTTTACACAGGTAATGAGCTGTGTAAACTCTTAAAGGGAGCACTCTTAAAGGGAGTGCTCCTAATCTCAGTTTGTTACCTGTAAAAAGACACCTGTCCACAGAAGCAATCAATCAATTAAATTCCAAACTCTCCACCATGGCCAATACCAAAGAGCTGTCCAAGGATGTCAGGGACAAGATTATAGACCTACACAAGGCTGGAATGGGCTACAAGACCATCGCCAAGCAGCTTGGTGAGAAGGTGACAACAGTTGGTGCGATTATTCGCAAATGGAAGAAATTGTCAGTCTCCCTCGGTCTGGGGCTCCATGCAAGATCTCACCTCGTGGAGTTTCAATGATCATGAGAATGGTGAGGAATCAGCCCAGAACTACACGGGAGGATCTTGTTAATGATCTCAAGGCAGCTGGGACCATAGTCACCAAGAAAACAATTGGTAACACACTATGCCGTGAAGGACTGAAATCCTGCAGCGTCCGCAAGGTCCCCCTGCCTAAGAAAGCATATGTACAGGCCCGTCTGAAGTTTGCCTGAATGACTCAGGGAAGAACTGGGTGAAAGTGTTGTGGTCAGGTGTGGTCAGATCTCTTTGGCATCAACTCAACTCGCCGTGTTTGGAGGAGGAGGAACGCTGCCTATGACCCCAAGTCATAACACCATCCCCACCGTCAAACATGGAGGTGGGAACATTATGCTTTGGGGGTGTTTTTCTGCTAAGGGGACAGGACAACTGCACCGCATCAATGGAACGATGGACAGGGCCATGTACCGTCAAATCTTGGGTGAGAACATTCTTCCCTCAGCCTGGGCATTGAAAATGACCTTAATGACTTGGAGAGGATCTGCAAAGATGAGTGGGACAAAATCCCTCCTGAGATGTGTGCAAACCTGGTGGCCAACTACAAGAAACGTCTGACCTCTGTTATTGTCAACAAGGGTTTTGCCACCAAGTACTACGTCGAAGGGGTCAAATACTTATTTCACTCATTAAAATGCAAATCAATTTATAACTTTTTTGAGATGCATTTTTCTGATTTTTTTTGTTGTTATTCTGTCTCTCAGTGTTAAAATACACCTACCATTAAAATCATAGACTGATAATTTCTTTGTCAGTGGGCAAACGTACAAAATCAGCAGGGTATCAAATACTTTTTTCCCCCACTGTATGAGATTTGCAAATCATTGCAATCTGCTTTTATTTACATTTTACACAGCGTCCCAACTTTTCTGGAATTGGGGTTGTATGAAACAATAGTGGAAGTTAATCCCCACCTTCCCCACCCAATCACTTTGTGAATTGATTGGTTGGTGTTTGTTCAGTTAGCAGTGGGCCAAGGACTGGGTGGGTCAGTTCCACTTCCAGTTCCTGTGGCTGAGCGGGGGAAAGCAGCAGGGTGACAGGACCATTGTGTGTCACAGAAGTGAGAATTGCAGAATGCTTTTAACCAGATCGCTGTGATCAACGGTTGAATTGTTCAAGTTGGAGTCCTGTTAACCTTTTCCCACTTCTCAACTCCCAGGTAAGGATCATGAAAGAGATCCTAACTGATTTGGACACATTATTTATGTCATATACAGTACTGTGCAAAAGTTTTAGGCAGATGCAAAGAAATGCTGTAGAGCAAAGTTGCCTTCAAACTAATTAAATTAAATGTTATTACATGTTAGGTTTTATCCCGCTCTCGCTACGCTGCAAAGAGAAGTGTAGCATACTTCCGCGTTCCGATCTCCGCATCCATTCAGAAACTCCATTGGACTTTCCATTCATAGACTCTCGCTTTGTTTACTTCTGCCATGTGCTCCTATGTTTTCTATGTTCATGTCATGTCTCCGCCTCCTGTGTTTTCCCATGTGCTCATGTTTTGGTTCGTGTCATGTCTCCGCCTCCTTATTATCATTGGTTCTCCCATTATTTTCTGATTATCATTTCCAGGTGTCACTTGTTTGATCTTGTTTGCTTTAGGATTACCTCTGTTACTTAAACCCCTATTTGTGTCCGCTTCGTCGCGGAGTATTGTTAAGGGATGATCTAGTATTGATTTAGACGTAACTGAAAGTGTTTAAAATATAATTAAAGATAGCGACGAAGCAAAGAGCTTTCTCTGTTTTTTGTTTACCCGGCGTTCCCGGGTTCTTGGATTCATGTCTCGTTACTTTTTTTGCCCTGTAAGCCTTTGGATTACTGTTTCATGATTTCCTGCATTTTTGCCCTGTAAGTGTTCGGATAAGTGACTAACCTGTTTGGAATTACTGCCCTAGCATGTTTTGGGATCTTTGTCTCGTTTAATTTTGGACTTTTGTGTGACTGTCCCCTTTCCTTTGAATGTTCCTTTTATTTGCACTGTGCCTAATAAACTGACCACTTTCCCCTGCGAGTGCATCCTGCTTCCCTTCTAACCCCAGTGTCGTAACAGAATACTCTGCCAAAAAATGGATGCAGTGAGGAAAGTGAGGGCACGCCACGCCATGCCATGCCACGCCACATTGAAAATGCCTGCACATAATTCATTTTTTGTCCCTCAATGGACTTTCGTCCATCCCCCGGACGATTATGACGGCTTTACCATCTGGCCACAATGCTTCTGTTTGCAGGCACAATTTTATTTTTTGAATTTGGAGGACCCCAAACCCAATGAAGATCAGTGGTTGGGGTTCCTCCTCTCTCGTCTGGTCAGCTCTGCTCGCCAATGGGTGGAGCTTCACCTTACCAGTGGATCCACACAGCTCAAAACAGTTGCAGGCTTTGTGGATCTACTGGTCCAGGTGTTCGGAAGCCCAGACTTCCAACCAGACCTCAGGACCTTTTTGGGGAAGGACCGTCTGGACGACCGACCTAGCCAAACTTTTCTGGAGTATTATGAGAGTAAGCGGGCTACCATGACGGCCTGCACCTCTCATCCCCTAACCCAGGAGTGTGCCACCGAGGGATGCACCCGACCAGCCATCCTGCAGTGCCCCACCTGCATGAACCAGGGAGTAAGGAGCAGCTACTTTTGCTCCCAAGGCTGTTTTAAGGGCAGTTGGCGGGTGCATAAGTGGCTCCACAGGCGGGCACCCTCAGAGCTCCAGCAGGAGGCCCAGCAGGAGGTCTCCCCAGTGAAGAGCCACCTGGAGGTTAACATGGCAACCTCCAGCCCCGAGCTCCAGCAGGAGAACCAGCAGGAAGTCTCCTCCATGGAGCTACACCTGGAGGTAAACGTGGCAACCTCCAGCCCCGAGCTCCAGCCAGAGACCCAGCAGGAAGTCTCCTCCACGGAGCTACACCTGGAGGTAAACGTGGCAACCTCCAGCCCTGAGCTCCAGCAGGAGATCCAGCAGGAAATCTGCTCCACGGAGCTACACCTGGAGATAAACGTGGCAACCTCCAGCCCCGAGCTCCAGCAAGAGGCCCAGCAGGAGGTCTCCTCAAGGGAGCTGCACATGGAGGTAAACTTGGCAACCTCCAGTCCCGAGCTCCAACCGGAGACCCAGCAGGAAGTCTCCTCCATGGAGCTACAACTGGAGGTTAACGTGGCAACCTCCAGCCCCGAGCTCCAGCCAGAGGCCCAGCAGGAGGTCTCCACAGCAGAGCTGCTCCTGGAGGTTAACGAGGTAACCTCCAGCCCCAAGCTCCAGACAGAGACCCAGCAGGAGGTCCCTTTAGCTGAGCTGCTCTTGGAGGTTCAAGAGAAAACCTCCACTCTTGTCCTGTTCATGCCAGAGATTCAAGAGGAAACCTCCTCTCCTGGCCTGCTTATATCGGAGGTCCACAAGGACACCTCCGCCCAAGCCACGTTCCTGCCAGAGGTTCAAGAGAGAACCACCTCTCCTATCCTGCTTACACCAGAGGTCCACGAGGAGACCTCCGCCCAGGCCATGTTCTCATCAGAGGTTCGAGAAGAAGCCTCCAGTCCTGCCCTGTCCATGTCAGAGGTCCACGGGATGACCTCCTCTGAAGTCAAGTTCATGTCAGAGGTCCACGGGATAACCTCCGTTCCAAGTCCTAGCCCATGTTTTAGTGCAAAATTGAGTCCATGTTCAGGTTCTGACCCTGTTCCTAGTCCAGTTCCTAGTCCAGTTTCTGATTTAGTTGCTAGCCATATTGGTTTAATTTCTGGATATGTTTTTGCTCTCATTCTCAGTTCGGAGGCTGATTTAACTCCCAGCTCCGTTTCCAGCTCCGTTTCCAACCCAGCTCACTCCTCTGTCTCCTCCTCTGTCTCCTCTACTGTCTCTAATTACTTTCCTAGCTCAGCATCCAGTCCAGTTTCAGAAACTGTCTCCAATTTAATTTTCAGCCCTGTCTCCAAACCTGTCTCTAATTTAGTTTCCAGCTCTGTTTCCAGCCATGTCTCCGGCCATGTCTCCAATTTAATTTCCAACCCTGTCTCCAGCCCTGTCCCCAGCCCTGTCTCAAATTTAATTTCCAGCTCTGTTTCCAACCAAGTTTTTTATTTTGTTTATGGTTCTGGGTCTAACCTAGTTCTCTGTTCTGTTTCCAAGTCTGTCTTGAGGTCTGTTTCCAAGTTTGTCTCGAAGTCTGTTTCCAAGTCTGTTTCCAAGTCTGTCTCGAAGTCTGTTTCCAAGTCTGTCTCGAAGTCTGTTTCCAAGTCTGTCTCGAAGTCTGTTTCCAAGTCTGTCTCTGATCCAGGTGCCAAAGCTGTGCCTGATCCAGGTGCCGAAGCTGACTCGAAGTCTGTTTCCAAGTCTGTCTCTGATCCAGGTGCCAAAGCTGTGCCTGATCCAGGTGCCGAAGCTGACTCTGATCCAGGTGCTAAAGCTGATTCTGATCCAGGTGCTAAAGCTGACTCTGATCCAGGTGCTAAAGCTGACTCTGATCCAGGTGCTAAAGCTGACTCCGATCCAGGTGCTAAAGCTGACTCTGATCCTGGTTCCAGGCCAAGCTTCAAGCTAAGCACCAAGTCAAGCTTCAGGTCAAGCTTCAGGTCAAGCTTCAGGTCAAGCTTCAGGTCAAGCACCAGGTCACGCACAGCTCCGAGATCCAGGCCAAGCACCAGGTCACGCGCAGCTCCGAGATCCAGGCCAGGCATCGGTTCAAGCACCACTCCAAGTCCTCGTCCAAGTCCTCGTCCAAGTCCTCGTCCAAGTCTCAAAGGAAAACCCGACATGCTCTGCTCTGGTTTCGGGACACTGGACATAACCAGCCTCAGGTCTTGGAGGGCAGAGGGTAGGATCCTGCCCAGGGGCCCAGGTCCGCCAAAGTGGATGGAACTTGCGGCGCTTCAGGAGCCGTGCCTTAAGGGGGGGGCTCTGTTAGATTTTCTCCCGCTCTCGCTACGCTGCAAAGAGAAGCGTAGCATACTTCCGCATTCCAATCTCCGCATCCATTCAGAAACTCCATTGGACTTTCCATTCATAGACTCTCATTTTGTTTACTTCTGCCATGTGCTCCTATGTTTTCGTTCACATCATGTCTCCGCCTCCTTATTGTCATTGGTTCTCCCGTTATTTTCTGATTATCGTTTCCAGGTGTCGCTTGTTTGATCTTAATTGCTTTAGGATTACCTCTGTTACTTAAACCCCTATTTGTGTCCGCTTCGTCGCGGAGTATTGTTAAGGGATGATCTAGTATTGATTTAGATGTAACTGAAAGTGTTTAAAATATAATTAAAGATAGCGCCGAAGCAAAGAGCTTGCGGTTTTTCTTATGTTTTTGTTTACCCGGCGTTCCCGGGTTCTTGGATTCATGTCTCATTACTTCCTGGATTTTTGCCCTGTAAGCCTTTGGATTACTGTTTCATGATTTCCTGGATTTTTGCCCTGTAAGTGTTCGGATAAGTGACTAACCTGTTTGGAATTACTGCCCTAGCGTGTTTTGGGATCTTTGTCTCGTTTAATTTTGGACTTTTGTGTGACTGTCCCCTTTCTTTTGAATGTTCTTTTTATTTGCACTGTGCCTAATAAACTGACCACTTTCCCCTGCGAGTGCATCCTGCTTCCCTTCTAACCCCAGTGTTGTAACACTACATTTTTTTTAAAAATACCGAAAAGAGCAGTAAACAGTAGTAAATGAAACAAAGTCAATATTTGGTGTGACAAAAACTAAAACTAAAACTAGTAGTCTCCGGTACAATTTGTGCAGTTTTATAAGGAAATGAGCTGGTAAGTTTTATTGAGCATCTTGCAGAACCAGCCACAGTTCTTCTGGAGACTTTGACTTTCACACTTTCTACTTATTTTTGCAGCAAAACCCAGCAGCCTTCATTGTGTTTCTTGTCTTAAAAGTGTCTCTTACGTAATATGCTATTTTCTTTAATGACATACAAACATTTTTCTGTAACATTTTAATTTTGTGCTAGAAAACTAATGTTTGGGAATCTAAAATGTTTTTTGTACTGACTTGATAATGTAGAAGTCATAAAATAAAAAAAAAATCTATAACAAAGTTTGTACTAAAAAAAAATAGGGTCCTGAAATAGTTGAGAGAGGCAACCCTCTGGCAATGGCAGTGTCAGAGTGAGATCAGCAGGGACTGAAATGCTCAAAAACATTAAATCCCACCTTGATCCTACTTGGAAAGAGGTTGCATAAAGAGGTAGCCCTGTATTATGCAATTATATGCAATGATTAAGCAAATAATTTCACCTCTGGCACAAATGCCATACAAATTGCTTGTCTTATGGACTTGGATTTTACACAGACACCCTCAAAGTAGAGGGTATTTAGAAGAGTAATTCATTTCGTTTAGCCAATTTTGTAGTAGGTGAGCATTAGTTGTACTAATTATGTACTTGGATGAACATACATCTGTCCTCATTCAGTACTCTTCTTTTCTGAACTGAACATCGTTTTGAGCCACCCTTATAAGAGCTCTGCATATTTATTATTCATGAACAATCTTCATTTTTGCTGCACACACACACACACACACACACACACACACACAATATTTTCTAAATCTTTAACATTTAAAAAAATGTGGTATTGTTTGAATCTTGATTATTGAAAAATTATACTATTTTGTTTAGTAAAAATCTATGTATGCATGTTGCCATATGTAGGATCCACAATGCCCAATCTGGTGAAGTCCACAAAAGAATCATAATTTCATTAGAATGAAAATTTTGTTTACTATTCCTTTAGAAATTTTTGGAAAGACAAAATGTAATGTAATATATTATTTTATGTATTATTCCACTTTAATCTAATGCAGCTTTTATAATAATGGATAATAATGGAATTATGTAAATGTTCTATGGCCAAGGTATAAAGATGCTCATATTTAGTATTATCTATAGGATATTTCATATTTGATCATATTGATGGGTGAACCAGTAATGCAGGATGAATGAGGAAGATCAGTGTAAAATCCTTCCTCCAACTAAAATTGAACTGTTTCATATTTTAATGAGTTTCATTTTAAAAGAAAGTAAGCATAGGCCAGTTTGAAATTGGAAATTTCCAGAAAAGTGCAAGTACCCTAGTTGCAAGGAGTAAATAAAATAATAATTAATTGTTCAATAGGCCTATTTGCATCCCCTAAAATAATAAAACAAGCTTATTTTAAAGTAATTTGAAGTGGAGAAAAGTAAAAAAAAAAAAATCCCATGACAGTATCAATCTGTGCAGGAAAAGGTTAATAAAGAAGCATTTCTAACCTCAGATTCAGTGTTAATTGTAACAAGAATACAGTGCATAAATATTGCATTTATTGGTTGTTTTAATATAATGAATATGAGATCAAAACTGTGCTCATTTGAGGTTCGTCATATTTTTTGAGGTCATACACATTCACAAAAGTCCTTAAAGGGCTCACACATATACACACACATACACACACATTGAAGCCAAGCAGTATATCCAGTGATTCTACAAAAAAAAAAAAAACAAACAAACAAAAAAAAAAACGGAAAATCCAAGCAGAAAGAGACTGAAAGCTGAAGACAGAAATATAACATTACTAAATAAAACATTGTCACATACATGTACTTTTGTTATAACAGAATCTTATTTTCAAATGCTCTAGTTAATTCCAGACGTATCTAAAATATTTTCAATTCAATTCAGTTCAGTTTTATTTGTATAGCAACTTTTAACAATGGACATTGTCCCAAAGCAGCTTTACAGAAATATATAAATTAAGAATATAGATTTTAAATGTATGAATTTACCCCTAATGAGCAAGCCAGAGGTGACGGTGGCAAGGAAAAACTCCCTGAGACACTATGAGGAAGAAATCTTGAGAGGAACCAGACTCAAAAGGGAACCCATCCTCATCTGGGTAACACCGGATAGTGCAATTATAAATAAATAAATCCCTTCTATAAATGTGCTAATACTACATGGTCAAATTGTGCAGTTGTGTAACCAGAAAAACCCATTACGGTTTTTTATATGAAGACTGTTTTGTTGAACTTCTCCACTGTTCACTGATGGAGACTTGAGTGCAAAATTGTTTGTGGCAATTGCAGTCCTAGCCATCATGGCATAACTGTTCATATGAACTGAGGTCCAAAGCCATCTTTATGGTTTTAAGTGATACCATCCTCAGTAATGTCAATTATCTTTAGGCTGCACCATGTGGGGCCATCCTCAGCAGCAGCATGTGACTTCCAACACTAATTGGACGGCTGTTCCATAACTGTGGTGCTTTGTAAGAGAAAGCTCTTCCCACTGCTTTAGCCTTCACTATACCAACAAATACGCTGCACCTTTTGATTGAAGTAGGCGTGGCAGATCATGAAAGACCAAAAGTTCACTCAGTTACTGTGGCGCGAGACCATTTAGTGCTTTATAGGTCAATAGTAGTATTTTATTATCAAAGCAAAATTTTACTGGGAGCCAATGCAGTGTGGATAAGATAGGAGTGATGTGGTCATATCTTCTGGTTCTAGTAAGGACTCTTGCAGCTGCATTCTGGACTAGCTGGAGCTTGTTTATGCACCTACTAGAACATCCAGAGAGTAAGAGATTACAATAATCCAACCTAGAGGTGATGAATGCATGAACTAATTTTTCTGCATCGTGTAGTGACATTATATTTCTTATCTTAGCAATATTTCTGAGATAAAAGAAGGCTATCCTAGCAATATTATCTACATGAGCGTCAAATGAAAGACTGGAGTCAATAATCACACCAAGGTCTTTTACGGTTGCACATGATGAAACAGAAAGGCCATCCAGTGTTACTATGTAATCAGAAAGTTTACTTCTAGCTGCATGTGGTCCTAGTATAAGTACTTCTGTCTTGTCAGAATTAAGTAAAACGAAGTTAATAACCATCCAGTGTCTAATGTCCTTCACACATTCCTCAACTTTATTAAGCTGGTGTCTGTCATCTGGCTTTGCTGAAATATACAACTGTGTGTCATCAACATAACAGTGGAAGCTAATTCCATGTTTACGAATAATTTGAGCCAGAGGTAGCATATATAAAGAAAGAAGCAGTTGGCCTAAAACAGAACCTTGTTTTAGTGAAATCACCATCTACGAATGAACAACAATCAGTCAAATAAGACCTTAGCCAGGAGAGGGCTGTTCCCTTAATGCCAACAACGTTTTCTAGTCTACCAAGGAGAATAGTATGATCAATTGTATCAAAAGCTGCACTAAGGTCAAGCAACACAAGCATGGAGACACAACCCTGATCAGAGGCCAGTAGTAGGTCATTTACCTCTACAGTGCTGTCTCTGTGCTATGATGAGGCCTAAATCTTGACTGATACATTTCATGAATGTTTTCCCTATGTAGGTACGAGCATAGCTGCTGTGCTACAGCCTTTTCTAAGATCTAAGATATATACTTCCCAGCTCAGATATACAACCTGACAGAAGGTCAGCTAGACTATTTAAGCCACATACTTCATATTACTCATTGTTTAGTACTTCATATCCCTTTTTTTTTTAAATAAGAAGTTGCTATAGTCCTTAGAGACTATAGGCTACTTTCTATTCCTGGGTTCAAGAAATGTCCATTGTTAAAAGCGCTATACAAATAAAACTGAATTGAATTGAATTATAGTCTTCATCAAAAAGCAGCCATGCAAGCCCAAGCCATGACATTACCTCCACCATGTTTGACCGATGAGCTCGTATGTCTTGGATCATGAGCAGATCATTTTTTCATCCCTTTCATCACTTTGGTAGAGGTTAATCTTTGTTTTTTGTTTCCTGACCTGTTTGTTGCCTGGTTGTTAGTACACCAGTGGTTTATTTCTTTTTCAGGACATTCCAAATTGTTGTATTGGCTACGGCTCTGAATGATTTTCCCTCTTTTCTTAGCTTCAAAATAGCTGGCTTTTCTCCCATAGACAGCTCTCTGGTCTTCATGTTGTTTTATCCTTTTTAACAAAAACTGCAGTCTTCATAGGTGAAACCCAACTAGCCAAAAGTAGACAATCAGAGCTATTAATTGTTTAAACAATCAATTTAACAGGGCGCACCTGGGAAATACCCGTCAGTCACCTGTTCCAATATTTTTTGATTACTTGAAACATGGGTGGGTTCAAAAAAAGGTGTCATATTCCCAGTTGTTTAACACATCTAGTTGTAAATATCACAAAATTAAATCTGAAATTCGGATCTATCGTCTCATAGTCATCTTTTGATCTCAAACCCATATGTCTTCAGTGTATAGCAAAAACAATAGAACTGGCCTTGCTGTTCAAATACTTTCAGAGAGGACTATGTCATCTTCTGCATTGTGTCAGTTCATCATGACATAGGGAAAGTTTATCATAACATGACCTTTTGCATCTTAAACTGAGTCATTCTCAAAGATATGAGGCAAGTAGTTATGATCATACTGTAGTTATGGACCATAAAATAGTATGAATTCATTTTATTTCTTACAGAGGATGACGTTGACTTAGTTTCATCCTCAAAGACTTGATGCAAGTAATTATGGACCATAGAATAGTGTGCATTCAGTATTCAATATACATTTGCAGGTGTGAATGGAAAATGAAATATTCAAGGTTTTTGGATTTGGGCAAACCCTGTTGGTCATATCTGCAAAAATATATAGAGGCCAATGTTATATGTAATCTGTAATGTTGTATGTAATAATTATTAATTTAAAGGTAATGAAGAATAATTGAAGGAATAAACTATTTAGTTCATTCCTTGATCATCATTTTATGGTAAAGGAATCCTGCTCTTCTAAAGGAAATGCGTGTTTTCTTTGGCTAAGAAAGGAAGAAACCCTCCACCCAAAGCCCTGAGGCTCTGAGGCTTAATGTTCAGGAGAAATAAAGAGGGGAAGTGAATAAAAAACATTCTCTCTCTCTCTCTCTCTCTCTCTCTCTCTCTCTCTCTCTCTCTCTCTCACGCACACTCTCTCTCTCTCTCTCTCTCTCTCACACACTCTCTCTCTCTCTCTCTCTCTCTCTCTCTCTCTATCTCTCTCACTCGCTCCCCCATCCTCTCATGCAAACATCCTTTTGAACTTTAAACTGCTGAGCTGCAGAAACATACCATGACTCATGGTATGCTCTTTCGGACAGGGATTTGATCGCCTCCATATTATTTTTATTTAGAAGAAGAGAAAAGGGTTTCTTCATAATAATGACGCAGCCCACGTTCTGCACATTTTATTGCTTTTCAGGATTCAGCAATTATAAAACACAAACATGAAGTTAAGCATTAACTGGATCGATCTCAATCATCTCCATAGTCTCTCCATAGTTTTTTTTTTCTTTTTTTTTTTTTTTTTTCTGGTGGTTTATGGCTGATAAGCTGTGGTAACTAGCTCACAAGTTAGTGATCACTCAACAGCAGTGCGAAGTTAAGCATTAATGGAATCTACGCTTACGGAAACTCCAAACCCTCGTGAATGGTCTTCCAGAACCTTATATCCAAGAAGCTGTAAGAATCACAATCAGAGAGATTACCATCTGTTTGTTGCTTACAGGGAGCATCACTTCTATTCATACTGATCGTTAGAGGTGAGAGAGGCAAAAATATGTCTGCTGCTCTGGACGAGTACTGTGGGTCAACTTTTTGGGTGAGCTATTTCTATTTTATGATAACTTGACCCTTTGGTTGTATCTTTCTTTATAACCTTGTTTCTATTAAACATCTGTGCTATACTAGAGAATTTTTTTTATGTATTTACTACAAAAGACATGAAGGCCACTAAATTATCTGCTTCTGTTTTGTTTTTTATTGAATACTTAACCAAAGCAACATAAAAAAAATGATTAGATAGCAATCTTGGTTGACCAGAATATGAAATGACTTATAAAACAGTGGTTCTTTCTATTGAGTTTCAATAATGCTTAGTTAGTAATAAGTAATTAGTAATTTAACCACATAATACACTTGAGTGTTATAGATTAGACAAATTCACTGAAAATGTGTACGGTTGGAGTAATCCTGATATGAGGGTTGAATATAGTGATATAAGTTTTTATTTGGAAGCCATTTTAATATATGTTATATACTATAGTTTATCATTTAATGTAAATTAATAAATAAATAAATTAATTAATGTAACAGCTTTAAAATGGTACATTATATAAACATTTCAGTTAATAATCAACAAGTAATGTTTGCTTATGAAATGAGTTCAGTTTACAGTCTTGTTGATAATAATGAATGACCATGCAGGAGCCAAGCTGCGTTGATGGTCATGACTTCACCGACTATCTTTGGACCATGATTTTGCAATTTAGTACGCAACGAAGGCATACAAATCTCATGGTACTAAAACCGCACATTTTAAACCTACATTTCCTGCTGTATTCTAACCATAACCACATGTTGGTTATTCAACTGCATAGTAGCTTATGTGAAAACTAATCACTGTGCGTATGTAGTTCATACCAGTAATACTGGCTGCATACTTTGTAATCTGGAAATGTACTGTGCATTTCAAAAGTCTACACACCCCTGTTCAATCCAAGATAAATCATGGCAGATCTTTTCCCATGTGTATTAATTCCATTAATGTGATATTCTTTTTTGAGATACTGGATTTTTGATTCCCATGAGCTGTGAACCGTAATCATCAAGATTAAAACAAAAAAAAAAAAGGCTTGAAATATTTCACTTTATGTGTAATGAATGTAGAATATATGAAAGTTCCACTTTTTGAATTAAATTATAGAAAAAATTAACTTTTCCACGATATTCAAATTTTTTGACATGCACCTGTACACACATAGCATAATGCTAGCTTGCTTCAGCTAATTTTGGTATTTACACACAGTGGTTAGTGTAACGTTAGCTTGCTTACTAGCAAACAGGAAATCTTCAAAGATTAAGGTAAAGAATTTAGGGTAATTGAAGTGTCACTAATCTTTGTGTATTCTGCAAAAGCAGTGAGATGTGTCATTTTAGCGAAAATAGTATTAACTGCCGCACATACAGAATTACTCACAGTACTACCCTATTGACAATTCTACCATTTTAAAAATACAGTGGCATCGGCAATATTTTGAAGCTTTAGAATCCCGATACTACCATAGTACCAGTATATTGTGCAAAACGAAACAAAAACATAACCATAACATAACAATATAGACAGCAGCTCTGATGCTATGATCCAATGATCGGGCCAGTGGTGGCTCAAGGGTGAATGCTTTCTGGAAGCACTGTACTTTAACATTCAGTGTGCCAAGTATGTACCAGAAATTACTTCACATTATTAAAGTGATAGTTTTATCCTTATAAAGTTTTTAAACACAGATTTAAGTATTTAAGCAGCACTTAAGAACAACAAGAATGCTTTACTTTAACTTACATAAGTAATGCTTGCTTATGAAGTGTTTACAATCATGTTGACAGTGTATGAAATGAATGACCATGCTGGAGCTAGTTTGTGTTGATAATCGTGACTAACCAACTACCTTTGGACCATGAGTTTGCAATTTAGTATGCAATGAAAGCTTGCAAATCACATGCTACTAAAAAGGCACATTTTAAACCTCCATTTTCTGCTAAGCAGTTTTAATATTCAGTTGGCTTGTAGAATGAGCCCTAACTGGATCATTTACTTTAAAATGAAAGTGATTAAGAGCAGTAATTAAAAGTAAAGTTTGGTATATAGAGTGTAATCCAAAATTATTGGCACCTTTCATGAAAATGAGCCGAAAGTAATAAGTATAAAAAGAATAACATATGCAATGAGTGATATTTTGACCTCAAACATACATGGATGTATTTATGTATTTATGTTTAATTTCAGCATGTTTTTAGTAGAGTATTTTTTCTACAAAAAAAAAAAAAAAGTTTCAAAATGATCAGCACCCTTACAGGTCGGAGACCCTTCGGGATCCACTCCTCCATGCAAAATATTTTAAGCTCCAGAGACTGAGATTATTAATGTAAAATACTGTTGTTGTTGTTGTTTGTTTGTTTTTTCTTTAACCATTTCTGCGTTTATAGAAGTATATTTGGCTCATCATCTTCTAGAAAGCTGTATCAATGGCCATGTCTAAACCTTAGCAGAATTCACAATGCCAGTCTTCAAGAGCCCCTGAACTACCTGCTACAAAACAGCCCCAAATAATCAGAATCAGAAACACTTTATTGCCTATGAATTGTGCTCACAGGAATTAGTTTTGGTTTGGTGCCAGTGTGCAACGTTATACAGTACATCAAACAGACCGTGCAGCAACAACAACAGACAGTGCAACATTTTTCACTGGGGTGCTCATGTGCTTTTCCTTGTATGCAATCAGGCAAGTTTATTGTATAGCGCATTTCATACACAGAGGTCATTCAAAGTGCTTTACGTAGGGAAAAAACAGATCAAGAGAAAAGTTGATTTAATACACAGTGTCAAGTAAAGGTGCTTAATTTTGTGAGATCTCTTTCTCTCCAAACAGCTTGTGAGATGTTCACTTCCAAACAGCTTGTTGCTATGAAAGTAGTCTTTAACAGTTCGTCTTGAATCCTTCACAACTGCGAGAGTCACAATGCATTCGCCATCCTCTTGGCTGTACGGGATGACCAAGTTTTTACTTTTGCAGACATGTGAAATTTATGCAGATGAACAACCAACTCTCTCATTTCTCTATCAAGGTTTTTGTTTTTTTACCCTTATGGTAATGGATACAAAAGGAATTTTACGTGTGTGCAACCACATATTTATACTCCAGGGAATCTTTACAAGGTTAAAGGCAACCGTGTTGTTGTTCAGATTTGTCAGAATAAAGATAAATAGACTTTCCTATTGTTTGAGTGCAAACTTTGAATTATTTTGTATTACAGTTGTGGTCATAAGTTTACATATGCCTTGCAGAATCTGCAAATGTGAATAATATATATATTTTTTTTAAAAAGAGGTAAAATTGCATTTTGTTTTTTTATTTAGTTCCGCCCTGAATAAACTTTCACATAACAGATGTTTACACAGAATAATAACTGAATTTACACAAATGAACCAGTTCAAAAGCTTGATTCTTAATACTGTGTGTTGTTACCTGGATGATCAGTGACTGTTTTTATGTTTTGTGATAGTTGTTCATGAGTCCCTTGTTTGTCCTGAGCAGTTAAACTGCCCACTGTTCTTCAGAAAAATCCTCCAGGTCCTGCACATTCTTTGCTTTTCCAGCATCTTCTGTATATTTGACCCCTTTCCAACAGTGGCTCGATGATGTTGAGATCCGTCTTTTCACACTGAGGACAACTGAGGGACTCGTACACATCTACAGAATTACAAAAAGTGCAAACACTCACTGATGCTCAAGAAGGTAACACAATGCATTAGGAGCCAGGGGGTGTAAACTTTTGAACAGGATGATCTTTGTAAATTGTTATTATTTTGTTTAAAGATCTTTTTTTTTCATTTAGTACTGCCCCTCAGAAGCTACATAAGATATTTACATTTCCCAGAAGACAAAATAATAACAATTTTTCACACATCCTGTTCAAAAGTTTACCCCCCCCACCCCAACGGCTCTTAATGTTGCCTTCTTAATGTGTTGCCTTCTTGAGAATCAGTGAATGTTTGCAACTTTTGTAATGGTTGTGTTGAGTCCCTCAGTTGTCCTCACTGTGAAATGATTCTGCAAGGCGTATGTAAACGTATGACCTCAACTGTATATTTATTTTATACAAACATTTTTGCTCATTTTTATGAAGAATGCCAGTAATTCTGGAGAGCACTGTACTTTGCCTGTAGGTGGTTTAGATACATAATAACTCGTATTACTTTAGCAGTTACAGTGCTAACACTATGAGTACATAGTTAAATTACAGTGGGGTACTGAATCACACACTTTAATCATTTACATATTCAGATTCGGCTGATGCTTTTGTCTAAAGCTTTTATTACAAGCCGCTCAGATGAAAGTTAAAGGCTGCTTTTTCGTCAGTTTAGTGGCACTGGGATTTGTGCTCCATAGTTCAGAGCCTAAATCACTACTCTAATAATGTCACTAATGTGACTAACCAGCTACAGAAAGTATTAAACACCACTTATGATGCATCATGTTAACGATTCATAATGCATAGAGATGGCTATAAAGTTTAATGCGTTTTCATGAGTAATTATAACAATGTGTATAATGGCATGTGATGTGTTACCATTTTTTTCTACTTTGTTTTCAGGATGGATACAGCTCTGATCCTAACATCCAATGTTTTAATGCTCAATGTTTCATTTGTTATTAATTATTGTTATAAATGATTAATTTTTTGACAGCATGTTGCCTCTGTTGTATATTTTTTTAATGTTACTATGTACTTTAAAATCCAGTACACAAGATGTGTACCAGCAATGACTTGTTTTTACAACATATTTCACTAATCAGTAGTAGACATTTTACGTCCTACAAAATAAAGTGCTACTCTTGGTTTCCCAGTGATGTACAATAAGTAACAGGTAACAAAATCAGCGATTTAGGACTTCCATTACAGGCTTCTACTGGCTGTGATTATACATTTGCTTCACTGTAATATTTTGGTATAATTTGAGGAGTGTATTTTGTTCACATTTGTATATATGCCCACTTCAGAATGACTCGTATCTGGATCGCTCGGATCCGGACTTGCCGGTTTGTGTGGAGAGAACGGTGTTGGTGTGGGTGCCGCTGGGGTTCCTGTGGCTTTGTGCTCCCTTACACTTGGCCAGACTCTTCAAGAAAAAAGCTCCCAAAATTCCATTCTCCAAACTCTACATCTGCAAGCAGGTAAAAGTTATCGAGTCCGTCATTCATATGAATGAGCATCAGTACTGCCTCCACAGAGAATATAGTGTGCACAATCACACGGGCCAGATGTGTCCCCAGTCTACTGATGAATAATGTGACTTCTTCACAGTGAATTCAAATGATTTGGTCAGCCAGAAAATGAAATTATCATTATTCATTTTATCATTGCTCCCAAGTCAAATAAATTCCGTAATCAAGGCGTGTGAAGACGTGTTTGGTGACATTTTGTTTATTAGTCCTTCACTCTCAGGTCTGTGCAGCTACAACAAAAGCAAAAATTCATTCTGAATTATTGAGAAGCCTTTATTTTTGGACTTTACATTTGATTATTGTGCACATAATTTAGCTTGACACTTTCTTTTCTGTTAAATGATCTAGTCAAATTCCATTTTTCCATCAGGTCGTGGCAGGACTTCTGTTCCTGACAGCTGTTGCTGGACTTGCTGTCACACTTGCTGAAGATTACAGACCGATGAATGACTCATTGGTTAAAAAAAATCCTGCTGTGCTTTACGTCAATCCTGTGCTGTTTGGAGTCTCTTGGGTAAGCTGATCTTCAAATCCAGAGATTAATGATGGGAACATTTTCCCCCTCTTCACTGCTAGGTGTATTAAATTATGATTATCACAGCACAAAGTTACTTCAAGATATAAGAAGTTTTCTTTAAAAATGTTTTCCTTTTTTTAATAATATGTATGTCCATTATTATTATTATTATTATTATTATTATTATTATTATTATTATTGTTGTTGTTGTTGTGGTTGTTGTTGTTGTAGTAATAGTATATGCAGGACAAATTTCTTCAATCTTATCTACATTATACTTAGATTATTTTATATTGCTACAGAAAACTAACTTGCAAATGGTGTACAGTTGTATGCACCTGCAGCCAAATTACATATTTTATTGATTTTTTAAAGTGAAAAAAAATAAACACAACCTCTGTAGCAAACTATTTTAAAACTCTTACATTTTCCTGCAAATCTTAACGCACAGTTACTGTTGATTTGGTTAACGTTAAAACAAAACAGGGTGGGGAGGGGGATCATAATTTTATTTATTTAAATATCTTTTGTAATTTGGTCATGGGTGCCCAAATTTTTGCATACAACTGTATTATGGACCACATTCTTACTATGTGCTACAGTGTGTATGTAGCACCTGACAGTAGCACCTGGAAAAACTCTTCATGTGTTGAAATATTGATATTTTCTTCTATATATAGTTTGGAAAACTACAGACTTTCCTGAAATGAAATATGTTTCTCTTTTCCATGTATCACAACCACAAGTAATGCAGCATTTTATAGTCTGCTTAACCCCAAAAGTGAAATGAGAGAAAATTGCATTTAAAGATTTCATTTCCAGCAGGCTTTTGACAGAATTTATTAGGATTATGTTTGCCATGCTTTGGCATGTATGTATCCAACAACTTGATCAAAGTCTTAGATTCACTATGTGAAGAAATCATATTTGGCTAACAAGTCTTTAGACAGTTTTATGCAAACTGACCGTTTTTACTTCTGCTTTTGTTAAACTGGCTCCTTAGTAAACATGATCTTTGCAGGAAGGTAGTATGGCATTGGCGAAGAACATGTTTTACAATGAAGCATCGATTAAATGGTGTTTTTGCTCTTTCATCAAAACAGTGAACACAAATCAATATTAAACTTTGTGCTATTGTAACACCTAACACCTAACACCTACTAAATACCAAGTCTATCAAATCCAGGATGTTAAATCATAACATTAATGGACACCTGCAGGGGCTCACGGGTCTCCAAATTAGCACTCACTCTATGGAAGCACAACGATGCTAACAACTGCCCATCACAGCCGTATGTGGTTCTTCCCCAAACTTTTGCCAAAAAATTGGAAGCACAGGATTGTCTAGAACGTCTTTGTATGCTGTGCCATTAAGATTTCCCTTCACTGGAACTAAGAGGCCCAAATCTGTTCCAGCATGACAATGCCCCTATGCACAAAGTGAGCTCCATAAGGACATGTTGTGCTAAGGTTGGAGTGGAAGAACTCGCGTGGCCTACACAGAGCCCTAACCTAAAGCCCACTGAACACGTTTGGGATGAATTGTAACTCTGACTGCACCCCAGGCCTCCTCACCCAACATCAGTGCCTGACCTCACTAATGCTCTTGTGGCTGAATGGTCACAAATCTCCTCAGCCACACTCCAAAATCTAGTGCAAAGCCTTCCCAGAATAGTGGAGGTTATTATAACAGCAATGGAGGCACTACATGGGAAATGGGATATTCAAAAAACACATATGAGTGTTGGGGTCAGCTGTAGACAAACCTTTGGCCATATATTTATAGTTTCTTGTCATGTTTGGCTGCTTGGCAGAATTCAGCCACAGTAATATTTGATGGGTTTCTCTGACTGCCACACATACAGCACTTTACTTTCACCAGAACAGCTTCTGCAGGAAAAAAAATCCAAACCCAAAACACCTTGGTGCATTAGACATTTAGCAGTGCAGGTCAGTGCTGGCTCCTCACCTTCTGGCCTGTGCAAAATGTTCAGTGCTTTTTACACCATGAACACACTAGCTGCACTAAAGGTACACTAAGTACACAACGTAAGATGTTAGATGCTAATCTTTGATTAAAGTGACCAGACTTGAAAGGTTATTGAATTTTGAAGTGTGTGTGCTCATCATGCACGTCTTCGTGGGCATGTATTTGTAGGTTTTGGTGATGTTAATCCAGGAAGCTGTTCGACGCAAGGAGAGAGCCGTCGATTCTGCAAGCCTCTTTCTGTTCTGGCTGCTGTTGGTCATCTGTGATATCTTTCCTTTTCAGACCCTTCTAAGAGATGCCTTAAAACAGGTACTGTTTTAGATCATCAGTGCTTGTTCAAGACTAAGACCATTTTTGTGAGTTTTGTATTTGTTTTGTGTCTATCCTTTCAGGAGAACATAGCAGATCTTCCAAGGTTCTGTCTTTTCTACATAGCCTGTGCACTTCAGCTGGTCGCTTTGGTTTTATCAGCCATTGCTGATGTTCCACCTGATCTTAAGGAGGTGGTAAAAAGGGTAGATATTGCATCATTTGTATAAACTTCATTTGTATAAAAAATTTGTGATTTTTATAAATATAGACTTGTTTGATTCATTTACATTTTGGTTCTCACACCTGCAGAACCCTGAAGCTGGTGCTGCATTTCTTAGCAGAATCACTTTCAACTGGTTCAACAGGTAGGATTTTGTTTCTTAAGATCTGCTTAATTTACGCAACACCTTTTCATGGCATGCATTTGTCCCCCAACACAATGACAGATGGCTGTGGTCACAAATAGTCACAGTTTTATTAGTCCCTAAGTCATATGCCCAACTTAACCTGCAAAAAAATAAGCCTGTGCAAGGATGGAGAGAGTAATTCGATTAGTATTCTATTAAAATAAGATTTTTTTCAAATTAAAAGAACAGTAAAACACTAATAGTATAAGTATTTTGAGAGCTAATCA
Source organism: Cranoglanis bouderius (assembly GCA_023630585.1). Taxonomy (NCBI): domain Eukaryota; kingdom Metazoa; phylum Chordata; class Actinopteri; order Siluriformes; family Cranoglanididae; genus Cranoglanis; species Cranoglanis bouderius. The sequence continues at coordinate 29,698,414 of CM042535.1, read as the reverse complement.
TTGTACTGAACTTCAAAATCAGTACAAAGACTGCTTGTTCTTTAACGCAATTTCATTTGAACTTGATCTTGACTTAAGACCTGGTCTTAACTCACTCTCAGCTAGTCTTGGTCTTGGACATCACAGCCCTAGTCAGTAGCAATGAAATATATGAAATTATACAAGATAGTACATAATGTCTTATACATGTTTTGCATAATAGCGCACACCCTGCTGAAGCATACTGTATACATCATGACAGAATATATATTATCTTTCCATTCAAGGATGGTCATCAATGGCTACAAAAGGCCATTGATGCAGGAGGACATGTGGGAGTTGAACGAAAAGGACAGCATAAGCTATATCAGCCAGAAGTTTGAGGAGATCATGAAAGATGAGCTAAGGAAAGCTCGGCAAAGGCTACAGAAGAAACAGAGCAAGAAGAAAAAATCTACACCAAAGCCTGATCGTGACCAGAATGGCCTGGCCAAGGGAGTCAGTCAGGATATCCTGGTTATGGTATGGAATTGTAATTATTACATAATTTATTTTGGGACTAATAGTACTACTACTACTACTGATAATAATAATAATAATAATAACAATAATAATAATAATAATAATAATAATAATAATAATAATAATAATAATAATAATAATAATAATAATATAAAAGGAGAAGCAGTGTATTATGTTGCCAGAATACAGAATTCTGGCTCGTATTAAAACTTTTTTTCATATTGAAACTTGGGGAACGTTGCAGGTATTCAGTCAGGTTTAAGTTGATTTTAAATTCTTTTTATTCAGATCATGACAAATATATTTATTAAACACCATTTATACTTGAATTGCAACTGCAAACACAACACAGGTTTATAAAAAAAAATCTTTGTTAAATATAGATGTGCAACAATCATTGGCACCCCTATGATTGATATTTTACTTTTTTTTTTAGTACATCTGACTTCCTGTTTCACAGGGGTATAAATATGAGGTAACACATAGGCCAAGTTCCCTTACTCATTCATAACAATGCGTAAGACCAAGGAATATAGCTGTGATGTGCCACAAATGGTGCTTCATGAAATGGGAAGTGGCTATAAGGAAATAGCACAAGCATTGAAAATGCCCATTTCCACCATCAGGGCAATAACTAAGAAGTTCCAGTCAAATGGAAATGTTATGAATCAACCTGGAATTGGATGCGTGTCTATATTGTCTCAACGCACTGTGAAAAGGATGGTTCAGGTGGCCAAAAAATCTCCAAGGATCACAGCTGGAGAATTGCAGAAGTTAGTTGCATCTTGGGGTCAGAAAGTCTCCAAAACTACAATCCAAAGTCACCTACATCACCACAAGTTGTTTGGAAGGGTTTCAAGAAAAAAGCCTCTACTCTCATCCAAAAACAAACTCAAACATGTTCAGTTTGCCAGACACTACTGGAACATCAAATGGGATCGAGTTCTATGGTCAGATGAAACCAATATAGAGCTTTTTGGCAATAAACACCAGAGGTGGGTTTGGTGCACACAGAGAGGTAGCCATATGGAAAAGTACCTCATGCCCACGGTTAAATATGGTGGTGACTCTTTAATGTTTTGGGCTGTTTTTCTGCCAGAAGGCCTGGACATTTTGTTAGGATATATGGCATCATGGACTCTATCAAATATCAACAGATATTAAATGAAAACCTGACTGCCTCTGCCAGAAAGCTTAAAATGGGCCATGGTTGGATCTTCCAGCAGGACAATGATCCAAAACATACATCAAAATCAACACAAAAATGGTTTACTGACAACAAAATCAAGGTCCTGCCATGGCCAACCCAGTCCCCTGACTTGAAACCCATAGAAAACCTGTGTGGTGAACTGAAGAGGAGAGTCCATCAGCATGGACCTCCGAAATTTGAAGGATCTGGAGAGATTCTGTATGGAGGAATGGTCTCAGATTCCTTGCCATGTGTTCTCCAACCTCATAAGGCATTATAGGAGAAGACTCAAAGCTGTTATCTTGGCAAAGGGAGGTAGCAAAAAGTATTGACTAAAAGGGTGCCAATAATTGTTGCACATCTATATTTAACAAAGATATATTTTTTTGATAAACCTGTGTTTTGTTTAAATTGTTTCATATCCATAAGAGCAGAGTATTTTTGTGATTTTTTTTTTAATATCAAAAGATTAAACAATAAAGACAATTTTTCACAGCCTTCTTTGCTAATATTTACAGAGGGTTCCAATATTAGTGGAGGGCACTGTATATATACTAACCCCATTTCCATAAAAGTTGGGATTTTTTCTAAAATGCAATAAAAACAAAAATCTGTGATTTGTCAAGTCTCTTGAAACTTTAATTAACTAACAAAAGTACAAAGAAAAGATATTCAATGTTTTAACTGACCAACTTAATTGTATTTTGTAAATATAAACAAATTTAGAATTTAATGCCTTCAACACATTCAAAAAAAGTTGTTTACCACTGTGTCACATCACCCTTCCTTTTAATTACACTTTTTAATCGTTTGGGAACTGAGGATACTAATTGTTTCAGTTTTGCAAGTGGAATTTTTGCCCATTCTTGCTTGATACAAGATTTCAGCTGCTCAACAGTCCTTGGTCGCCATTGTCTGATTCTCCTCTTCATGATGCACCATAGGAGACAGATCTGGACTGCTGGCAGGCCAGTCAAGCACATACACTCTGTGTCTATGAAGCTACGCTGTTGTAGCCCATGCAGAATGAGGCCTGGCATTGTCCTGCTAAAATAACCATGGGCTTCCTTGAAAAGACGTTGCCTTGATAGCAGCATATGTCTCTCTAAAATCCCAATATATGTCTACCTTCACACATATGCAAGTTACCCATGCCATGGACACTGATGCACCCCCATACCATCACAGATGCAGGCTTTTTTTTCTTTGGCACAGAGAACTCGACGTCCATTTTTTCCCAAAAACAAGCTGAAACGTGGACTCATTTCACCACAGCACATGTTTCTGCATAGAGTTGATGTGTGCCTTCCTCCTTGCATAATATAGTTTCGGGTTGCATTTCTGGATGCCGCGGCGGACTGTGTTAAGTGACAACGGTTTTCCGGAGTACTCCCAAGCCCATGTGGTTGTATTTATCACAGTAGCATGATGATTTCTCAGTCAGTGCCGCCTGAGGGCTTGAAGGTCACACACATTCAACAGTGGTTTCCGGCCTTGCCCTTTACGCAGTGAGACTTCTCCGGATTCCCTGAATCTTTTCACAATATTATGCACTGTAGATTGTGAAAGACCAAAATTCTTTGCAATCTTGCATTGAGCAATGTTCTTTTTGAACTGACTGACAATTCTCTCATGAAGTTTGGCACAAAGTTGTGAGCCACGACCCATCCTTGCTTGCAAAGACTGAGCTTTTGGTGGATGCTCCTTTTATGCCCAATCCTGACACCCTCCCCTGCTACCAATTAACCTGATCCTCCAAAATGGTGTTACTTGAATATTCTATAAACGTTTCAGTTTAATTTTGCCTCTGTCCCAACTTTTTTGAGTGTGTTGAAGGCATCAAATTCTAAATGTGTTTACATTTACAAAATACAATGAAGTTGGTCAGTGAAAACATTGAATATCTTTTCTTTGTACTTTTGTAAGTCAGTTAAAGTTTCAAGAGACTTGACAAATCACAGATTTTTGTTTTTATTGCATTTTAGAAAATATCGCAACTTTTCTGGAAATGGGGTTAGTATATGTATATAATTGGAAAGCTAGTAGAAGTCACATCTAGTGTCATTCTGCTTGATAACATTAACTGGATAGCCTTCACATCCCCATCCAACCGCAATATTACATAAAACTACATAAAATGCGTAACGTGAAATTTGTTTGGTGTTGTAATGCAAACTCAATTGTACACAAAGATTCCAAATGTGAAAGTAGGCAAATTCAAAGGTTTACATTCCATTATCCACCTCATTCAATGTAATAGAAATGTTTGTACCACTTTCTATGAAGGCCATATGTATAACAACATATGAATAAATTCATAACATGTTATAATGCATTCATATGGCATTATACACATTGTTATAATTATTTTATGAAAAGGTATTTCTGTTTACAGCAATGTTTAATACACTTAAAAATAACAGAATACTTAAGTGTTTATGTGTTTATAACACATTATATTATCAGTGCCAGAAAGAAATTCAGACCCAGTCTTAATTTTAAACGAATGAAGATAAATCATGTTCGATCTTTTTTCACCTTTAATCTAACACAGTAAGCAACAAAATTCAAGTGAAATGTTTTAGGGGGAAAAAGAAGAAACAATAAACCTTACAATAACCTGGTTGTGTAAGTGTACACAACCTTTTATAATAGGGCTGTGCTCAGATTTAAGGAATCACATTCAGACTCATGTTTGAAAGTAATTATCATACAGCTGTCATCAAAGAAGTGATTCTAAATAACCCCAAATGAATATCAGCTGTTTCTGTAGGATTTTTTGACATCTTGGTTTCATCCAACTGCTGAAGCCATGGACTACAAAGATCTTACAAAGCATGTATAGGATGTTGTTGGGGAAATGTATCGATCAGAATAGGGGTACAAAAGAATTTCCAAAACATTAGTTGTAGCAAGGAACGCTGTGAAGGCCATCGTCAACAACAACAAGTGGGGAAAATGGGACACCACAGTGACATTAGGAGGCTGCCAAGGGACCTACAGCAACATTAAAGGAGCTGCAGAGATATCTAACAAAGTACTGGTGACTGGTCAGTGTCCTTCACAGGGCTAATGGAAATGGAAGAAATGGAAGCTGTTTCTCACCAAATAACAAAATACAAACAAATAAACAACAACAACAAAAAAAAAACAAGCCAGCCCAAATCACCCCACACCATGTGGCAAAATGTGTTATGGTCTGATGAAACCAAGCTAGAACTTTTTGGCCATATTTCTAAAAGATATGTTTAACACAAAACCTGCAGGCCTCTGTTACACAGCTGAAGATGAAGAAAAATTTCACCTTCCAGAATGATAATCACCCAAAGCACAAATCCAAGTCAACAAAGGAACGGCTTCAGAAGAAGATGATCAAAGTTTTGGAACGGCCCAGTCACAGCACAGATCCAAGTCCTATCAACAACCTGTGGAATGACTTGAAGAGGGCTGTGCACAGGAGATGCCCTTGTATTTTGATAGATCTGGGGCATTTTTGCAAGAAAGAGTGGAATTAAATTGTCAGATAAAGATGTGCCAAGTTGTTTGACTCTTACCCAAAAACACTGAGTGCTGTATTACAAGCAAAAGGTGCTTTAACCAAGTATTAGTTAAGGGTTGTGCACACTTATGCAACCACATTTTTTATTTGTTTTTCACTTGAATTTTAGATAGATAGATACTGATCCATAGAAAATTATAGAAAGTTATAGAAAATTAATCAGCGTTTTCTGACCAGCAAGATTTGACAATTCAACAGTGCAGCAGTATAATTAATCTGTCAATATAGTGTTAATATAGTGTATAATAAAGACAGTGATATAATGTAATACATTTTATGATGTCTTATGAATGCATTATAATATGTTAGGAATGTCTCAGTTAATTATGAATATATATATATATATATATATATATAATCTTCACAGAAAGCGTTACCAAAATTAAATTTGGATTAGCCTTACTGGGATTATTCTGTTTCTGATTTTGGTGTATACATAAAGGTCTTTACTATGATTGAGCTAATAGTGTATGATTAGCATAGGATTGGGGCGGCTGTGGCGCAGGTGGTAGATTGGGTTGTGCAATAATCGTAGGGTTGGCAGTTCGATTCCTGGCCCACATGACTCCATGTGCCGAAGTGTCCTTGGGCAAGACACTGAACCTCAAGTTGCTCCTGATGGCAGGCAAGTGCCTTGCATAGTAGGTGAATGAGGCACAGTGTAAAGCGCCTTGTAGAACCGCAAAGGTTAAAAGGCTATATAAGTGCAGACCATTTACCATTATTAACAGACTAGACAACTATATTTTTTAAAAGAAATTTTCTTTGTCAAATTGTCGTATTCTCGAGGTATACAGTGAATACCAGTGAATCTGAATGAGGTTCAAATGATGCATTATTCTCTGGTGTAGTCCAAACCACTGACAACCTATATTCAATCTAAGCACACAAAATACCTTCATATTACAGAACAGGAGTTAACATGCGACAATAATACTGGCCCATAGAGTGACATTCAGAACAATTCACAATGTTTAACATAATTACTGGCATGGCAAAGTTAACCTGTCATATTTGCTATATTCAAGCATGTTTACAGTAAGATTAAGTAAGCCTTATTGTACAGACTTGAGGAGTTCATTTTATTGCATTGTTGCTTGAAAATCGTCTGAGCTTTAAAAGAGTTCGCCTTTGCTTTTATTATTGCGATTAGGAGGAGAGAGGTGAAGAGGCAGAAAAAAAGAAGAAAAAGAAGAAAAAAAAGGACAGTGCTTCAGATTATCCTGACTCCTATCTGATCCCCACCATTATGAAAACCTTTAAATGGGTACTTATAGAGTCTGCTGTGTTCAAACTGTTACAAGACCTTCTTGCATTTGTGAGTCCACAGTTGCTCAAGTGAGTCACTTCATTTTCTTGATGGGTCACACACATCTGAACTTTCAAAAAAGATGCTTTTGTTTTAGGGCATGTTTTGTAAAACTTTAACAAAATACCACTTGCATGCAGATTCAGTGTTCAATTTTTATGACATATTGCCTGTATCTTTTGCTCAGTTTTGATGTCCTAGTGCTTTCACATGATATATTGGGTTTTTTTTTGTCACAGGGTCATGATATCCTTCACTCAGGACAAATCCATTTATACATGGTGGGGATACATTTACGCTGTACTGCTCTTGATTGTGGCAATTCTTCAGTCCTTGTTCCTCCAACAGTATTTTCAGCGCTGTTTCGCTCTGGGTATGCAAGTACGCACAGGGATCATGGCAGCGGTGTATAAGAAGGTACGAGATTTTTATTATATCATTTTTATATGCCATTTTAGTTTGTCTTCATCAATGTGTTACTTTTATAACTTCACACTGTGTGTTTTGGTAGTTGTGCCTTGAGCACTTTGTGTTGCACAAAGGCAAATAAAAAGGGAATTATCAAATTTAGGTGTACGCACGACAGTACCAAAAATTAGTCATGAAACAAATGTAGTAATTTAATGAAATTAAGTAATTTAAGTAAATTAAATTCCATTATGATAAAATAAAACATTAATTAAATTATAATCTAATAAAATTATAAATACTCTTTACTAAGTTAGTATTATTTGTTTGTTTAATAAAATCTATTTTTTATTAATTATATTAATTATAGGGGGCACGGTGGCTTTGTGGTTAGCACATTTGCCTCGCACCTACAGGGTTGGGGGTTTCCTCTGGGTACTCCGGTTTCCTCCCCCAGTCCAAAGACATGCTTTGTAGGATGATTTGCATTTCCAAATGGTCCGTAGTGTGTGAATGTGTGTGCGATTGTGCCCTGCGATGGGTTGGCACCCTGTCCAGGGTGTCCCCTGCTTTGTGCCCCGAGTCCCCTGGGATAGGTTCCAGGCTCCCCACGACCCTGTGTAGGATGGATGGATATTAATTACAACCCCAATTGCAAAAAAGTTGGGATGCTGGGTAAAATGTAAATAAAAACAAAATGCAATGATTTGCAAATCTCATAAACTCATATGTTATTCACAATAGAACATAGAAAACATGTCAAATGTTTAAACTGAGGAAATGTTAAGGAAAAAACAAGGTAATTTTGAACTTCATGGCCACAACACGTCTCAAAAAAGTTGGGACGGGGTTAACAAAAGGCTGGAAAAGTAAGTGTTACTAAAAAGGAACAGCTGGAGGAACATTTAGCAACTAATTAGGTTAATTGGCAGCAGGTCAGTAACATGACTGGGTATAAAAAGAGAGAGGCAGAGTCTCTCAGAAGTAAAGATGGGATGGAATCTGGATGGAAGCATACGCTGCTCTAAAACCTGTATGTACCTTTCAGCATTGATGGTGCCTTTCCAGATGTGCAAGTTGAACATTCCATACATATTAATGCACCCTCATACCATCAGAGATGCAGGTTTTTTAACTGAGCGCTGACAGAAAGCCGGATGGTCCCTCTCCTCTTTAGTCCAAAGGATGTGGCGTCCATGGTTTCCAAAAAGAATTTCTGCAAATTTTGTATGGATAAAATTATAAATTAAATTAGCAAGCTGTAAGAATAGCAGATGAGTGCTTGGTCAGCTTATCCTTTAGACCATTGGCCTTTTTTTGACCAATTTTCTTTAGAGGAGTATGCATCAAATTTGTGAAAACATTATTGTAATTCAAAAACATGATAAAAATAACTTGTGATAATTTCAATTTAGTATCTAGTGGCTTGATTGTTGTGTGCACCAGTAACTGCTGAAGCATGATATAAAAATGCTAATTCATAGGATGTGCTGGATCAAGTGCTATTTTATAAGCTGCTAAATAATGAGGGTGGTAGCCATATTGTTAAATTAAACTACATTTACTGTGATTAAATAGGACACATGAAGTAATATATTGCCATCAGCAAAGAAAAAAACACAGCAAAGAAAAAAAAAAATACTATTTCCATTTTCAGTCTGCATTTTCTGTCTATTGTTTCTGGGGGTGCCTAAAGGCAAGTGCTTATGTTTAAAAGCAGTGGTCTAGATGCTACTAAAAAAAATCCCTGTCTCAGACACTTCAGTAAAGAATAATCTGGCAAAATGGAGGTGCAAACTACATGCAGGTCATTTGTATAATCTGAATGAGGAGCCCTGAAAAATGACTCAAGCAACTTTCTCTGCATAAATATTGATACAACTTTTGGACTTAGATTTAGAGTTGCCAACTCTGAATATGTCCCATTATTAGTAGAAAATAATCCTTAAAATATTTATCTTCCTACTTTCCAACCTTGTCAATTATTCAGAATTATTTGAAATTTAAGATTAAAATCAAAATTTGTTTCATGTCTGACTGTCAGTCAACAAAAAAATTCTGAAGCAATCCCATGTATATCTTTAACTTATAGGTAATCAGTCACTGTAATATTGTGGCATTGGTTGTGCAGTTTTTCAACTTGTTCTCTCTTTCAGTCACTAGTCATGTCTAATAATGCAAGGAAGGAGTCCACTGTAGGGGAAACGGTCAATCTGATGTCAGCCGATGCTCAGCGCTTCAATGACGTCACCAACTTTATCCACCTGTTGTGGTCGTGTCCACTGCAGATTGTTATGTCCATAGCATTTCTATGGATTGAACTGGGGCCTTCTGTTCTTGCCGGTCTCTTAGTGATGTTGCTTATGGTTCCCATTAATGGGTTACTGGCCAACAAATCCAGGTCTTTCCAGGTACTTTGTTTTACTATTCTGAATTATTCTTAGTCTGAAATTACCACACCGAATGTGGCTAAAATGTACTACAATCTGTTCATTTTCTATGAAACTTCCTATGGGATTTCCTATGAAACGTACACGTTGAACACATTATAAATGCATTTACATTAAAATGTTTGGCATTTGGCAGACGCTCTTATCCAGAGTGACTTACAATTATATCATTTATAAAATTGAGCAGTTGAGGGGCCTAGCTCAGGGGCCCAGCAATAGCAGCTTGGCAGTACTGGGATGACTTTATAATTCATGACACTTTATAAAGCTTAAGCATATGACTTCACAGTATCAGGCTATGACAAGACACTATAATATAAAAATCAGTGTTCATTTTGTCAGTTTTTTTTTTTTGGTAGTCTTAGTCCTGTGGCAAATGTCCTTGATAGTTTTTATCATATTTAGTCAACCTTGTCCAATTTTAGTTGACTAAAAGTCTGGGCATTTTAGTCTTATCTTAGTCAAAGAAAACCTAGAGTGTTTTAGTCATTGCTAAATGTAGACATTTTTCTTATTAAGATTATTATTGATTCAAATTTCAGTCAATATTATAAATACCTCTATAATATATAATACCATTACACTTATTTCATGTCTACTCCAAACAATCTATTTTCTTGAGTATCAAGACAGGAACATTCATGAATTTGTGTGGCACCAAACAAACACCGTTCATTCATCCTTATCTTCAATATCACGACCCTCTGCCCTCTCACTCCTAACTGTTTTTTACCAGGTGGTCCAAAGTAATTATAGTTTGTTTTTTTTTAATCATGCCCAACTGACTCTCTCTCCCCTTCAAACTCTTCTCTCTCTTTCTTGCCTTTTTTTGACAATCAACAGAAATAATAGTGCCTGTGTCAGTGCAATAAAAAAATTAAAGTGGTACAGTGAAAGCCCATAGTGGCTTGAGAATCTGCAGAAATGACAGCTAAAACACTTTACCAACTTTACATATCTCTCTGTATAACTATTGACCAAGTTTCTATTTGGAATAAACAAGACTCTGTTAACTTACCTGAGGCGGTCTGATCGGTCCTGTGAGGACGCATGCTGATAGAGAAGTATTCCCATTAGCTGCAGCCTGTAGGTATTATGGCCAATCTCAAAAGTCAACATTGTGCAACCACACGCAGAATATCCCCGCTGCGCTTATGTGCGGAACTCGCTTTTGAATTTTTTTTTTAAAAAAAGTCTATAATATTTTGTCTCCTCTTTTTTGTTGAGTAAAATACAGACAGATTTTGGTAATGTTTTTATTTTTAAATTATACTTTAGTCTCGACTTTTTTCGTCAACAATATTGCATGTTGACATAGTCACAGTCAGTGTTTAATGATGTCGGTGTCGTCTCGTCATTGTCTAGTCTTAGTCACGGAACAAAAAATGTCGTCGACGAACATTTTCCATTATAGTTTTCTTTAATGAAATTAACACCAATCAAAATATATAATAAAGCTTTGCAGTAGTATCCATATTACAAGTAATAATGCAGAACCTGCCTTATAGTGTACTCTAATATTAATGTCTTAATATGATCTTATGAACAGATATTATAAGGTCTTATGCATCCTGATATGATCAAACTGGTAACACTTTCTATGAAGGTCATCGTTATAATGAACAATGAGCATATTCATATAATGTTATAAAGCATTCATAAGGTATTATACCCATTGTTATAAATCTATATGAAAAGGCATTACACTTTATAACTATCTGTATTATTCATTATGAATTGTTAGTCTTATATATTATAAGCAGTGTTCATGACACATTATAACACTCAGCACCTTTGTATACTGCATCACACCAACTCTTTTATTAAATCAGGAAATCATACTACAAAACTTTACCACTTTACAAAACTAGTCAGTGTGTGTACAAATAAACAATGCACCAAATTATTATTATTTTTTTTTTGTATTGGTGATATAATGCTTTATATACACTGCTTATAGTGCATTCTGTTAACCGGTTATGAATGCATAGGTCATTATACACATAGCCTTCATAGAAAGTGTTACCATGAAATTAAATGCTTTATAAAGTAACTCTAACTCCTTATGAAGGTTTGTTGGCTCAAGCCAGGCATTGCATATACTTTATAACACATTATAAACGCATGTATAATTTATTACAAATACCATTTTCATGGGTAGTTTTACTTTTTTTTTTTAATCTATGTTAGAAAATACTGTTAGGTCCTTAAATAACTAAAGAAGTGACACACTTCTTGTATGCCAGCACTCTGGAATTAAGTGGACCTTTACTTTAAAGTGTTGTTGCAGAATTAATTCATGCACAAGAGAATATCCAAAATGTCTGGAGTTTATTCTAATTGAGTCATCTGCAGCTGGTGGGTTGTTTAATGAGTACAAAATATTCCGAGAAATTCACTTGCATTAAACGTCCCATTTTGCACATTAACCTGCTGTTCCAGTCCAAATCTAATGTGCTGGAGTACAGACCCAACAGAGTTACTTATGCACTGAACTCTATATTCAAGCCAAGTTAAGTCCTGTGGGTTTTACATTGTCATTCCTCTCATATATATAGCTCATATATATTGGAACGAAATGTCATTTCGCCAGGCTCTTGGTTGAACACATAACAGTGCAATAGCACAGTGCACAGGACTGCACAAAGTGTGAGATGACTGTAAAATGTACAATAAGTACACAGATCAATACATACACAGGACAGAACAGGGTTGAACCAGTGCAAACAATTGTATGTAAGCTATTGATTGTGCAGAGGGTGTTGGGAATGGTTTGATTAGTGCAGCTGGGTTTTGGAAGACAGCAGGGTGTTGATTATTCTGACTGCCTGTGTGATGAAGCTTTTGCGGAGTCTGGTGGTGGTGGCTGTGCTTTGGTACCTTTTGCCAAATGGCAGGAGGCTAAAGATTCCAATTATAGGTGTAGGAGGTGTCACGTCTACAACACTGGTTGTCTTGTGGATGCAGTGGTTGTTGTAAGAGGCATCGATGGTGGGTAGAGAGAGCCTGATGATCTACTTGTTGTCCGCTGTAGGGTCTGTTCGGGTCCCATACCAGACAGTGAGACAGCTGGTCGGGATGCTCTCTATTGTCCCCTTCTTCATAGATAGTTTCCTGCTTGACAAAAAGATCAATTGTCTCCTTTTTTCACTCACAATGTTTCATTTTCAGATGGAAAACATGAAGTTTAAAGACAAACGCATGAAAATGATGACTGAAATCTTGAACGGCATCAAGGTAGGCAGTTTCTTTCACACCACATTGAATAAGCTGCTAATTATACAGCACTGGAGAGGAAGCTTGATATTTCAGGGACTTCAAACCAAAGCCATGTTTTCAGTTCAGAAAATTGGTCATATTGTGTCAGGTTGTTTACAAGATGACTGCATAATGAATATGCTTCACCGAAAGGGTGAGAACCTACAATGACTTATTCTTGGTGGTTGAAATATCAAGCTGTGAGCTGCTTTTCTGTTGGACCCACCTGGGGTGCCTGGAGAATCCCTGAGTGTTTATTTTCTTTGTCCTTGTCTTTAATTTTCCTTTTTGCTCTTTCTTTTTCCTCTCTCACAACCCTCATTGTTTTGCAGATTCTTAAGCTTTATGCTTGGGAGCCCTCTTACCAGGATCAGGTTGAAGACATTAGAGAGAAGGAGTTGAAGGTGATGAGGAAGTTTGCCTACCTGTCGTCCATCTCCATCTTTATGTTCTCCTGTGCTCCAGCTCTGGTGGGTGTGATGGGTTTCAAACAGGATTCACATTGCACACATCTCATCTGCTTTTATATGAACGTGTTCATTTGCTCTTTTTGCAAATAGGCAGTCTCTTATTTAATAATATGGCAAGAAAGGAAAAGGTCATTATCATTCTTAGTATAGTTTGTAATTATATATTTTTTTTTAAATAATCATATTTTAATTATTGTATGATTGATTGATTGATGTTGAGTATTGGTTTATTTTTTTTTTTATATATAGTTTATATATATATATATATATATATATATATATATATATATATATATATATATATATATATATATATATATATATAATTAAAGTTTGTAAATACAACTACAACATTTTTATTTATTTATTATTAATTTAGCTAAGTGAATTTTTCCAAAATATGTGGGTTTTCTTTCGCCTTTAACTGTCATAAAGCAGAGAGGTGGACGCAAGTACAACGTAGCAAACAAACAAAGGCTAGGCAATACTCAAAAATGTGAGGCAGGCAAATGGTCAGATAATTAATCAACATACAGGGGTAAACTAGACGAGGCTAAATCAGGAAACGTGATGCAGGAAAGCAGTCAAAACACATTGAAACAGAACTAAGATTCTTAGTCTGGATTATCTTGATTATTGAAAGGCAGTAGTGTGAGCTTGACTAGAGGGTTAGGAGCTTGACTAGAGGTCATGGACTGATGGATTTCTTAATGTTGCAGACACAAATGTGACACAAATTTGTTTTTGCTTTTTTAATTTTACTTTTGTGAGTGATTGTTTTATATAACATGCATAATAGAGTCAGTGCTCATAATAGTCTAATAGTGCTAAATTACCTAATGATCCCACTGCCAATTTAGAAGGAAGTGCATATGACTCTATCTTTGAGTTGATGTGAAATGTGTGTTTTGCAGGTGTCACTGGCGACCTTTGCTGTTTTTGTGTCTGTCAGTCCGGATAACGTCTTAGATGCACAGAAAGCTTTTACATCCATCTCTCTCTTCAACATACTGCGTTTTCCTCTGGCCATGCTCCCCATGCTGATTTCCTCCATTGTACAGGTACCCAGTATGCACACAGATATTTTGGTGTCTTGTGTAGTTTTTCAGATTTCTATTGTCCATGGATGCCCTATCCTCTTCTTATTTTTGCGTTTTCCATGCACTGTCAAGTCTGAACACATTGGCTGTAATAATTACTAAATTAATTAATTAAATAAAGCAGTCAAATATAGAGAACAGAGGGGTCTCTAGCACCGAGAAGCACTAAAATAACTTGTGCTTCTCGGTGCTAGAGACTGAGGTCATCTGTCCGAATGTTTAGGTTGAACTGAAAGTGGACCTTTCAACAGGATAATGATCCTAAGAACACTAGCAAATCCACCAAGGAATGGCTCAAAAAGGAAAAATAGAGGGTTTTGGCCTAGACAAAGCCCGGATGTGAATCCCATTGAAATGTTGGGGGGATTTGAAACGGGCAGTACATGCAAGAAAAACCTCAAACATCTTGCAACTGAAAGAATATTGCATGGAAGAGTGGTAAAACATTCCAGCAAACCAATGTCAGAGACTGGAGAACAATTATGCAAAACGCCTACAAGAAGTTATTTCTGCTGAAGGGGGCAATACTAGCTTCTGAGGCCAAGGGTGTATTTACTTTTTCCACAGAAGAATATCACCTCTATTGATATTTCTGTTGAGTAAATGATTGAAAATGCTAATTTTCCTTGGGGGGGGTTGTTCAAGTATATCAACTTTATTAATAGGCATTGTTTCAAAGATGATCAAATGTTTGCTTGTCCAAATATGTCAACAACAAAAAAAGCCGACAGTTTCCATGGGTGTACTTATTTTTTTCACATGACTGTACATATACAGTGGGGGAAAAAAGTATGCCCACTGACAAAGAAATGATCAGTCTATAATTTTAATGGTAGGTGTATTTTAACAGTGAGAGACAGAATAACAACAAAAATATCCAGAAAAACGCATTTCAAAAAAGTTATAAATTGATTTGCATTTTAATGAGGGAAATAAGTATTTGATCCCCTATCAATCAGCAAGATTTCTGGCTCCCAGGTGTCATTTACACAGGTAACGAGCTGAGATTAGGAGCACTCTCTTAAAGGGAGTTCTCCTAATCTCAGTTTGTTACTTGTAAAAAGACACCTGTCCACAGAAGCAATCAATCAATCAGATTCCAAACTCTCCACCATGGCCAAGACCAAAGAGCTGTCCAAGGATGTCAGGGACAAGATTGAAGACCTACACAAGGCTGGAATGGGCTACAAGACCATCGCCAAGCAGCTTGGTAAGAAGGTGACAACAGTTGGTGCGATTATTCGCAAATGGAAGAAACGCAAAATAACTGTCAGTCTCCCTCGGTCTGGGGCTCCATGCAAGATCACACCTCGTGGAGTTTCAATGATCATGAGAACGGTGAGGAAGCACCCCAGAACTACATGGGAGTATCTTGTTAATGATCTCAAGGCAGCTGGGACCATAGTCACCAAGAAAACAATTGGTAACACACTACGCCGTGAAGGACTGAAATCCTGCAGCGTCCGCAAGGTCCCCCTGCTCAAGAAAGCACATGTACAGGCCCATCTGAAGTTTGCCTGAATGATTCAGAGGAGAACTGGGTGAAAGTGTTGTGGTCAGGTGTGGTCAGATCTCTTTGGTGTCAACTCAACTCGCCATGTTTGGAGGAGGAGGAATGCTGCCTATGACCCCAAGTCATAACACCATCCCCACCGTCAAACATGGAGGTGGGAACATTATGCTTTGGGGGTGTTTTTCTGCTAAGGGGACAGGACAACTGCACCGCATCAAAGGGACAATGGACAGGGCCATGTACCATCAAATCTTGAGTGAGAACCTCCTTCCCTCAGCCAGGGCATTGAAAATGACCTTAATGACTTGGAGAGGATCTGCAAAGAGGAGTGGGACAAAATCCCTCCTGAGATGTGTGCAAACCTGGTGGCCAACTATAAGAAACTTCTGACCTCTGTGATTGTCAACAAGGGTTTTGCCACCAAGTACTAAGTTCGAAGGGGTCAAATACTTATTTCCCTCATTAAAATGCAAATCAATTTATAACTTTTTTGAAATGCGTTTTCTGGATTTTTTTGTTGTTATTCTGTCTCTCACTGTTAAAATACACCTACCATTAAAATCATAGACTGATCATTTCTTTGTGAGTGGGCAAATGTAAAAAATCAGCAGGGGATCAAACTTTTTTGATCATCATACTTTTTCCCCCCACTGTATAAAGCTATACATATTTCATTCAGTTGAAATCCCTTTTCATTCTTTTCTTCATAGACAATCGTATCCAAAAAAAGGCTGGAGAAGTTTCTTGGTGCAGACGATTTGGACACAATGGCAGTGCAGCACGGCGATAACAAGGGTACTCATGATCAAGTTCTACATAGTTGGCCGCATTCAGAGAAAGTTACTTATATTTAGAGATATACAGTATTACACATTATTGTTGTTGATTTTCAGGGTGCGCCATTTAGATCATCAAAATCACCTGTGTTTAGTTCGTCTTTAAGGTTGCCAGATTTTTACTGATAAAAATGCAGATTAAAGAAGTTTTTTCTTTCACAATATTTTCATTCTTTTTGAAGTCATCTTTGCTTTGCAGCATTTCTTTACATGTGCCTAAGACCTTTGCACAGTACTGATATTAACTCCTGAGTATGCACGCTTAACTCAACTCTGAATATGGCCCAATGTCTTTGTCCTTTTATTAAACCGAGATTTACTGATTTACCAGATCTTAATTTACCACCCTTGATTAGTTTAAAAAACATCATATAAATGTGAGAATTAGTCATACATCAGACATTTAAATGAATTTAAATGAAAACATATTAATAAACATTTTGCTGACATTGCTGCCCTCTGTAATGATGATAATACAAAATTAATGCTAGAGGAAATTCTGTGCATTTTTAATGTTTAAAATGGCAAAACTAATAAAAATAATAACCCACTCAAGGCCCACTTTTAACCCACTTAAGACTGTCATGTATTTTTCCTGTAGTTGGAAGGCTGAAGCTAACTGTATATGATTTTTATTCTCTGATTCATTTTTTTTATTGACCAGGCACAGCAGTAAACGTGAGCAATGGCACTTTTACCTGGGGGACCGATTCCGAACCAGCTCTGAAGAAGTGCGTATGTTTTTTGTGTTCCTTCTGTCAGCCTGCGAGTCATAACAGTAGTTTTAGTTTCTGATATAAAGAAAATCTGCTACAAACCAAAGCACAATGGAAGACTTAATCTGTGCTTACTAACAAAGACATTTACTGACTAAATGTCTGCGGGGATACTGTACAACTGAATGCTCAATATATACTAAGCAAAGCCTTTTTTTTTTTTTTCTTATTCAGAAAATGTTTCATGCCTTCCACTTACATCCATTACATCCATTACATTATCACATACATCCACATATTATGGAATAATGCATTTGCACAAAAACATAAACACATGTAAATTAAAATTACAGCAATTACTAATCAATCATTGGCCTAATTGCAGTCCTGCAGTTATGTTTGCTCAGTTAAGTCTGCCAGTGTCGACATGTGCTTATGTGAGTATGTGCTTTACCTGCTCAGTTGAGTCATACTGGTGCAGTCATCAGTGCAGTCTTTTGTGCTCAAATATACCTCAGGTTCACATTCACCTTTCAAAGACAACTTGCGATATTGCAAATATTTGTGTTTCCAAAAATGATTGTTCTATTGGTTTCTGGTGCTGTAGATGGGATTTCCTGTCTTTAATTTCGACAACAATGCAAATGAAAACTTGGCCTGTTGACAGTTCAGTCAAAGTAATTGAAATGAAATGCTGACAATATGACAGTGATGTACTGTAGGTAGCGCTGCATTTAAAAACATATCTCTGTGTGTTTCCTCAGTGTGTCTCTGGATATTAAACCAGGCCGTCTTGTGGCTGTGGTGGGAGCAGTGGGTTCGGGCAAATCCTCTCTGATCTCAGCTCTGCTCGGGGAAATGCACAACCTCTCTGGCTCAGTCCACATCAAGGTAGTGAGGCAGATCAGTATCTGATATTTGTGCACTGCTCTGTAGGAACCACAGGCACTTTAATCTTTTGCATTTCTCTTGAGCACACATGACTCAATACGCAGGGGTTCATAAATGTTAGGAGCCAATTAGCCATGGAAATCTCTAGAGTTTCTTTTCAAGCTGATGTGCTATCAAATTATGTTTCGGCTCAGGAATGCAGTTTATAAGGATCAGTGTTACTGAATCCTGGTCCTTAAGTACTACCGCCTAGTGCTTTCCTTAATCTAGCCCAGCCACTTCAATTTAGGCTTGGTTAATTTAGCAGAAAAAAAAAAAAAAACATCAATATGTACAGGGCAGTTTGAAGTTTGGTGAGGTACTGCAAGACCAGTATTAATAAACACTGATATAGATCATTTGAGTCTATTCTCCTGTAAGTGCCAGTGTCAGTATATAAACCAAATTTGAGTTGAACATTGCTGTGTTGTTTTCAATAACACTCTGCTTAAGAGTGATGTTTATAGGGCTACATGACATCTACACAATCCCTCTATGACAACTGACCTAAGCCTGTATTAACCCTTATAGGCTAAAGGCTTAATCAAACAGGCTTTGGCTGTCATGAAGACTGCTTTCATCAGTTTTGATCAACATAGCACCTGAGTCACATGACACACTGTGTTGTTTTGTACTTTTGCTGACTTATTGTACAAATTTATGAAAATTGAATTTGTAGCTCAGTAAACTTCCCATATGTCCAGATCACATAATGGTAATGATGTGCCATTTCAAACATCATAAGCAAACTCTAGCTAATTTAGAGACAGTCAGATCAATATTTCTTCTTGTAAGATTTTCATGATTACTTATAACAATGCCATGACACTGTAATGACAAAGTGATATACTTTTTTTTGGCCATTAAGTAAAGCGAGTCTAACTTTACCATTGACATACCAAAAATGTCAGGCAAAGTCATTGTAGCAGCCTAAAAACTGTCCCTCAGCCTGTGCTCTGTGATGCAGTAATCAGGCGAACACAAGCTCAAGGTCTGCTGAATAATTTTTTAAATGAACACAGAAATTCACGGATGTCACATCAGCTCATTTCCCTCTTACTCCTCATCGGCATTAACAAGGCATCTGGGTCTCAAGACAAACAAAGAGAGACCTTATATTGAAATAAACTTTTAGAATAAAAAAAAAAAATGTAACAGATGTCTTGCCTTCAAAAAACGCAGAAATCCATGGGCATCACATCAGCTCACCTCCCTCTTATTTTTATTAAAACACTAGCTCACATTAAACACTTTTGATCTCAATGGCTAATTACACATGTAATGGATGCACAATGGTTTTAACCATAGAAATTACATACTTTTATCCAAGAACACGGTGTAAGTGGAGTGATAACATATAGTGATAGACTGATATTAATATGCTAAATATGCAAGGTCACATGCTAGCGTGAGTCTTTATGATTACAGCAGCAGTTCTTAGGTGCAAATCTACAATGTCCAGGTAAGACTATCTACTGAAACAAGAGTGAAAGTTATCATAGACATAGTTTTTGGGGAAGCTCAATCATGTGGGACCATCCACAACAGCAGTAAAAGCGAGTCAGAAATGCAGAAGCTCCAGATTTCGTATTACATGATTAACAACAGAATTACATTGCATTAATGAGATTCAACTTTTAAGTGTTTAAAAGGGAGAGCTGATGCATGTCTTATTCGGACTCACAACAAGTCTGATCCTTGAGGTGAAAAAGCACAGACAAATGTGCACCCTGATGTGTCACACTAATTAATGCCACCACAGAAACCAGAAGGTATGCCATACTACTAACTATGTATATTAAACACATTTTGGGGAAAATCACACAAATAAAACAATTACCAAAAAAGATAAAAATAAAAAAATGATGATGACACAATTGCAGTACAAAATACACAATTCTTCTGGCTACATCATGAAACTCAAGTTTGGGATATTTTTTCTGACCATAAATTATTTTGGCTTTAATGTTTACATGTCGCATTATTATCATTAACTGTCATAACTTTTTTAAATAAGTCAACCTGGAAAGGGTCATAAAACAACCTACAAAAAAAATCAATGTCGTTTCACTCAGGTGTAACATCAGCTTGATGTCAGAATTGATAAATAGCCTTTACGATAGCTAACACAACAGAATAAGCCTTTAGAAATATTTAGGTAGGTTTGCCAGCTGTCAGAAAGAGCTTATATAGACATCTACCTGTAGGAATGCAAATCCTTAAATAAAGTGCTTTCTTGTTTTC
The DNA here is from genome assembly GCA_023630585.1 of Cranoglanis bouderius. NCBI lineage: Eukaryota > Metazoa > Chordata > Actinopteri > Siluriformes > Cranoglanididae > Cranoglanis > Cranoglanis bouderius. The sequence goes on along the minus strand of CM042535.1, from coordinate 29,677,931 downwards.
TCTTCTCTCCTCTCCTGTCCCCCTGCCTGTTCCACTTTCACTTCACTCAGGGATCTGTAGCGTACGTGCCGCAGCAGGCCTGGATTCAGAACGCTACTGTAAAGAATAACATCTTGTTTGGCTCGGATGAGGATGAGCAGAAGTTCCAGACTGTAGTGGAAGCCTGTGCATTACAGCCAGACCTGGAATTACTTCCTGGTGGAGCTCAGACTGAAATCGGCGAGAAAGTAATGAAAAGTCTTTTGCTATGCTGATCAATAAGAAGGTGTTGATTAATTTTCTATAACAGTAGTTCTATAATAACAATATAACAAATTACATTAAGGCACTTGTTCTAATGTTATCGTTTCTGTAGTAACTCCTCATTCGCAGGTATGGTGATTGATTTACATAATCTAAGGCCAATAATAAACAGATACAGTAGAAATGTTGAATAATGGTGATATAATGAAGTTTTCTGTAAGGAGATTTTTATAGAACCTTCATGTAAGGAGTGTCAAGTATCGGCATAGTTTGTAATGGTCAGTACATTTCTGCCACGAAAAAATAAGTCAGGACAGAGGAGTTTGAGGAACTACATTATTTTCTGTCTTAGTACCTTCCAGAGAGAGAAAAATGTTGCACAATATCAAATGTAGCAGTAAATAGACATAAACATATATGAAACATACATGAGTGAAGGTATAGACAGGTTTGGTATCCTTAGTCATTAATAGTTTACACTTCTGCCACAACACAATGCAGAGTTAGATTCTGCATTAATATATCTTATTATAATGTACTGTATGTAAATATTTTGCGCGACATCTCATTAGCTGAAGTTGTGTTAAATACATGCATATAATTCTTGATACTGTCTGATACTGAAATTCAAGTCACACAGTAAGAGTATGAAATAGTAGAAAGGGTATAATGTAAGTCTGAAAGGGTTAAACCTTTTAAGCCAAACAACTAGACTGTTTTTACACCTGCGTCTCAAGGAATCGGATCGTAGCTGATCACTGCAATACATTGTGCACTGTGACCCATTTACCCAACCCACATGAAGAAGTGGTCAGGGACACATATACACATATACATTGCATTTGTAGTGTAAACTAGTGATGCGTTATTCATGAACGAGTCAACTCTGTGAAACCTGGCAGCCTGACTTGTATATCTAAAGAGCCGCAGCTGAAAATGTATCAGTATTCTGTATTCATAACTCTCTAATGATAAACTCTCTAATTGACTCTTGAAGAGGTCACGCATGTCGACTGTGAGGTTCAGCATTAATGTGAAGTTGCCAGTCACATTAACACTGTCAAAATGCCATGACAGAAAAATCTCTGGAATTCATGCAGAGGCAGGACTTTCCAGATTGTATGTAGAACAATGAAATATGTGAATCACCAGACATAAGCCTGAAACCCTTCTGCTGAACGTGTTCTAGAAACACAAACTGTATCGGCAAGCTACAATACAGGAACACTGTTATCACTATACTATATATGGAACCGTTTAAAGGGGTTCTAGGTATAGAGTATACGAAATATGATCTCTACTGCTCAATGAGTCACAATAATGCAGTAGAGTCATACAAAATAAATAAAATAGAGCATAAAAATTTTTTTAAAAATTTTAAAAAATAATATATATATATATTTGTCAGTTGTGTGTTCTGAATTTAAATATTTGTAGCTCAGTTTGAGGTTGCAATCAAATGTATCCCACTAATTGTTCTGAAATGATTTAGCCCCAAATTAGACTGTGGTTCTTGACAATCAATTAATACACTGTATACCCACAGGGCATCAATCTGAGTGGAGGGCAGAAACAGCGAGTGAGTCTGGCTCGAGCAGCCTACAGCTCTGCGGATGTGTTCCTGTTGGACGACCCGCTCTCTGCTGTTGATGCTCATGTGGGGAAGCATCTGTTTGAAAGGGTGATTGGACCCAATGGCCTGCTTAAAAATAAGGTACATGAATTACTTCGGTCAGTGGAGATTTGTGGATTGTACTGCCACGGCTAAATAGGTGCATGACAGTTGCTGTCAAACTATACCTGCTAGTTTATACTGGTTTAGTTTTACACTATAAGAGCTTTGTATCAGCTTTACTAGGTTGAATGAGTTGATGGAAAGAAATTTGCTTTATGCAAATTATTGTGTTATTTGATACAATGAATATATTCTTGAAGTTTTGAAGTCTTTTGTTGTGTGTGTGTGTGTGTGTGTGTGTGTGTGTGTGTGTGTGTGTGTGTGTGTGTGTGTGTGTGTGTGTGTGTGTGTGTGTGTATACAGGGCCTCCACTAATATTGTCACCCTTGGTAAACTTTTAATCTTTTGTTCAAAAAATTCACAAACATACTCTGCTCCCATGGATATCAAACAATTGCAAACACAACACAAGTTTATAAAAAAAAAAACATATATATATATATATATATCTTTGTTAAATATATGTATGCCACAATTATTGGCACCCCTATGAATTCATATGAGAAAAATATATTTGAAGTATATTCCCATCGATATTTTACATTTTTTTAAGTACACCTGGGTGACTAGGAACAGGAAATTGTTCAACCATGACTTCCTGTTTCACAGGGGTATAAATATGAGGTAACACATAGGCCAAATTCCCTTCCCTTCCCGTCATTCCTTACAATGGGTATGTCAAAGGAATATAGCTGTGATGTGCGACAAAAAGTTGTTGAGCTTCACAAAATGGGAAGTGGCTATAAGAAAATAGCACAAGCATTGAAAATGGCCATTTCCACCATCAGGGCAATATTTAAGAAGTTCCAGTCAATTGGAAATATTATGAATCAACCTGAAATTGGATGTGTGTCTATATTGTCTCAACGCAAGAGGATGTGAAGAGGATGGTTGGAGTGGCCAAAAAAATCTCCAACTGTCTTCAGTGTGCCAGACACTACTGGAACTTCAAATGGGATCAGGTTCTGTGGTCAGATGAAACCAAAATAGAGCTTTTTGGTAATAAAAACCAGAGGTGGGTTTGGTGCACACAGAGAGGTAGCCATATGGAAAAGTACCTCATGCCCACGGTTAAATATGGTGGTGGCTCTTTAATGTTTTGGGGCTGTTTTTCTGCCAGAGGACCTGGACATTTTGTTAGGATACATGGCATCATGGACTCTATCAAATATCAACAGATATTAAATGAAAACCTGACTGCCTCTGCCAGAAAGCTTAAAATGGGCCATGGTTGGATCTTCCAGCAGGACAATGATCCAAAACATACATCAAAATTAACACAAAAATGGTTTACTGACCACAAAATCAAGGTCCTGCCATGGCCATCCCAGCCCCTGACTTGAAACCCATGGAAAACCTGTGGAGTGAACTGAAGAGGAGAGTCCACCAGCATGGACCTCAAAATTGGAAGGATCTGGAGAGACTCTGTATGGAGGAATGGTCTGGAGAGACTCTGTATGGAGGAATGGTCTGGAGAGACTCTGTATGGAGGAATGCTCAGATCCCTTGCCATGTATTCTCCAACCTTATCAGGCATTATAAGAGACGACTCAGAGCTGTTATCTTGGCAAAGGGAGGTAGCATAAAGTATTGAAAGTATTACTTATAACCAACAGAAAGGTTTGTAGTATGAGTGATTTGAAGATTTCTACATATTGGTTCTATACAGGAGATTTTTCTGTTCGGACTATTTATTCTATAAAAATGTTATTCTGAAACTTTTCTTTGCTTTGTTTTTCAGACTCGTATCCTGATAACTCATGGGATCAGCTTCCTGCCACATGTTGATGAAATACTTGTCTTAGTGGATGGCGTTGTGTCAGAAGTTGGGTCGTTTGACAGTTTACGTGCCAGCAAGGGAGCTTTCTCTGAGTTCTTGGACACATATGCTAAAGAGGAGAACAAATCTAATGCAAAAGCAGGTAAGCTCTTCACTGGATTAGTGTGGCAAAAAACATCCAATAAATTAAAGTGTAATTTTACCCAGATTTGGACTCATGCCCACCTATGCACATTTCATGACATTTTATACCAAGCTTGGACAAATCGGTAGCACCTGCCACATGTAGGTTTCATGTCCGGGCTATAATTTTTTTATTAGTAGTTGGCTGGTGGACAAGTCGGTTCACAGAAAAAAAATCTACATCATGCTGACTTTTGCAACACAAAATATTTAATTTGCTATGAATGTTTAAACATAACACGCTTCATGGTGGTAGGACACACCTCAATGCTGTAACTATAGGGCATGCTACTCGTTCTGAGTCACCTGCTGTGCTACACAAATAGACTAAAATGCTGTCTAGTTGTAAGTAAAACAGTGTTTGCTTGGCAAACTAATTAGCATACAAGGATGCCAGACAATCATTTTGGTGTGAGAGTGGTTAGAGGAAAGCATTCATATTCTATACAGTCACTTTGCAATTAAACATATCAAAAGAAAATGGAGACATATATATGTATAGCCAGACATGAATAATATCTTGTGTTTAATAATAATGTGCAATGCTAGGAAACTCATAACTGAAATATTGGTTGACTTTTTTTGGGGGCACAAACATGATGTGTTACATCAGAAACTTCTTTTAGAAGAGGATGAGGCAACATTAAGACTTTCTCAAATGTGTATGTTTTCCTAATGCATACTAACTAGTTAACTAGCTTATCATTCCATTCCATTAGCTACCATTTCTTAGCCTAGTCAATTAGGTTTCTGGGCAACCTGGGCAGCCCATTGGAGCTTTTACATTCCTGGGGAGCTACTTAATGATTTTTCTTTATTATTTGTCCACACCTGTATACCCTGTACACAAACAATCCAATGTGGTGATAATGCAAGTGGAAAGTAAGTAGGGATTTGTATATATTTTAAAAAATCCTCATAATATTGTCATAACTTGTCTTAGTTTTATGGGGATACAGCTTTCCTTATACATTTATGAGGTATTTAATCTCCAGACCCAATTTTTTTTTTATTTGATGTGTTCTGCCATTCAGAACCATTCAAGGAAAAGATGCTTGAATTGTCCATTAAAAGAAATTCCAGAAAGTCCTTCAATTTATTTCTGTTTTCTTTCACTTGATGATACTTCATTGATTTTTATTGCTTTTCTCAGACTTGGCTTCAGATATTGAGGAGGTTGACATTGTTCCTGAGAGTCACGAGCCACAGCCTGACAGTCCTACTGAGGATGTAGTCTCTGTCGTGTTGAAGAGAGAAAACAGCTTACGTCACAGCCAGCGCCATGCAATGCGCAATGGCAGGTTTGTTTAGACTCCACATGCTCCTAATAATTTATGTCAGAGTATAGACTTTGCCGAGCAGCTACTAGTTACATCTGAGTGTAAAACATAGAGAAATACAGCAACCTTTTATTTGTCAAACAAAAACAGATGCTAAATGCTTGGGGTAGGTTACCAAGCAACAAGTTCTAGGTTATCTCATTATCTCTAGGTGACATCACGCACCTACAATGTGCTTTGGCATTTACAGTCCTCATCCTCCCAACACATCATATTTAAAGGCGTCTAACAGTGCTTTCACTCAGACACTCTTATTTCAACATACTGCTAATTCCTCAAACTTCAAATGAATTTCATGTGTCTGTCTCTCAGTGGAATGTTCTATGACTAATCTGTGGACCAGCAGCAGAACAGTGCAGAATGTTTGTTAACATGTTAACATGTAAAAAAAAATTTTTTTTTTTCCCCTTTAATTAGCATAAAAGTAAGAAGGAACAGCTCAGCTAGACCTAAAAAACCTGCAGAAGAGTCCAAGAAAGGGCAGCGGCTGATTGAAAAGGAAACAATGGAGACTGGAAAGGTATATTAAAAATCTACATTCCCCAAAAATTAACCTTCATTTTATTTCTGAGAAAACTCTTAAAGCTCCAGACTTGAGTTGTTTCAATCAAGAGATGCTTGTTCATGAAATCAAAGCTGAGCTATGATTCAATATGTGAGTAATTGGGATGTTGTGCAGTTTCTGATGTTTAAGTTCTGTCCTCCAGTGCAAATATTTTAATATAAAAACAATTACTATGATGTTAAACTGCAGACTGTGATATTAACATGTACAGTATAGTAAACTCAGTATAGTAAACCACTGCATTATACTATGGAATCTTTCAATTGGTCAAATTTGAGCCCTGAAATAAGCAGTGACTAGCAATCACTTTCCCCATATACTGTATACGTATGTAAAAAAAAAAAAAAAAAAAAGACAGAAATACCTCAGATCTAACATTCTGAATCTTCTTCTTCTTCTTCTTCTTCTTCTTCTTCTTCTTCTTCTTCTTCTTCTTCTTCTTCTTCTTCTTCTTCTTTTTATTTGTAAAGTATGACAATAAGGTTTAAACAGGAATTTAATGTGCTGGAGTGCAGAGACAAAACACTCAGAACATCATGACTGCACTTTTTTTAATTGGGCAATGGCTTTAACAAAATTTGCTCCAATTAATCTCCTACATCTTTGTCCCACCAGGTCAAGTTCTCTGTTTATCTGCAATACCTGAGATCTGTTGGCTGGGGCTTCACCACCATGTTCATTACAGTTTACTTCATCCAAAATATAGCCTTCCTAGGTCAGAACCTATGGCTGAGTGAATGGACCAACGATGCTATCAAATATCCCAATGGAAGCAGCTACCCTGCTCATATTAGAGATATGAGAATTGGTGTCTTTGGAGCACTTGGAGTGATACAGGGTATCTACACATTCATCAAAAAAATGTCATGAAAATGAAACACGTGTACTAGGCATGTAAGGAAATATGAATACATTATTTATAATCAACATCTATGTAGGTACAAATTGTGGATACAAACAATTCCCCCCCATCCTTAGTAGGTGCCTGTTCATGGTCACTGTGGTTTAAATTACTTAAATTAGACTACAGTTTGCATATATTTTGGGAAATAGGCCAGACCACAATCAGACTAGACATGTTGGAAGCAAACTCACTAACAGTGCAAGATAAAGTCAAAATCAGAATAAATATGTGTTTAAGAAAGGCTTAGTAGATAGTAGTAGTAGTACTAGTAGTAGTAGCAGATTTTTATTGTCATTCCTCTATATAGTGTGTATACATTGGAACGAAATGAAGTTTTTTCTGGACCATGGTGCAACACAGTACGGTACGCAAGACTACATAAAGTGCAGATACACAACAGTGTGAGACGAGTGCAAAACAATAAGTACACAGGACCGTAAATACACAGGACAATAAATACACAGAACACTGAATGTGAACATAGACCGTAAACTATAAGCTATTGTGTAACGTAGCAGCATAGGTATAGCAGTAATACTGGCAGCAAAAAAAGTGAGTTCCATAGTAAAGTGACTGATGCAGCTATGTAAAGTGCTGTGTGCAGTAGAGTCTTACTGGGTTAGTGTGTGTGCAGAGGTATGAGTCTTACTGGGTTAGGCAGCTTCACTGTCAGAGTTTACAAGACTTCACAAAGAGCAGGAAGAAAGGGTTATTTATAGGTACAGTGATGATTAGGATCAGGAGTACTTAAGCAAAAGTCTGGAGTATGGTGATCATGTAAGCAGTTGTTGGTTAGCTGAGGACTCTGGGAAATGTAGTTCATGGATTCAGTGGTGACAGGTACTGCCAGAGACATGACATACATACAAATATTTGTGATCACATTTTAAGAGATTTTAGTTACACCTTAGTAAAGTAAGTTCAAACCTACCATTTTAAGCAAAACACAAATTAATGAATTTTTACATTTACAATGTTTCTAGTGATAGAATTGACACCGCAAAACTGGAAAAAGTAAATGATCTATGGAATCTATATTTGTGCAAGCATAATATGCTACGTAATTCTAGCATGTTGGATGGGCACAAGCCAGTTTTTGTGGTCATAAAATAATGCATTGCACTGCCTTTTTGGGAACAAAGCTAAATGGTTTGACATTTAAAATCCATGGACGCTTTGGGATTTGTTAAGCCATTTTGCTCCAAAATTTGCATTTGTTACTGCCTCCTGAGACCCCCTCTTAGCGCAGATGGGATAAGTAGATATTTTATCGACTTAAAGTGCTGCCTTATAAATCTTGCCCTAATCTCTTACAACCCAGCGTTGTCAATGTGGACAGTTTATGCTGAAAGGTTTTATGAGGTGTCTTTGAGGCATGCAAATCATTTACCTTCTGCACATTTCTTTGTAATGCCTTTCAGTCTCTTCAGTCTGCTTGTGGGTGTTCAGGAAAAAAAATGCACACACTTTTATCCAAGATACAGCGCAATGCATGCTGTGCTCTCTGTGTAAACGTTCTGTGGTTTAGCCCGGTACTTGTAAAGGCTGATATACTGGATGTACTGGAGTTGTTAATAGGAAGAAAGCTTAGGTGATGTTAGAATTATGGGGTATAATACATTTTATAAGAATGTCATTAAAGGTTTGCTAGAATTTAATGGGACAATGCTGAAATTTTCAGGGCACACAAACTTCACACACTACCACTAAAATATTAAAATTAAATATACTGTAGTGACAGAGAAAACAGAAAATGTAGTTAAAGGAACAAGGTTACTCTAGGTTCTGTCAGACCACTAAAATTAATATATAGTCTAATTGTATGAGATTACAAAAAATGTGTTACACTGCAGTCCTTAGAGAGAAGGAGAGCAATTGGCTTGATTGAATATCATATAGCAGCACACTTATTTGTTGTTTGATACTGTATTTGGGCAGTGGTGACTCAACAATGAAGGCTCTGGGTTACTGATCAGCATCGCCAAGCTGCCACTGTTGGGCCCTTGAGCAAGGCCCTTAACCCTCTCTGCTCCAGGGGCACCGTATCATGGCTGACCCTGCGCTCTGACCCTAGTTTCCTAACAAGCTGGGATATGCGAAGAAAAGAATTTCACTGTGCTGTAATGTATATGTGACAAATAAAGGCTTCTTCTTCTTCTATTACAGAGAAACATTGTTAGTGCAGTAAAAATGAGTTTAATAGGAGAAATATATATTTTTTTAACAATTTCAAACCATTCAATTATTTAATTATATAGGTTAGTATGCAAGTCATTCAGGGTCTATTGTTCCTTTAACTACACCTCTTAATAATGTATTCATTCAAACCCAACCTCTGCACTGGTAGTCACTAAGATACTAAAATCATACAGTGCTTAGTCCTTATTTTTGATTATGTGCTATGATTGAATTATGTTTTGTTCATGAGGGATTCAGTCTTTTTAAACAAATCAGTAAGGTGAATGAATCAGTACTGATCCCTGCAGTGCACTTTTGCTTCATGATTATTATACGTATGTCGTATTTGCAATCGCATGTATGCCACACCTGATTTGCAGTGCTTGAGTCAGTGAATCCTTGACCATTACCAAGATTTGCTCCTCTGTTGTTCATCAGATTAAGTGTTTGAGTGAGTGAAGCCAAAAATAGAGCTCTTGAGAGGTCTTGTACGTCTCGCAGTGCTGCATTATGTTAAGACAATTCTTTGTTAGTCTACTGACTTTGTTAGTGCTTTCTGGAGAACATGTTTTATTTTGTACAGTGTACCAATAAATGGCATTAATTGTATGAATAAAAATTAAATTAACATTTAAATGAAACCTATTTAATTTAATAATTTAAAAAAATCAACAAGAAAAACATTTTAAGTAAGTTATGAAATTTGGCTCTGTAAACTAAAGAAGAAGTGAAGAATCTAGCCGTAATTGTTGATTTGACATCAAATCAAAATGTGATGTTTTTCTGTCCACGTCAGGCATTTTGGTGTTTCTGGGCACTTTGCTCCTGGCTGATGGAGCAATACGTGCCTCCAGAATTTTACACAATCGATTACTGATCAACATCCTCAGAGCGCCAATGCTGTTCTTCGATACCACACCGTCAGGAAGGGTGGTCAACCGCTTTGCAAAAGTGAGTCTGAAGCTACAATATGGTCAAAAAATCCACTACAAGAATTGTTTTTATTTTTATTACTGTTTTAAGCGGTGGCTTAGTGGTTAGCGTGTTTGCCTCACATCTCCAGGGTTGGGGGTTTGATTCCCACCTCTGCCCTGTGTACGTGGAATTTGCATGTTCTCCCTGTGCTTCGGGGGTTTCCTCCTGGTACTCTGGTTTCCTCCCCCAGTCCAAAGACATGCGTTGAAAGCTGACTGGCATTTCCAAATTGTCTGTAGTGTGTGAATGGGTGTGTGATTGTGCCCTGTGATGGATTGGCACCCTGTCCAGTGTGTCCCCCACCTCATGCCACGAGTCCCCTGGTCCAGGCTCGACCCTGTGTAGGATAAGTGGTACCTAAAATGGATGGATTAAAAAAAGCTTCTTTTTTTTTTCTAAAACGTATACTGAAAATTGCAAAAAGGGCATGGTGACTGAACCAATATCATGTGTTTGTCATTAAGATTTTGACAGTGATTCATATTTTGTGTTTTCAATTCATATTTACTTGCCCTTAATCGCCTTATTTAATTACAGTTATTTTCCTGTGTCCTGAATGTCAGTTTTGTTATCAATTTTTTGGAAAGTATTTTTTATTAACAATGTTAGCAATGTTTCATCACATCTCATCTAAGATTACTTTTTGAGCTACACTATATGGCCAAAACTTTCACTAGAACTAAGAGGCCCAAACCTGTTCCAGCATGACAATACCCCTGTGCACAAAATGAGCTCCATGAAGATTGGAGAAAAAGAACTTAAGTGGCCTGCAGAGAGCCCTGACCTTAACCCCACTGAACACCTTTGGGGTGAACTCCAGCTGCACCCCAGGCCTGAATGGGCAATTCTCCACAACCGCACTCCAAATTGTAATTGAAAGCCTTCCCAGAAAAGTGGAGGTTATTATAACAGCAAAGGCAGGACGAAATCTGGAATGGGATGTTTAAAAAACTTTTGGCCATACACTATAAATACCAACAGATGTTTTAAATGCATACATCAGAAGTTACCTGGATAACCTTTGCCAGCAGCATAGAACTAATAACTAGATGGCAGCAACACCAACCAGTTTTTCTATCCTTTGCCTCTAAGGTGATACTCATATATGAAGCACATGGAGTATATAAGCATGTTTTTTTTCTCATTTAGGACATGCTTACAGTGGACGAGATGATCCCCATGTCTTTCCGTTCTTGGATCCTCTGTCTGTTTGGCGTCCTTGGCACCTTATTTGTCATCTGTCTTGCCACTCCAATTTTCACAGCAGTCATTGTGCCTCTTGCTGTGGTCTATTACTTTGTGCAGGTAATATAGTAACCTATTTACAAAAGAGTCTAAATTTCACATTGTCTCTAGTGTATGCCAAATAGACTTGACATTTAGCAAGGTTGATTTTTGTAACACTGGCCAAACTGTAACATTCACATATCTTCACAGCTTCTAAATGCCTTAAGGATTTGTGAAGATAATGCCAAAAAGAGTGTGAAATAATTAGGCATTTCTCTTTTTATTTAATCTGGCCAAAGTATTTTTCTGTAAATATTCCTGAATCAGGATAACAGTATGTTGGCATTAGCATGGCCAAATGTCTCTATGTTCTTCCATGTTGTTTTGTGTTTCAGAGGTTCTATGTGGCAACTTCAAGGCAGCTGAGGCGATTAGACTCTGTTTCCCGTTCTCCCATCTACTCCCATTTTGGAGAAACGGTAGCTGGCCTTTCTGTCATTCGAGCTTACAGACATCAGGATCGCTTTGTGGAACACAACAAAGTCACTATTGATAACAACCTCAAGAGCACCTACCCTTGGATTGTTTCTAATAGGTATGTACCTTTGAGATTTGTGTAATATTTTCAATATTTTTATGAAGATGGGTTCTCCATTTCCTAATCATCTTCTCTGAGTCCTATTTTTTAACTGTTTCATGTTGGTTTTTAAATTGCAGATGGTTAGCCATCCGACTGGAGTTCCTGGGTAATCTGGTGGTGTTTTTCTCAGCATTGTTTGCAGTGATATCTCGAGATTCCCTGGACAGTGGGTTGGTTGGACTATCCATCTCCTATGCTTTAAATGTGAGACCACCACTAATAAAACATTTGTGTCAAGATTTATAGAATTGCAAATGGAAGCTTGCAACTGGAATTTACACAAAGCCAGTGGGTAGACTTTAAAGTAGCCTGCTATAAAGTGTAAAGAGAACATTTGATCATGTATCAGCTATGTATCATTTGTTTTTATAGTTATATTTGTGTCAAATATTTCACACATCCGTGAAAAGTCTCCGCCTCCTTTTTGTTTATTGGTTCTCTGGTTTATGTCATGTCTCCGCCCCCATTCATTCATAGGTTTTCTGTTTATGGTTTAATTATGAGTTTCAGGCGTTTGTTTCTGATTTGTCTGTGTATTTAAGACTCTTCCCGTTTCCGCTTCCTCGCGGAGTATTAGAGTAGAGTTCTTCCTAGCATGTGCTGTACGCCTGCTACCTTCTTGCTTTCTCTTGCCCTTAGTTCATGGTTCCTAGACCATAGCTCATAACTCATAGTTCATGGTTCCTAGACCATAGCTCTCAGCTCATAGTTTGTAGTTCCTAGTCCATAGTCTAGTTTTGTGCGTTTGCTTCTGTTTTGTTCTGCTTTGTTCTCATGCTTCATGCTTTTTGGAATTACTGCCATGTGGATTATCTCTTGTGGATTATTGCCCTACCTTTTTTGTGGATTATGGGTTGTTTCCCCTTTTTTATGTTCCATTACTTTTGAAGTAAACTGTTCCTAATAAACTGACTTTTCCCCCTGCGCATGCATCCTGCCTCCCTCCATCCGTATATCATAACAGGTTGCTTAAGTGTGGGTGTTTTGTTTATTCTTATTTCTTTGTGGGCATTCATCAAAGATATCTTATTTTTGAACTTCTCTCTTGAAAACCCATTAGGTGACTCAGACACTGAACTGGCTTGTGAGAATGACTTCAGAGCTGGAGACGAACATTGTCGCAGTGGAAAGGGTCAGCGAATACACAGAGATTAAAAATGAGGTACTGTTTAAGCGGTTATCTTATTTACCACAGAAGTAAATAGAGACTCTTTTTTTTTTTTTCCTTCTCCAATTACACTGAGGCATTCATTCATTCATTTCTCTTTAACAGCTGGTGAGAATGTATTCCAGAAATAATGGGTGCAAGGAGGCTCAATGATCATACATAAACAAATTAATGACTCTTAATCTTTTTCTGCATGAATTCAGGTGTTTGTTGATTATTTAAGTGTGTTAAAGCATGGTTATTTGCTGTGCTGTGATATTAACACCAGGGATAGACTATCACATATTCTCTGACTGTTTTATTGGTGTCTTTCATTCCCCTGATTAATGTGTGTAAATACAAAGGCTATTAGTAGCACATATTTAAATATAATACAGCAATCTGTATAACTATGTTTGTGCTGAATTGTTCTGTGTGATATTCTTTATTGCTGTTTAGTGACTCCAAGGAAAAGGGTTTAAAAATGTCTTGATATGGACTTACAAAATGATTTAGGCCTATTTTCTTTTTCATTTCTGTGTCTAGGCTCCATGGCTCACAGATAAATGTCCTCCAAAGGATTGGCCCACTGCAGGGAAGATCCGATTTGAGGACTACAAGGTCCGATACCGACCGGAGCTGGAGCTTGTTCTTCATGGCATCACCTGCAACATTGAAAAAACTGAAAAGGTAAAGCATTCTTAAGGTTAGGAGTGTAACGATACACCAGTATGATGTTTGATTTTTTTCCCTCCTTTTAAAAAATGTTTTGGAAATGACATGCATGTAGGCACAAAAGAAAAGTGTTTGCGATATCAGCTGAAGCTCACGAGTTCGAATCCTAAAATGTTGTTACACCTCCCTGTGATGCAGCATGAGTAGCAGTTCAAAAAGATGCGATTTATACTTCTGTAATCACATCTCTACGAGCATGTCATGCATGAACGCTCGCACAGGGTGAAGTCTTTATAAATGCACCTAATGTGACCGGGTGTTGCATGAACCACACCAGAATTTAATGTTTCACACCAGAAGAGTTCAATGTTTTATTGTAATAAACTGAAGCATAACTGTTTTGAAAAGTGCTAGTAAAAAGTCTAGTTTGTTACATGGTGAAAAGTGTTAACATGCTGCAGAGTGTAATAATATAGCACAGAGAGCAAGAGAACATTTTAATTCAGTATGTATAGAAAATTAAAAAAAACAATTATAAAGTAAATTCTCACTGAAAACTTTTCTGAAGTGTTTTCACTCGTCTGTATTGAGCAGCGTGAGTGGATTTTGTATCAAAGCACTTCAGTATACCTAGGAATGATTGATGCTTTGGTTACTACTTGAGAAAGTAAGAAAAAGTAAATTGTTTGATCCTGTAGGGTTAAACCGGACATTATAATGAACTATAGTCGGTATAAACCCCTGCAATTTAAATTCACATATAACGCATCATCATTATTTGTAGTTTTCCATAAATAAATCCATTAAACAATAATGTGATCACATGCCTATGTGTGAAGCAAACATGAAACATGGGGAAACTAAGTTGTGTTGTTTGTTTATACTCGCTGTTCAGTGTGAGTATATGGAGGATCAATAGTAAAGACACCAGTCTGAGAAACTAACGTAGCGAATGTCGAAACTGGGGTTTTTACAAAGTGTTTTCATCAATATCTATCGCAAGCTCTTTTAAGATTTTCAGAAAGCACAGATCATGAGCACACCAATAGATGGAAAGTGCTAGTTGCAATTTTATTTGATTGTTTTATTAATTTTATTGTTTACACTTTATTGTTTAGTATTTTACATTTAAAACACCCCAGATGTATTTTGAACAATACTACTTCTGAATTAAAGAATGTATTCTTAATTTGATTAAACGCATGCAAGAAATGACAAGACATCTCATCAAATTGATTCTGAGCTCGCAACCAGACACACACCAACCAATCAGTGCGTAATTAGCTTGTGGGAGGACTAAGCGCTAGCACATGTGTCTCTGCCTGCCACACTTACCCATGATCCATCTCTCGGTATTGCGACATAAAGACGCAAATGTATGTTGATGCAGAAGTATAAACCAGGCTTAACACCAGCCCGTGGCATCACCCCTCCCTGCCAGCAGAGCTTACAGTCCCCAGCATTCAGACACAACCTCTGCCAAACATTTCCAGTTTACACTTTTGGACTCCTTGGAATATAAACTCAACAAAAATAATTCATTCATTGCAAAGTCTTGCCAAACATTGTGGTTGTATACATTTTGTGTTTAAACATCTATCTCGGTCTCTTGGTTTAACCTTTTGGATTTTCCTTTGGCAGAATGATTATACAGAATCTACTCATGCTCTGACTACTGCTTGGTTACCGACACTGATTTGGTTTGTGCTTTCCCTTTGTATGCTATGATTGTGTATTACAGTGCCTCAGCACATGGATCCTCTCTCTTGCTGAGTCTAGTTTGTTACATGGGGGAAAAAGTGTTAACATTCTGCAGAGTGTAATAACATAGCACAGAGAGCAAGAGAAGATTTTAATTCAGCAGCATATATAGAATGTCGTTATTAATAAAAAATAAATAAATAAAAAGGTAACAGAAAAGATGTGGGAGGCTGGACATGTGAAACTCAAGTGGACTGAAAAAGAAGCTTGTATTGATTTGTTGTGCTGTCTGAATAAGGGGTATAAGCATTGCCAGTCTCTAAGACTGCACCAGTAATGGCTCAATGCACCACAGACTGACAGTTTCAAAAATAGGGTTCAAATTAAACCTCCCCTCTTCTGTCTGAAGAAGAATCCTGCAGATGTAGAAGAGCTGGGGTTCTGATGTAGCCTTGGTGCAAAGCCTCAGAAATGTAATTTCTTCTGGAGAGGTTGAACACAAGTTGGGCAGTTGCATTCTGGATCAGTTGCAGGGGTCTGATGGTATGCAGAAGAAGACCTTACAGGACCGAGTTGCAGCAGTCCAACTTTGAGATGGCAAGGCACTGCACAAGCAGCTAAGTGTCATCCGTGGAGAGGAAAGGTTGGATCCTCCTCATGTTACAAAGGAGAAACCTACGTTACAAGGTTGAGCAGGTCGATGATGGTCATGTGGAGATATGGAGAGTACATGCTCTGGAACACTTCCTTGAACTCATGATTATAATTTCTTGGGTGGTTTCTAAACTCTCTATAGACTTGGAGGCTATGGTGATTGTGGGACAAGACAGACAGTTCTAATGACAGTGAAAGAACCAGAATGTGTGTATTTTTTTTCCACATTGCAATGGTGCAATGTGATGGCTGCCACACCTTTAGGGTATATGTGCTTTTTAGTCTAAGTGCTAAAAAGTAAGAGAAGAGGGTGGATGTTTCAGATGGCCTGCTGTCTGGAAGGGGGACACAAGATACAGTTGTGCAATTATGGAAGTCTCCTGATGGCTGTCTACAAGCATCTCGAAAATGCCTGTAGTGTTAGAGACAAGTCAGGACATGCCTGGTCATCAAACCCAGAGATGGCTCTGTGTTCTGGCAATGTGAATATGGAAAAAATGTATCGCGCAGGTCCATTGGTCCCCAGTGGGATAGGTGAGTGGCAATCACATGCTTATGAGAAGACTGAGGGAGAGGCCCTCCCTGCTTAAAGGTAGTGTGACAGACCGGCCTCTAAAAGCATTTGAAGACGGGACTGTGGTGTCTTAAAGCTCCATGGAAATTGTCCTTTTGGCCATGCTGGCTTCATGATTCCAAAACCTGGCAGCAGATTAATTTGGACTCAAAGGTTTGCACCAACCACACCAGATGATTTGTATAAACCAAGCTGGAAGAGCTTCACCTCATACCTTGGCCCAGAAGCCCTGTGCCAGGAATGAGTTGTCAGTCAACTCCCTTAGATTAGGGGCTCAACAGTGGCGGAATAGCTGACCTATTATCAGTGCCTGTCATATACAATACAATATCATAAGCACTTGGGAAGTACACATCCGACTGTAGTGTTTCATTGAGTGAGGCCAGCAATGTGACACAAGCATCATTATTTATTCATCAAAGCACATGCCACAGAACCTGGGTGTGAGTGAGCTGGGGCCTGAACAAATCCCCTATGAAAGCTCAGTAAAGTCTTTTGTCACAGGGGCCATACAGAAGAGTACATTTGATGTTGTGCTTTTTATTGCACCATCCAAGCTTACAGCTTGCTTTGAGTCTGCCATAGGTGTGAGCTGGCAAGGGCAGTACCAGACCCCTCCCTGTATTTACTTGCCAAGACTGTAGTTGAAAGTGGTGGCTTAAATGGTAAGCCATTATGAGCCTGGGAGAACCTCTCAGATATTGTTTTAGACATAGCATCCTCACACCCATCTGCATAGAAATCCTGTAATAATCCTGTAGTCCTACTATCAGTCTTGTATTACAGAAGAGTGTGCATGTTGCAATTGTTTGTGATACAAAATTTACATAATTTAAGCTATTAAGAACCATTGGATTATTTAATTATTGTTTATACATACATAAACAAGGAGCACAGTGTTAGTGGCTCAATGGTTAAGGCTCGGGGTTATTGATCAAAAGGTTGGGGGTTCCAGCACTGCCAAGCTGCCACTGCTGGGCTTCTTCTTACTTACAGGACATTACCTAATGAAGCTGTTACTTCTTTACTCATTATGAACTAACCATTATTAAGGCAGCTGCCTACTGTATGTGTTGTTCATGTTAGCATATGTTACTTAATGTTAGTCAAATGTTAATCGAAACTGTGTTACTGATCATTTAAAATCATTATATCGAGTATAATCTGTCGGAGAAGTTGACACTTGAAGCAACTATAACATTTTATACGTAAATAGATACATTGGCTGTACATGTCAATGTTCTGGATGGACTGTATTTTATTTAATTACAACAGTCTTGGCCTGGACATATTGTCACAGCTCATGTAGTTGTTTTATATATATAACTTTAATCTTCATGTAAAGAGCAGAGTTGGAAAATGGTTAATATTTCAATAATATTACAAAACTGTTACTGTAATTATTTATATTAATTACTTATTATTAATTACTTATAAATTCTTACATCCATTGGCAATTTCTCCATTTTCACCTCGTCTTCAACAATGTCATGTATATTTTTTCAGAAATTACACATGTAATTAATCTTAAGGTGGGTTCTAAATAAATTCTGTATAAAATTCATGTTATGTCTTTAAATTTAAAACCACTTGAGGACTTGACCTCACTGTACTGGTCTTTTTGTAAGGGGAATGGATACTCGTTCCAATATTGCCCTTATCCTGATACCCCTAATGTGAATTTGGGTGAGGATCCATTTGCAAGAGGTTTAATAAAGCTTGCAGCAAACAAAGTGAAATCGCAATCCAAATATCCAAAACAATAAGTCAGGCAGAGGTCAAAATGGCCTTGTTGAACTTGACAAGCAGTCAAGTTCAATAAGGCAAGTGAGTAATCCACTGACAGGTCTGATAAACAAGACAAGGATTCAAGGCAGAAAAAGACTCAGAACTCTGGCATGCACTGAGATTGGCAAGACTTGATTTGCAATGACTCCATGAACTACTTAAATACTATAAAACCAGGATGTCTGGATGTTTAATCAAAATTGTGAACATTCTCCTGGTGTTAGGTTTAGGAATATTCTGAGTACATGTACAAAGCATGTACTTCATGTGGATTATTGTTGCTTTTTTATGTCCTGGTCTATATATAACTATTATATAGTTGCTGCATCAACTATATAATTAAACTAATCAAATTGGATATATTTGCCAGATATGTTTTGAATCTGACACGGACCATTTTCTCTCAGCAGCAACTGAGCAAAGGATATGACTTGGTGCATGCTAGAGACTGATACTGTGACTGAAAAACACTGAATTGCTTGTGCGTAAAATATATCTGCCATATGCAGTGCATCTTTATTGAACTAATCCAGGAATCAGCTTTAGGAGAGGCAGCACTCAAAATCACAATATGTAAAATATAATATGAACTGAAGACCAGGAGACCTGTCTAAAGTGTCATATTTTCACAAATGCATGCAGATAATGAGTCATTATTCTAACCAGCAGTTGAGAAAGGGATCATGGGGTCAAAGACCCAACCACACAGCAGTCATTCCAGTTAAAAGCATAATCATGGGAAGTAAACAGTCCACAACTAGACTGTGTTATATGACTGTTTTACAGATTGGCATTGTTGGCCGAACAGGCGCAGGCAAGTCCAGCCTGACCAACTGTCTGTTCCGCATCATGGAGGCAGCCGAGGGACGTATCATAATAGACGGAGTCGACATCTCCACCCTGGGCCTCCACACTCTCAGGAACCGATTAACCATTATTCCACAGGTGATTCATAGATTCCTTGTCCATGTACTGTAAAAAAAAAAAAATATATATATATATATATATATATATATATATATATATATATATATATATATATATATATATATATATATATATATATATATATATATATGTATGTATATATATATATATATATATATACAGTTACAAATATACTTGAAAAGCTTGATCCCGAATCATCAGTATCTGATTTCAGCATTTAACAGATTAATATAGTGGTCACATAAGCAGCATACATCAATAATTTATATAGGATTAAAGCTACTACAGACATCTGCATTTGAACCCATGCAATGTGTTATTCAGAGTGTATACTGTTTATTCTATCTTTATTTATTTACATACATTCATAAGTAATTTAATTTATTGACATGCATGCTAAGAATGATTAGCATTACTGTAGTTACTGAATAATTCATAGCAGTTGTTGAATTAAATGCGTAGACTAAAAGGCATATATTTAAAGGAGATAACAAAAACTGTGGACTATAGAATAAAATATATTAGAACATCATATCAGTTCTCACTGCAGGAGATCTTATGAATGAGGATGGATTCTTCTGTGTTTTTTAACCAATTAACTATCACTGTTAAGTTTCCACGCTTTGACATTTACATTTAATTCATTTGGCAGAAACTTTACTCCAGAGCAACCTATGAGTGAGGCAGAATACATTCAGTGAAAATTATACAAGCGCTCTAGAACTTAATATGCACTAACACTGACCAGAAGCAAAATGCACTATCTTTGTAAGACAATTTGTAAGTGAGAAGTCTTGACTAATCTTCTCAGCCTGTTGCCACTGCAATCCCCAGCAAACAAAGTGAAAATTAATTCATTCATTAATGTAAATTTGCATTTGCAGGACCCGGTGTTGTTCTCTGGAACTCTACGGATGAATCTAGACCCTTTTGAGGCGTTCAGTGATGAGGAGTTATGGAAAGTTTTAGAACTGGCTCACCTGAAGGATCATGTGGCGACACTGGCAGCAGGGTTGCAGCATGAAGTCGCAGAAGGAGGAGAGAATCTCAGGTAGGATTAAACCTGACCATTTGAATTAGGGATGTATTGCGCATGCCACAACATACAGTATATCTGTATCTGTTTATTACTCCAAATATATGTATTTGGATTTAAACCTAAAGTGAACTAGATTTTTTTTAAAATTAAATATGAACCAAGTTGTCCTTCCTTGGACCAAATTTGGCAGGTACTAACTACTGCATACCAGGAACACCTCACAAGACCTGCCGTTTTGGAGATTCTCTGACCTAGCCATCACAATTGGGCCCTTGTCCAAGTCTCTCAGATCCTTATGCTTGCCCATTTTTCCTGCTTTCAACACAACAACTGACTGTTCACTTGCTGTCTAATATATTCCACATCCCACCCTTTGGCAGGTGCCATTGTAATGAGATAATCAATGTTATTTGCGTCACCTGTCTGTGGTTTTAATGTTATGGCTGGTGGGTATGGGTGTGTGTGTGTATGTGCGTGTATGTATGTGTGTGTATATATATATATATATATATATATATATATATATATATATATATATATATATATATATATATATATATATATATAAGTCTTGCAAATGCAAAGAAATGTAGTACTGTAGAGCAAAGATGCCTTCAAAATAATTTAATTAAATGTTTCGATATTTAAAAAAATAAATAAATAAATACCATAAAGAACAGTAGTAAATGAAAGTCAATATTTGGTGTGACAAAAAAATAAAAATAAAAATAATAGTCTCCGGTACAATTTGTGCAGTTTTATAAGGAAATGAGCTGGTAAGTTTTATTGAGCATCTTGCAGAACCAGCCACAGTTCTTCTGGAGACTTTGACTTTCGCACTTGCTTCTTATTTTTGCAGCAAAACCCAGCAACCTGAAATGAAGACGGACACAGTTTTTGTTTCATCCAGCTGTATTTACTCAATGCATCTTATAACATCCAAGTGAAAGATATAATACCAACATGTCAGAAAAAAATTTAAAAATAAAAAAAACAGAATCACTGAGTTGGAAAAAGGATCACCCCCCTCCTAAAAATGTAAACTCAGTCAGGTGTAGCTAATCACTTTCTCAATGGCACACAAAGCCACTTGGCTTTCAACTGTGATCAGCTGTGATCATTTTGATTAGCTCAGCATGAAAAGAGCTTTCCTGGAGCATTTTGTACTGAAGCAAACAATCAACTCTGGGTGGCAAGGCACTGTCAAAAGATCTCCGGGATAAAGTTGTGGACAGGCACAAGTCAGGAAATGGATACAAAAAAATTCAAAGGCTTTATCAATGTCTAGAAGCACAGTGAAGTCTATTATTAAGAAGTGGAAGGTATTTGGTACAATACAGACCCTCCCTGGATCAGGATGTCGCTCCAAACTGGATGAAAGAGCCAGGAGGAAACTGGTCAGAGAGGCTACCAAGAGGCCTACAGCAACTCTGAAGCAGATGCAGGAATTTATGACAGAGTGGTCATTGTGTGCATGTGACAACAATATCACAAATTGTCCACAAATGTGGCTTGTATGGGAGGGTTGTAAGAAAAAAGCCACCCACGACTGAGCTTTGCCTAAACGCACCTTGAAGATTCTGAGCCAACATGGAAAAAGGTGTTATGGTCAGATGAATTATTTGGCCTCAACACCAAATGATATGTCTGGCGGAAATCCAATACAGCTCACCATCCAAATAACACCATTCCTACAGTAAAGCATGGAGGTGGTAATATCCTGTTATGGAGGTGTTTCTCTGCAGCAGAGACTGGAGCACTTGTCAGGATAGAAGGAAAATCTGCTGCCCTCTGCCAGAGAGTTGTCAATGGGATGAAGGTTCAGCTTCCAACATGACAATGACCCAAAGCACACAGCAAAACTGACCACACAGTGGTTGAAGGAGAAAAAGGTGAATGTCCTTGCATGGCCTAGTCAGAGCCCAGACTCAAACCCCATTGAAATTTGTGGAATGACTTGGAGACTGCAGTCCACAAACGGTCGCCATCAAATTTAACTGAACTTGAGCAGTTCTGAAAAGAAGAGTGGGCAAATATTGCAAAGTCTAGATGTGCAAAGTTAGTAGAGATATATCCCAACAGACTAAAGGATGTAATTAAAAAATTAAGGCAAATTAAAGCAAGGGGGTGATCCTTTTTCCAACTCAGTGATTCTGTTTTTTTATTTAAAAAAAAAAAAATTCTCTGAAATTTTTGGTGTTGTATCTTTCACTTGGATGTTATAAGTTGCACTGAGCAAAAAACTGTGTCTGTCTTCATTTCAGGCTGAAAAGCAACAAAATGTGAATATTTTAAAGGGGGGTGATTCTTTTCTATATCCACTACACACACACACACACACACACACACACACACACACACACACACACATATATATATATATATATATATATATATATATATATATATATATATATATATATATATATATATGCAGCATAAATAATTGCTGCACTGAAAAATAACCTCACAGAAATAGTGAAACTCAACATTTAGTGGCTACAAAGTGTTCTGCCTTAGGTAATCACCATTTAAGCTCAATCACAAGGGCATGGCATTTCAGCCACACCAGCACTGAGACTGGGATCCACTGTACATACCTCCACAGTGCAAATCTGTGCGACTCAGTACTGTAACTTTCAAATCCCACCGCCTACATGTCAGCTGAGGCACGATCTGTTTAAGGCTGGAAGGCCTAGGCTAATTAATGATCATATTCAGATGGTAGATTATCTTTTCGGAATGAGGAACATGCAGATATGTGGAAACACTGATGAAACTAAGCAAAATAAAATTCCTATACCTCTCCTCCTAGAACAATGCACACAAGATGTCCCCTTAAACATATAGAAAGAAAATAAAGATACTAGTAATATTTTTACTTGTTGCATGCATGGATAAAACACTGCAAATTATAGCTGAAATATTCACCAATGGCTTTTTGTTGAGGCTGAGGTGAGGACTATGGCTACACAGTTTTCCCCTCATCAGGAATTTATATACTTGTTAATTTCTATTAATTTGTAATAATGAGCTTAATTAGCTAACTAGCTTGCCATAGATTTTTGCATTTTCTTAGATACTAATTTTTAGCCTGGTCCATTAGGTTTCCCATAGGACTGGGCAGGGAACTAATACATTTATCATTTGTTAACCCTTGCATCTAAAAGAGCATAGCTCTTGCAATGATAAAAAAAAAAAAGTAGCAGGGTCTCCAGATGTAATAAATTTCTTCTGAGGGAGAATGATTTGGATATTTGGATTTGATCAATGCGGGGTCTGTATGTATCCCAATATAAATGAAAAATGTCTAAGATATTTTGGTTTGGAAGTGAGTGGTCCATGTCATTTTTGGATTTAAGGTATTACTGTTTGAATTACTCTTTGAATTAAAAGTAAAACTCTGAATGCTAGCCTTCTTTTATGCTCTCTTTTCCATGTGCTATATATGAGGGAAATAATTATTTTGTACCAGAAGCATCCAGAGGATGGGACTGAGCAGGCACAGTGATGAATCTACTTGTCCAGTGGGCTAGCTTTTATGCATTTATGATTTGTCCACCCCTGGTCTGGAATAACGTTGGAGGGATGGTGTTTTTCATGTTGGTAGAGCGTGCTGTCTATCACATCAGTTCATAGGTGTTCAACTGGGATGAGATCTGGAGACCCACAGCACACCAGTGACTGGTGGCCATAGCATATGATTTACGTTCAATCAATGAGCCCATGTGTCCTGTGGGCTGGAGTCATCCACTCCCATCAGGACAGAAATGTTTCATCATAGGATAAAGCAGATCAGTCAGAAGAACTTTTATATTGACTTGCAGTGACCCTTCTCTCTAAGGGGAACCCATGTCAGAAAAATGACATAACAGAGACTACTATTATTAATCTTTAATTCATCACCTGTCTGAATGTGTGCTCACTTGGACGTGTGGATAGCTAATGTGATTGTAACCTTCAAGGCTCTGTGGCTAGACAAGTACATAATAAGTATCAGACGCTGTGTCTGCATCAGGGAACTTTTCATCACATTGCCTATAGCCATTTGAATCATTCTTCATTGATCTCCCACTCAGCAACAATGCACTGAATTGTTAAAAACAGATGTTAGAAGTGGACGTGGATCGTTATTTTTAATTGGAATCAGCAGTATTATGTATCATTAATGTTGTATGGAATTATATGTAAAACATACATAGCTTCATCAAAGGTTATTACGTAAAAAAAGTAGTGTCAAACAGATTAATTAACCTGACCATTAAATGCATGTTGTGTCACATTGTGGAAAAAGCCATAAACGGCATTTGTGGAATCTTTTCACTTTATATTTCCAGAGGTTAAAGACATTGTGTTATGGTCAACTTTTGCAACACTTGGAGAATAATGAGGACACAGAGTAACTGTTCAGATTGGTGTCTTGGATATGTCTATTTTACTTTTTTACTTGTTATATCCAGTCTTTTTTTGCATTTTTTCCCCTCATACTTACTATTCCATACTATTTATTAGCCTATTAATACAATTATTCATTTACTTAAATTGTTCAATGAAAATTGACATGGACAGAATGTACTTACTTATGACCAAATGTGGGCGGATAACTCATTTATGTGTCTACTGAACAGTCACTACTAGATGTAGACAATTTGTGATTTATTGTTTTATTTTTTTTACAGTGTGGGCCAGAGGCAGCTGCTGTGTCTGGCTAGGGCTTTGCTACGAAAGTCAAAGATCCTGATCCTGGATGAGGCCACAGCCGCTGTCGATTTAGAGACCGATGAACTGATTCAGAGCACCATCAACCGAGAGTTCTCCCAGTGCACTGTGCTCACCATCGCCCACCGCATCCACACCATCCTGAACAGCACACGGTAAAATCTAACAGTGGAAACGATTAAATGAAATGTGTATTCACTACTCAAATATGTTCAAATGTCATATTTACTTATCTGAATTCAGTTACAAGAAATCTGAAAACATGTTTAAAGAACTCAGTTTGAGTTACGTCATTTGTGTGTGAAATTTTAACGTAAGCACAACTCATGTGACTCAAGTTTTAGTTACTCAAATAATATTAATTCAAAACTAGAACAAACATTCTTTTTTCAAATTTCTCCCAAAACACCTCATACAAACACACACACACACACACACACACACACACACTTCTCACAGAAAATACAAACAGTGAACAATATACTGTAAGTCAGAGGTATTCAACTGAAATTTGTAAAGGTCACGTTTCTTCAAATTCCTTCCTTATTACGGTCTGAATTAGTTCTGAAAAAGGCTGCTAATCATATAAATAAGGCACATCAGATATGGCTGTTTTGTTTTAATGCATGGCACGGTACTGCAGCTGGTAGTGTTGCTGTCTCACAGCAACTGGCTACTGGCTGGATTGGCTAAGACAAATTGCTCCTAGGTGCAAATGAGTGTGTAAAGGTGTGTGTGTGCATGGCTGCGCCATTCAGGGCGTAGTTCTGCCTCACACCCAGTGTTCCCGGGATAGATCCATGAGGCCCTGATAGGGATAAAACAGTTAATGAAAGCGAGTGAGTGAGCTGTTTTATTTGTAATATAGCTTAATAAATAAAAGAGCATTTTAAAATTGTATTAATTAGTTTTTTTTTAAACTTGGCTTATTGAATTTTAAACAGGTGTAAACAAAAGAATAAGTTAAGTGAACTTCAATGTTTATAACTTACCCGTACTCAAAGCAATCGATTTTTATACTTAAATGATTCAATGCAATCAGTTTCCTTAAGGGATTTAAGTAAACTTAACCCGTCAGGTTTTACTATGTATCAATAGTTTGCTAGGATAGCTACTTTGACCTGTAAATTGGTTTTAAAAAGAAAGGTTTCGTATTTATAAAAAGCTAAACATTTTGGGGGTTTTATTTCACCTTGTAACTCTCAGGTTAAAACTGTCTAACTACATAATCAAATTTATGTTCAATCATTTGTTCATATTCAGTAACCACTCTATCAGAGTCAGGTATCCTTTATCCCAATCACTGGATGTGTGGTGGGAATACACCCTGGATGGGACACCAGTCCATTGCAACACACACACACACACACACACACACACATTCACATTCACATTTACATTCACGTTCACACAGTAATTCATAGGGGCAATTTAGCACAGCCACTCCACCTATGCACATGTTTTTGGTGGAAGGAAACCAGAGAACCCAGAGAAAACCCATACAGACATGTCAAAGAATACAGACAGTAACCCAAGCACAGGGCCAAACCAGGCACTTTGAAGCTACGAAGTAGCAATGCTACCTTCTGCACCACCTTCCAGCCCCTGTGATATAATTCAATCCCTCCGGGATTTTGCGATCACAGAAATTAACGCAAAATCAAGGAAACTCTGAATATTCGTAGGATCTTGCAATTTTTAAACCTCCGTGCTAAGTGGGATGATGTGATTCACTGGGAAGTGCATACACAGTTCAACACTGTGACACTCAGGCCTTTATTTAAGATCCAAAATGAAAAGTGCTAATTTGCATACGCAATTGGGATAAATTGTGTGTGCAAATAGTCAGCATGTTGTGAGTGCTTCACAAAGAATAACTGCATTGATTACATCAATGCAAAGTCGAAAGCAGAAATCATATATAAATCGGGTTTTTGCATACGCTAAATGTTCCTGCCATGGTTGGTTTGTATCTTTTAAGAAGCAAGAAAGACTAAACTGAACCTGAAAACTTACCACAGACTAAAGGCATTTATCCCTGTGGTTATCATGACACTGATTACGCATTCTAACTTTTTTTGTTCTGAAGGAACAAAACAAGCTGTAATCAGTATTCTAATCTTGGCTCCTAGCTTGTCAATATAATCCCTTTCTCTTGTTTTCCACAGGGTGATGGTTCTGGATGCTGGGAAAATAGTGGAGTTTGATTCCCCAAGTGTGCTAATGGAGAAGAAGGGCCACTTTTATGCCCTGGCCAGAGAAGCTGGAATCTCATCGATACAGTACTCAGTGCTGTGAACTTTTTAGCAGTGCCTGAATTGGACATGAACTTGACTTGGAAATGAGAAGGTGCAGGTTTTAATGTGTTCAATGATTCTTTGTGACTATAAGCAAGGAAGAAATATGATATGATGATATAAGTCTCTGAAATATGAACCTCCACTAAAGGTAACAAAGCTGTAAAAACGTCATGGTTGCAACTGGTTTCTGCATTGTACCTAATATACAATACCATTTGATTTTATTTGTAACATATTTTTTATCAGTAGACATTGTCACAAAGCAGCCTTACAGGAAAATGAATGTACATATTTAATGAACAAACGAGAGGTGACAATGACAAGGAAAAGCTATAAAGGCAGAGGTGATATATCTAGTGTGTACAGTGGAGTGCCCTATGAATGTTTTGTTTACGTTCTCCGAGACCATTAATATATGGTCTTTAATGTAACTGTCCATGTGTGGATGGTTACAACATAGACAGCAAAGTTCATGTTTGCATCTTTGTGTGTAAGATCTGTGTGTGTTAGTGTGCATGTATGTGTTTTCTTTTGCATATACTGTAAACGGGGTAGGCTATACAGTGGGGAAAAAAGTATTTGATCCCCTGCTGATTTTGTACGTTTGCCCACTGACAAAGAAATTATCAGTCTATGATTTTAATGGTAGGTGTATTTTAACAGTGAGAGACAGAAGAACAACAAAAAAATCGAGAAAAACGCATTTCAAAAAGTTATAAATTGATTTGCATTTTAATGAGTGAAATAAGTATTTGACCCCTTCGACTTAGTACTTGGTGGCAAAACTCTTGTTGGCAATAACAGAGGTCAGATGTTTCTTGTAGTTGGCCACCAGGTTTGCACACATCTCAGGAGGGATTTTGTCCCACTCCTCTTTGCAGATCCTCTCCAAGTCATTAAGGTCATTTTCAATGCCCTGGCTGAGGGAAGGAGGTTCTCACCCAAGATTTGATGGTACATGGCCCCGTCCATCGTCCCTTTGATGTGGTGCAGTCGTCCTGTCCCCCTAGCAGAAAAACACCCCCAAAGCATAATGTTCCCACCTCCATGTTTGACGGTGGGGATGGTGTTATGACTTGGGGTCATAGGCAGCATTCCTCCTCCTCCAAACACAGCGAGTTGAGTTGATGCCAAAGAGATCTGACCACACCTGACCACAACACTTTCACCCAGTTCTCCTCTGAATCATTCAGGCAAACTTCAGACGGGCCTGTACATGTGCTTTCTTGAGCAGGGGGACCTTGCGGGCGCTGCAGGATTTCAGTCCTTCACGGCGTAGTGTGTTACCAATTGTTTTCTTGGTGACTATGGTCCCAGCTGCCTTGAGATCACTAACAAGATCCTCCCATGTAGTTCCTGGCTGATTCCTCACCATTCTCATGACCATTGAAACTCCACGAGGTGAGATCTTGCATGGAGCCCCAGACCGAGGGAGACTGACAGTTTCTTCCATTTGCGAATAATCGCACCAACTGTTGTCACCTTCTCACCAAGCTGCTTGGCGATGGTCTTGTAGCCCATTCCAGCCTTGTGTAGGTCTACAATCTTGTCCCTGACATCCTTGGACAGCTCTTTGGTCTTGGCCATGGTGGAGAGTATGGAATCTGATTGATTGATTGCTTCTGTGGACAGGTGTCTTTTTACAGGTAACAAACTGAGATTAGGAGCATTCCCTTTAAGATTAGGGCTCCTAATCTCAGCTCATTACCTGTGTAAAAGACACCTGGGAGCCAGAAATCTTGCTGATTGATAGGGGATCAAATACTTATTTCCCTCATTAAAATGCAAATCAATTTATAACTTTTTTGAAATGCGTTTTTCTGGATTGCTTTGTTGTTATTCTGTCTCTCACTGTTAAAATACACCTACCATTAAAATTATAGACTGATCACTTCTTTGTCAGTGGGCAAACGTACAAAATCAGCAGGGGATCAAATACTTCCCCCCCTCCCCCACTGTATGTATGCCAGTAATGCTACTTGTTTGTGTGCAGTGCTACAGCACATGTTCTGTAGTATGTGAATTGCACAAAGAATGTGCACATACATGTATAAACTCAAGAATGTGTTCATCTTAATCCTTTTTTTTCAATATCTACATTATTTATGAATGTTTCCTCTCTCTTTTTTTTTTATAAGCCATTAATTCAATAAATTGTTTAAATTTAGTCAGTTAAACAAAATGTCCTTTTAATAAATGGCGTCTATATTCTTTCCTTTTTTTTTAACCTTATTCTTGATAGTGATCGTTGCAGTATTCATTAATTACAAGTGTTCATAGAATTCTGTTAAAGATGTAACCAAACACAAATACATTATTCAGAACGAACAGGTAATGTTTCTAAACAGATGCAAATACAGATAACGGTGCATGAGACCAGAGGTGTACGTCAGGACTGGGATCCTGCGGGTTGCAGCGAAAATGTTGCACAAGCGTGAATTTTTCTTTTTTTCTTTTTTTTTTTCTTTCATGTGTGCAAAAGGGAGCTATCAGATATGAAGCTTGCAAGGCGAAGAAAGGCCATGTCCATTAACATAAACATGCAGAGCACCTCAGTGTATTTACAGCATTCATTTATCCTTCATAGCTGATTTCTATATGACCATTTCTCCATCTCCTCAAAATTGCTGCTTTATACAAGTCCTATTTGCTTCGATATGAAGACAACCTGGTACTTCCACTGCAATGTGGTTTGTAAATCTTACATATACATTGAATTTATAAAGAAGAATTAATGCTAAGCATTAATATATGTGCAAATGAGTCCAGGTGATAGAAACACAGTATGACTGTAAAGAAAAAAGTTTTTGTTATTTGTAATATCTAGCATGTCTATTTGTCATATCCATATACTGTATGCTAGAGTATCAGCTGCTAAGGGTATATGTTCTTGTCTGACTAGACTGGAACCTGATGAGGTCTTTTGCTGTTACAGTCCATCTGCCTCAAGATTCAACATGTAGAGTTTTCTGAAATGCAGCCTGGTTGGTTAAATTGTAATAGAAACTAAACAGTCGCTTCTTCCATTTACAGCTAATAAAAGGCTACAGATTTCCAGCCTATTCGTTTCGTCACCTTGCCGGTCTAAACTCAAAGAATGCACTGAGAACTCATTTCTGGTGTTATTAATTTGGAACATTTATTCATCAGTAACTAGGACTGGTTATTAAGATTTTTCTGAATAAGATGCAATAATGGTCTTTCATCATAGCCTTGCTTTGATGCTCCCTTTATCTATCTTCCATGTCCTAAGAGCCTGTTGAGAGAACACACGCAAAGTAATCTAAACTGCACTCAGCACTGAGAGAGAGAGAGAGAGAGAGAGAGAGAGAGAGAGAGAGAGAGAGAGAGAGAGGGAGGGTGAGGGTGCTCACAGTGAATCTTGCATTTGATGGTTGAATCAGACTTGGATGCACATCTCTGTCTTTCGTTTTCCACACTTCACAGTAAGTCTGTAAATATTTTCAGCTATTCAGCTACAATGATATTGTAGGAATTATGTATTGTAACAAAATCTGGAAAGTGGATGGTGTCAGAATGAAATTGTCAATTTTTAAAACCACCTGTTAGCTTTGAAAATGTGAACTAACTTGACCATACCTCACCAGCAGACATTTTTAAATATTATTTTGAAGTGTTTAAGTGTTTTAAATTGACAGTTTTAATTATTTAATTAATGGCAGTGTAATACTATTGTAGTAATTATGTTGTGGTATAATTATGGTAATTATGCACTTTTTTCTACAATTATAAGGACATGTTTTTGCGCAGCTTATTTTTTCATTATTTAATTGAATGATGATTATTTTTTCATTGTCTTACTGTGTTTATTTTTGTCAGTGTGCTCTCAGGTATGCTGCCGGTATTGAATGGGAACACTGACTCGCTTATATAGAATCTTAAATGGCTAAATAGAATTAAAGATTGTTGTCTGGTATTATAATCCCTAGGCATGCTTTTCTTTTGTGACATTTTGTCCTTACACATGCATAATTATAGAAAAAGCTGATAAGGCACCAGTAAATGATGAATTGTATGTTATATGCCACAAATTGTGTACCATGATTTGAAATCCTTTTTATATTCATTCTTTCTTTCTTTTCCTTTAGAAAGTTATCTGATCAACTCCGAGAGGGTTGTTTAGCAACAAGATATTGTCATTCTGGTTATTATTCTCCACATTCTCCCAACATGAATGAATCTTTGATGCATTTCCAGTTCTCCTGCAATACAAGTCCAAACTCAGCACCTGACCTTTACATTAGTGTCACCAAACAGGAGCCCTACCATGTTGCCATCCCCATGACAGCCTTCTACAGCATTCTGTTTGTCTTTGGGGTCCTATCCAATGGTGTTAGCATGCTTACGCTCCTCAGAGATGCCCGCATGAAGATCAGCGCCATACAGCTCTACCTGCTTAGTCTGGTTCTATCTGACCTCCTCCAGCTACTGACGATTCCCATCACTGTATACCGTTACTATTGGGAAAGCTACCCATGGAGACTTGGAGAACCCTTGTGCAAAGCTTACTTCATGGTGCGCCAGATGTACTGTGCCACAACCAGTTGGGTAATCCTTGCATTTACTATTGAGCGCTATGTGGCCATCTGTCACACTATGTGGTCCCTGGCTGGCCTCAGGAAGTCACGACTCCCCTGTCTTCTAGGCTGGATCTGGCTACTGGCATTGGGTACTTCAGTGCCATTTGCCCTTGTCTACAGGCATGCCCGAGCCTGCATCCTGGATTACAGGGCAACGTCACCTGACACAGCCTTTGTGGTGTCCACCATGTGTGAGATGACCGAGGAGGAACCTTCCCCCCTTTACAAGGGAGCACTGCTTCTGAGGGGCATCCTCTGCTTCTTGGTCCCACTTGTGTGCATCTTCACCCTCTACATACTCATCATTATCCACTTCCAATACAACAGCCGCCAGCGCATGGCCATGGGCATCACTAGGGCTGTAAGTGAAGGAGGAAATCCACAGTGCCTCCAGAATGGGAAGCTGCTAATTCAGGAGAAACGGGCTTTGCGGCTTATGGGTAAGATTTTGTTCTCCTGATACCTTTACCATAACATCTTTTTTGTGGTCAGATTCTCTGGCCCTGATACCTTTACTGTGTTGTCTTTTGTGGTGCAAGTCTAAGCTCCTGATACCTTTTCTGCAAAACAGAGTTGAAGCAGGAACTAGACAACTACTAGTTCTAGGACTAGAACGGCAAAATTGCAGACTGGTATTGCATTGGCACCTGGATGAGTGCCCAGACTTTGGAGTAGTGAAGTTGGGACTACTGGTTTGCCAGGACATGAAGCAAGAAAGGCCATATGACCAAAATAATGCATAAAATCTAGAAACATTCTCAGAAAATATAGTAATTAAATTCCATTTGTTTTCCCATTGCTTTCCTTTATATCCTCAAATCCCTGAAATGTGTATCTGGACAAGCCTAAGGTTAGTAGCTGGTAAGACTGGTGGAGGTTTTGGGGACTGATGCAGATGCAAAAGACATTGGAGGATTGCACCTTGAGGTGAGAGTCCTTTGTATATGGTAGGTGGGTCTCAGGGATACCTGCATGAAGGCCAGTGCCAAACAGCTCTACCTGTTTAGTCTGGTTCTATCTGATATCCACGAGTTCCCTGAATATTCCCATGACTGTATACCACTACTGTTGGGAAAGCTACCCATGGAGACTTGGAGAACACTTGTGTAAAGCGTACTTTATGGTGTGCCAGATGTACTGCGCCACAACCAGCTGGGTGATCCTCACTATAACTACAGAGCTCTGTGTGGCCCTCTGTCACATTATGTGATCCTTTGCATCATGAGGTCACAACTACCCTGTCTTCTAGGCTGTATATGGCTACTGACATTGGGTACTTCAGTGCCATTTGCCTCTGTCTACAGGCATGCCCAAGCCTGCATCCTGGCTTACAGAGCGATGTCACCTGACACAGCCTCTGTGGTGTCCACCATGTGTGAGATGACGGAAGACGAACCTTCCCCTTTTACAATGGATCACTGCTTCTCTATGAACATTGAAATCATGGCGACTAACATGAAGAGTAACAGATATGGGTCTTTGAGGCTAGCTGAGCTGGAGTAGCCACAGGCTACCAGAGAAGGAGAATTGCAGATGCTGTACTGTGATATTTTGTCAACTGCTCTTTCTCTTGTTTCAATTTTTGCAGGGGCTGTGGTGGTGACTTTCTTTGTGTGCAACTTCCCTGACATTGCATCCTCACTCATGCAAGTTTATGTGGACTCGTGGTCAGGGACAGTGCTAACGGTGTACACAGTGCTCAAGTCCTACCTGTCGTTGCCTCTCTGGTATGTGAACAGTGCGTTGGACCCCATCCTCTTCTGCATCTCCTCTAAAATATTTCGCAAAGCATGTTGGGAAACCTTGGAGCCCCTCAGACCCCGATGTCTGCGTGTGTGCAGACACAGAAACCCAATATCTGTGACAAACGTGGTTAGCCAGAATTCTACAGGAGCAGTGAGCATGTCAGCCTGATGACTCTTAATTTGCCCTACGTTTTAGCTATCTCAGTATTAATGTGAATGAGAAAGAATTGAACCATGTCCACTGTCTGAAATTAGCACGTTGTTCCAGCTCCTACAGATGAAAATGTTTTATGGCTTTTATTGGGTATATATTGGCTTTATGTTCTGTATAGCAGCATTTTTTTTTTTTTTTTTTGTTAAATCTGTTGTCTAAATAATACTCTCAGGCACAACTGTACCGACGACTACAGTGGTCATTAAAGGAATCAAGAAAGGATTCCTCAGGGGATCATGTATTGTTAACAGCACAGAAAAGGAAACTATTTGCTATCTTAACCATTAAGAACCATTAAGAATGGTACGAACCATTAAGAAGTTCTCTAAAGTCATTAAAGATGAGTGAATTTAGCTTGTTATCAATAGGAATAAGTGTCTCTTGTATAATTTGTGATTGCAGTTGTTTCTGTTGTTATAATTAAAAGATTACGTCGGCCTGTCTTACAGTTAAATGCGAAAATGTAAATTGTTTTTAATAACGATATATTAATAACGATTAATAATGATTATATTGGGGATCTATGGACCTTGCTTTGTACGTTACGCTGAACAATTCAGCATTAGACCTGCACTACCTCTTACCCACAGGAAATGTTATATTATAGATGTTCATAGTTGTTTAAACACAGCACTGCAAGAAAAAGAAGAAACTTAATAATATGGAATTTCAGTCATTTTATTAACTTGCATGGGGTAACTCCTCCCAACAATAAACTGTGTTTTTCTGTTTGTTTGTTTTTAGTGTTTTAACTGTTCAGTGTGCTTTTTTTGTGTGTGTGTCTGCAATATGGTATGGTTTTAACACTCGTGTTATAAGAGAGTCCTTGCTACAGGACACTGAACTCAGAACACGGACTACCCCTAGTGGTAGAAAACAGGTCACATTCCAAATCCCATACAGTTACACCGTATAGTAGTATATATAAAACTAATGTTTAACGCACACTTTACTACGTACACAAACTACATTAAACTAGACTAAGAAGTCAACAATTGGAGATACAGCCTGTCAGTGGCTAGGAGGAAGAAAGGCAACACAGCAGGCTTCTCTGTACGCCACATTTCCAAATCGACACAGGTAAGGTCATGAATATTAATGAGGCAGCGGACAGAACCAACATGTGATTGGCTGGTTAATCCTACCGGTTGTAATGCGAATCAGTACAGTATGTTTTGTAATGCTTATAAAGAAATGTAGAAATGTATAACGTTATTATTCGGAGATGTAATCATTACAGATTATCATTAATGTATTCATAAAGAACAAAGAGGAATATTATTGTAAAGTCCCATTGAGATAAATGGATAGATAACCATCATTAGGCCTAATACCTAGTTTCCAGAGAATACTAGTTATTAGTCTTCAGGTAACGTATACAACAAGGTTTTAACGTTGTTCAAATGTATCAGAGGAAGACTAATGAAATGTGGAGCTATCCCCAGTATAAATCTGCTATCCACAATATACACTTTAGGCTCTGTTTTGTTTCGTTTTGTTTTTGTCAGGAACACATAATTCAGACTACTCAAGACTTGGCGGAAGTGTAAAAGTATGAAATAGCTTTCTTCAGCCAATGGCATATCAGTCTGTTTCACTGCTCATTAATATTCATGAGTTTACACCGGAGTCTTCTGCGATTTGAAATGTCGCTATTTGTACAAACCAATTAGAATCAAGGGGCGGGTCAAAGGCGTTCTAGGTGGCAAATTCAAACTAAACATGGCGACTGAGAAAGATAATGAAGAAAACAAACAGAGTAGAAGGTGGGCACTTGTGTTTTGTCTTTTGTAATTTATTGAGCTCTGTAAAAAGTGAACGGGATGAAAGTGTAAATTATTTGTGTTGTTTTAGGGCGGGGTCTTCAAAAAGTTTTGCTAGTGTCAGATAGCTAGCAAAACAGGCTTCGCTGCATCTTGACAACTAGCGTTAGCGTTAGCCTCGCTGGTAGTGGCTGGATTTCAGATCGCGCTGTATAGAGTGGAAAAGCGCGTATTTTCTATACTATCACGTGCCCTTTTGTGATTATTAAGTGGTGATTTGGGATTTAGCCATGTACGGCGTTAAGTAGGTATGTAGTACCTAGCAAGCTGTTTTGTCACCAGTTGGAATGCTGCTTATATTATTTCGGGGAGGGGGGGATATTGTCTTTTTAAATAAAAACAAAACAAAAATGGAGTATTAAAACATGTAATAGTCTACGTAATACATAATATTTATCTTGTTAGGCAACATGCACGGCGTTAGTGGACAGTGTTTTTATATATCTGTATGTAACTGGTTTCATTAGCTTTATTGCTAATGGCTTCTTGCTTCGAGTATTACTTGGCAAAATAACGACCTACATTAGCGTTATTTTAAAAAGAGCCACACAATACACCGCCTTAACCTGCAATGATAAAGTCAAATATTCATTTTTCCGTCTATGTAGGATATTATAACTGTTCATTTGCTATAAGAAGAAATTCGGCCGTTTGCATGAAATCTGAAATCTGTTTGTCTCTTGTTTAGATTGTTTTTGCTCCATTCTGTTTTGCCACAGGGGAACAGTATGTAACATAGTCATTAGTCAGGAGATGCCTCAAAGCCAGCCGGTTATTTTCAACCCTGATTTCTTCGTGGAGAAACTGAGGCATGAGAAGCCGCTGGTTTTCACTGAGCTCCTGCTGAGTAACATAAGCAGGCTCATTGATCTACCCGGAGCAGAATTTGCACAGCTCCAGGGAGAAGCAGACCTCAAGTTCCCCGCTTCCACAGGCTTCCTGCGCCTACCCAACTTCCTGAAGCGTAAAGGTGAACAAAACACATCTCACAAGCAGTCCTGCCAACTCTGTCAATCACAATTTATTCATATAGCACATTTAAAACAAGACGAGTTGACCAAAGTGCTTTATGCTCAAAGTTACCACACACACACGTTTAACCGTATGCAGGATAACACTGGAACACCAAATACAATACATTTAAGGACAGTTATACGCAGCAGAGTAAAGATGAGTCTTCAACGGCGACTTAAAAGATTCAGTTCCGTCGCAGGATCTAATGAGGCTGTTCCAGAGACGGGGAGCTGCAACAGAGAAGGCACGATCTCTGGACACTTCAAAGGAAGCTCTATGTGGATCGTAAAAGTCTACGCGATCGATATAGCTGGAGAAGATCCGTAATGTATTCTGGTGCCTATCCATGTAAACCCTTAAAAGCCATTAAACGTACTTTATTTAAGTACTTTGAAGTGGAAAGTAGCTAATGAATGCTCAAAGAGTCTCTAGAAGTCATAAACCAATTTGCATACGAATTGCATCGTCATGATCTAAACGTGTTGTGTGAAGAAGGAAGATTTTCCGAGGATAGAATAGGAAAGAACAGAAAATAATTAAGCAGTAGCACACGAGCAGGAGTGCTGTTCTACTGAATATCGGCATGGCTTTGATTTGGCAGGTATCCAGTACAACTCATCTCACGCCTCCCCTGTCGTTTGACATCAAATGGGGGGACAAGATGGCACCAGTGTGTATTGGCAAGCCGCCATTTCCTACCTGCACTGTTTACTTGCACTATTTGTGTGTTCTTTCATCCAAAATTTACTTACAACAGCATGTTTTCCAGTAACTGACATCTCAGACACAATATGGTCAAATATTGTGTTTATTTTTGCTCCTTCAGCGAAAATCGTTCCCAAAGCAGCCTCAGCTAGATAGTGTTGCGTGTAACGGTTTCAGTGTAACACACTATTGCTAGAATTGGTATTATATGTAGCGAATGCAGACAAGCCGAGGGATACAAACAGTGACATGTCCCAGTGCAGTTATACTAAGGGCATTTTCAGACCTGTAGATCTTTATATGTTCCACAGTGGAATTAAAGCCCATCTTATTGAGATGCTTGCTAAACACTTTGTAAACCTCTGTGGTGTTTGTGTTGTTGAAAGTTGTTCAGAAATATGCTCGTCAGACCAAATTTCAGTGAGACATTTTACCCTGCCTTTGGTCCGAGTTAAACCGTGATTCATGTTGCGAGCCATTAGCAAAACAAACGTTTATGTACGCAAGTGCGGACGAGCTGAACGTGGGTGGTGCAGATCCGAGCGCGATTGCCGTGTTCATATATGTCTAAATGGGAGAAAATGCACCAGGTTTTGAAACAAATGCTGCAAACGAGCCGGGTGTGAAAACGCCCTAAATATCAGCACTCTTGGAGCAGTACTTGACCAGTCAAACTAGTATGCCGGCACTAACTGTCGTATAAGTAAGGAATGAAACGTAGTGCTGAAAATAATCCACAGTGGGTGGTGTGATACAGCCTAATGTGAAGCTGTTATAGAAAGTTAATTAACACCTTCAGATTTCAGAATTCAACAACACTGTGGTATAATAGATTATAATTTCTCATAGAAAGAAGTCCTCTTTGATCATGGCACCACAAATGAATCTGTTTACACAATACGATTATTTCTGTCTCTCAAGAAAGTAATAATAAGACAAAGTAGTTGAGAAATGGACATGTAGGAAATTGTTCATGGCAGAATAACTCGATTTTATTACTTGTAAATATAGCCAAGAAGAAAGTTTAAAACAAAAGAACAAAACAGCGTGCGGGTGGGACAAACAATCGGTAACAATCAACGATCAGTGATTGGTTGTTGGGAACATCGGCTCACATGAGTGCAACTAAGTCAGGCTTTACACTCTGGTGGTGAATTAACTGAACCTGCGCTCTCAGCTTGTGTAACCAGCAGCTGTGATGGGAGCTGGAGAGCCGTACCAAATGCAGGACAGCTGCGCTAAAGTCTGCTCAAAAAGCCTCTAGATTTGTCTCTAGGCTTTTATTTATTTATTTATTTTTAATTTTTTTTTTTATATATATATATTTATTAAATAAATAAATAAATTCACTTAAGTGGTGTAAAAAGATGGCAAAACTAGCAACACAGTTGCTATGTTGGTAACACTGCTCAAAAGAATGGGGTACTCATAACTGCTATGCATCAGGGGTGGGTGATTTGGTAAAATAATATTACAATAAGAACACTGATGATTAACCGCGATGGTGTCAGAAAAGCATATTTGATGAAGTTTATCACAATATGGAATTTATATAGTCACATTGCCCAGCCCTACTAGTCATACAAATATATAGGTCAGCATACTATTTAGTGTTTACATTTAGAAATTTGCTTCTTATGTTCTCCCTGTGTTTGCATGGGTTTCTTTCAGGTTCTCTGGTTTCCTCCCAAAAAACATTCTAGTATGTGGATCAGCTATGCTAAAATCTGCCCATAGGTTTGACTGAGTTTGTGAATGTGTGCATGGCGTTCTGCAACAGACTGGCATCCCATCCAGTGCGTAACACGCTCGGTGTTCCCAGGATAGGCTCTGGATCCTCTGCACCCCTAACCAGGACAAAGCGCTTACTGAACATGAATGAATGAGTGAATGAATGAATGGATACACACACACACACACAAATGTCTATGTGTAAATGTAGGCATGTGCTGATAAATGCAATATGATATACCTAGATATCCAACACGCATGCTATTACCCCAATACCAATATCTCACTCTTAATCGGTGAATTGTTAGCTGCTGTGCCTTATTTTGTGCCAATTTCCTCATAAATAATTCTGTTGACTGTAAAAGAGTTATAGCAAAAACATGTTGACATAGCTGTTCCCTTTTGGGTAAATTTCTCTACAGCTAGATTAATTGATTAGTTGGATTAAAAGGCCAATTTTTATTTTCTGTATTTTTTCTTTGGGGGGGGGTTCAGATTCTGCCCAATGTTGTCCTTCAAACATTGAGCAATTTAAAGGCTATGAAAAAGGTATTGTGCAAAGGATTTAAAAAAAAAAAAATTAACATTATATTTTGAAAACAAAAAAAACAAATGATTGTCCACAAGCTTTAAAGCAGAAGTTAAATCACTATATTAAAAATGCTAAAAAAAAAAAGAAAAACAAAAGCACAAACTAAGTGTTAACTGGTAAGAGGTTGAATGTTCTGCAGTAACACACACAATCACTCATTTGAACACAGTAACATGTTACTTTATTCTGTAAATGTATGACACTTCTTATGACAGTTATATAAAATTACATGTTATAACTCCATCACAGTTACTGCTCTCATAAAAACAGTTACTTTTGTTGCTAAATTTAGCATCAAACAATATATTTGATCAAAATGAATATTTTAGTCAGAGTTATTGCGCTTCCTTTCTATTGCGAGCTGTTTGATTGACGCGTGGACTCGCGCTCATTCAGTGAAGTTTAACGGAGACTCACTTTCTGTCAGGACGAGCCCTTATTTGAAATCCTGGAAATACTGGCGTGAATTTCTAACATTTACAGATAAGGATATAAATGTAAAAATGTAATTTCTGCGCTGAAGAAAACATGTCTGGAACACATTAAACAACGCACGCATCTGTTGCAGCATCTGACACGACAAGCCACGTTAATACACTCACGAGTTTGTTTGAAGCGCTTAATATAAAACTTTCTCATGTTTTGGACGACCTGGATCGTGCACTCTTCTCACAGCAGCTCACTCTGTGGCCTCCGCTGTTTTTCAGATGTGTTTTATTCATAGAAATGCGTTTTTCACCATCGTGAAGTGACGTCACTGACCAAACTAATTGATAATGAAATTCTTGTCGATTATTTTAATTACAGATTTTATCGATTAGTTGTTGCAGCCCTAGTTTCATGCTTGGTTTTGACAGATGTGTCCAGCAGCCCATACTGAAGTGTTCACCTAGCAACCAAATCTACAAATCAAAGTTCATTACTGGTCAGAACAGTTTTACAGTGATTTGCACCAAAATGATGTGAAAAGGACTGAGTGCCATAAAATGACCCCTGCTTATTCAATTATGGGGTTTCACTCCTGTTAGCCAAGAACAGGAATCTGAGGCAATAGTGGGCACAGGCTCACCCAACTGAACCTGTTAACAGTATAGCCTCAGATTCCTCTTCTTGGCTGATAGGAGTGGAACCAGATGTGGTCTTTACATTACATTTACATTGTCTTGTAGCTCATCAGTCTCAAGCTTCAGTGTGCTTTGTGTGTGTATAGAGATGCTTTTCTGCTCTATGGAGTCTTCCTGTCAGCTCAAACCAGTCTGGCCATTCTCCTCTGACCTCTCTCATCAACAAGGTGTTTCCACAGATCTGCTGCTCAGTGGATGTTTTTCTGTGTAAACTCTAGAGACCTGTACGTGTTAAGTTTCTGAAATACTTAAATTAGCCCGTCTGGCACCCACAACTATGTCACAGTCAAAGTCACTGACATATTTTCCACCATTCTGATGTTTGTTGTGAACACTAACTGAAGCTCTTGCTGTTGTATCTGCTATGATTTTGTACATTGAGCTGCTGCCACATGGTTGGCTGAATGGATAATTGCACGAATGAGTGAATGATAATTGCATGAATGTCAAATCTCAGGACTGTGGTTGCCAGTACATGGTTACATATTTGCAATAGTACAACCACAGAGAATGATGCCCACCAACTGTTTCGCTGCTACTGTGAATTTCAACATGCAACTCAATTCTGAAAGAAAAAAATGTAGACCACCTCTCTGTGGAACAAAACGCAGAATTAAAGCATGCACACAGATCAGTGCGCACGTGTGTGTTGCTTTAAATGGCTTGACTATTAGGTGTTTTATGCTAGCAACTACATAGAAATGTCAGAAAGCGTCAGGAAATTTGGTTTATTGATCTGCAACTATAGGCAGCGTTTGCACATTGATAATTAACAATTTGTGACCTTAGTATTATAAGGTTATGTCTGCCTTTAAAAATAAACCCAGGTAGATACTTATTCTAATGTCACAAATTGTGTAAATCCATATATATTGTTACAAAAAAAAGCACTTGCAAGACCTACAAATGTAAAAGAATCTCCATGGGAACTAACAGGAAGTGCCCATCAAAACACAGTCCATCAAAACCACCCACACCGCAAAAGGTTGGCAGCTGGTCTGATGAATTTAATTTCTGAACATCTAAAGGTTTTTTTTTTGTCACTGTGATATTGCTTTAGTCATAAGTGCTTTGCAACGTGTAGCTGTAAATTGGTTTTTAAATAACAAATTAATTTCAATATTTTATGCTTTTATTTCAGAGAAAGGAGTGATATTTGGGGCACCATTAACTGAGGAGGGCATTGCCCAAATCTACCAGCTCATAGAGTACCTTGGAAAAAGTAAGAAACTGCCCTGTTTTCTTTTATTCTGTGCTAAAGGAAGTTTTAATACAAGAAAGTATTTTTATTTTTATTTTTTTTTAAATAGTGTTTTACACATTTGTTGCCAGATTTATAGGGTGCTAATAAAAACATAATGCAATTATCCATTTTTTTCTGTTTCTGTCTAATCTCACTTTTGATACTTCATGAAGTACAGTATTTAAAATGTAACTTATTGTTACCTCCATGTTTCAGCTTCTGTTTTAGCTGA
Organism: Cranoglanis bouderius; assembly: GCA_023630585.1. Lineage (NCBI taxonomy): Eukaryota > Metazoa > Chordata > Actinopteri > Siluriformes > Cranoglanididae > Cranoglanis > Cranoglanis bouderius. The sequence goes on along the minus strand of CM042535.1, from coordinate 29,635,592 downwards.
AAGTAATCTACAGCAGCATCACTTGAGGGTATTTATTGCCCTTAACTGACCAAGAAAAAAAGTAGACCTGAATAGGGGAGGCAAATGAATAATTTATTCTAAAGCAGTTGGCTCTTGTCTTTATCTGTCAGACCTACATGTAGAAGGCCTGTTCCGCGTGCCGGGAAACAGCATCAGACAGCAGGCACTGAGGGAGATACTCAACAGTGGTGCAGATGTCGACCTGGACACGGGGGATTACCACCCGCATGATGCGGCCACACTGCTAAAGGCCTTCCTGGGGGAGCTGCCTGAGCCACTGCTGACTCACCGCCATTATCATGCACATCTCAAAATAGCCGGTACGCCCTTATGCGGATGACAGTTTACCTCAGGACAATTTCAGGGCTCAGAGGGGTGACGCAAATACTTGTGGGCACTGGGAATTTCCACATTTATTCCTTTAAAGCAGCGGTTCTCAAAGTGGGGTTCAGGGACTTCCAGGGTTCTCTGATTATTCAGTTTCGTTGCAGAAATACCAACCAACCATTATTATTTAATCATCATTGTTTTCCTATAGCATGTTTGGTTACTTGAATTGAATAGTTTTAATCCAAACCTCAAAAACTAGGCCTATAAATAATCTCAACCTGGACCTAATGTGTTCTGTTGGTGGAAAATTCAGGAATAGATGCCATTATTTATGAATACGACACCTTAAGTACAGTGATTCTGTGTCTCAGATGTTCTGTTTTTAAACCCATACACACCTGAGGTCTGAAACACTAGTTTCTTCAGTTTCAGGTGAGGCTTAATAAGATTATTTTAAAATATAAACTTTCCCTGACCAAATAACATAACTGCATGAGGAACTGCAATAGTTGCCAAATCAAGTTCTCATATAATTTCACACCTAAACAATGTACACCAAGCACAAAATTAAATTCCATGACAAATCCAAAGCAAAAAAAAAAGGGAAACCTATCAAGATAAATAAAATAAATAGTGCATTATGCTTTAATTAAAGGTATTTACTGTTTCTGTATTTCCCAGAGATCACGTTGTTCGATGAGCAAGGCAACAAGACGTCCGTGCCGAACAAAGAGCGCCAGCTCGAAGCGCTGCAGCTTCTCTTCATGTTGCTGCCTCCAGCCAACCGCAGCCTCCTCAAACTGCTGTTGGACCTGCTCTATCAGACCGCCAAGCAACAAGACAAAAACAAAATGTCTGCCTTCAACCTGGCACTCATGTTTGCACCGCATATCATATGGCCCAAAAATGTAGGTCTGAGTTTTTTCTGTTATTTTCTTATTGTGTGCTGCAGCCTTCTCAAAAAGTTTGTTTGTACACAGGTGACTGCAAATGATCTGCAAGACAATTTGAATAAGCTGAACAACGGCATTGCATTTCTTATCAAGCACTCGCAGAAGTTGTTTCGGGTAAGACCTTGGAAACCTAGTTAGCTTGTGTTCGTGAGAGGTTATCAGACGGTTACGAAGTCATTTCATCTTAGAAGTCCATCCATAAGTCATCTAATCTTGTGCAAATTGAATCTTATTTATGAGCATGCTCCTTAATGAATTATTCTCTGTTTTTCTAGGCACCAGCGTACATCAAAGACCATGCACGGACGCTCTTCTCCGGCTCAGAAACTCCTCAATCAAAGGTTAGAATTATACAGTTGTGCCCTTTAATTATCCAGTATCAATGTGGTGTAGTCAAATATGATTTATTTTTTATCCTCTGATCAGTCACCTGGGCTTATTTCAACACCTTGTGATTGTTATTTTTATATGGTAATTTTTTTCATCTTCATACACAAACGTAATAACTTTTGTTCTTGAGCTGGTCAAATGAAAAAAGTTGAATTAATATTTGAATACATGTGGGGAAAATTTGCATATAAATTATGTTTGTCTTTCATTACCATGTAGTAAAGCACTGACCCCCCTGTCTGTGAAGGATCCTCATAGTTTTCACACATCTTTTAATACACAATCACTCACTGTGGAGAAAGTGACCAGAATCTAAATCACTTCTGACATGTTGCTTTAGGATGACCTGGAGCTGTATGCTGGAGCTAGTGTTCGAGGCCTGCCCTCTAAGAGAAGCAGTGAGGAGGATGGCAGCGGGAGTCAGCAACACACACAGGAGGCTCTGCGTGACCTTTTTCAGCATGTCAGCAACATGCCCGAATCGACAAAGAAGAAGAAACTCATTCGACAGGTAACCCATTGCTTTCCACACACACCTTAACTTTGCTGTGTATCTGATTTGGAAAAGACAAGTTTTGTTCAGCATTGTCGTGAAAACCACACTACATACACCACTACATAAGATATTAAAGGAGTATTCTAGTGTTCTATCTAACCTAGTCGCTGTCTGCCACATCTGTAGTGTATGTGTGGTTATCATGGACAAACATGCTTTTGCGTACTGAGAAAAGAGTACAGAGCATGTTGATTTTAAATTTGCTTATAATGGAAGTCTAAAGGCAGTTGCAGAGTTAATAAACACTTCTGCAAAATACATTTTCGTGAGAAATTCTTCAGGCAAAGATATTTGTAAATTAAGCTGTAAATCTGTAGAGTACTTTCGTGCTGGAAAACTTGCTTATTGTTACAAAGCACTGAGTCCTGAGACTTCTTCCATAAATGTTACAGTGGGGGAAAAAGTCTTTGATCCCCTTTTGATTTTGTACGTTTGCCCACTGACAAAGAAATGATCAGTCTATAATTTTAATGGTAGGTGTATTTTAACAGTGAGAGACAGAATAACAGCAAAAAAAATCCAGAAAAACGCATTTCAGAAAAGCTGTAAATTGATTTGCATTTTAATGAGTGAAATAAGTATTTGACCCCTTCGACTTAGTACTTGGTGGCAGAACCCTTGTTGTCAATCACAGAGGTCAGACGTTTCTTGTAGTTGGCCACCAGGTTTGCATACATCTCAGGAGGGATTTTGTCCCACTCCTCTTTGCAGATCCTCTCCAAGTCATTAAGGTCTCAAGGCTGACTTTTGGCAACTCGAACCTTCAGCTCCCTCCACAGATTTTCTATGGGATTAAGGTCTGGAGACTGGCTAGGCCACTCCAGGACCTTAATGTGCTTCTTCTTGAGCCACTCCTTTGTTGCCTTGGCTGTGTGTTTTGGGTCATTGTCATGCTGGAATACCCATCCACGACACATTTTTTAATGCCCTGGCTAAGGGAAGGAGGTTCTCACCCAAGATTTGATGGTACATGGCCCCGTCCATCGTCCCTTTGATGCGGTGCAGTCGTCCTGTCCCCCTAGCAGAAAAACACCCCCAAAGCATAATGTTTCCACCTCCATGTTTGACGGTGGGGATGGTGTTCTTGGGGTCATAGGCAGCATTCCTCCTCCTCCAAGCACGGCGAGTTGAGTTGATGCCAAAGACATCTGAGCACACCTGACCACAACACTTTCACCCAGTTCTCCTCTGAATCATTCAGGCAAACTTCAGATGGGCCTGTACATGTGCTTTCTTGAGCAGGGGGACCTTGCGGGTGCTGCAGGATTTCAGTCCTTCACGGCGTAGTGTGTTACCAATTGTTTTCTTGGTGACTATGGTCCCAGCTGCCTTGAGATCATTAACAAGATCCTCCCGTGTAGTTCTGGGCTGATTCCTCACCGTTCTCATGATCATTGAAACTCCATGAGGTGAGATCTTGCATGGAGCCCCAGACCGAGGGAGACTGACAGTTATTTTGTGTTTCTTCCATTTGCGAGTAATCGCACCAACTGTTGTCACCTTCTCTCCAAGCTGCTTGGCGATGGTCTTGTAGCCCATTCCAGCCTTGTGTAGGTCTACAATCTTGTCCCTGACATCCTTGAACAGCTCTTTGGTCTTGGCCATGGTGGAGAGTTTGGAATCTGATTGATTGACTGCTTCTGTGGAAAGGTGTCTTTTATACAGGTAACAAGCTCTCCCTTTAAGAGAGTGCTTCTAATCTCAGCTCGTTACCTGTGTAAAAGACACCTGGGAGCCAGAAATCTTGCTGATTGATAGGGGATCAAATACTTATTTCACTCATTAAAATGCAAATTAATTTATAACTTTTTTTGAAATGCATTTTTGTTGTTATTCTGTCTCTCACTGATCATTTCTTTGTCAGTGGGCAAACGTACAAAATCAGCAGGGGTTCAAGTACTTTCCCCCCCCACTGTATATAAACAACTCCTTACAGAAAGCTTTACCACATCAAGAATTATAACATATCTTCTTCCTTAAATAACAAAATTTTTATTTAAGCAGTTCAGCTTAGATTAAGTGGCAAGTCCCTGTGAATGACCTGTTACTACAGAATGATAACATTAGAAACCCATTTGATATAAACCTGTGATTTGAATTACAGCTGGCACTGCTGTCAGTAGCTGCTGTTATAGAAAAACACCTTTTGTTCAGTCAGATTGAGGAATTCAACAGTGTTGTGCTATGAGCACCCATATTTACACATTTATTGACCAAAATAATAAGCAAGGTTTCATTTCTAAATACAGATAAATGTCAAATGACTTTGACAGAGATTTGTCAAATGTCCAGTGGCTGTTACAATGCATATAGATGTGGTCGATTAGGTTGGAAAATGCTGGAGTAAACTTCAGAATCACTAAAGAAACTTTACCTAAAGTTTCTTTAAGACTTTTCTTTAGAAAGTTCTACTGTTGATTTAATTTAATGATTTACATTAATACAGGATGTTAATCAAACGTTTCAGTCGGCCTCTGATGAATCATGCTGAATGAACATTGCGTTTTGTAGTTCAACAAGCAGGGTACTCCAGTACGTGAAAGCCCTAGAGCTTCAAACCAAAAGCATGGACGTTCCCGGTCATTCGGAGGCCTCATCAAGGTCTGTATTTCTTTTTTTAAAATAATTTAATTCCATTCTAGTACTTAACTTTGTGAGTACTTAGAAAGACAGCTGTATCATTATTACACCTAAAAATACATTTCTTTAAACAGAAAAAAGTTTTGGGGAATCCAGTTACAAATGAAAGAGCTGGATCTGGGATGAGCCAAACCAAAGAGGTGAACAAGGAAAACCTAAGTTTCAACTAAACCTGAATCTATACAGATTTATTTTCAGACGTCTTTTAATATGCAATTGCATTTGATATACAGGTAGCACTTTACAATATTTACAATGCACTAAACTAAAATGATGTAATGCATTGGGTAATATTAACAAACCAGAATCCTAAGCGTTAATGTAATATTGAAGCAGTTCATGTTTTTTTTTTTTTTGTTGTTTTTTAAATTTTTTTTTTTTTAATAACAAAAGAATAAACCCTTGGATTATGTTGTTTTATTCCAACATTAGTCTTGGATGGAGCTATCGGTTTAAGCATTTAATCAAGCATCAATAAGACATGTGTTAACCTACTTTGTTGATATAAATTTTAAAGAGATTTTAAATTTTAACTTTGCCATTAAATTTTTATCATGCCTTCTTTCAGGGCTCCACATCTTTCAAAAGAACACCTATTTCTACGGCCCAGCACTCTAGTTTAAGCCTGTAATTTTTTTTTTTCTTTTGTAAATTAATTTTGGAGCAGGTTTAGGTAGTATTTATTTGGGCTCTATTAACAAATGTGACCTCCAACTTGTTGACTATGCAAACAAGATGAATTTCCAAACCAATACATTACATGTCTTTCTTTTTTTTTTTTTTTTTAAACAGTTTTTTCACCAGTTGCAAATGTCCTGAATTATTAATCTGTTTGTGAAAGATATATATCTAAAAAAAAAAAAAAAAAAAAAAAAAAGGTAAAAATTGTCCCAAGCATGTAGCATCTACTCAGAAAGGTCAGGAATGGAATATGTATTTAGAAAGGTCAAGCATGTTGCATGTACTCGGAGGGTTTCTTTTCTTTTCTTTTTTATTACATTGGAATTGTGTAATTTGGCTTCCACTGGATTTGAGTATACATCCAGAGATTCAGGGTAGTATATGCAGGTATGTGAATCTAGCATGACTAGACATCCAGTACATCCAAAACCATACTAAATGGTGATTGTGTCCTCTTTTGACATACTACTTAGTATAGATATACAGAGTTTGGGATGTAATTGTGGTCTTATTTCAAACTGTGTAGGCTACACAGCTAGTCACTCACTGATATTTAAAGCTGTTACACTGAACTGTTTGATATGTGAGAGGATTTTTAAAGTTTGATATTGAAAATTGTACTTTTGGGGGAAAAAGGGAGATGAACGGTGATTGTTTCTGTATATCTGTGAACAGAATGTGTCCTAGTTTACACTTACTGATATTCAGCTTTTTTAGAGGCATGTAGTCGCCCAGCCCCCCCATATGATAAATTTATGCATCATCACTCCGAAGCGCACACTGCAGAAATTACCCCAAGCTCACCTTTGTGGAACAAGGATATTAAGGACAGCTGTTTACAAAGGAATTTATTTAAAATCCCCCTTGATTAATCTTGTTTGGTGTAGATTTAAACAACAAAATAGAACAAATGGACTCTTCAATTGGGATGCCTTATATCTTTTTGTATAACATCTTTTTTTAACAATCTTTTTGTATTTTCAGTTTGAACATTTTCTATGGGGGGGGGATATATATATATTTTTTAATAACTTTTAAAATGTGAACAAGCTCGAGCCTGACTTTTTTTTTTTTTTAAGCGTGTATTTCAGATGTGTATTGACAGTCATATTGTTAACTCTGAGTTTCATCTTTTTAAACTACTGTCTTTTTTTCTTTAAGGAGTTAACCACTGTTTAATTTGAAATCGCTTTTAAGTTATTTCTTTTAATATTTTTACGTGAAAGTGCTTTTTTTTTCAGTTTTACTCAGTTTTTTGTTTGTTTTTTACAGTGACATTGCATTCTTCACATTTTACCTCCAACTTTACCAGTTATTTAAACTAGCATTGTATTTCAGCGTAACAATGTTACTATATGTGGATTTAAAGTCATAGCTGTATTGTATAGTGCCTTCAGCTTTTGACATTAAATCAAAAGTATTAAAATCCCTCTTATTTATTTGACTTCTTCCCCTGAAATTGATGGTTGTAAAGTTTGAGCTTTTATCAACACACAATACTGTGCAAATGTTTTAGGCAGGTGTGAAAAAATGCTGTAAAGTAAGAATGCTTTCGAAAATAGACATGATAGTTTATATTTATCAATTAACAAAATGCAAAGTGAGAGAAAAAACAGGAGAAAAATCTACATCAAATCAATATTTGGTGTGAACACCCTTTGCCTTCAAAACAGCATCAATTCTTCTAGGTACACCTGCACAAAGTCAGGGATTTTGTAGGCGTATAGTCAGGTGTATGATTAAACAATTATACCAAACAGGTGCTTATGATCATCAATTCAATGTATAGGTTGAAACACAATCATTAACTGAAACCGAAACAGCTGTGTAGGAGGAATAAAACTGGGTGAGGAACAGCCAAACTCCGCTAACATGGTGAGGTTGCTAAAGACAGTTTACTGTCAAAAGTCATACACCATGGCAAGACTGAGCACAGCAACAAGACAGAAGGTAGTTCTGCTGCATCAGCAAGGTCTCTGCCAGGCAGAAATTTCAAGGCAGACAGGGGTTTCCAGATGTGCTGTCCAAGCTCTTTTGAAGCAGCACAAATTAACGGGCAACGTTGAAAACCGTAGATGCTGTGGTTGGCCATGGAACCTTACTGCAGCAGATGAAAGACACATCAGGCTTACTTCCCTTCGCAGTTGGAAGATGTCCAGCAGTGACATCAGCTCAGACCTGGCAGAAACCAGTGGGACCCTGGTACACCCATCTACTGTCCGGAGAAGTCTGGTCAGAAGTGGCCTTCATGGAAAACTTGCGGCCAAACAGCCATACCTCCGATGTGGAAACAGGGCCAAGCGACTCAGCTATGCATAAAAACACAGGAACTGGGGTGCAGAAAAATGGCAGCAGGTGGTCTGGACTGATGAGTCAAAATTTGACATATTTGGCTGTAGCAGAAGGCAGTTTGTTTGCTGAAGGGCTGGAGAGTGGTACACGAATGAGTGTCTGCAGGCAACAGTGAAGCATGGTGGAGGTTCCTTGCAAGTGTGGGGCTGCATTTCTGCAAATGGAGTTGGGGATTTGGTCAGAATTAATGGTCTCCTCAATGCTGATAAGTACAGGCAGATACTTATCCATCATGCAATACCATCGGGAGGCATCTGATTGGCCCCAAATTTATTCTGCAGCATGACAACGACCCCAAACATACAGCGAAAGTCATTAAGAACTATCTTCAGCGTAAAGAAGAACAAGGAGTCCTGGAAGTGATGGTATGATCTCAAGATCATCGAGTCTGTCTGGGATTAAATGAAGAGATAGAAGCAAATGAGGCTGCCTAAATCCACAGAAGAACTGTGGTTAGTTATCCAAGATGTTTGGGCCACCTGCTGAGTTCCTTCAAAAACTGTGTGCAAGTGTACCTAGAAGAATTGATGCTGTTTTGAAGGCAAAGGATGGTCACACCAAATATTGATTTGATGTAGATTTTTCTTCTGTTCACTCACTTTGCCTTTGTGCATCTTGTTGATTGACAAATATAAACTATTAACATGTCTATTTTTGAAAGCATTCTTACTTTACAGCATTTTTCCACACCTGCCTAAACCTTTTGCACAGTACTGTATATAAATATGATCAAGGACGTAGTCAAAGTTTCACAACTTTCACAAAATTATTCACTCAAGTCATCTCATTAAGTTTGTCCTACATTATTAAATTTGAGGGGGGGGGGGAACCCAAAGCACTTCTTCTAATGTTAAATTCTGATGTACAATAAATACAGAACTTTGCCAGAGCCTCTAAAGCGAAATTATTTCTTATACTTTGCATTCAAATTATCTGGATTGGGCACACAGTGCTGATTCAAAGCAAACACTTATTAAATCACCATTTTACAAGGGGAAATTAAGGCGCATGATTTCATTTATTCAGTAGGTGCTTTTTCCTGGTCAGGGTTTTGATGGATCTGGAGCTTACACCCTGAATGGTACACCTGTTCATCATTCACTCACACCAGCAGGCATCATTTATGCACTCTTCCACACTTAGGGGGCAATTTACAATCCAACAGGCTTGTTTTTGGGGTGGTGGGAGGAAACCGGTGAATCCTGAGGAAACCCACATGGGCAGAATGTCCACACAGACAGTAACAAGAACTCGGGATCATTTCCAAGGACCCGATGCACTGCCCTGTCACATGGTTCATAAATTGCAAATTCATAATTTATTAATATACCAGTGTTGTTGAATTCTCTTATCTGAAGCTGTTCATTCATTTTCTTTAACAGCAGCTCTGACAGTAGTGCCAGTTGTAGTTCAAATAGCAACAACTCATTCATATGGATGATTAATGAAAAACATATAATCACTGATATCGTGAATCCTTCTAGAAGATGTTTAACATTTATGGAAGGAGTCTCTAGTGTTAGCGCTTTGCAATAGAAAAAAAAAGGCTGGTGAAGTGATTAATATGTATAGATGTAAATGGTATAGCTATAGATAAATCACAACATCTTGTTCCTTAATATATATATATATATATATATATATATATATATATATATATATATATAATTTTAAATGTAATAATCGGCATATTGCTGTAGTATGAGGGGAATAAAACACTTTGGAATGTGCTGTTGTAGGCAAACAATTCACTTCAGGGTGGTAACAGGAACGCTTCACGTCAGGCCACGTCACAGCACCCTTTCACTGATTATTTCCCATGTTGCCATGTCATGTTTTAATCCTTACAAGTACTCCAAAGTTTAAATTTAAATACAAAGTTATGCTGCTAAATTACGTTATACCTCATGGTTAACAGGATTGGTTTACACGAAGGTAATATAAGTTTGGAATTAATAACGGTTATTTTTCTTCTAATGCTGTCTACACAAAAAGGCCTTTCACTGAAATGAGCTTTAGGCTCAGGAACGTATTTGAACCATGCATTCAAGCTTGAGGTGTAGCCAAAATAGAGTTATGTCTAAAAATCTACTGGAACAATCTCTGCATATAAAATATGACCTTATAATTCATGCTTCTCACATTTTTTGGAAGCCTTTATCATTATTTATTCCCCCCCTTTTTTTGTATTCCAGAGCCTTACTGGAAGTTCTTAGTTTCACCTTGGAATTGGCAGGAGTTGAGGTGGTTGAGAGACAGAACTGAACCCTAATATGCATCATCGGTTTTGGGTCATGCATGCCGTTATTTGCTAGGATGAACTGATAAAATTGAAACATGACTGAAATCTCACTGAATGTTTTCACTTAGGGTTTGAAAAAGTGGACCTGGGGAAAAAAAAAAAAGTTCATGTGTTTGGAATTAAACCATTGTTATTTTTTATTTTTTTATTTTTTTTGCTGCCTCTGCCGGATGGTGCTATTTTGATATTCGCCACAAGGGGGAGCATTAGCTAGAGGAACTGCAGCTTGCTGTTAAACTGTGAACTGCGGAGTCTTGTCGCACATGCAGTTAGTTGATCACAGCTTGGTATGAGTCCATACAAAGAATCTATCATTTAGAGATCCCACCTTTCCCTAATCTGACTCACTATTGATCATAGAATCATTCTGAAATAAATGCTCTGTCTTTTTCCTTCTTATTGATGAATTTGCTCCATTTCTGGCTGGTTATAGGTCACTTTTTTTTTTTTTTTTTTTTTTGCCAAAATATGATTTAAAAATTACAATATATTAAAAAAAAGAAAAGAAGAAAAGCCCCAGTGTTTCATTGTGCACGTTTTTGCTATTTAATTCCTGGCATTGTAGCTGCACATTGTACACGCTGGCTCGTAGACACCCAAGGGGTTCTGTTTTCTCTCAATGTGACTAAATGTGGAATTTGCAGAATCTATGTTTAGGCTGTTGATGTCGAGAGAGAACGGGCTCATTTTTCTTTGCCGCTTGCCCTCTGACTGCATGCACTTATATTCTGGCTCTGGACAGCTCTTTAAACTTCAATTTACTTATTCAATAAGTAGTAAGTCATGTTGTTCCTGCTTAGCTGTACCTCTCATTAGTGCTGTTTTATATCCACTGACAGAATTACTGTGACGTGTGTGTGTATAAAGCTTAAATGTGGTATTGCGGGTACGATGTTCTACACAGAGCTGGACAGTTTGATTTGCTCCCATGTGATGGTCTCTGTAGGGACTGAGCAAAGGAACCTGAAGTGTTACACTGTTTTAAATGTTGTACCCCAGAGCCTTCAGTCTTGTCTCCAGTCATGTAGTGATATGAAACAGTCCTCTGGTCTTGGCTTACAGTTATTATGTAATATTCATAATATTCTCTGTAGCATGCAGCTGTGGTTTTGCCACTGATATGTCTAATTTAGTTTAAAGTGGGTTTTTATCTTTTGCGTAAAGAAATAGTTTGGATTGCAATCAAATTTTCCACTTACCTCGAGTGCAGCCAAGATGTGTTCAGTGTCCCAATTTTGCTCCTTTCGTTCAGCGCTAAAGCGACGATATTAATGTGTGTGATAAGTAATGGAAACTTATGACCACCAATTTGCATCATGCAAAAAATCGGTTAAATAATTTTTCCCTCCCTGCTGAACCACCCATTCAATGAAAAGTATACATCTGAAAAGAAAACAGTAGCACGATTAGCTCCACAAGGCTTACTGCGGTTAAACACAGCGGTTTGTACATCATCACATTGGATCGTTAGGAGCAGTTTTACTAGGTCGTTATGTACTCCTGTCCATGGAGGGAGTGGTTGTGTATTTTAACCAGAACAAAGTTTTGTTTCTTTTCTTTTTTTGCTTGCCATCCAGTGTCTCCTGAGTTTTAATTCCACATCAAGAATCTGTTCTTTAAGTCAGAAACGGAATCATTTCACAATTTCTATAGCATTAACGAAACAGTTAAACCTATTAAAACCTGCCGTAACCACTGCAGGCAGATAAAACAGATGGTGATGTGTCAGAATTAACTTTACACACGTTTGTCTATTGAAATAAATCTATTAAAGTTAATTGACTATGTAGGTTCATTAATAACTGAAGAGCACTGCCATGTGTAAACTAGCTAAGATAGATCTAGTAGCTAGATTAAGTGTGTTACACTGGGAATGATAGCTTGCTTTAAATTTAACTGATCCTGAGCTTGTGTTACTGTCTGTGTGGAATTTCACATGCTCACTCCATGGGTGGGTTCTCTAGTTTCCTCCCACCTCCCAAAAACATGTCAATATATAGATCGGCTATTCTAAATTGACCCGCAAGCCTGACCAGGATAAAGAGCTTACTGAAGATTGATTGACCTGAGAATGAATGAATGTTTAATGTAATATGGGTCATTTTCGTTCGTTGTCACGGACAGATTTATCGACATATTTAGATATACTGTATAATGAAAAAAAAACAAAAAGGATCAATTATCATACCCATCTAATTTGACTGAAGTTGGGTTTTTTTTGTAATCAGACACCAGCTGTTGTTCCTTGACAACCATTTTCAACAGAACAGCACGATAAAAGTAATAATACTCCATCACCTGCCGTGTGCCCTGGACTTATGGTCCGAATCGGGAACTGAAAGAAACTCTCTTAAGTCTTCTGATTAATGTGCGGTATACGTGATATTTGCTCCTTCTCGTCTTTCTCATCAGGCTCCACACCAGAGCTGTCACGGCTAAGCGCCTCTCTCCGGCAGGTCTGGTTAGGATATCACGGATTCTTTTCCTCTCCAGAAAAATGGCTGATCTGTTCACCTTTTCAGCTTATATGAACAATGTGGTGGACTTTTGGTTACTGGAAACTGGGGAAAAGCTCTTAGTGACATATTAAAGGATCATTAATGCTTTAAATCTCCCAAAAAAAAAAAAAAACCAACAACAGAGTTTCATTAAAAGTATAAAACAGCACTCCGTCACTGCCCGTTTAGAACACCTCAGGTTACCATTGTGCAATGAGTGATAACTAATATGATACTGGCTTTTGATTGCTTTTTTTTTCTTTTCTTTTCGCCTCGTCTCTCTTTCTTTTAAAGTTCCGGGAACACCCAGAGGTCCTTGAAGCATACCGCTTATTTTGTTACAGTGGTAGAAATCACACCCAACCTTTTACAAAAGCTGTATTAGACCGAGTCCTTTTGGATTAATGAGTTTAACCCAAATCTCAATGACTCAAAAATAAGTCAACTTGGACCTAATGTGTTCTCCCAGTACAACGCACCATGGCTTCAATAAATACACAGGATATTATTGAACACATCTGAATAATGAGTCTAATATTTTAACAGTTCGTGAAATCAATCTGTACTGAGGTACCTGTGGAATTTTTTTTTTTTTTCATCTCCTCGGCTGAGAAAAGTTTGAGACCCACTGCTTTATAGTGTTCGGAGTTACTTTGTTGGCATGGCACGGCACTTCTAATCTACCGTTTTGCCAAAGCTTTTCACACATTCTGTATCATGTATAAATATAAGCGAGCAGAAATGCATTCATGTCTTTTATATTATAGCCATCGATATACTTTGTGCTTGGTTTAGCTCTGACACACACTACAGCTACACTACACACACTTCATACCTGTAAAAGCTCACGGTCTTGTTCTGTAAAACTAAGCCAACCCCCCTACTCTTGTCTTAAGAATGTTTTCAAGAGAATGTATACGTTGAAGTGACCAACGTGCCCCTTCCCTATCTTTTGTTAGGGGTCAGTGTGCTGGGACAAGGGATGTTGTAAATTGTACACACATGTGTATGTGTGGATGCCCACAGCCACACTGGGACGCCTGAGAGATTGTAGGGGGTGAGGGTGGTGTTTAGGATTGGGGGAAGGAACACTGGACGAAGAGGAGGGGATATGGGAGGAGCTTGGGAGCTGCTATTTGTAGATCTTTGTGATGGATGACTGCTGTGTGTGTGTGTGTGTGTGTGTGTGTGTGTGTGTGTGTAAGAGAGAGTGAGAGAGTGCTTTTTTTTCTCTTTGGTGTTCCTCTGTTCCCCTCTGTGTAGGCAGCCAGAGGAGTGCTGGAGTGGGAGGGAAGCAGACGTAGACGCTGAGCACAGTGAGAGAGACGGAGACAGAGAAAGAGAGAGAGTTTTCTTTAGGAAGTCAAGCACGACAGACGAGGACGAGCTTCTTTTTTTTTTTTTTTTTGTCTTCCCCCCCTACCACAAGAACAATCAAAACAGGACTAGTCTGCCCTAAACTAGCAATTTCTTCTGCTTGTGAGGACAAAAAAAAAAAACACTGTTACCTTTTGTACCTTTTTTTTTTTTTTTTTTTTTTTCCATCCTCCACACGTAGTCTTTCTCCCACACGTTGTGTGTGCTTTGCTTTCAGCATAAGGACTTCTGCAGCAGTAGCAGCGGCTTTGTAAACGGAAAAATCTCTTAAGGAAAGGCAGTTAACGGAGTTTACGGAGCTGTGGATCAGTCATGCCCACGAGAGGCTGTAGGGCATGGAAGTGGGCACTGCTCCTGTGTGGCGCCCTGTTCGCCCACCGTGCCACCGCGTGCCCAGCTCTGTGCACCTGCAGCGGCACCACCGTGGACTGCCACAACCTGGGGCTCAAGAGCATTCCCAGGAACATCCCAAGGAACGCAGAACGACTGTGAGTAGCCTCTCAAGCACATCCTTTCCTCCTATAGTGAGAGTTGAAGAGCGAACAAGCTCTTTAGTGAAGGAAAAAAAAATTGTATTACTCTTCAGGGCAGGTTGTAAAGAGGTACAGGTACAAAGAAAGAGAATAAATGTATGCACACAAATGCGTCTGTAATTTACATAACGACTTGTGTGTGCTTGTGTGTGTGCATGCTGCTGGCAGTACTGTGAGTTCTGTCAGTACCATGTAGCGTCTAGAAAATACTTTCAGTTATCTTACTGGGTACTTTTTTTTTTTTGTGCATATTCTGTTGTTTGAATTTTTAACAGGTATATTCAACTTGTATCTTTTGCTGTACCATATTCCCTAATTCCTGTCATTCTTATGTTCAATATGCCTCAAAGTTTTGAAGATTTACAAGATTTTAATGGCCAAACTTTGAAGAAAGTAAATATTTGTACTGCTGCAGATTTTGATTTTCTGGCCTTATATGGTCAGTATAACTAAACTTAGGCCTAAAAAACACTTCTGAGGACAGAATGTCTTCGAATCTGTCTTAGGCTATGTGGTCTAAATGTGAAATCATGTAGAAAATCAGTAAATCAGCAAAATGGTGCTTAATTATGTGGCTAGTGAGAGTGTCTCATCAGCAGCCGGTCTGCAGAAGAATGAAACTGATATGCGGCTCACTCTGCACATCAGCCTTACTCTCATCTCTCTCCTTATGATCTTTTGTAACACTTTAAAATATTCATGTCGTAATTAATTTCCGAGGACTGGAAGGGGGGAAAATTGATTGTACTGGTTTCGGGTTTAGAATATCTCTGATGAATTATACATGCCATGGAAATTGTGTGTCAGTTCAATCTTTTTTTTTTTTTTTTTTTTTTTAGAGGGACAGGAGATTGCGACAGATCGGACAAAATCTTGCTTGAAGCATCTGCGTTTCTTTTTTCTAGATCCGTCTGGGGGTTTTTTAAACTAGTAAATCATGGGATATGATGTACTTCCACTCTGTGGATAGATTATTTAACATCAGAAATCTTTCCATCCTAATGGCCCCGTTGTATAGTGGTCATTTTTCAAGGTGATTACTCCAGTCAAATAAACCACACACAAGTCCCTAGTGATTTTCCCTGACTCTTATGACAAATTGACGATACCCCACGTGCTGTCCTAATTGCTTCTGGTTTTTCTGTGGGATTTATTCCTTTCGTTTTCCTTTTCATTTTTTTCTTGCAAGTGGGCATCCTGACAAAAACTCAGATGACAGGATTTGAACAAATCCTGTTACGGTTTGGTGCTTTCATCAGAAAACTCACTACATGCCTAACTTTGCTTCTATTTGTCCTGGAGGTAATAATTAACACACAATTAAATACAACATAATTAAGTAAATATGTAGGCAAAATTGTAATATTCGTAACTGGAAACATTCTAGCTTGCAACCGTCTTGATGCATTCTTTAACAAATTCTTAACAAAAAAAAGAAGTCTGTCTTCACAGCTTCTATAAGTGCAGTTTGCTATTGTTAAATTTTTTTGAGTCGACCACCGTGTCGAATTGTAATTGAAGAAAAAATGAGAACGGTTTGGGGGGGATTTCTCAGTCAGGACAGAGTGGCTCTGCTAGACTCAATTGTTTCAGACATCCACTCAAAAAAAAAAAAACATTTTTGCAAGCAGAAGCTGGGTTATTCATGCTGACAAGGTTCTGCAAATGTGTGTTTAGTGGTGTTGGGGGGGTGTAATTTGTGCATGGAGGTAGAATCCCATCTGCACTCATCAGAAAGCATTTCGATTGTCCTGACCTTTCTGTTTGTGTTCTTTAACAACTGCAGCCACATGTGCCAAACACACTCCCCCATACGAGACTTCCCCTTAACCGGCTCTTTGCTAAATATACTAGACAATGAGCCCACCAACCACACACCCACAATGCACTCCAAAAGCTGTGAGGTAAAAGATGAAAGATTGTACATTGTACATCAGAACCGCATACAAAAGATTACTGAATATGTTTTTTTCAAACAGCTTGTCCAGCTTTGTGAAACATTCTTCTTTCTCCTTAGCTTGACAAAACTCACATATACTTCTATCCGTACTTTAAGGAAGAAGACCAGAGATGTACTGTATCTTGTTTTATCCTTGCTAATGCATCTATGCATTCACGATGCCGCACTGCCAACATCAAGCATGGTTGATGGTGGTGAACTCCTAGTTGTCTGATTTGGGATTCTCTTTGTAGTGAGATGGCTCAAGTATGCAAGTGTCCTTTCTTGCCTTTTTTTTTTCCCCCGACTGTTTATTGATTCAACCATAGTGAGGGATCTGAGGGTTGAGTACAGATACCGCATGAAGAAGCAGTTTAAGCTGCATGGTGAGAGAGTGAAACCTTTGTTTAGAGAGCTTGGTTGTAAACTTCAGCTCTAGTCTAGGAAGAGGCACATTGAGGGTTCTTAAAATAGATAGAAGGCTGTTTATACCACCTCCTTTAAAATCTTAAGGGCTTCTTATTAAACACCTGCATTTTACAGAACCCATGATGGCTTGAGTCCATTTGCTGGAGATATCTTTGAAGCATAGACTTTCAGGCCTCTATAGAGGCAGCATAGTGGTGCAGCAGGCTCCACGGTCCCTGGATTGATCCTGACCTCGAGTTACTGTCTATGAGTTTCGCATGTTTTCTTGTTCCCATGTCCCGTTCCAACAAAGGTGTATTTCATCACATGTCCAGTATTCCTGGGATATTTTCCAGATCCACAGCAACGTTTACCTGGATAATCAGTTACTGAAGCTGAATGAATGAATGATTGCTCAGTTTAATAATTGCTTTTTTTCCTTTTTGGATTTTTCCCTAATTTAGTCATGGCCAGTTCATACCCATCAGGCAGCTCTCCCCTATCACATGACAGCTACCAATCGGGGAGGACGAAGGCTATCACATGCTTCCTCCGAGGCACACGAAGCCAGCCGAGTGCATCTTTTTGAACCGCTGCTCATGCAACCTCAGGGGCTGCTTAACACTCAGAGGAAAGTGCTACCCACCCCCTTCTGCATGCATGATTGGCTAGTGTCACTGTGATTGATAGGGGAGAGCCTGACCAATTCTGCTGACCTGGATGGCTGTGACATCATCAGGATTCGAACTTGCGATCTCCGGATGAAAGAGGCAAATGCTTTTCTGTTGCATTATTCGGTGTTGCACAACAGTCTTTGACTAAGGTTCTTTAGAGAACCTCTTGCATAAGTTAAACATGCAAGTCTTGTACCTTTGCTGAAAAGGTCCTTCCTAGAACCCTCTGTTGTAGAAACAAACCAAAGAATTAATGAACTCTTTTAACGTGCTCTACAGAACCCTTTTTATAAGGGTGGCCATCCTAAAAGTTTCTTCAGTTTGTGCAACTGTTAAGGTCTTTGTAAATGCATGCAATAGAAAAGGTTCCAATTATAAACTTTCTAGAAAGCCAGAACCATTAACCACCCAAAGAACCCTAGGGGAACCCTTTTTCTAAAAGTGCAACATTTTTAACAGCTGCCAGATGATGATACACATCAAATCAGTAGATGGGTCAGTAAAGAAAACCATATCCACTCCAAGAGCCATAATTTAACTCCATCAGGACAGGGCAAATCCATATATAGAGAATAGATTCCCTTGGCCTTGGCAATAAATTGTAAAGGGTTTCACACATTTTGGGATATCAGACAGGAGAATCCTGAGTGACTGTGGAGCTTGTTTCACATGACATGTGACCCTTCTTATTTCTCACAGATGGTTTAGCTTTAGGAATTAGGATTATTTGAGGAATGCCAATGTTGATGAGAATGGTGCTAAATTAAAGGTTGTGCGAGCAGACACATTCCCTTTCCACACATTCCCAGCATCCCACAGGTCTCTGCTGCATACTGCTCATGCATTTCCTTATAGTAAATCTTAATGGCAAGATGGAACTGTTACATTTCTATTAAGGTTAGCGTAATGGGGATTGCAGAGAAGGGCTTAAAGATTAATTGGGAAATAATCTCAGTAACAAGATGGCTTTTAACCTAAACCGTGAGCAGGAATGGTGCCAGCTCAGTTTCTTTATGTTACTCTGGTTGTTTAGTCTACATGAGCTGCAAGCAGACAAACCAAATTATCTCGGCAATATTAATCTGGAGTTCATGGGGATGTTGTAAAGAGTGCAGTGAAAGTGATATGGGACAAGAGTGTGTCAGAGCTCCATGTGGAAATGAATGTTACCAGCCAGCCACGGGCCCTCTTGCATTAACTGTGCATCAGTTAGTTTCTTGACAGAATAAGTAGAAGGTTTTTAGTCTATTACAAACTGTTGTCAGCAAAACATCCACAAAGCACAAACCCAAACCCTGTATTTCCTCGCAGGTATTGAAAGCCTGTGTGTTCTCCATCTCAATGTACTCAAATGCTCCACATCCCTAAAGCACAACTTGTTTCCAGTTTCTAGTTGAACAGTTTGGTGTATTCAATTACAGACACAGATGTTTGACTTACTGGCAGTTGCTCACTTTTGTGCTGTTATGTCCACCTTGTAAATAAGGTTTACTTTCAGAGTCTTACACATGGGTACAGTTAGCTCCAGAATTATTGGCACCCTTCATTAAAATAAACACAAAATGAAAAAGAACTGCATTGAATAATATTTTGAGCCTAAATATACTGTATAGGGATGATGGTTTCAAAACAGTTACCATGATTAATATTTGTGAAGTTAACAGAAGGACGCCAACACTGAAAAGTTTCATGAAATATCTAACAAGGTTGGAACTTTTTTGTCCAGCCCTCCATGCAGAACGTTTTTAGATCCTTTATATTCTTATTTTTTTTGCATTTGGACTGCCCTATATAATTCAGACCACAAGTTTTCCATTTTTGGTATGGTGCTAAAGTGATTTTGTGTTTCTGCAACCATTTCTATATTGATTTGGATGTATGTTTGAACTCATTATATTGTTGGACAATCTACGGTCTTTACCTCCTGGTAAAAGCAACCAGATTTTGGGGCTAAAAAGGGCCCAACCAATGACAGCTAGGTGGTGCTGGAAACTGAACTACAGTCTTCTGATCATTAGCCCAAAACCTGAACCACTGAGCCACCACCACCTTTGCAAACAGTCTTCACAAGAGCCCCTGGACTGCTAGCTGCAATGCAGGCCCATAGTGTCCATGATTCTCCACCAGATATTACTATGAGTATTTGGGCTTTTCTAGTATGCAGATCCCCTTTGCTGATGGTGTGCATGACCAGTTCATTCTTGGACACATCTGACGACAACATGAATGACTTGTTGGCGCAGTGGGTAGCATTGCTGCCTCAGATTCAGGGTCCCAGATTCAGTGTGGTGTTTTTACATGTTCTCCTTGTGTCTGCCTGGGTTTTCTCCAGGTTCTCTGATTTCCTCCCACCCCACCATCCATGCAGGTGGATGCATTGGCTACTCTAAATTGGTGTGTGTTGTGGCACCCTGCTGTGGATTGGCATCCTGTACAGGGTGTATTCCTTCCTTCATCCAGTGTTGCCAGGTAGGCTCGGGATCCACTGTGACCCTTACCAGCATAAAGCCATTACCAAATATTACTGAAAGGCACCAACATTCATGTGGGCGGATCCGGAGCCTACCCCAGAGCACTAGGCATGAGGTAGGGATATACACATCACAGGACACCATGCACAAATACAAGTACTGTATATTCAACCTAGGGGCAATTTAGTGTACCTAATCCACCTAGCTCCATGTTTTTGGGAAATGGAAGGAAACCCATAGGTAGAACATGTGAAACTCCAACCAGACAGTAACCTGAGCTCAGGTTCAAAACAGGTACCCTGGAACTGTAAGGAGGCAATGCTACCTGCTGCGCCACTGTACTGCCCTGAATCATTGTATGTATTGTTTATCAGATTGTACTGTAATTGTTTATCGTAATTGATCCTAGGCATATGGGGGCATAAGAGGTAGTGGGGGTGGATTCTTGCAGATTTCAAGCATGGCATATCCCATAACGTCCCCCCCCCCCTTTTTCTTTTTCACCTCCATGATTTGCAGTGAATCTGTGACTCCTAGAAGGCCAGGTTCATTTCACACGTGGCTGAGTGTGGTTCTGATGGCCTTGCAATAAGCAGGGGGGTCAGGCCAATGGTTTGCAACATGACTCTAGCAATTCTAATGTCTAGACTAATTTGGCAATAGTCTCAGTTCCCCCCTGGCTGTATGGGTACAGATTGAGTTTGCAATCCATTTACTCCCAGGGTAATTTAAACAAGCCATTTGCAGGTCATTGTTGACATGACCGATTACCTCATGACACCTTTTACCAGGTTCTCTTGCACCAGGGACTTGTCAGGATACTCATAATGGCTGCTGGTATCAAATGGTGAAAGCACTTGAATAAAAAAAGATGGCTTATTAAGTTTATTTTAATATTTTATATTTCATATTTTCATATTTGAATTGTATTTTTCTATAAAGGAAAAATCATTTTTCCAACCTGAATAAGTTGCATATTAATCATTATATTAACATGCGATCTTCAATGGCATCCGAGATTTATAATCTAATAGAAATTCTTCTTTCATTGTCATGTTGATCTATTTTCACTTTGGTTAATGGTTTCCTACATAATCCAAAACACTGTTCAAGTACTTGCTGACAGTGGTGCCACTTGGATTTAGCCCTTGCTTCATGTCTACCTAAAGAGCGTGATTCAGCAGTGCTTTAGGTTTAGACTAAAGTCTGTCCAGCTCTCTCACCTCCTCATCTGTATACTCTGCTCAAACAGAACAGGTTCATGCCAACATAGCTGCCAACATCACTGTGTGCATCATATCATAGACTGTTAACTAACCAAGCTGAGTCTCTGTCGTAACTTGAAACTGTTATAGAGCTACGTTGCATTCTGGAACTTCTCGCATTCTGGAGTCCAACAAATTAGCACCAGAATTGCTAAGCACCTCACAAATATTTCAATATAAACATATTCAATTCGTTTCAGAGTTGAACTTTAATGAACGGTGATGCATTGCATTTGTATTATGTGGCGTTTCAAGTGTTTTGCTTCCAGGATTTTTGTTTTGTTTGACATTCCAGTGAAGATGTGAAATAACTACAAATGTTCAATTGTACAAACATTCTCATTTATATTTTATGTAAACAGATAGCGTTAGACCGAGTGAAGTGTAATTCTGTTTAGTCAGCACTCTACCTGCAACAGAAAGGTATTGTAATATGGAAGGTGATCCTTCCAAAACATTCCACCCAGCATTTCAAGTTATTTCATCTCTCCATTTTAAAAGCTAATGATGCAGCGAACATCACTAAAGTGAAAGGATGAAGATTGTAGCATCTGTGTACACACCAATACAGATTTTTTTCCCCCTGCATAATAACCTAGAGACAAGAGAGAGAGAAGAGAGAAGACCCAGTGAGCCAGAACAGACTAGGGACTAAAGCTCAATGACATTGAGAATCTTTGACCTACATAGCAGACCGGTAAATGCCTGTCAGCACCACATACAGCTCTGTGTCTTCCAAAAGAGAGACAAAGCAGACCTGGACAAAAATAACTACCAAGAGATAGTGTTTGGATAGTTAATCAAACAAACCCAAATAGATATTAATTTCTTCATTTGTATCCTGTTCTCTCATTTTGCATTACTGGAAAAGTTTCATTAATTTAGAGTGTGCTCAGTGCCTGGCTCAAGATCTCATGGCTGGCACCTCCATCTGTCATGGGAGCAGGGCATGCAAGAACATAAGCACACTGTATTAACTTCTCAGTGCAGGCAAATAAATCAAAAGAGCAATATACGGTCACAGCATGTGCTGACATTTGGTTACATTCAAGAATAAGAACAAAAAGATGTTTGGGGTAAATCAGTGCTACGTTAGCATATAGTATTTTGAAGCTCAACACAAGTAGCTGTGGGAGGCACAGAAGTGGAGCAGAACGTTGGAGCACTTTTTGCCAGAGATCTGTGAATTTTGAGTAACAATGCCAACCGTAACAGCATAAAGCAGTCTGCTAGAGTGTGATGTGATGGTCAGCAGCTTGTTGGCCCAGCAAGGTGCACTGTCTGCACAGTTGCGCTGACCCAAGATCTTCCTTGGTTTCCTCTACTTCTGCCAATAAACGGCTTTGGACTCGGGCTCTTATTTCCTTTGGAGATTTCCCAAGCAAAATTTGTTTCCCCACCTTGTATCACATGTATATGTTTTGGAGTGCTATATACTCTGTGTGCGTGCATGCGTGCGTGCGCGAGAGAAATTTACTGTGTATGTGCATTGCATGTGCATTTCCTCCTCTCTGCCGCAGATTCTATTTCATGTTATACAGCTCTCCTTGTCACAGCGGGATTTTTTTAACAGATGGCAGAAATAAACATACTGCCTTTTTCATTGGTCTTCTTCATAGCCCTTTGAATTATTGAGAAATCAGGCCTCTCGGGAAACATGAAACATCTAGGTCCCCAGCTCTCCGTTGAGCTGTGATGAGATGACAGGAAATGGGCAATGGCACTCTTTTGGCTCCCACACCCGCTACAGTGGGAGTTCCCCCATGAAGCAGAGGGAAATTGCAGAATTTTTGTATAAGTGTCTGGTAGTTCTAGTGAATAAGATCCTATTTGGATGCTTTTTCAGTGATCCAGCAATGGCAATAAACCGTCTCAGCAGTAGGAAGTTCATTTTCTCTCTATTTAGCATGTTCGCAGACTTTAACCCCTTAAACCTTCAGGACCCGACTTAAATTCCTCTCGTAACTATATATGTTTCCTATCAGTTTCACTGTGGTTACTAAATACTTCATACTATAGATTAATTGGCGCAGAGTTTTAAGACACAACTGTGTAATGAAACTATAGATTCAGGGGTTAACCTTTTCTACACAACTATATAACCAATTATATATATATATATATATATATATATATATATATATATATATATATATATATATATATATATATATATAATTCATTTTATTATACACTGTCTAGTTGGTTTAACTAATATAACCCCAATTCCGAAAAAGTTGGGACCGTATGGAAAATGCTAATAAAAACAAAGAGGATTGATTTGTAAATGTACTTTGACTTGTATTTAAACAAAAAAAACGTATAAAAACAAGGTATTTGATGTTTTACCTAATCAGCTGCATAGTTTTTTGAAAATAAACGTTTATTTTGAAACTGATGCATGCAACACGTTCCAGAAAAGTTGGGACAGGGGCAATTTAGGACTAATAGCGATGTGACAGGTTGAAATAAGAAGGTGATGTGAAACAGGTGAGGCAATCGTCTAATCATAGTATATAAGGAGCCTCCAAAAAAGGCCTAGTGCTTCAGGAGCAAGGATGGGTCGAGGCTCGCCAATCTGCCAACAGATGCATCAGTGAATAATCCAACACTTTGAGAACAACATTCCTCAAAGACAAATCGGTAGGATTTTGGGCATTTCACCTTCTACGGTGCACAATACAATTAAAAGATTCAAGGAATCTGCTCAAATCTCTGTGCGTAAAGGGCATGGCCAAAAACCACTTCTGAATACGCGTGATCTCCGATCCCTCAGACATCACTGTCTTAAAAACCGTCATGAGTCTATAATGGATATCCTGACATGGGCCCGGGAACTCTTTGGCAAGCCTTTGTCAATCAACACCATTTGCCGCTGCATCCACAGATGCAAGTTAAGGTTTTACTATGCAATGCCGAAGCCATACATCAACACTGTCCAGAAGCTCTGCCGACTTCTCTGGGCTCGGTCTCATCTGAGATGGACAGTAATACAGTGGAATCATGTTTTTTGGTCCGACGAGTCAACATTTCAAATAGTTTTTGGACAAAATAGCCGTCGTGTTCTCCGGGCCAAAGAGGAAAACGATCATCTAAGCTGTTATCAGCGTCAGGTCCAAAAGTCAGCGTCTGTCATGGTATGGGGGTGTGTCAGTGCCAATGGCATTGGTAACTTGCACATCTGTGATTGCACCATTAATGCAGAAAGATATGAACACATTTTGGAGCAACATATGCTGCCATCCAGAACAGGACAATGCCAAACTGTCCGGATTACAAACGCATGGCTGCGTAAGCACGGGTGCTAGCATGGCCTGCCTGCAGTCCTGACCTGTCTACGATTGAGAATGTGTGGCGCATTATGAAGCACAAAATAAGGCAACGAAGGCCCCGTACAGTTGCACAGCTGAAGAAATATATAATGGATGAATGGATTCCGCTTGCTGAACTTAACCAACTGGTGTCTTCAGTGCCCGTACACTTAATAAGTGTTATTAAAAGAAAATGTGATGTTACACAGTCAAATGTCCCAACTTTTTTGGAGTGTGGTGCAGTCATCAGATCAGTTGAAATGAGTGTATATTTTCAAAAATAAATTAATTTCACAAAGTAAAACATCAAATAATGTGTTTTTTTTTTTTACATTTTCCATACTGTCCCAACTACACTGTGTGTGTGTGTGTGTGTGTGTATATATATATATATATATATATATATATATATATATATATATATATATATATATATATATATATATATATATATATATATATATATAAATATAATGGAAAGCTTGCCAGAAAGCTTCAGACAGCATCTGGTTTAGACTAGAGGTATACATCAGTACTTGGACAAAAAAGTTGTGCGGGTGGGATGGTGTTACTTTCATGCAGGCAAGAGCATGAAGAAAGACAGAAATATGTATTTACAGCATCCCTAGTAATTGCCTGGTTAGGTTTACAGTGGTTTAAATTAGGTTCCTAGTTTGTTTATGTTTTGTGAAATAGAACCAAATAATTAGATTGAAATAATGTGGGCAGGTACAAACAAAATTAGCAGGATTAGAAAAACAGTCCCGCTGACAGTACTGGCATTTCTACCTGTATTTTTCCAGTGTTTTCCAACCTGCCAACTTCAGGTTTAAACCCAAATACAGATAGGGATATTTAGAGCACTAAACAGATACATGTACAGATAGTAGCACTGCGCTACACCCCTAGTTAAAACATATTACAATTTCTGCTCCCCTTAACAAGCCATTAGCTCCTTAAAATTATTAGACATGCCCTTTTTGTAAAGTGAGCACTCAATTGAATGGAAAAAAAACATCTGTTTTGCTGATTCTGTAACACAAGGGCTACCAGATCTTTACAAATCTACATAGTCTACTTCCAATTGAATTAAGCCTCTCTTTTGGGATTTAAATGAGGACATTTGTGTGTGTAGGTTTGCACTAGTTAAAGTCTTTTGTCACTTTGCTAGTCAGCAAGTAACCTTCAATTTGCAGGCAGATGGTGAACACAGTTAGCATGATTAAGGGTGATTGGTTGTGTTTTGCTAAGTCTCTATTCTCTTGCACAAGGCCTTCAGTCCCCTGGGTTCCGGTACAGGGGGCCACCCAGTAGATTTATACTTGAGAAGCCATGAGAAAAGCTGGATTAAGTGCCCAGCAATAAACAGCACATGTGTATATCAGGCTGTAGCTAATGAATCCCACTCCATTATTTATTTCCCTCTATCCATGCACCTGTGTACACAGACCATCTGTCTGTAATGACCTCTCGCTCTCTGGTTCTCTCTCTCTCTAGCTACGTCCCAAGAGTGGTCATTATAATGGACCAAGAGAAGTCAATTTTGGGTCCGCGAATAAAGATGACTTTTTGTGTCTGCATGCAAGTGTGTTTTGCCCATTTATAGGGTGGTGGCCTGACTGCTACAGGATTAACTCAAAATTCCCCAGATCTCATCATGGCATAATAACAGAGTGATGTGTGTTTATACCTGACACACAGAGCACAGAGGCTCAGAGCCAAGTCCCACAGCTGCTTCAGCGTTTAGGAGTGTCGACAGTTGAAAGGTCGCTGATCACTGATGCACTACAGAGGGGCAAATCTTCCTTTCTTTTCTCAGGAATTTGGACAGAATAACAGGTTTAGTCAAACAGAATTCCCTGCAGAGGGAGCACAAGCAATGATTCAAACATTAAAAAAAATTGTTTATTAACATAATATACTGTATATTTTAGTTAAGCAAAGCATTTGTATTAACAGAATACATTGTTTAGTCAGAACACAATCTTTAGAAAATAATAATCATATGAATGCATCTGCAGTTCAAAAAATTACATTTTTGGTTCACACACCCTTTAAAGAGTAAATTCATTTGGCCATTTGTCTTGCCAAACTCTTTTTTTTTGGACGGACAGACCTCATGACAGGCTAGTCGGCCATAAAAAGACACTCTTTGATAGTGTTTTGACAGATTTGTGATTTCCTTAGCTGATATATCAACTTTATATAGCTTATTGTCCTAATGCTTTCGACAAAACTTATCAAGACTAATAAAACTAGTACTATTAGTGGTGATGTCCGGCTAGGCTCTTCATTTTGGCTCAACAAAATGAAACTTCACTGACACTTATGAGTCGCACACAGTGTGGATCGGAACGCCCAGACTGCAAAATTAAATAAGGATTATGGCTACATTTTTGGAATTGTTTGGTATTGAACTTCAACTGATGTAAAATATGTTCGATGAAATATTACACATTACTCAATGCAGAAGCAATAAGACTGCATATGAATAGCAATGAAAAAACAAAAAAAACAAAAACAGATGCTCTTACTCTTGTATGTATGAAGTCAGATGCATCAGTTGCCTTTGTAGTTTTTCACTACCAGTGTATAAACAGGATCTTAAAATCGTTAACATTGTCAAATTTAGCATTAAAATACTTGGCATTCTGAAATTAGATTTTCATGGCATTTTTGCTGCCCTCACAGTAGATAGTGTAGGATAAATTACAGTGTTTTTCATAGAGACAAACACAATGATGCATTTTCACACATTCTCAATCAATTAAGCTTAACACAGTTTATAGTTATGATGTCAGAACATGTGACTTTTTTTTTTTTTTTTTTTTTTTTTTTTTTTTTTGGAGATACACTTATAAAGGAACATTACTTTTGTCTAAACTTAGACATAAATATTCAATACCACTTATTGAACCCATCTCAGGAGATGGACACAGGAATATAGGCATGCTACTTAGATTTGATTATTTACTCTAGGTTTTCCTTAATATGGATTGAGACTAAACATTATACTGCAGGCCAAACTATTTTAAGTATATGTAGGCTCGTGTCACTGCAAAAATGCTTAACAGGCTTGAGAAATGTTTGTTTCTCATGTAACACAATCTTGGTCACAAGTGGCATATCTCAGTTTACTGATTCCATCATGTACTTCAATGGAAATGTCCCAGTGGAGGGAGAAATCATTAATATTTAATATTTTTCTCTTGCAGGGAACTGAATGGGAATAACTTCACCCGCATCAACAAGAATGATTTTAGTGGACTCAAATACCTCCGTGTTCTGTAAGTCTCTCCTAATGTCTTTAATGCCTGGTATTGTACAAAAAGGTACAGTACATGGTTTTTACCGAGGTGAAAGTTATAATACAATAAATAATTTTTTAATAATTTTTTTTTTTATTTAGCCATCACAAAACATCATTGTATTTAAGTATTTTGAAGTCTACACCCCAATGCACCTTCTTACGAGGAGAAATACTGTCATTTTGTTACATGCAAGATGGAAACTTTCTCCCTGTTAACATCCCCCCTCACTGCCCACTCCCCCAAAACACACACACACACACACACACACACACACACACACACACACACACACACACACACACACACACACACACACACACACAACAGTTTCCCCAAGGAGCTCGGTCGTCTCCCTAAGGCCCCTGTAGTTCCAGGCGGGTTGTTAACATGATTAACATCGAGGCAAAAGCATGGGGGGTACTCTCACATTTCTAACCCCTGGGATTTGGCTGCCTCACTGTGAAAATGGGGGGCGTGAACCTTTGCCCTTGGTGAAGACGGAGCTTACAGGAAAAACGGTTTATGCTTACAGTCACGAGTCACGCACACATTGAGAAAACAAAGAATGGTTGCCTACATCTTAAAACCATGGTTTACAGTCTGGGGAAATAGTAATTCCTTCTGATTCATGAGGCTATGGTTGTCAAGTAATTGTGTCATTATTTGTAGTTTTTTAAATAAGAATCTTTAAAACATATATGTACAGTACTGTGCAAAAGTTTTAGGCACATGCAAAAAATACTGTAGAGCGAAGATGCCTTTAAAATAATGAAATTAAATGTTTCTACATTCAAAAAAAAAAATACAGTAAAGAGCAGTAAACAGTAGTAAATGAAACAAAGTCGATATTTGGTGTGACAAAAAATACAATTAGTGCAGTTTTATAAGGAAATGAGCTGGTAAGTTTTATTGAGCATCTTGCAGAACCAGCCACAGTTCTTCTGGAGACTTTGACTTTCGCACTCGCTTCTTATTTTTGCAGCAAAACCCAGCAGCCTTCATTGTGTTTTTTTGTCTGAAAAGTGTCTCTTACGTAATACGCTGCTTTCTTTAATGACATACAAACATTTTTTTGTAACATTTAATTTTGTGCTAGAAAACTAATGTTTGGGAATCGAAAATGTTTTTTGTACTGACGATAATGTAGAAGTCATAAAATAAAAAAAATCTATAACAAAGTTTGTACTAAAAAAAATAGGGTGCCTAAAACATACAGTACTGTATGTACACTTACAAATACAGAAACATGCACAACAGGAAGCTAGCTTGTTCCTTCTTGTATTTTGCTTTTTTAGTTTGTGAAATGCTAAGAGAAAATCATTCTCATAAAGATCCACCACCTTTGGTGAAAATTATGATCACCTGTTTATTTATTTAATCTTTTATTTATTAAGAGGCTGTGAGCTGTGACCTGCAATTATGTTTCAACCTAGGGAAATAAAAATCTAATTGCTAGATCTGATTCCATGTTCTCAGGGGGAACTGGCTGTTCGTGAAAGCTAATTTTAATGAACAACTCTTTTGTTTCCTCAAAGCCAGTCTGCATGTCTCCCAAGGTGTTAGAGTGCACCACTTCCAAAAGAATTAATTTTTTTTTAAATAAACATTTTACATGCAAGTGTTTTGCAGTCCCTGTGGTGAGTTGGTTAATGCTCAGTGTTGAGGGTTCATGTGAAGTCTGTGGTTCTGAGGGCTTACCCGACTTGTTTTGAATAAGTAACTTCAGTTTGAAGCACCTAGCCACAGAGTTGCCGGTGGCCTACGCATCCCAGGGCTGCAAGCCTCCTTAGTTCACGCCCCACCATCATCCCAGACCACACCAGCCAATGTTTACTGGCTAGACACTGCCACCACAGTCTCCCAGCCCTCCCATGCACCTTTCCCTACCCGCTGTCCTGGCTAGACTCCCTAAAATTCCCTCTTATTTGCCAAGATTCCACCACCTTCTAATTTCTTTCCACAAACAGGTCTATCACCCCCTAAAACTTACCTGAAGAGCACTCTATCCCAATCCACCCAAGCTATGACAAACATCAGTCCCTCCAGGATTTTGCGAAAGCAGAAATTAACGCAAAATCGAGCAAACTCCACAATATTCAACAGGAGCTTGCGGTTTTTCAAAATTACCGCAGATTTTCTGCAGATTTGGGCCAAAACGTGTCATGTGACATTATCACAATGTGCCATATGACATGATGACAGTGCACATTCAGCCAAAGCACCCTTCGATTCATGTTTGTCGAACATGAGTACAGCTAAATGGTCTCATTTACCAGCGAACATCACTGTGAAAAACGGTGCAGAACAATTTTGTACAATTGCAATTTTGCCAATTAAAGTAGCTTTCCACAAAAAAAAGCACAAAAATACTCAGCAGGTTGCATCACAAATTTTGAAAAAAGCCGCAGCAAAATCAAGCATTTTTGGCCGCAACAATCACACAAAAATCCTGCGAAATCCTGTACGAACTGAGACATCTTTATCACCAACTGTGACTTCTCTCCACAGGCAGCTGATGGAGAACCAGATTGGAGCCATCGAGCGGGGGGCCTTTGATGACATGAAAGAACTTGAGAGACTGTAAGTGTTTTGAGATTGCAGTCTTGTCTACTAGCCAACTAAGAGCCTAACCAATATTCAGCTTAAAGCAGGGAATAACTTTAAACTTAGTATTGTAAGCAGAGCCCCTTTCAAAAAAAAAAAAGAAAAACAACATTCTAAACAAAAGCGAACAAGTCACCTGAGGTCGCTGGCTAGATTTACTAGCCAACCAGGAACCCAACCAAGAACGTGTAGGGGGGGGGAGTTTAGGCTTACATGATACTAAACACATTTGCCAGTCTCTCTTGTTTGAGAAGCTACAAAAAGCACCCACTCCCCCTCAATCAGAAAAGGGGTGATGGTGGCTTCAGCATGTAGCTACTGTCAAAACGAAAGAGCCACATCACAGATGCACTGCTGTTTTTTTTTTTTTTTTCACATCATGTGGTAAAGTATTGAAACTAGGACTGCAGCTGTACAGCTGTTCACTTTAATGTGCAACATGTGAAGTCAAAAAACACCATCATCTGATTTTTATAATAGTTCTTAAAACTTATTAGCTTCCAGTCCCATATGTTTAATTGGCCTTTGCCTTATAAAATCTGTGGTCTCATTTGGTAATTAGCCCCAATCTGTGTCTTTCAGTTTAGCTAATTATGCCAGTCAACTGATGCTGATTTTTGCACATATCAAAAACTTTGAGATATTTTAATACATTGATCATATTCTTTGCCTAATTTTAGACAGCTGCCTTTTATATCAGATAATCCCCACTTCATTTGTGTTCTTGTTCACTGTAGTGACTTTAATGTAACTTTTTTTATTTTGTTTTTGCCACTGTTAGACGTTTAAATAGGAACCAACTCTACCAGCTGCCAGAGCTACTGTTCCAGAAGAATGCTGCTTTGTCACGACTGTGAGTCTCCTGACATTTTCATATCTATTGTCTATGATGTGCTTCAGTCTGACTAAGGTTTTATGTATGCCTTTTACACAATGAGTTGAAATCTTTAGTATGTTAGACTGTGTTGGTCAATTCAAAACATGATTTGTGAAGGTGAAGGTCAAGCTTTCTAGCAGTGTATAGACAGCTGAGTACATTTATGAGATATGATCTGTGCATGTGTGTCTGTGAGTACGGTACTATGGAAACATAGAATTGCCTAAGAAGGTTGAAAAGGTTGAGGGCATTTCGTTCTTCATTCTTATGAATGTTGTCATTGATGAGAAATATTTGGGCTTTGCAGTGCCAAACGTTGCCCTGAGAATAAACTTATGCTTCTAGTAGGTTGGACAGGCTGTTTCTCTGTTCTTTCGGGAGGAAAACTAGCAATAAAAATGCCCTGCAACCAACCCCCCACCTCCGTCTCACGGTAGCAAACCACAGTTTTGTTTTGTTTTGTTTTTTTATTTTAAATTCTTATTAAAGTCTGAAAGCCTGCACTGTTTCTGCACATAATTGGTATGAACTGTCCTTTCTGTTGATCATTTGAGTTCATGTTACCTGTAGCCAGTGGTGAGAATGTTCTCTTATTGAGACAAGGTAAAACCATTTTCCTTTCCAGATCTCTGTTCCCCCTAAGACACACATACACAATTGGACTCTCTAAGGCCAAACTCTTAAATACTCTGTTCACATCATTCCAACATTTATATTTTAGGCAGGTATTAGGCTTCAGCCTCTGGCAAACAGCAAACAGCTGTTTAAACAATTTACATCAACCTTGATTTATTGCTTTCTTTGTTCTGGAAAACTTAATGGGCAAATTATACTGAATCATTTATTGTCTCATCCTCTTCTTTTTTTTCCCAGATTAAACAGCAAAGCTTTTTAATCTGGGAATCACAAGTGTAGAGCTATTATAAGCTATATGAGTACAAACTTAATTGTTTTCAGTGACACCATCAAGGATCAAATGTAGCCTTAGTGCCCCAAAACCTCAAAGTCAGCTGGCATCTATAACACGGTCTGCCCTCCACCAAAGGGCATTATGAATAAATTACAGAACTGCCTTACTTGAGTTGAGGAAATTTAAATACCGGTAAAATGTTTCTTGTCCCAAAGGAACACTTGCTCTTGCACTTGCTTGGAGCACTCACTGGGGCTTGTTATTTTTTCAATGCCATTAACAAGTGGGTTTAATGTAAAAGCCTGCTAGCCTTAGGTTAGGTGGTATGTTAACCCAGACGTTTTCTTGTAGCATTAATTGGCCCCATTTGTTCTCTTTTATGTGCGCTCATTTTTGTGCTGGCATAAACAGTGGCTCCAAGTCATTGATGCTGGCCAGAGAGGTCAGCCTCAGCCAAATTGCTCTCTGTGCTTTTTATACAAAAGATGGCATCCACCAGCTAAGCACAATGCCTTTTTCTTGAAAATCTGTGCTATTTTTTGTTTTGGGAAGACTAATCCTTAATCCTTGAGTACTAGTGCATTAGTGTAATGTAATTCTAGAAATGAACAAACCAATTCACTTCACAGTGCTCCAGTCTACTATGACAGGTCTGAACTGGTTTTATTACACTGTCTGTGAGAAGGCTGGTCAAGTTGATTAGATGTTGTAATTGCTTTTCAAAGATGAATTAGGGAGCTAACCCAATAAGCAAGACGGTTATCTGTTTGCATTACTCTCACTGCACAACTGTTGACCAATGTAACACAGCATAGAAACAAGTTGGATGATGGATTTATTTTGGAGGTTGCAGGGGTGTACCTTGGGAACCAGAAGAGAATGAAGACTGACTTTGTGGAACAATAACAAGTAAGAATGGGTGGCATCCATTATGGTTAACAACCTGTTGCTGCCCCCTTCTCCTCTCACTCACTACCCCCATGCTAGGGAAGATAGGCTGTAGTCCCTGTAATCTGCCTATGCTGTGTCTGTAATTAGTGCATTCATACTGTGAGTACAGCAGAACCAAGGGCCTGAGAGAGTTTAGGGAGGAGGGGTCAAAGCAAGCTTGATGGGTGCCTTCTGGCAACAGCATCTGGTTTGGAGAAAGCTGGTGTGTGTGTGAGTGTATGTGTGAAGGTGGCAAGCAGGGTTGGCAGGTTTATGACTCTTGCTGGGAAGCTTGAAGTTACAGCAACTTTGCACAAAGCATAAACTTTTCAGTTGCTGATAGGAACATAGTCACCTGTTGCATCCCATGTATACCTTTCTTTGAAAAATAAATACACAGGTTGTGTGTGTGTGTGTGTGCACGCACACGCATGTGAGAGAGGAATGGGTAGGAGTGCCATCTAAACATATCTGTATGTACCTTTGGATTTAAGTTTGTAAAATTTCCATACAATTTTCCATTAATGAATGGAATTCTAAACATTCTTTCTCTATTCTTCATATAAATTCTGTAATAATAAATGTGGTTCCTCCTGGCATTTTGTAATACTGATGGTAATTGAGTGATGCAAAATCATGGTATTCTCCCTGCAACACAACTTGTTTGCATGGTAATGGACATTTTGGAACATTTGGCAGAATTGATTCATTTGCCTTGCAAATGTTAACAAAGAGCAATTAATTTAGACCATGTCATGAATCCAAGTTCAAAAGGGTCATTTTGTTTCTTCCTTGACTCATAAAAGTGAAGTTAAATATGTGCCATATGTTTCAGTGAGCTATCTTATTTTGTAAAGAGATACACAGTAATCCGTCAACAGGTCATCTGACTGCCCATTAGCTTTCAGCAACCAATCAGTTCTCTGTCCCCTGCCCTTCTCCGGTGGTAAACGTGGATTTTACGAGTTGTCAGTGTTTTTATGGGCTGTGCGGTGTGTGTAAGAAACAGAAACACCATAAAACCATCTGAAGTAAGCGGAAGCCAAACAGGTAATTTAGAAACCACACTGTCGTTTGAAGTATTTAAATAAGCGAAAAGTGGCACAGAGGATTAGTTCTGTTTCTATATACTAGCAGTTCTGTATTTCTGGCTCATCGATAATTCAGAGGATGGATAGGGTGTGTTAAATATTCATGATTAATGCCTTGAACATCAAGCCTTTAAATCAGCGGGTATCAAGAACTGTGCTTCATTGCCTGTACCCACAGGACTTCCACATGCTGGATCAGTCTAGAGGCTAGGAAGCTCTGGAATATCTTTTAATGAACAGCTCACCCTCTTCTTCTGCTCACCATAAGTGTTTTATTTAACACACATATTTTGGGAAATGGGCTAGATATTATGAATTGATAGGTCATGCATAAATTATCACTTTGGAGTCGGATCGTAAACAAGTCAAGGAAATTTTGCAAGGCGACTGTGCTGTGCTGTAGCAGTATCCAGATCGAAAAAGTCGGATGCAGCACTGTTTAATGGTGCTAAGTCCCTCCGCTCATACCTAAACCGACCAACATTTGGTGCTGGCTGGAATTATGAGGCAGCAGCCAGCAATAACATCTTTTATAGTGACTGACTTGTTCTCAGTCGATTGGTATAAATTTCTAGCATCCTGCATTTTCACAAGCTGTTTGCTGTTCCTCTGCTTTAGATGAATGTGAGCTTGGACCTTGCAGGTCTTCTGTAATAAATTTTACTGGAAGTCAATGAAATCTTCATCCTCTTGCTTGCCTTAAACTATATCACAGGTGGTACACCCCTTTGTTTACATGGTGGGTAGCATGTGGTGGTTGTTTGAACTGGAGAGGAGTGATGCTCAGAGGAGTACAAGTAGTACAAGAAAAACCAATATGTCTAAGCAATTTGTGTAAGCAAATTGAAAATAAAAGTCATGGAGGAAGCCACTTCTCCCCCTGACTGTTTTGTTCCTCGTCGTGTATAAACAAGCAAATGGTATGGGGCAAATGAAGCCCCCCACACACAGCGCCAGCATCAAGCAGACTAGTGTTAGCCTACACTAATCTGTGCTACTGAGTTCTGTCAACACCTCCTCCCAAGCCTTCATTCCCAGGCGACTGGAGTACACAAGCCTGAACACCAAAAAAGAAAGCGGGAGATGAGTAAAGACTTGTAGAGGGGAAGAGCAATAGACCAGGAGAAGTGGAATGTGCTGCCTTATGCCATCATGTTCACAATTTAATTTGGCTATTTGAAGGTTTCTTTGGGGAACTGAATCTGAATTCTTTCCTATCATTTCCCTCTGGCTGCTTTTTTGTCTCCAAGCTCCTCTGTTAGTTGTTCATCTTTTCTTGAGGTTGTACTTTTGTTTTGCAGTAACAAAGTGCCCTCCTGAAGCCTCAGGTTCTTTATCCTCCTACAGGAGGAGAGGGACCCACCTCTGAAACAGTTCAAGCCTTCATTAGTTGGTCCTGTTCCCAACCTAGTCCCTAGGTCTGCCACCCTGTAATTGCATTTATATAATTTGGCAGACACCCTTATCCAGAGTGGTTTCAGAAGTCTTTTGTAGTCTCCATTAAGAACATCAAAAAAATATGCTCATGCTAGTACAAAGTGGTCAGAGTCTAAGAATACTATCAAGCTAAACCCTGTTAGAGAGGAGTTAGTACAGCAACAAATACTATTTTATAAACTATAACCCAGGGGAAGTTCATTCCACCACCTGGGTGCCAAGACAAAGAAGAATCTTGATTCATGTATTCCTTGTATCTCAAGGGATTGGTAGGTCAAGGGGGTGTGGTAAAGAGGTGGGTTTGAAGCTCAGATAGGCTTTCCACTGCCTATCTGAGCTTTAATGTCAAAAGCTGTTCGTCCAAGATGCTGAAGATCTTACTTTTCATTGGATCAGTTATTGGCTAAATGAGGGATTGGAAATGGAATCTCTGTTGATTCTATAAGTGTGGTGGCCTACCCCACACACTAATGCAAGGACTATGTGGGAGGCTATCACTGTGGGAGTGCAGGTGAATCCTATAGCAGTTGAGAGGGCTTTTGCAGTCCAGTGGGAATAACTGGAGCCTTGTTCTGGTTCCAATCAGCCTAGACTGAGGTGCATTTTACTTAATGGTTGGCATCTTACTTGCAAATAAACATAAGCATCTATGATGAATTATTAAAAATGTTTCTGAAAGACAAGGAGCCTTTTGTACTGATACAGTACAGTTTTTTATTTGATGGAGTTTGTCCATTTGGACTTCTGTGTTTTAAGAAAACCACTGTTATGGGAGGTATGCCAATAAGATTAAAAGTTACTTTCTCATTCTAATACATTCACTATCTCTGTCAGGTTGGCTTGAAATGCAGCATAACATGACATCCTGATTTATTTGTTTGTTATAGTATTTAGGCTTAATTATGATAAATATACACCAGACCTTTCCCATGTTTACTGAATATTTAATCTTGCCCAAACAGCATGGATTAAATAGAATGGAAACACATGGAAACTGAAGTGTCAATTGATGAATGTCCCATTTTTAGAACAATCTGTGTAAAATAAATAAATCTATTCTGTGTAATAAATCACACTGACAGACAACCCCTAGAAAGCTTCCAGTGTTCCATAATTATTTGAAACTTTTTGGCATGTACATTTGTAGCTATGATTCCTCTGGTCTTGTTATCTTTTTAAATGAACATTTTCAGTCCAATTGCTGAAGTAATGCTAAGGCATTCAATTTGTGTACCCAGATTGTGTAGCTACTAATTGCAGACCATCCAGGTTTGCAACCTTGGCAGTCTTGATTATCAGTTCAAAATGTCAAAGCTGACAGTGTGGCTGTCAATTTACATGGATGAGGTGTGAGGCTCTGATCTCATTTTCCTCCCAGTAGGAGAGGGAGAGAGAAAACACAGGCAGGCTTCAACAAGCTGCTATATAGGCTGGGAAGTCCTGACCCTCCCAATGTCCTTTGTTGAGGAAAAAATAAATAAAATAACATTAGCAGGAGGAGGAATAGCTTTCCTTGCCCTCTTACTGTTTACCCAGACAACTTGGGGAGGAACCTTAGTGGGTTCCATTCAAAACCTACAGTATGCTTGTACGTTTGTGCCTTGATCCTTTATGGTATAGTCAGCTAATCCTACCATAGAGACTCCCCTATGGGTCAAAGTGTGGAGACAGGAAGCAGTAGCCATGGGCACGTGTCGTCCCTTGATATACAGGCTGGGAGTGGTTTCAGAGTACATTTTTTCTCATTCATGCTTGTTTGAACCCCCTAAATTTGACAAAAAGGAACCAGTTAAATTGTACTCATATTAGTTTTGTTTGACCTTTGGTCGGTTTGGAATTAGTACTACAATCATTCCAAATCAGAGGAACTTGGTTTTAGTTCTGAACACTATGCAAATTTATTTAGCACCTTAGATAAATAAACTTTCCTTTTGGTAAAATACAGTAAGAACTCTTGTGTTTCAAGGTACTGGAGTGTGGGATCACTCTTATCTATCCTGAAGAGGTTGGATAAGCAAATTGACAAAATATAACAGGAGAGAGAAAGCCAGTTGAATCAGAAGAGGCAGCGGTTAGTTGTAGGGGCTTTGAATGTGGCACATTTTAATTTTCCTTCCTGCCTCACTTAGATTTACACTGCAAATGATGCGGTCATTGAGATGGCAAAGTGGCATATAACGCTGCATTCAACTTACCACGAAAATGGGAAGTCTGAGCTCGGAATGACATCATTTTCAACCAATTGAGTTACAATATGGAGAAAAACATGGATGCCTCCATGTTTGTCTTTTATTACCAACAATCTAGCCAGCTAACTATGATGAATAATGTATATTTTCCTCCTCACATAACTAACATTTCCTCCTCTATAACTGTAATGTTATAGATTTAACAAGCTAATATAACTGTGTATTTACAGCACAACTCATTTAAAGGTAAGAAGTGCTACTTTGTTTACTGCTCATGCTGTGTGCAGCCATGTTGATTTGAGATCATTTGCTGAACTTGGAGGAACTTGGTGTTGAGGAGACCATCCCGAGTTCCAGAGTAGGAACTCCAAGTTGAGGAGGCGTTTTCTTTGTTTTCGCTGGTCAGAAACCGAGAATTATGGGTTAGGACCTCTAGTAGAATGCAGCATAAGCTTTGTGAGGATGAAACAGGAAAGCACACATACGTATACCCCCACCATAAACACTGATTATTGATAGGCAGTACCTGTAGCAGCTTTTAATTGGCACTGAATGGGGTATGTGGGATCATGAATTAGCCTTCTTTAAAATTTCAATAAAGTAGAAGCTTGTGCACAAAAGGTATCACACAGAAACAAAGAGTGATACTTGGATGATTTTTCTCACTTAGAATAGTCAAATAGTATACTTTTCATTTGATCTTCGATTTTCATCA
The DNA here is from genome assembly GCA_023630585.1 of Cranoglanis bouderius. Lineage (NCBI taxonomy): Eukaryota > Metazoa > Chordata > Actinopteri > Siluriformes > Cranoglanididae > Cranoglanis > Cranoglanis bouderius. The sequence continues at coordinate 29,596,827 of CM042535.1, read as the reverse complement.
TGCTTCCTAAGCACTGTTTTTCGCTTCTTACTTTTTTTTTTTCAGAACAGAGGGAGACACTCTCTTAAGCCTGCACTTTCAGAAAAGAGAAAGTTAAATGGTTTGGCAAGGATGTGGCTATGTGTGAGACTTCCACAGAAAGGAGCTGTCATTCACTTCCCTTGCCATTTACTGAATGTGTCAATAAACCGTAAAGCCGATGTCTAAACAAACATGGCTCATCTGAGCAAGGCTAAGCATCTAGGGAGAGGCACATTGGTGGGTGGCTGATGAAGGACTCGCCGAAGATCAGATATGAAACAGAAATGCTCACAAAATGCTACCATGTCTACCTCTACAGGGTCTTTCCAGCTTTGGCCCCTCCAATCTAGTCCTGGCTTTTCTCACCATCCAGCCACTGATAAGTATGTGTTTATTGCAAAGGATGCACACAGGACAGTTAATAAATTCATCCTTAAAATAAAAGCTTTGGGAAAAGCTTTTCATACAAGAATGCTATTAGACATCATTATCTGTCCAGGCCACTCCATTGATGTCTACTAGTTTATCTATTTTTTTGCATCTTCCTTTGTTTTCTCACTTTTAAACCCAGGTATCCAGTGTATTTTGCTTAGCTACTAAGCTCCCAAATGCAAAGGAACCATGGATGTAATATTTGATTAATTGATTTGCATTGTTTTTACATGTTGTTACTGGATGATACTCATTGGATTTAAAAATGAACATTTAATTTAGTGTCTGGATTAGTATATTAGTACATTATTATAATGTACCTGAAATTATTCATTCACTTTGGTATTTCAAAAATTGTTATCACGTCATCTGATATGTGTAGTTTCAGTTGCCATAGAAACTACAGAAAATATGATTTACTTTGTCATACCATATAGGTGCCTAGATCTGTCTTTTCCCCCCACTCTGCATGGTCATCTCTTTCTGAAGCATTTTAAGTCAATTTTAGTTTTTCATCATGCATGATCCATTTACCAGCTATCAGCCAATGTATATTTTACTGTTTCTGTACATTCACTACATGTTAATGCTACGAGATCAATGAGGAAAAAAAAAAAACAAGATTTCCAAAGTGATGTTGGCTTGTGGATTTCTCTCCAGGTAACTTATACAATAAATTGTCTGTATGCACACTCAGCTTGGAGCACTGGTGTTAATGTCTTGTGGCATGGGGAGGCCCTTTTTGCTTTAGTTTTTCTCTAAAGCCAAACTCAAGCAGAACATGTTGCTGTTCTCATTTGTGCAATAGGGCTTGTTGAAAAGCCTTTAACTAAACAAATTGAATCAAGCTCCTTGCTTACTGAGAGACAACAATAAGAAATAATCCCCTCACGCTTGAAGGAATATTAAAAAAAAACAACAACAGAGAAATATTTTTAAATGGGAGTTATTGATTTAGCATCATACTTGAATCTAAATCAAAATCTAAATAAGTCTAGTAAATCTCTTAGTGACTGCATTTGGATATATACATGCAGATGATAACATAATTTTTGTGTCGGAGAATATGGTCTGGAAATCTTCCCATAAGCCCGCTCTTGTTCTTTCTGTCTCCCTCTCCTACTTACTCTCTTAGTGCCCCTTGCCACCTCTCCTCTCAGCAGAGTGAAAAGACTGCCCTTTTGCATAAGCAGTGTGCTTTCCCAGGGACTCATTGTTCTGGGTTGCTAGGCAACGGCGCAGCCCCGCTTACGTCGCCAAAGAGATGGGGGGGCCCTGGGTATTTGGTTTTGGGTCAGGCATGATAAAGATGATACAATGGGTTGAGGCGTGTCCAGAACCTCCTTGCTCGTTTATGAGGCTATTTGGCATCCACTCATCTCTTGCAGGAAACCTGCAGCGAGGCCTGGCAAAGGTCCGTCAATCTTGGCCGAGTCAGACCACCGCGGGCGACACAGAAATATGTGACAGAGCCCTTTGCCTGGTACAAAGCAGCTGTGGTTCCACCATTGGAGATCTCACAGAAAGCTCCCTCAAAGTTTGATTTGAGCTGACCAGACTAGTCGCTCGAGGGTCAGTCAAATTCCGATTTGCAATGTAAGGATGTGTTTCAAGAGTGTTTCAAGGAGCATCAAGCACTCAGGGATTGAGTATGCAAGTGAATGCTGAAAAGAGATAGAGATAGTGGAGTTGGGGGAGTAAACCAAGCTTTTATTCAAATCTATGGTTTATTAAACTGCTTTTCTAAAATTCCTCTTCCCTTTCATTCTCTATATATCTATCTCTCTCTCTCTCTCTCATCAATCATCAGTATTTTTGCATTGTGAATTGCTTAAATTGCTTTCTCCATTGATTGTGCACTAAATAAAAACAGCTAAATATCACAATTGCTATTTTGGAGTCTCATGTTCATAATTGCATTCATTGTACCTGTGATTCCTTCGCATTATTTATAAGATCAATTTTAACAGGATTTAATTTAGGAAGCTTAACTATTTTGTTTTGCCAAGAGGCAGTTCACAAGAACAGTACTTCTCTCATAAAAGAAAAAAAAAAAATCTCATAATTCACTTGATGGAGGAGACCTCATAAAAGTCTTACTTGTGTTTATTTAATCAAGCAGTTTCAACACAGTGGATAAAAAAAGATACATGAACTCAGTCCCTATATTGTTCTTAATTAAGATGTAATTATTCCCTAATTGTAGATATTATGCTTCGCTCCTAGAAAGTGGGTGGCTGTGAATCGATACCTAATCTTTTCTTCATGATGCACTCTCAACGAGATGTTTGCCTGCAGGGCACATTCTTAAATTTGTGGTTCAAGCTCTGTTTCTGTTCAGATTACCAGACCTTTTATCAGTGCTGACCCTGTGTGTGCTGAGTGATGAAATGTGTGTCATCAGATGCCATCTGAATACCGGATATGCTGGAAAGTCACTGTGAATGCTGCTACTATTGCAAAGCTGTATACTTGGACAAGCATGATGATCTGAGGTGAATGTAGAAGTCTGAATATGCTGTTTATGGTCCTACTTCAAAAAGAGGCAGTCTTTATGAAGTTTTAATTAATGTGTGTTGCATCCTGTTAGTATGTATAGAGAAAAATAAACTATAGGATATTTACCCAATAGGATATATTAAAAACACATAATTTTGTTTTATATCACACTTTTTACAGGGTGCACATTGTCTGGCAATGCACATCATCGATCCTGCAAAGATGAGGCACAGAAATGTGAAGATAAGAATGAGGATTGCTGGGGCATGGCAAAATAAACTCTAGGGTTTCTGTCACACAAGCCTGTCTGCACAGAGAAATAGATGGGGGCTGCCGAAGCTTCTTTGTGAATAAATAAATGTCTTAAATCGGAGCAGGTCCCAGTAGGATTGGTGTGCAGTGTCGAGAGGTTTTTTTTAAGGATCTGTAATTGTAGGTGACTATGTTTCTATTCATGACTTCCTTTAGTAGAAACGAGACCTATGTGTGAGGATTCCCTTCCATGCTTTGGCTGGTCTCAACACGGATTTGCATACATAAGAGTTTATCCCTTTGAGTCACAGTTGACATATTTACTTCATGAGTTAGCTAACGTATCATTAACAGTCTCATGGAATGCGTAACAATTGTGAATCATCAGGATAAATCCCTGCTTTTTTTCCTTCCTCTGCTCAAACATTTCATCTTGGTGTCAAAGAGAGGGCAAAGACTTTGGGGGGGACAGAGAGACAGAGAGAGAGAGAGAGAGAAAACAAGTTCCGACGGCCCTTTGTTCCCATGGTCCCATTTCCCCCTGGTGCTTTGAGGCTTCAGGCTTGGGAAAGTGAGATGGCATGCCACACCATTTTTAATTACAGGCAGAGGAATAGTGTCCTTAAATATTTAGGGATCTACCTTGTGGATTTAGGGTCAGGATCTACCTTGTGTTTGGAGTAACTAGGCCATGGAATTTGGTCTAGCCAGTGAGAGAGAGAGAGACACAGCAAAGAAAGGAAATCTACTGTATTGCGTTACTCTTGGCAGGCGCTGGCGGCCTGCTTTGAAAACAAGACATTGTGAGACACTGAGTCTGCTCCTTGCCCTTGTCCACGTTCCCTGAGCTGGCATACTATCGCAGGAAAGGAAAGAGCCACTGAGATGTAGTGAAACGGAGACAAAGATGGTAGAAATCCCTGTTGTGAGTACAGACAGACAGCTGGGGTCCTGTTGACTTCGGTTAGTTATCTTTCTGCCTGCCTGCAACCACACGTTGTGCTGTGCCATGTCAGGTAGCCATTCAGAGAGGATTCAGAGAGCTGAAACTGCATTATTAAGCTTTATGAAAAATGCTATGAATTTTGAGGAGAATAAATTCAGAGGTCAAGTTAAAAAACAGAAAACAGCATTATTAAGTAACAAATTTGGCTCATAAGTTTCGATGCATACTGAAAGTGTTTATACTTGAGCTAATTCAAGGCAGCTGGAAGACAGCTTCATGGTGGTTGCTGCTCTTTTTCATGATGCCACTTTCAGATAAATAATCCCTTGAGTTAAAATTAAATGAAGCACCTTTTGAGACGATAAATAGTTTTAGATATGGATGTCATTCCACTTGTTAGAATATAATAGCATAAAATAGCCCATTTATCAAGGAGATATTACAAAAAAACAACACAAGATTCTCTATTAGCTATAGCTTTATGATCACAAACACTAAGGTGGCATTGGTGCGGAAATAAACATTGTGTTTATTGTTCCATCGTAAGGAGCAAACAACCCTGTTTGCCTCATTAAAAGAAACATGAAACTGTGGAAAACAAAGCCTTTGTGGGTGCATTTAATGATTGTGACTGCAGTTCAGAGCCCAGAAGTGTCTTCGATGTTCAGGTAATTGGCTTTAAAATATAGGGTCGCTGTTGCATTGTCTGTTGGCATGTTAGTGCTAAGTGCCAAGGCCAGTCTGGATTACGGCTGTTGGTGATTGGTTGTAATCAGCACAGATGGTGGGACTACTGTTACCTTCACTCTGGCAGCATTGTGGACACATGACCATCACACCCATATGTGGGCCTTCACCAAACTGTTGCCACAAATTTGGAAGCACACACTTGTATAGGATGTCTTTGTATGTTGTAGCATTACAATTTCTCTTCACTGGAACTAAGGGCTCAAACCTGTTCCAGCATGATAATGCCCCTGTGCACAAAGTGAAGACATGGTTTGCCAATGTTGGAGTGGAAAGGGTGAAACTGCAATGGGACAGGATGTTGGGATGAGTTTTACCTTATATCCCAAAATATATATCTCTCTCTCTCTCTCTCTCTCTCTCTCTCTGTTGTGTGAGTTTAGTGAGCCTTTCCCTTCCTTCACTCTTTGTGGTAGAAAGATAAGAATGATAGGGGGACTCGTATTTAGAATAATAAGCATATTTTCCAATAGGAACATCTACTCTTCATCCTCTCTTCCCCATGGCCCCATGCTGCTAGGTAACTTATCAGCGATCTGTCTTTTCATTCCTTTTTTGCAAACAGCAAGTGCAGAAGGAAAAAAAAAAAGATAAATCCGTGCACAAATATTAGCTCGGAGTAACAAAGGCATTCCTGACTTGCACGTCACTCCCTGACTCGCTCCTGCATACTCCCCTGCATACCCCCCCCCCCCCCCCCCCCCAAGCCTCCCACCAACAGCCTACTCCATGACACCTCTGCTTAAGACCCATTTCCTCTTCCATGTTTTTTTCCTTTGACAAAATATTCCTTTCTCTTATTGCTGTCAAGGGCTTCTTAAAAAAAAAAAAAAACCCGTCATGCTGGGGCTTGCAGGCTACCATGCTACCATTTTTGGATTAAGAGCAGGTAATTCTTCGGTCACAGAATTTAGTGCAGTGTTCTATTGTGTCCCAGAGTACACAGACAGGATTCCCACTAAGGAATGGGGGCGGAACCACAGAAACAGCCGTAGCAAAAGGGAAGCGGTAATCTCCATTCTAATCTGTCACCTCTTGCCCCCTGGTTGAAATGTCATTCTCATTCATGTCAGTAGCCTCTAGATGGAATGGTCAGTCTTGTGTCTGCCTGGAGCTCTATTTGCTTGGAGATGCTTAGAGATACAGTGGTTAGTGTGTTTGAAGCCTGAAGAAGATGTCCACCAGTAAGCTTCAATGCTTCAATGGAGTTCTTGCCACCTCCTAGGCACTGCTATTTTCTCGGTAAACATCTCTGTCCACACAGCAACGTCAACCTTCCAAAAAAGGAAAATTGCCTTTTGAACTGAGCTATGGGGTTGTAAGTATCTGTCTAGAAAAACAAATATCCCCTTCAAGGCCCCAGAACCTTCCAGTGAGAGGATCAATTAGTTGTCTGGTAGTTCCCTACCCCCAACATCTTTTTTTTTTTTCTTAGTGTCAAATCCTAAATTTTTGGTTGGGTCCCTCCCTACACAATTCCCTATCCCTAATATCCCTGAAGTTAACTGATGCTTCCTCCCCATCTGGGATATGTATCAGCTTCTAGACAAATCCGAGATCAAGTCATCCTTGCAGTGGCCATACGGTTTGGCCTCTCTATAACCTGTAAGATTTAGTAACTCAGTGAGCTCTTCAGAAACATAAAAGTTGTGAAATGACGCCTGGTCACAGGAACATGATGTACATCAGCCCTAAAGAAAACAATTACCAAGAGCAATTAAGCAAGAAAGCTGTCCATACACTAGAGACAGTACTGATGCTGTACATCCTTCGGTTCAAAGTCCAAGTTTAATGTGGATGCAGCTGCTTAAATAGTACTCCTTGCGTGCTGTTTTAATTTTACCATCTGCAGGAAAAGCCCTGTGCATTATTCTGGTGAAAGCTATTTTTTTCTTATTATCCCAAATCCACTTTGAAACCATGATGTCAGCCTGTCCAGATTCTATTTTTTTCTTTTTGGGGGTGTAGTCAGTAAGCAATGATGTTCAATTCATGCAGTATTTCATGTGGCTTTCTCATTTTACAGACCTATGCCTCCATGGTGTCCTATATCTTTGGCTTGTATCTTTATTAGTCTTTGTCCAAACACCACCACTACCCCCGCCCACCATTCTGTGGTTGTGGGCTTTAATTTCATGCACCCTTGCTCTGGCAGTTGCTTCCTCTGGAAATGCCAGCCTTGTGAAATGACACACAACTCCAGAGGGTCCCTGTGCTGCCCAGGCCACACGGTGTTGGCATCCAGTTAAGCCGTCGGGCCATAAAATGAGCTGCTTTACCTTTGCTCGGCCCACACATACTTAAGAGAAATTTATGTGCACCCACCCACACATGCACAGAAATGGACTGAACCTTTACAAAGGGCTCACTGATCTACAGTTAAAGCAACCACTGGGGTTCACCTGAGTTTATGTGCCAGACTCAGTGGATGGTCACTTGCAAATAAGCTAGGCTGACATTGGGAAGGCCTTTAAGGGGTCAGCTGTGGAAAAATTCTTGAATCAAAAGGTGTGGATGAATTTTCTATAGCAGCATGGCTCTGACAATAGTTACAACTGTAACATAAATGACAGTTTATATTAACTCTAAGTTAATGAAACAAAAAAAACTCCTCTGTCCTGAAGAGTCTTGCAGATGTTCACCAACAATAAACAGTTTAAAAGTGCGATGTGTCATTCATTAATAAATAAAAAAAATTGTAATCGTTGGCAAATCACTGTGGTATAAGAGGAATACTATCTTGGACATATACATTCAAAACCTACTCAAAATACTAAATTTTGTTTATTATCATTATTATTATTATTAAATATAAGTTGCAGTTAAAGGTATCCTGAAAGTCTGGGGTGCTGTAGTACCCTCAGAACCCCTACTTCCTGCAACCTTTGTTGCAAATGAACCCCCAAGGAAATCATAAAGGTTTATACATTCCCCAAAGCTTTCTTAACATCTTTTTGCCTGATGCTTCAGATATGTTATTTTGGATGCATATACAAAGGAAAGGGGATATTAGTCATTTATTCCCTACACAATCCTTATATGTGAAGACTAAGGTCTGTCATTTATTATGATTGCATTTAAAATATTTTAGAACTGATGTAGATGTAATTTGGCTTTTGGGGTAATCTCTGAAACATAAATGAAGCTCTTCAGAAGATACTTTGGGTCTTTTTTTTTTAGAACTTGAAATGAGAATTTCATGGGTTAGCGCACAAACTTTTCTTAAACCTGTGAATGAAGAATATAGACTCCCATCCCCATGTCTGGATAGAGGACTGAAAAAAAAGTACATTTGTGACACTAAGCTTCATTACCTCTCTTTGAGCTAAATGTTGCTGGAGTCCAGGAACTGCTTTCTTGAGACTACCCCTTCGATCGTTGCTGCTCCAGAAGTTCATTATCCAGACAACCCTTATTTCCTTTCAAGTGTTACTTCCAACCCCCTGCCAAAAATAAGAAACCTGCCTAATGGTCTTCAAAATGAGAAAAGGGGGCAGTGATCAGAAAGGAAGTCAATTAAGAAAAGAGGGTCATCACACACATTTCTGCAGCACCACTGAGGGATGCCCATCCTCTTGTGTGTATTAAAATAGTGGCAGCCCACAGATTGCAGTTAAGACCATGTAAAAACCTAGTAAACATAATTAGCCCTGCCTCGACTGCAATGTTGCGCTGCCCTCAAAAGTGGTTTCCCTGCCTAAAGTTTTCATCACTCTCTTTTTTTTATAGAGTTCTTGATTGTGGAATTCCTAGCCAGAAGGAGGGTAGGAGAAATTGTGATTATTGTATTGATGTTCAGATAGTGGTTGGGTCTTACCACTGGCAAGAAATCTCTAGCCTGCATATAAAACAAGTTTTACTCATTTTTATTGTGCTAGTATATTAGCAATACTACCATTTCATGTCACACAGTGGCAGAAAATTAAGCCATTTGTTTGAGTTATACTATGTACCTATTTTGCTGAATAGCTCTTTTTAACCCCAAATGCCTGACAGGATAGTTGCATACTTATATTCAGAATCAGTTGATGTTTTTCATTCTTTTCTTCTTTTTTTTGTTCAATTACCTTCTCTCTAGTATAAGGAGAATGTGTCTGTATTCATACTATAAGGTTGATTTGACCACAAAGTGGTCTACACACTCTAATTAAAAATACCTTTTTACTTTTGCTAATCTCTTGATTTTGTTTTTTTTTTTTTTTTTTTTTTTTTTAAACACACATTTTTTTTTAACACAGCATTGCACAAATGCAAATATGCCATATATGTGGGAGAGTTGTTGAGTTTGACCTTCTTGCTTTCTCCTTTTGCTGAAAGAGACAGAGGTTTTGTTTGTCTGGAGGGGAAGTTTGCCTTTCTCGCCCTTACCCGTCTTTTCGAGATGGTGATGATGGAGAGCGCTGGAGCAAAGCGAGTGAGAGAGGGATTTATGACCTTTGGAGAACAAAGTAAATATGAGAGACCAGCTATTGTTGCCCTGCGCCCCCCATTGTTGCCCCGCAGCTCTCTTCCCACTGCTGCACAGCTGGGACCAAATCCTATTGTTCCTACACCCCCAATATACACACAGACACACATACACACTCCCCCAATGGCTTAGTCACAGCTCCAGCTGGGTACCTTTGGTCTCCTAGCAACCTCCACCTCAGCAATTTGACTTGAGGCACCTCTGGCTAAGAATCTTTATTGATTCAGAGAGCCTCCAGACATTCTGTATTATAGCACTCTGTGATGGGCCTGTATGTATTGCTAGGAAGCGCCTTTAAGACCTTTTCTGTTTCCCAGAGACAGTCTTGAATAAGCCACTTTTATATTTCAGCCTTGTTAGTCTAATGTCACCTATTAGTACTAGGTTGCAGTGTCCTTTGGTGACAGATGATTCCACTGCAGCAAGGGACAATGCTACATACATTTGAGGCAGGTTGTCTACAACAGCACATCGGGATCCTGTCCCGTCAGCCAAGAACAGGAATCTGAGACTACAGTGGGCAAAGGCTCACCTAAACTAGACCAGCTAAAGCTTGGAAAAATTTTGCCTGGTCTGACGAATCTTGATTTCTGCTGGTAAGGTCTGAATTTGGCATCCAAACATGAATCCATGGACCCAATTTGTCTTGTGTCAACAGTTCAAGCTGGTGGTGGTGAGGAAAGTTTTCTTGGCACCTAATGCCAATGGAGCATCGTTTGAATGAGTATTGTTGCTGAGCACACGCATCCCTTTATGGCCACAATTCACCCATCTGATAATGGCTACTTACAGCATGGTAATGCGACATTTCACAAAGCACAAGTTGTTACAAACTGGTTCCATGAACATGTCAATTTCAGTGTACTGCAATGGCCTTCACCAGATCTGAATCCAAGAGAGCACCTTTGGGATGTGGTAGAGCGGGTGATTTGTAACATGAATGTGCATCTGACAAATCTGCAGCGATTTCGTGATGCAATCATGTCAACATGGACCAGAATCTCAAAGTGGTAGTATTATATGGTAGTATTAATGGCCAGCAAGAGTATGTTTTGAAAGTATTGCATTGCATTATGTACAGTAAATACAGTAATATAATTTAGAATATCACACACGGTGTTATGTGGGGGGGAAAAAAAAAAAAACGTTTTTCCTCCATGCTGTCTTTTTCTAAAAGCCACATTGAACATACACTTGTTCTTAAGTATACTTTGAACTTTAACCAACACATCTCCTTCGTCTTTTCCTTGTTTACTTTTGCTTTTCTTCCCTGTTCACCCCAGTTATGTTTACATAACACTCTATAGCACAGAGAATATTTTATATCACAATGTAAAATTCCAAATATGATCCTAGATCTGAATCCTACACTACAATACTGACTACTGACACAGCACGGACATCTATCTGATGCCGTCAAGAATCAACACACATTGAATCAGTGTCTGCAGGTGAAAGAGAATTCACTGATTCGCTGAATCCCTGCTTACAAAAATAGTTAAGCAGCGTGTTTAAATTATAAGCCGATCATTTAAAAATATTTGCAGGGAAGTAAAAATTATACTCGGTCTAGTTCGTTTGGCTACATCCCAATCATACTTCCTCACTGAATTTCATGCCAAAATTACATAGCATTATTGATACGGATACTGTGGAGTGTTTGACTGCAATTTTTCAATATAGCAGTCCTCAAACATCCATGGTTTTCTGCTAGTTTTTCAACGTCAAACTTTGTGCATCATGGAACTAAAATGTAAGAATACAGGAAACATTATTCTGTCACAGAATAATGAGTGGTTGATGAGTCAGTGCATAAGAAGCCTAAACTTTGATCTAAGCGGGCACTAGTCAGATATTTCCCAGACCCTGATTAATGGATATTGATTGATCATTGGCCACATCATAGATAGTGTATGTGTAGATTTGAGTAGTGTATGTGCACTCTAAGGAGACGAAGGTTTTTGGAGACTGAGGATACGCGTGACTGTGTGATTTATTTATTATTATTTATTTATTCCTCCACTTGTCTCCTACCTGAAGGCCATTTGAATGGCAAAAGTGCCCCCCAACATAGACCAACAACAACATACCCAGTCCACAAAAGCTCACACAAAAATAAAAAGAAGAAAAAACAATTCTGGCTCAGTCGTGCATCTACACAATTAGGCTAGGTTTAGAATAGGTAATGGAGTACAAGGTGAATTTCCACTGCCAAGTCAAAAAAAGTGATGATTATCTTTCAAGCTGTTACCCCAGCACATGCATAGGTTTATACAGCTGACTCTTGCAGAGGCCAAACTGTTAACTTAATTAAAAGAGCATCATATGTCTCACTGTTATTGGCAGCGAGAATGTGTATTGCAACGGAAAACTCCATTAATGTGGAGATGATTATCTGACAGAGAGATAGAACATGAGTCCGGTATTGAGTGGTCAAAACTGAGTAAGAAAAGAGATGAGCGAATCCTATGATTGCCTTCCAGCTCCTTTTGTTTAGTCAAAGCCTATACTTACCATGGCCATTGATTAGAATTGAGCACAAAAGCCGAACATTGCTACATCTAGAAGAATGACAACCACCCGAGCACTCGGACTGTTGACTTTTTGTTATTGTTCAGTCCAAAGCTGCAAAATTGATTGTAAGTTGCAACATGGGTCTTAATTATGCCAAAGTCAATAGGCAATCGGGGGTTTAGCTTTACGATGGCACACTCCATTGGTATTGACAGAGTAGAGTGTGTTGAAGGTGATTTAGAGGAAGGTGTATAAGATGCTTTTTTGGCTTTCCCAGTATGCTAGCTCTAAAGTTTAGTTTTGTATCTGTATGGTGCTCTCCTCACTCATCTAAAGTGGGCTAGGTGTAACATAATATTTTATCTTCAGCTAAACTTTTGGTTTAAGCAATGTTACCAAAAGGTGAACTTTATATTAACTGTGTTTAAGGTCTATAAACATAGTTATCTATAACTTTTGTACAGTGTCATTCTTATGGGTGTACAACCTGCATTAGACTTATGTACTTACCTTACATGGACTTTAATTCTTACTCACCTTCATTTAGTATGAAATGAGTTGGTAATTACATATGGTTTTATAGAAATTCTGCACGTTCTGTAATTAAGGTGATATTAGACAGATGGCATAGTTTTGTGGCAGAGATCAGGAATCTGTGTGTGTGTGTGGACGGACTGAAATAAGTTTACTTGGTAATGTTGAGTATTTCCTCCAATCTCCTAGCATCTCCTTCAGGTAGAATTAGCTTGTGCAAAATACACCTTTTCTGGACAACTATTCTTAGAGTTTAGCAAGTTATTGCAGAAATTATAGCTTTCTCTGGTGGTTCAGTAATGGACGTGCTGATGCCATTTAGTTTCAGACAAACTGACGGAAATGTTTCTCAGCTGCACTATGTGGCCACAAATAGGAGCTAAACCTGGCCAAGCACTAAAGTGCTCTAATGGGGTAATGGGCTATTAGTCTGCACTACAGTTACACCTCTCCATTCGGCCATTTCTCTTTCTCACCCTCCCTATTTCTCTTTCTCTTACTTTTACTCTCACGCAGGTATCCTCTACATCAAGTCTGTATATTTACATTCACACAACCCCACACGCACGCGCACACACACACACACACACACACATACACCCTGAGACAAACCAATCAATGCAACTCTATTCTCAATTCTATTTGTCAACTTTTGCCTCGTGTCTGCCAATGTCTGCTTTTCAGCTGGAAGTCAGTAGGGTATATTTAAAGACTTTTACACCACTGAGATTCGCTAATTGAGCCAACACCTCCAGTCAAGTGGGACATTTTTGGCAGTGCAACAGTAATTAGGGAAGTAGGGATGACATGAGTGAACAATGGTAGGCTTAAAAAAAAGTTGACTGTTATATACACAGATGTTATAGTGTGATACTTTCTCTAGTTTCTTTTAAAGAGGCAAATGGTGCATATTGAAGTGGTTCCAGACACCTTCCTTTGTACTCATGTAACAAGCAAAATCACACAAGATGTTTTGTACAGTATGGGTACAGTAAACCTTAGGTTATGGACATCACCTCCAAGAGCTGACCCAGATAAAAGTGAATCTGAGAGACAATCGAATTCAGTGCCCCTTCCCTCCAGACTCTGGCCCAAAACAAGATAATTCAGCTTAAGGAGTTCTTTCCTGCTGCCTGCTCACAAATTCAAATAAATACAAGAAATGTGCTGGCTTGGAAGACATGAAAATCCAGATGCTTTACTGTAACTGAATGCCCCAACCTTGAGTTAGTTTTAAAATGTGGAGTGCATATTGACATTTTTTTTTTTTTTTTTCTAAAAGTAATTATAATTATGAAACATAAAGGGCTGATTAAGGTAAACTTATTTTTACAATGCTAACTGACCCAACTATTTTTCATCCATTATTTGCATTTTGTGCAGTTGGTGTGGGATATAACGCTAAGGCAGTTTATGAGATGGGAAAGCAGAAGTAAACGTCTTTGAAGACATATGGACTGTTTTCTTGCTTGCAATTCTCTAGTCCGTAATGCCATATTTCAACAGCTTTCCACAGATATTCACTGTATGTGTGAGTTTAAGTGATAGAGGGATGGCTTGAATGAATTAGGACCATCTGTAGTGCTTACCTCCAAAGGTAGAGCTTTGGTGAAAGACCAGTTGCTGAGATCTTAGTACTACTTGTGTTGTCTCTTGAAGTAACAGAATAATGATGGACAATAATGGGGCCTTATGGTGGAGAGAATTATGAGGCACACATATATCTCCTGCTATAAGCCCTCCAAGGAGTGTAGGGGTTTAGCTTTGAGGTTCCATGGACAACACACATCCCAAACATGAGACCTAGAGCTGTCACAGGAAACCATCCTCCTTTTTGGCAGTCCCCCCAAAATATCTTTGAGGTCTTCCTTCTGTCTCCTTCCTCTTAATCCTTCATTTTTAACACCTTCTCTATCTTTTCATCTTGCTGGGCTTACCACAATCCATCATTTGCACCTAAACTTCTGCCTGTCACACCTAAACCTCTGCACTTTTATTCTCTTTTTCTCAGTTCTTAAGCACGTTCTCTTTCTCCAGAGAGAAAGCAGCAAAAAGTAATTTGTCATGCCCTACCGTTCGCTTTTCAGGCAGGCTGATTTTATAGGAGTGACGGATGTAGATGTGCCATTGCACAGGAAGATGGATGGTGTGCAGTGCTCTGAGCATTCCTTATTGGCTCATTATTAGGGAGTTAGAGTGCATCAGAAAGCTTGCTGTCAAAATGCTGAGGTATTTATTGATTCTTGGAGAGATTTGCAGTCAGAGCTGGTGTTTCTCCTACTAACAACCTCTTCTTCTTGGTTTCATCTCTTTCCAAATTATTCTCTCCCTCTTTTTATGTGATTTTGTTTCGCCTTTCTCACCTTTATTTCTTAGTCTTTCTAACATTGGGGGTTTTCACACTCAAATCCTGTTTACACAGTTTATGGTTGCATTGCACAGTATTAGGTTTATTGTGCACACCCCTATCTCAACAGTATGTATTGTAGTAGGTATAAATTTAACTCCCAAGCATTTACCTTAAAGATACAATACTTACCTCTTTCTGGGATAATTTGTAACTAAAGCCCTATTTGCTCAATTAAGACTTCAATATCCTTATCTCCTGTTCCAAATAGAATACCTCATGGCTCTGGAAGTGCTGAGATTTCAGGCTAAGACATTTGGGTGAGGGTACCTAGTCAAGTGACTAAAGAGTATAAACGACATCAACCCTTACCAACTTGCTCCAGCTGAATGCTTTGCATAGGATGGGGGGAAAACACTAAACTCAGCAATGCTGTAGGCTGTCTCACTTCTGGCCTCATTCATTCACAATATAGAGTCTGTTTCTGCCTTGCTGTTTGTTTCTATGCAATTTTAGTGTTTGATGAAGCAGATGAAGGGGAGATCTGTAAGATTTGGACCCTGTTGTTCTATTAACAGCTTTTCACACCTCATTTGGGCAAGTAATGACTAACTAATTACAAGCCACTGTTCAAACAGCAGTCATGCATCATCAGATCAGCACTCTTTATCTTATTTTTCTATCCTTATTTTCACCTTCTGCAGCCATTCTGCTCAGATCTGATTTGAATATTCCATCATGTACGTATATGTAGAACACTTAATAATTTTCTAGTAGACAAATGCACATCACTATTTGATTTCAGCAGCAGGTAGACTGAGAGAATGTGTGGAGAGCAATTGTTTTATTCCTCTAACAATTCCTATTTATAAGACACTCAGGTCTGTAAAAGGAACGGATGCTTTTATATCAGCTTAAAGCACTGCAAATGGCACCCCAGAACAAAGTCAGAGTAGAGCTAAATTGCACAGCGTTTCCTGAGATAATCGGGTTATTTGCTTTCCTTTGTGGAATGAGAGAGAGAGAGGCAGGTATGTGGAGAGTGAAAGATAAAGAGGTGAGTAGTAGATAGATAGAGGAAAGAAGCCTAATGGAGAATGATGAAAGACAGTCTGTGTAACTGGGAGACAATTACTGGTAAGCCATACAAAATGCAGTATCTGCAGTAATGGCTCAAAAAGCAGAAAGTAGATGTGTCTATATTACACACTAGAGAAACCCTGCACTGATTGTTCGGCACAATGTTAGGTTACTTTACAAAGACACTCATGGCCTGTATTTGATTTTTCTATGCTTTAACTACAGAATTTGTTTAATCAGGTGTACTATTCATCATGCTTGTTACTGCAACTGTATACGACTGATTACAGTCTTAAACAGTTGATGTCTTATAAAGTGCAAAATTACAATAACTGAATTGTAGCATCTGAGACCTGTTGAGGCAGTGACTCCAGAAAGTATCCTCACCATTGTGTTAACTAAATTTCCCACCTACAACGTGTTTGCAAGAACAGCTTAACAGCATAACAATTTCACAGGCTTTGATGTTTTCACATCATCCTTAAGTGCTGCAGACATAATCTATATTGTGGATAAGTAACCAATGGTTACTGATTTGTTACTGATCCCTAAGGTAGACTACGGTGTCTGGCGAGGAAGACATGAAAACATATCTTAGAATAAATTGTGATCTACACTTAATGATGTGGCTCAACCACAAGTCTTCCACAGAATGACTTTCCTAATCTAGAAGTGAAAGATTCAAGTACAGCTGCGAAACGTGCTACAATTATGATGACACATGTCATTAAAGGAGGGTCTGTAAAGCTCACTTTGTTTAGAGTGTTCTTTTCTATAAGCATGTTGGTTTAGAATTTCCTTCCCTTTATAAGTACATTTCCTGAGTTGGATTAAGTAGAATGAATATGTATATATATAGGACTCTTTCATATATTCTACATTCATTACACATAAAGTGAAATATTTCAAGCCTTTTTTGTTTTAATCTTGATTACGGTTTACAGCTCATGGAAATCAAAAATCCAGTATCTCAAAATATTAGAATAAACAATTTATAATACAGAAATGCCGACCTTCTGACAAGTATATTAATTTATGCACTCAGTACTTGGTCGGGGCTCCTTTTGCACGAATTACTGCATCAATGCAGCATGGCATGGAGGCAATCAGCCTGTGGTACTGCTGAGGTGTTATGGAAGCCCAGGTTGCTTTGATAGCGGCCTTCAGCTCGTCTGTATTGTTGGGTCTGGTGTCTCTCATTTTCCTCTTGACAAAATTCAGGTCAGGCGAGTTGGCTGGCCAATCAAGCACAGTAATACCATGGTCAGCAAACCAGTTACTAGTAGATTTGGCACTGTGGGCAGGTGCCAAGTCCTGCTGGAAAAGGAAATCAGCATCTCCATAAAGCTTGTCAGCAGATGGAAGAATGAAGTACTCTAAAATCTCCTGGTAGACACTGCATCGACTCTCGACTTGAGAAAACACAGTTGACCAACACCAGCAGATGACATGGCACCCCAAATCATCACTGACTGTGGAAACTTCACACTGGACTTCAAGCAACTTGGATTCTGTGCCTCTCCACTCTTCCTCCAGACTCTGGGACCTTGATTTCCAAATGAAATGCAAAATTTGCTTTCATCTGAAAAGAGGACTTTGGACCACTGAGCAACGGTGTTTTGAGTAAAAAGGTGTTTTGAGTTAATTAGCTGATTAGAGCTCTTCTCAGGTCGACATTGCTGTATTATAAATTCTTTATTCTAATATTTTAGAGATTTCCTTGAGCTGTAACCTGTAATACACACACACACACACACACACACACACACACATATACAGTATCTCACAAAAGTGAGTACACCCCTCGCATTTTTGTAAATATTTTATTATATCTTTTCATGGGACAACACTGAAGAAATGACACTTTGCTACAATGTAAAGTAGTGATTGTACAGCTTGTATAACAGTGAAAATTGCTGTCCCCTCAAAATAGCTCAACACATAGCCATTAATGTCTAAACCACTGGCAACAAAAGTGAGTACACCCCTAAGTGAAAATGTCCAAATTGGGCCCAAAGTGTCAATATTTTGTGTGGCCACCATTATTTTCCAGCACTGCCTTAACCCTGTTGGGCATGGAGTCCACCAGAGCTTCACAGGTTGCCACTGGAGTCCTCTTCCACTCCTCCATGACGACATGACAGAGCTGGTGGATGTTAGAGACCTTGCGCTTCCGTTTGAGGATGCCCCACAGATGCTAAATAGGGTTTAGGTCTGGAGACATGCTTGGCCAGTCCATCACCTTTATCCTCAGCTGTATTTGGGGTCGTTATCATGTTGGAATACTGCCCTGCAGCCCAGTTTCCAAAGGGAGGGGATCATGCTCTGCTTCAGTATGTCACAGTACATGTTGGCATTCATGGTTCCCTCAATGAACTGTAGCTCCCCAGTGCTGGCAGCACTCATGCAGCCCCAAACCATGACACTCCCACCACCATGCTTGACTGTAGGTAAGACACACTTGTCTTTGTACTCCTCACCTGGTTGCCGCCACACACGCTTAACACCATCTGAACCAAATAAGTTTATCTTGGTCTCATCAGACCACAGGACATGGTTCCAGTAATCCATGTCCTTAGTCTGCTTGTCTTCAGCAAACTGTTTGCAGACTTTCTTGTGCATCATCTTTAATAGAGGCTTCCTTCTGGGATGACAGCCATGCAGACCAATTTGATGCAGTGTGCGGCTTATGGTCTGAGCACTGACAGGCTGACCCCCCACCCCTTCAACCTCTGCAGCAATGCTGGCAGCACTCATACGTCTATTCTGCAAAGCCAACCTCTGGATATGATGCTGAGCACGTGCACTCAACTTCTTTGGTCGACCATGGCGAGGCCTGTTCTGAGTGGAACCTGTCCTGTTAAACCGCTGTATGGTCTTGGCCACCGTGCTGCAGCTCAGTTTCAGGGTGTTGGCAATCTTCTTATAGCCTAGGCCATCTTTATGTAGAGCAACAATTATTTTTTTCAGCTCCTCGTAGAGTTCTTTGCCATGAAGTGCCATGTTGAACTTCCAGTGACCAGTATGAGAGAGTGTGAGAGCAATAACACCAAACTTAACACACCTACTCCCCATTCATACCTGAAACCTTGTAACACTAACGAGTCACATGACACCGGGGAGGGAAAATGGCTAATTGAGCCCAATTTGGACATTTTCACTTAGGGGTGTACTCACTTTTTTGCCAGCAGTTTAGACATTAATGGCTGTGTGTTGAGTTATTTTGAGGGGACAGCAAATTTACACTGTTATACAAGCTGTACACTCACTACTTTACATTGTAGCAAAGTATCATTTCGTCAGTGTTGTCCCATGAAAAGATATAATAAAATATTTACAAAAATGTGAGGGGTGTACTCACTTTTGTGAGATACTGTATATATACATACATAAATACATACAGTTGCAATCAAAATTATTCAACCCCCACTGCAAATCAGGTTTATTTTCAAAATTTACAGACTTTCAGCTGTTTGCAATGAACAAATCAAACAAAAGCAATTGAAATAGTTCAACACAACGAATGCTTCAGGTGGTTTCCTCAAACTCAACTGAAAATGCAACTTATAATGACTTCCCCAGTTTCAAAATTATTCAACCCCTTCATGGCAAGCATCTTTAGTACTTAGTACTGTAGAGCACCCTTTTGTTGTTATGACCTGCTACAAACGAGATGCATAGTCAGACACCAGCTTCTGGCAGCATTCCTGAGGAATCTTAGCCCATTCCTCATGAGCAATGGCCTCCAGTTCAGTAATAATCTTAGGTTTGCGTGTTGCAACTGCCTTCTTCACATCCCACCAGAGATTTTCAATGGGGTTCAAGTCAGGTGACCGTGATGGCCCTGTAGAATCTTCCATATAGTATATAATAGATCCTCTTTGTTGAGCAGCACTTTGTCTCTTTACAACCATGTAGTACTTGCATATTGATATTGATATACCAAGCAAATCTTGGTAGAATTTGAGGTATGCTTGGGATCATTGTCCTGTTGGAAGGTCCAATGATGCCCAAGCTTCAGCTTCCTCACAGACGGCATGACGTTTTCTCCTAGGATTTCCTGATACTTCAATGAATCCATCTTGCCTTCCACACGCTGCAGGTTTCCAGTGCCAGAGGATGCAAAGCAGCCCCAGAGCATCACCGAGCCACCACCATGTTTGACTAAGGACAGAGTGTTCCTTCTTAATTCTTCTTTCTCCAGGCATACATGAAAAGTTCCAGTTTTGTTTCAACGCTCCACAGAACAGAATCCCAAAACTTCTGTGGCTTATTTATATGATTTTGAGCCGACTCTTCTTGTGCTTTTGGGTCAGTAGCGGTGTACGCCTTGGAGTTCTGGCATGGAAACCTTCTGTGTTTAGTATGCGCCATACTCTGCTCACTGAAACCTCAGTGCCTGCTGCCCCCAAGTCTTGCTGCAGGTCTTTTGCAGTCACTCGAGGGTTTTTCACAACCTGGTTGCAACTGTTGATAGCTTCCTTTTTCTGCCCCGTCCAGGTATTTAATGTATTTTCTGCCCCTAGCCAGTTCAGGTATTTCATGTGTTCCAGCACACTTGGTGCAACTAATGAAGCCCTTGATTAGTTGCATCAAGTGTGCTTCAGACAACACCTGTTTTGCATATTTGTGCTGTTGTGAGGGATTCTATTCAGGGGGTTGAATAATTTTGAGACTGGAGAAGTCATTATAAGTTGCATTTTCAGTTGAATTTGGGGAAACCACTTGCAGCATTTGTTGTGTTGAATTATTTCAGTTGCTTTTGTTTGATTTGTTCATTGCAAACAGCTGAAAGTCTGTAAATTTTGACAAACCTGATTTGCAATGGGGATTGGGGGATTGAATAATTTTTATTGCAACTGTGTATATATATATATATATATATATATATATATATATATATATATATATATATATATATATATATATATATATATGCAGTTTGATTATATATATATATATATATATATATATATATATATATATATATATATATATATATAATCAAACTGCAGTTGCAAGAGGGTGGAAAAGCACCCTCTTTTGTGTTCAGTAGTGAGTAGTGTGACTTATTATTACTGCTGCATAAGATAATTAGGCTCATCTATATTTGGAACTGTGTATACTCTCTGAAATTTAGGCTCAGCGACTTTTTCTATGTAGTTATGCAGCTAGCTGGTACACCAGATAAAATTAAGAAATAATCAGTACAGGAACTATTCTTGCAAAGTCTTTCTTTAAATGGAAGGGGCTCCCTTTACAAATTATATCAGATAATTGAGTTTACAGAGATCTTGTATGTACACGTGTGTGTGTGTGTGTGTGTGTGTGTGTGTGTGTGTGTGTGTGTGTGTGTGTGTGTGTGTGTGTGTGTGTGTGTGTGTGTGTGTGTGTTTTCAGACAGTTCCACATGGCATCTACTGCTATTATCACTGTAACTGTAACGTAACGCTGTCTGTTTCCACCCTCCATAACTGGGGGATCTGATAACCAATAAGGCCCTGAGTCTGGCAGGACAAAATGCGGCTCCCAGCTCCAATTAGTTCTGCTTGGTTTGTGGCCACAGGCCACCTTTTCAACCTTTGGGCCTGCCAGCTGGACCATTAAAGCAGAATTCAGGCACCTGAAACAGAATGTGTACTGTACACTTAAATAAGACAAGCAGAAGATGAGAATATCTATTGGGTTCTGTTAGAAAATTATTAAGAAAATAATTATTAAAAAAACAAATAAATTAAAGTGTTTTGCACACAAAAAGCAAAGCAATAGTAAAATAAGGAAAAAAGGATAAAGCCTTGAATAAGGAATGGCATAAAAGCAGTTATAAAACAATTACATGCACACATACAATGCAGACTTGAGCTAAAAGCCTGAATTTAAAAAAAAAAAAAAAAAAAGGGTTAATTTGAACTGCATTTCTACAATGTTTTGGAAGACAACCTGGGTGCAAATAAGAAAAAGCTCTCCTACCTGTCTTATCCTTTCAAAATGTAGATACAGAAAAGTGGGAGGAAAAAGAGTCCTTTCTTTTATTCTTGTCAGACAACTTTGTTTTTGCTTCTAGCTCTGCTGTAGTTGCTTGGGTCGTATAAAAAATAGATCAAAAATTTCAGCAGGGTCAGTTCAAAGTCAAGTGAAAAACAGGAGCACATTAAAGCATGTCTTAAATTAACTTTATTCCACTGAACTCAGCACCACATTCAAATAACCCCATAAACAAATCATACTAATATGGTTTTAGAAAAATAAAACAAAGCAATGCTTTTGTTTTCAGCCATTTCCCAGATAGGTATCTACAATCCTGTTCTTGACATTCCTGAGGGTTAATGACTCAGATTCTTATTCAGACCTTCTCTGAATATGGCACTTTATGGGAATGCATTTAGTCATTTACTCATCATAATGTCATATGGAGATATACTGTGGGTATAGAAAAGAATCACCCCCCTTTAAAATAATCACATTTTGTTGCTTTTCGGCCTGAAATGAAGACAAACACAGTTTTTGTTTTATCCAGCTGTATTTACTCAGTGCAACTTATAACATCCAAGTGAAAGATAAAACACCAACATGTCAGAATTTATTTTCTTTTTTTTTTTAATTAAAAAACAATCAGTGAATTGGAAAAAGGATCACCCCCTTGCTTTAACTTGCCTTAATTTTTTAATTACAGCCTTACTCTGTTGGGATATGTCTCTACTAACTTTGCACATCTAGACTTTGCAATATTTGTCCACTCTTTGCAGAACTGCTCAAGTTCAGTTAAATTTGATGGTGACCGTTTATGGACTGCAGTCTTCAAGTCATTCCACAGATTTTCAATGGGGTTTAAGTCTGGGCTCTGACTAGGCCATTCAAGGACATTCACCTTTTTCTCCTTCAACCACTGTGTGGTCAGTTTTGCTGTGTGCTTTGGGTCATTGTCATGTTGTAAGGTAAACCTTCTTCCCATTGACAACTTTCTGGCAGAGGGCAGCAGATTTTCCTCAAGAATGTGACAGTATTTTGCCCCATCCATTTTTCCTTCTATCCTGACAAGTGTTCCAGTCCCTGCTGCAGAGAAACACCCCCATAACAGGATATTACCACCTCCATGCTTTACTGTAGGAATGGTGTTATTTGGATGGTGAGCTGTATTGGATTTCTGCCAGACATATCGTTTGGTGTTGAGGCAAATAATTAATCTGACCATAATACCTTTTTCCATGTGGCCTCAGAATCTTCAAGGTGCGTTTTATCAAAGCTCAGTCGTGGGTGCCTTTTTTCTTGCAACCCTCCCATACAAGCCACATTTGTGATATTGTCGTCACATGCACACAATGTCCACTCTTCGCCATAAATTCCTGCAACTGCTTCAGAGTTGCTGTAGGCCTCTTGGTAGCCTCTCTGACCAGTTTTGACGGGGGTGATCCTTTTTCCAACTCAGTCATTCTGTGTTTTTTTTTTTTTTTTTTAAATTTTCAGACATGTTGGTGTCAGATATCTTTCACTTGGATGTTATAAGTTGCAGAGTAAATACAGCTGGATAAAACAAAAACTGTGTCCGTCTACATTTCAGGCTGAAAAACAACAAAATGTGATTATTTTAAAGGGGGGGGGGGGGGGGTGATTCTTTTCTATACCTACTGTATACTGTACTTAGCAATCATCCTTTGGTTTGCTGAGTGACTCTCACAGCTTAACACTATATACACGTCACTATAATCATCACTGCAGCAAAACACCCACCATGCCAAATCATGCTTAACCCATAGCACTCGCGCTTTTGTCCTTTTAAATATGTGCATTTAAAATCACTAAATTTAAAGCTTCTGTAAGCAATGTTAGCAGTTCTTTCCAAACTTAGCCATCCCTTCTTCACTCCCATATCATCCATTTAAAACTTCTCTCCAAAGTCCTTCCCTGAAGTTCCACCAAGCTTGGCCTCAATAATTATTCTATTACACATGGACAGAGAGAGAGAGCGTGTGTGTGACTCACTAGAGAAAGAGAGTAAGCCACATTTGTCATCCTCAGCGTTCTCATTATCTTGTTCCAAGGCATACAATTAGCCCCCTGCCTAACACCAGTTCATAATCCACTCAAACTAACACGGTCGTAGCTCTCTAAATCCTTGGAGGAGTTCACCAATCATGTTAGTGTGTACTAACAGGATTTACGATGCTGATTTTCAGCTTGTCAGTCTTTGTTTTTCACTCAGCATGTTTTTACTATTTACACTTTGTTTTAGCCTCTCAAACATAACACTGAGTAATATAACTAACACATTACAACTGGCCTTCTTTCCTTCTGCTTTATGCATAATACTTTGCTGTAATGCTGTGTTGAATGTAAGGTCACTTTTGCTCTCTGTTCTTTCTCAGACAGATAAGAGAGGGCAATTAACAGTCAAACATCAGTGATGTGTGAAAAAAGAAATGTAGTCCATAAAAAAACATGTCAAGCCAATTATCAGCACAACAGGACATCAAATAGAAGGCTGAACTCCATTGGTGGGATGATTAATGCTCATGCACAATCTGTAAATTATGTATTTCCCTTTGCTACATATAAGAACATTTTCTCTTTGTTATTGTTTGGAATATACAGTATATATGCCATATGAACAATCTTTCCAAAGATTTGTGAAATGGTTATTTTCTTTGCTGAATGACAGGAATTTCTAAAGGAAGAATGTTATATCGTTAAGATAATTGGGTGTCTCCTTGGTTGTTTATCCAAAGCCACACTTTGTACAGCATCACCTTTTGAACCATTCTTTTGTACAGGCATCCTTATTATAATGCAATATGACATGGTGTGTTATAATAACCGAGACATACAGCAATACAAACATTGTTACGGTGAAAACATTATCAGTGGTGTTACTGTTTGCAATTTTCACAGTCTGATAACCTAGTTTCAAAATATAACAGTTTCACAGTATCGTGATATTAATTAATGAACCATTTAAAAACACAATCCGGTGGTTAAAAATGGGTGGGGGGGGGATAATGACCAATTGTTGCAGCTGGACACAAATGGGATGAGATTAAGCGGACTAAGGAAATTGATCAGCAAAAAAAAAAAAAATGAACAGGTAGACAGTAATAGATGGAAAAGCATTTTAATCTGTATTTTGAAAACGTCAACAGTGAGGTAACAGTTGACTGTATGTTCATACACCAGGACTAACCATGAACCCTAGTGGCAATATCCCTCAATGCCTCTAAATGGTAGACCTACTGTATGTTATTGCTGGTTGATTTTCTTTAAAGGGAATATACAAAAACAGCACATTAACAGCACTTCCCTCTTATCATCACTTATTTGTTTGTTTTAATGACAGCAATTTGTTTTTTCAGCAACTGACTGGTTGGTCTTAAAATACGGTCTTGATTGTCATCAATTTCATTAATTAGATGAAAGTTTGATCAAGCACTTTCTAAGAGTAATACACCTGCTGAGGGATTTTGTAAAGGAGTGCAAATTGAACTTGTGCTTCCATGTACACATTTTAGACTGGACTCAATTTTATTATTCATGGATTATGGTAATTGCTCTGGGTTAAAGTTGGTAATAAGGAAAAAAGTCCATTCTGTGGGAAAGCATGGACATTGGACATTGGTTTGTTTGTCGTAGAGAGTGTGGGGCATGGTAACTACCCCTACTTTGGAAGTGTTGAGCTCCCCATTGAACCTCGGAACAAAAGCTCACACTAATTAGCCTCATTGGGTTTGTTCCCTCTCTTCTACCCTCCTTCTTGCTCCACCTTGCCATCCGCGCTCTCTAACACTGTTCACAAATAGTGCTATCAATGGCTTTTACAAACAGCTAAATGGGTTCAACCCTTCACACTGAAAGGCACATCACATTGGTTCAGTCAGGACTGGCGCTTTGTAGATGTTTGTGATGGAAATGAGATTAAAAACCACTTAAAAGCATTGTGCCTGCACTTGTATAGTGACAGCTTTGAGGCTGCATACAGGATTTTTTGGTTTTAATAAGAGTTCAGGAATCTGATATTACAATCTTTATGTTCATAGGTTTTCAGGGTTTTCTTCATTCTTCAGAAATGCATCAACTGATTAATATATCAATTTGTTTTAACAGAGACCTAAGTGAGAACTTCATCCAGGCCATTCCCCGCAAGGCCTTCCGTGGAGCTACAGACATCAAGAATCTGTAAGTTAAACATCTCACTGTTTAATTAATATCTATTTATATTAATTTTAAAGCCGTCAATCTTTCATGTTAATAGTGCATGCAGTTTGATAAAAGTGCACGCATTTTATAACAACTTTTGACCTTCAAGTCTCAAGTGCCTTCTAGCAAAGATATAATTAATGGCCTATACACTGACTCAATATAAGGTAATTCATAATTGAGCCATCATGGAGACCCACTGGGAGCTGATTTAGGTCTAAAGCGGTCTGGCTATTCAGCATGACTACACCAATATTGATTTCACCAGGCAGTGAGCGTAGTTCCCGCATATAATAAGCTCTTGCTTATGGGAATGACTGTTATTAAAAGGCACAAGAAAAAAAAAATAGGTGGTGTTAGATGATGGGACATTCTGCATTGTTCTGTGCTTTCACTGTTACCTTCTGAATATTGGAACAGTTTATGTGTATTGATTGATCCTGTTCACAGTTGAAACTGTGTGTGTGTGTGTGTGTGTGTGTGTGTGTGTGTGTGTGTGTGTGTGTGTGTGTGTGTGAACAAGTTTTGAACAAGTCAGTACTTTAACTTCTGTCTTTTTCATCCAAATTTTCTTTTGACCCTACAGTCAGTTGGACAAAAATCACATCAGTTGTATTGAGGATGGAGCATTCCGGGCACTTCGAGGGTTGGAGGTTTTGTAAGTAGCATACATGCGCTCTCATTATGACACACACACACACACACACACACACACACACACACACACACACACACACGTTTTACTATCCTTCTGAGCTTCAATTGATATAATTATTAATGCCATTATTTTAAGTAAACTCTGCACTATATATATATATATATATATATATATATATATATATATATATATATATATATATATATATATATATATATATATATATATATATAAAGTGGATTGGATTATTCGCTGACGCATCTGTTGGCAGATTGGCGAGCCTCGACCCAACCTTGCTCTTGAAGGACTAGGCCTTTTTTGGAGGCTCCTTATATAGCATGATTAGATGATTGCCTCACCTGTTTCACATCACCTTCTTATTTCAACTTGTCACATCGCTATTAGTCCTAAATTGCCCCGCCCCAACTTTTTTTGGAACGTGTAACATGCATCAATTTCAAAATAAACATTTATCTTCAAAAAACTATGCAGTTGATTAAGTAAAGTCCTTCCTTTTTCTGCCCCATCCAGGCAGTGTAACCACTGTTCCCTTAACTTTGAACTTGCGAACTATGCTTCCAACGGTGTCTCTAGGAACATTCAGTGCCTTCGCTATCTTTTTGTATCCTGTTCCTTGTTTGTGAAGGGCTGATGATCACTTCTCTTAACTTTTTGGACCATTTCTAACATGCAGTCAAACGCAACACTCAACAAGCCCCTAGCCAGTTCAGGTATTTCATGTGTTCCAGCTCAAGCACACCTGGTGCAACTAATGAAGTCCTTGATTAGTTGCATCAAGTGTGCTTCAGACAACACCTGTTTTGCATATTTGTGCTGTTGTGAGGGATTCTATTCAGGGGGTTGAACAATTTTGAGACTGGAGAAGTCATTATAAGTTGCATTTTCAGTTGAATTTGGGGAAACAACTTGAAGCATTCATTGTGTCGAACTATTTCAATTGCTTTTGTTTGATTTGTTCATTGCAAACAGCTTGAAAGTCTGTAAATTTTGACAGTAAACCTGATTTGCAATGGGGGTTGAGTAATTTATATATACAGTACTGTGCAAATATATATATAATTTCCACATATTTGGTCCAAGATGCGTCATGCAATGTCATCACAACATGCCATGTGACGTCATCATAACGCGCGTTCAGCCAAATCCCCTTCGATTCACATGCATAGAACATGAGGTCTCATTTACCAGCAAGCATCACTGCGAAAGACCGTGCAAAACAATTTCGTGCAATTGCAATTCCACCAATTCAAGTAGTTTTCTGCAAAAAAAAAGCACAAAAATCTCTGCAAATTGCATTGCAAATTTTGAAAACAGCCGTAGCAAAATCAAGTATTTACAAACAATTACAAAAAACACCGCAAAATCCTGTACAGACTAGAGAATGATCAAGAGGGCATGTGAGAGCAACGCTGTTATGTAAATGTATTGCAGTGTGTGAGGGATGATGGGAGTTAAAGTCCAAGGCTGATGTGACAATTTGGGTCATGCTAAGATATAACATGCCCCCTCCAAACGAAACAATATCTTTTAAATTCATAAGGCAAGAAATCGATACTTGAGAGACCACTAAATCTGCTAAGATGCAATTTATTTAAAATTTGTTTAGATAAGTTTGTATTTGAAACTGAGGTAGGTCCACCATTAATTCATGAATGTTGATGTGAAGAAGGACTACTGTAAAAGTATCAGAGTTTTGGCAAATCACCTTGCTAGCCTATTAGTTAATTTACACATCAGTTTAAAAATATTAATTATTTTTTACACACCCTTTAAATCAGTTCATCAATCCACATCATCGGATTGATTCACCCCTAGTTAAAAGTGATTTCCTAAGGTTCTGTCGTACCCGTCCGTGATCAGGCTAAAACTATTGCACTTCCAGGTTTACTTTAACCTACACTGACTACGCTTGTAACACAGTCGCAAACTCATTCCCACCTCTGAGAAGATGAATTGTACAGATTGACAGCTTATTACAAGTCCATCATAGCATTCTATAAAAATACATTGACTGACTGCACCTATAACTGCCATTCCATTATTATTAGGTTGAGTCAACTAACCATCAGCTCTTTTCACAGTACAGACAAATGTTTCAAAATGCACAAGGTATTCACACATATGTTACAGATGTGGTAAAAACACTTTTTCCCTTTAGTCCAGAGATATTTATCATAGATCACATATCTGACAGGAGCTGAGGTAGTGATTGGATTTTAGCCATATTGCTCTACATGGCTTTGTGGTTGTTTGTGTGGGTGTGAGTATGTTTTCTGTATGTGTGTGTGTGTATGTGTGTGTGTGTGTGTATGTGTGTGTGTGTGTAGTATGACAGGGAACAGGGCTGATAAAAATGACCTCCAGCACAGGTCTATGGGAACAAAAGAGATCTCTGCTTCCTATTAGGCAATCATCACACCCTGCCAGACACGGACGAGACTTCATAAACCTACATAAGCTCCCCAAGGCTTGCAAACAGACATTCTCCAAAAAGCAATTTCAAAATTTCGCACCTCTTAACATTCCTGGTTGGGTTGAATTTGCCATGTGGTTCTCACAGTGTTTGGCTCTTGCTCTGTGTTACTCTCCATCTATGAGAGATGGGGTGTTACTTGCCCTCCAGGAGGGTGAAAGAGAGGCAGGTGATAGAAGAATGGCAGGCAAGAAAGGTGATACCTTTAGAAAACGATGTATGTCAACTGCACGAACCAATCAGAATATAAACAACTGTAAAGGAAAAAGGAGAACTGATCCCAGATCAGCAGTAAAAACAGGTCTAGGTTCAAAGTAAATCTCATGATTTAAGTAGTGGCAATTAAAGAGAATAAGCTTTTGGCAGGATTAAATTTAATTGCACATCATCTTGCTTGATGTTTCACAGAACACTAAACAACAACAACATCAGTGCAATACCGGTGTCGAGTTTTAACCACATGCCCAAGCTGAGGACATTGTGAGTAAAACACACACACACACACACACACACAAATATATGCCAGTTCCAAGTCACTAAATCATAGCCACTCATTAAATTCACAAAAATTGCCTGTACTCAAAGCAAAATGAGCTCTTTCTATGTCAAAAATGGCTGTACTTCTAGGCTTTTAGAATGCTTGTTTCACTTTAAATTCTAGTGAATGATAACAATATACACACAACTAAGCAAGCACACACTATTTTTTTCCCCAACTGTCTCATAACACCACTACATATTATCAGTATGTAATGCTAGTCAGTCTTATCTTCAAGATGTTTAGGTCATAAATCAGAGGCTGAGAACAGACTAAGAGCAGGAAATTCAGATGCAGTTATTTTCACATTCTTAATCATTCCTTGCTAAAGACGTTGGGCCTTTATACTGTATCTGATCAGTGTGACATTTCAGACCACCTCTCATGACATGCCACAAAAACAGACTGAAATATTCATTTTAGAACTTTTAAGCAGCGTAGGGTCTCTCTGGACCCTAATTCACAAACTTTTACGACATTTTTATTTACTTCAAGTTCATTTTTTTGGTCAACTCAGCAAGCAGCACAGCAGCTAGTGAAACCATTGCCCCACACTGCTTTGGGCCAGAAGACACACACTGTATCATTCCATGGAGTCTTGGTGGGCAGCCATAGGCCACACTAGGGTTTGTAGCCATGCCAGTAACCATTTCCTCAGTTGATCCTAAGAAGATTCTGAGCGAACAGCCATAGAAATGAATACCCCCCTCTGACCCTATTGTGTGTGTGTATATATATATATATATATATATATATATATATATATATATATATATATATATATATATATATATATATAATTAGAAAATGTGAATGCATGCTGAAATAAAGAAAAAAAAACCCACTACCACCCACAATTTAAACTACAGCTTGGTTTTTGTTCCCGATTACAGGACATTAGAGACTATTGCTTTGGGATTTTGTAACGAGATGTGATGGTCTTGAGGAAAGAACTGACAATAATAGTTTTAGTTAAATCCAGACAGGATCATTTCATTTTATACCAAGGACAATGAGAAAAGATCTCCTCTGAGGATGGATATTAATGTGGCAGTACTTTCATTAAAATTTCAATAATAGACCAAATGATATGAAATATGGTAAATGTATCTGTATTATACTGTATTACTTGCTTTCTTTTATGAAGCTCTGATGAAAGCTTTTGTAAATGTGTAAAATCTGAACCTCCTCATTATAATTGGACTTCCCTCCTTTAGCCGTTTGCACTCAAATAATCTGAATTGTGACTGCCACCTGTCCTGGTTGTCCCAATGGCTACGGCAGAGGCCCACACTTGGTCTGTTCACACAGTGCTCATCTCCACCACAGCTCCGCGGGATCAACGTGGCTGAGATCCAGAAACATGAGTTCAGTTGTTCAGGTAACTTTTTTTTTTTTTTTTTTTTTTTTTTTAAATACCACCTTTCCAGCTGTTCAGGCACATATAGATTAAACCTTCATGGCCTCCTAGATTTATTCTCCTTACTGCCATGCAATGTGTCCACAATAACACAATATCAAACACAGCCACACTGATAACAGCTGGCACTTTCAGCCAAACAAAAAAAACATGGGAGATATGGGCTGGTGTTTCCCAGAGAAGTTCAGGACAGCAGGCAACTCCCTCCATCCACTCAAAGAGAGTACTGAGGCTGTATGAGAACCAGGGGTGTATGCAAGGTCATCTCTAGCTCCTAATCGCATCTGATGGTTTTGTGGAACCAGAGGAGCAGCTTCTAAATCATAAGAATGTTATCCACTCAAAGAAATTACTAACAGTTGTTCCCTTTCATTATGCCATCAATTATTTGGTGTCAGGCTTAAATCGATTCTTGAGTCAAAAATTATGATGAGAAATAAAAGTCAGCTGACTCCAGTTAGCATCAAATAAAGCCTCATAGAGTCACGTTAAGCGGTCTCCATTGCTCTCGTATACTGTTACCATTGTTAGCGTATATTTTGGACAGACTTCACCAATCCAAAGAAGCAGATTGTATTCACAGAGACTTGTTTTTTTTTAGGTAATCTGAAATTAAGATCACTCCTTTGGGGCCCCAGAGGCCTCTAATGAGACAACAATTTCTGTTCTTAGGCTAGCAGGACAAGGTTCTTTTAGACAGAACTAGGCCTTGTATTAATTACTCAGAGGAAGTCATAGCAGCTGAGTTTGGTAACATCATGGAGCCAGTGCAGGTTGAGTACTGAGAACCTTTTCACATGCCTTGTGATTTTTACACATGCATGCAGCATGACAGGATATGAACTATTTATTGACAGTGGGAACTGCGCTACAGGCGAGATAGAGAGCAGGGAAGACACAACTGCAAATATGGTTGTGTATTTAAGCTGCAAAATACACTGTTGTGTTTGAGGTTCTTTTGATCCTTGAGTGGAGATAACGGATTTAACATGATACTGTTTGAGATGAGGAAATTTTGATTCAATAAGATTCTGTTTGAAATGAGGAAAACGTTAGGAAATGAGCTTTGAACTGATGTTATTAAAAGGTTAAAATTTCTATCAGTCTCAGGTGTCCACATCATCAGGTGAGGTATTATCTGATTTATATTGATTATTATTATTATTATTATTATACAATTAGATGCAATGTTTTCATAATAAGAAACATTAGCAGATTTTATACTCTTGTAATAGTCTCATTTATGTCCATCATACTTAGTTGAAACCCAATTCACAAGCCTCAAATTTTCATCTGTATTGCCCAATCAGACAGACTTAAACCATTTCTCCAGAGCCCTGACCAGCACATGAACTCTCAGTGCAGAGATCATTACTGTGCGACTCGCTGGCACATAAATGCATGTTGGCTGCTTTACTACAGGGAGGTTTGTGTATGTGAGTGTGTGTGTGTGTGTGTGTATGTGTGCGTGCTTATGCATGAGAAGACACCTGTGTGGGATTTAGGGTGAAATGGGTCCATGAGTAGGATACATGTTGCTGTCCGGATGGTGGGAAGGCTTTTACCAAATCTCTACGTTATGTATTCCACTTCTTTCTTTACAAATAGTACAACTTTGTATTATCTATTATCTCTTATTATTTCTTATTATGTTTGTTTTATGACAGTGAAGTGATTAATGCTGTATCTATATTCTATTGTCAAGGCCATGGCTAAAAGCATGGTCTTTTGATAGGCTAAGTATTTAAGTAGTTGTAATTAAGTCAATGGGCCGTGAACTAGTGCCAGGAATTTCGCTGTGTAATGCTTATGTGTACAATTTCACTCAATATGGCCAGACACACTAGGGAAAAGTGTTTATCATTTAGATAGATGGCGCCAGACAGGCGCACACACCTTCGTTAATGTGAGTAGTTCAATAATCCAGATCTGTTTGTGCGACTTGCATTAATCTGAGGTCACCTGATAGGTGCTACATGGAAATAAACCAGAATTACCTTTACATTTATCCCACTATTGAAGAGTTGTTCCTGATTTGGCAGAGTGGTGCCCTCAGTGTGGCTTCTTTCTCTTTGGCTTTCTCTCCTTGACTCTACCTCCCTCCATTCTGTGGTGCCTTTCCTCACTTCCCGTTTGCCGGATGTGTTTCTCTGGTTATGAATTAACCAGTAGGCAGCCGGCACAACCAGAACTCTGTAAAACAGAGAGAGGGAGAAGCAAATCAAATATTCATTGGTCGAAAAGCTCCCAAGGACCAGATTTGTTATGCAGTGTAAATTAGCCCATTTAAAAGTCTGTTTTATTCACTTTCTAGGTTAGGCTGTCTAGAGGGTATCACAGTGCAGTGCTATCTTCTTATGACAGGTACAGAGTAAAAGGAGAGAACAGGGAGAGAGACGATTATAGTGTATGCATATTACTGCACCCTTTTCTTTCAGAGGCGAGGGATAAAGAGCTGAATTGTGGTGAGAAGCGCTGATTGTGCGTATTTCAAAGCGTTCCCTTGGGCGGTGGACTGCATTAATGCGTCTTTAATATGCAGCGTATCGCACAAGAGGTGATTTTGAGCTCGTCCTCGGCATTGCCAAGATACTATTACAACAGATTTTGTTTCGAAAGTAGTACAAACAATAAATTCCATTTCTGTTTCATTTTTCCTTCACCAAGTTCAGTGTCAGAATCCACCGTTTTCCTCTCTTACAAGAAAGTGCCGTATATTTGTAATTGACTGACGTGGAACTTGTTGAATGGAAAAGGTTTAGGGCTGAACCTCATTTTTCCAGGGACTTGTTAGGACTAATGGTGCCTCAAGCCAAAGCCACAATCCTTCCCTCTGTGGCCAGTGCTGAACTCAGGATTTTGATTCTGTATATCATTGCCTTGCTGCTTAAACAAGAAAGGAAGAAGATTCACCACAGCCCTTCATACATATTTTTCATTTTTATTTTATACATTAATAATTTATGTATTAATATTTACCATATTCAGTCCAAGAAGCTACTGTTTAAACAAAAATTTGATTCTTTGAACCTTATTAATTTGTTCACAGCGTATCGTCACGGACAACATCATCACGGGACAGTAAAAGAAAATTTGTTATATTGCCATGTGTTAATGTTTGCAGGTCATTCGGAGAATTCCAGCCCACAGACATGCAGTCTTGCTTCTGGCTCCTGTCCTGCCATGTGCACCTGCAGCAATAATATAGTGGACTGCAGGGGTAAAGGACTAACAGCCATACCGGCCAACCTGCCGGAAAACATGGCTGAAATGTGAGTATCACACAAGCTGAGACCAATATCAACAACTACTACTACTTTAGTATTAGTGTTACTACTGTCTACCCTCATTTTACTATTAAATAAATTACACTATGCTAGTGTAACTCTATCTAAAAAGACCATGAACAGCTAAATATTATAGTGTCCAGCCAAACTTCACATATGAGGGAAGAAAAAAAATCTTATTAGGTTTTATGTAAGTTTTATTTACGCTGAAACCTCCCGTCACTGTTTGCATGATTTTTTGACCATCTTTTGATCTTTTTCATCAGGTTTTCTCAAGAACTCTATATTTTCTATTGAATTTGGCAGCTCTGAAGTGGAAGTGTGTGCCCAAATGATACCATGTTTAACCCATTTTGTTTAAGGCGGGCTCCAAGAGCAGTCTTGGCTTTTCAGACTTCCCATAATATGCATACTGTACATCACCCACAGGGAGCCTGAGCATCTGACTGTTCCCCTTTTGCCCTTTTCATGCAACGAACATATGTGAGCAATTACTTTAAAACCGACAGTGGCTTATCTGCATGCAGATGCCTAGGGCACGAAGGCCATGTTATGATAACTGATTGCTTCTAGGAAATCTCTTTTGATAATATCTTTATATTATGCAAGATTGTACATATCTTTTTTTTTTTTTTATGTGTGCAGCCTAGGTAAACCTTTTCTTTTCTTTTTTCTTTTTTTTTTACATTTTCATCTATATGAAATTCTGAAAATGAAATATTCTTAAATTGTGCTTTTATCTGGTTCAGATATCTGAAACACAACCAATTCAAGTATTTTGGAAACCCAGGCAGTTTAATATTACATTGCAGTTGTAAAAACAAAATTCACTGGCATCTGCAACTAGAATTACTAAGAATCAAGCAGAAGACACATTATTATTAGTATTATTATTATTAATAATAATAATAATAATAATAATAATAATAATAGTAATAATAATAATAATAGGTGAACATTACATTACACGGGGAAAAGGTAAATAGCATGCTGAAACCACCTACAATCACTGTGCTGTACTGGTCTAGTTATTTCATTATGGCATGATTAAATTAACCTCAGAAAATCGCTGACTAAAACACGACCTAGAAAAGGTTACTTAGCTACATTTACATTTATTTATTTGACAGATGCTTTTATCCAAAATGACTAACAATTGACATGGCAAGATGTACGTTAACAGCCTTGCTCATGGACCCAACTGTGGCAGCCTGGTACCGGGATTCAAGCTCACAACCTTCAGATCAGTAGTCCAGAGCCCTAACCGCTGAGCCACCACAACCGAGAAAGGGTTTCTATGATGATGGTTAGTCAGGCTGGCTGTTTTCACCACCTGGAGTCCTAAAATGGCATTTGAATGACGTTAGCTAAGCTGCGGGATAAACTGATATGTATGCACAAATTGGCAGGATATATACGCCATATGTCATAATCCAATGAAGTACAGGGAAAAAATAATAAATTACCAAATTCAATCATTAGCCTTTTTTTTTTTTATTGTACTCACTTACCTCAGCCAAACCAGGTAAATGTGTACAATTGTAAAACTGACAGCCTTAACTGATTGATTGATTGATTAATTAATTAATTAATTAACCAATTTCCAGGCAGCACCGATGATGCTAATAAGTAGTTTCAACACCTTTGCCAAAGTTCAGGTAGCAGGCAGCTAGTTAGCTCGCGCACTAATTTGTCAGGCTGTCAGCCTCGTTTTAGCTAACTAACTATGTCGTTATTAAAAAAAAAGTTTTCTGAAGTTTCCAGTTTTTCTGATAAAAATACAGCCGAATAGAGTTTCCTCGTCTAGACATTAAGTAAAGTCAGCAAGACAGACGGATAAACTAAAACAATACTACAAAATATTCAGAAGCTTTCTTGCCATAGCCACAGGTTCTGTGACGAGGTAGCAGCAGCGATTGGACCTTCGCGAAAAATTGGCAAGGTGAACAATGGGTGTCCATTGCACATGTGAACAGCCGTTTTAGTGATTGCTCAGCAGATACAGTAAATAACGGTCAATTAGACCTAATAAATAGATTTTTTTTTTTTAAATACTAAAATTAGAATGGACCTGCATAATAAACGGGTCTGGGGAAATTGATCACAGGAAAGGTATGAGATCAAAGATGCTTTGTGTCACAGATTTATTTTGATGAACTTTATTTTTTTTAATGATTGAGGGTTGAATTAAACCCATTTAATTCAAGTGACCAGTTAGACTGGCTAACAGCTATACAAACTCAATAATAAATATAATAACTTTGATGGATTGTATTTCCACTACTGTTACAACATTTTTTAATTTTTTTTTTTTTATTATTATTATTTTTTTTTAAATAAAAATAAATAAAATCACAGACTATGCTTCGTGAACCCCTGGGGTTCCTCAAAACTCCACTTTGAGAACAACTGGTTTAAACAAACCCCTTTAAAAGAATTCTTTACATAAATCTAAGCCTTATATTTAATTAAAGCATTTTAAACATATCTTAATATATGTCATCCAATTTAGATGCATAATAACAGTAACTCTGGACTGGACTTGGGGTATAATCCCCTATATCTTGTGTCAGTGTCGTATCATTACAACAGAAAAACTATCCAAGTAATAATAAAGGTGTTACAGAGGTCTTCGTACAGTATTACTTGTGTTGTATTGGTGTGTATCAGGAGGAAAGTGAATTGCAGATAAGATTTTGGATCTCACACACTGATCAAGCTGTGCACATATCCATAGAACAGGGTGGCCATGTTAGTAGCTCATTCATCCATCCATAGCCCAAGTTACACAAAGGAAACCATCAGGCTATTCTCACACTGAAGAGATGCCATCGGCAGACTAATATGACCTTGGCCTGATCTCAGTATTTCCTTGGCCACTAACCATTCTGGACTTTTCACGTTACTGATGTAGCACTAAAAAGGGCAGAGGTGATTAAAATTTGGTTTGACTTTGAATGTTATTATGTAGCACATCTTGTAATGACATTCAGCTTCACTGTGGACTAATTTAATTTAATAGATAATAATATAATACTCATAATGTGCTCTCACAGAAGGCCTGAATGTAAGGAGAGATACCAGCACACACCATAACAGGAATTTATATCTTTTTCAACGACGTTATCACTGTGCCTAGGCATTTATTTATCATTTTGCCAAACACGCACACACACACACACACACACACACACACACACACACACACACACGTCATTCTTTATATTTTGTAAGGAAATACCCATTTTGAGGTGAACGAAAGCAAAACTTCTCATTTCGCTTCATTAAGGGGAGGGCAAGGAGGGCAGTGGACTGGTTTCTGCATTTCAGTTTACTTAAAAAAAAAAAAAAACATGTTTAAAAATACATGCACAACATGGGTCTTGCTTAATAACCCTGACCCATTTTCAGTGCCTTGGCAGCAATGTTCAGAGGAGGCCAGAACTTTCCCAGGTGGTATGAGAGCCCAGAAGGGGGTGTTCAAATTTGAAGTAGCTCTGGTTCTGTACAGTCCTGTGGCCATCTTGATACAGGTGTTAATGTGATAACACACACTTCTACTTTTAACACTTTGTACAAAATGAAGTTTTAGGACATTTATATTGCAGTATGTGAATGCTGAAAGAACCCTGGTTTTGTCCCAAAAATCATGTGTTTAGGCTGTGTTCAGTCAGGTGTATCTACTTGTATTCCCAAACTAGCATATCTCCGTCCTCAGGCCTTCAAAAAAAAAAACGCTCATCCGCAGCTGTCCAGTGAGTTTTCTTTCCACAGTCACCTTGAAATGTTTTCCCTTTTCAAAATAAGTTATGAAAGCATGTCCTATGTTATATGAGGTCAATATATTACTTTCCAACTTCAAAAACTCTAATAAAATCTTGGAGGGTTGTCAGTTTGTTCCCTTTTATGATGTACTTGTCATCAATTCAGTACAGACATCCAGCCTACCATTGTCCATGCCTTGTAAGTTTTAACAAAATACTCTGAACTTCTTGCCCTACCCCCATCGCTTGGTTCCTCCAGGACTGCACCACCTAAACACTCCGCTACCCATACTTTATCCATCTTTCATAAGTCTCTCCTTCTCCTTCATTATACAATAGTTTTCTATTACAGCAGGACAGCCATGCTTGCTCATGGCCTCAAAACAAATCACAGAAGCCCAACAGTCATTATTTTTCTGCTTCCTGGTCTGAGCCTATGTGGGAGTGTGTTTGTAATGTCTATGATTACTGCAGATTGGGGGTTTCAAAAGCATGCTTTTTTTCAGCCAGACTTGTTTTTGACAGTCTGCTGTTATGCTGTTTTTTCAGCAAAACTAGCCTTTACTTTTTCCCTTTTTGTGTACTTCAGCATGGAGCCAAGGGATCATTATCAAGTTTCTTATAATTTCCGACAAAGTCCCAGCTTCTTTTTTTTTTAAAGCTCATATTAACAGAACAGAGTCACATCAGGGCAAATCAGGGTGATACTAGTAGCTATCAAACTCTGAGCTGATGAATGGCATGGCATGCATTGATTGTACTCCCTTGATTATTTCATTCTCTCTCATGGATTATTTTGGATGAGTGTCTCTCTTTTTGTCCCCTTTTGATTGGAGGCTCTGGGCAGCTTGTCTGTAGATAATCAATTCCGTCTTTGTGGAAGCTTTGTTCTGGCCCTTAATCAATTCCAATCTGCCATTGTGTAAGCTTCTTTATTCATCACCTGATCTCTACATCGTGACAGAACTTAAAGTCACCAAGTATTGATTTCGGGGATGGGCAGGAGGCTCATATGCACAGTAGTTATATTTATGCCTGAGACTCCTGGTCAGTAAAGCATCTTGGTAGAATGTGGTCCTGCTAAAGCGAGTGTAACATGTCTAGTAAATTAGTATGGATGCGTACTTATAAAGTCTGAAAAGGCTGAAGAACAAAATATAATGCCTGGAAAAGAGTGGTCCAAATCATGAACGCCACAGGAATGTGCTTAGCTCTATCCTGTGGTCTGGAACTGCCGCCATCTGTGCAAAGTAATGTGCATTTTTTAATTCCCACTAAATTCATCTTTGAAGTAGACTATCTTGCTTAATTAAAGATTATGCAAGTCAGTCTTCACAGCCACCACTGTTATTCCATTAAAAATATCAATGATATCCAATCTTCACTGAGGGCCCAAATTTAAATGAAACCACAGTTAACTTAAGAAATGCCTGTGTGGTGAAAGCATTCCACAATCAGACATATGCATGCAAGCAGAGGCAGTTTTGTCTGCATTGATGGTATAGGTCACTTCACAGCTTTTAAAATCGCCCCTTTTAATAAGGCTTAGGGGGGATAAAGGCTTATGTCTTGTGGCAGAGGTGAAATGTGTGGTCATTAAGTGAAAGCTTCTTAAGTTAAAAAAAACAAAACAAACAAAAAACAGACCAGCACACACAGCCACTAATGGGACTCTCAAAACACGAGAGAAATAAACCTTTATTGCATTCCCGGACTTTTTCCAGCACAGCTGACGCTGATTAGAGCCGTCCGATTTGTAAAGATTCCGCAAAGGGATCGCCACACATGTGATTAATAACAGTTAAACAGTCTGAATTTGAGCCTTTGGCGCGCTCTGACTTGTCATTACACACTCTGCACATAGGCATAGTCAGCCGGTGACATAAATACACACAATTAATTTAAAGAGGACATCAGTAAATCAGTACATCAACAGCCAGATGCATACATGAAACATTTTGTCACAACGAGACTTGTATAATAATGTGTAATCATAATACATACACATTTCAGCAGTACATATCTGTAAGTGTGTAATGACACAAGTGCAGGTGCACCGAGCTAAAGCCATAGAGACAGATTCTGGACTTGAATCTCGGCAAGATTGATGGCAAGAACTGATTGTGTGTGGCTTAATACTAAGTCTTCTAATGGCTGCCTGCGATGAAAAAGAGGCCAGAACAACTTGTGGTTTCTAATGATGCCAGCAATGTAGTGGTTTGAGGAATCTCAGATGTCTGAGACTCAAATTTGCTCAGGGTTCCTGTTTCAGTAACACTGAAACAAAACTCTGTAAGTCACCTGGCATTTCCTTTTTACTCACCTTGATCAGTGCTTACCACTGCTTTTTCATTTCTGTTTTAGTCTTTTTTTTTTCCCTGAATTGAGTTGGAAGGAAGAAGAAGAACATGAGCAGTTCTTATGGGTGGGGTGAACAGCCATCAGGTGCTCATTTGGCAAGTTTCTACAGTGAGACGTTGGGATTATGAAGCTGATGTTTAGTTCTTTTAGCCATTTAACCCTTGCTGACAATGTCACTTAATAATGCTGCTCTTGACAATGCACAGCCATAATGCCATTACTGCCAGCTTATAATATTAACACACCCCTATGGATCTGTTAATGGCTTCTTTGTAGGACAGACAAAATTAAACTCTCAAGAGTTAGCAACAAACACCATTGTGGTTCATTAAAGAAACAGAACCATATGAAGTTGTAGATACTTTTCAGTAAGAAGGAGTTAGGTGATGATATAGTGGGTTAAGAGACCAACAGTTGGTCTTAGAATGTAATTGGAGCCTTTTGCTAACTGGCCCTACTGATTTTTGTTCAGCATAAAAAGTAGATCTGAAATATAGTTCATTGAAGTTCTTGAGGACCTTGAGGTTCTTCTGGATCAAGTACAGTGCCTATACAAAATCATCATAACCTGTCAAAATCCTTACCTGTTGTCACATTACACCCTGGAAATCAAAATAAATTAAATCTTTAAAACTTAAAACTTTTGCCAGCTGTATTTACACATTATAACACTCGACATCTAAGTGGAAATAACAATTTAAAAAATTCTGAACAATTATTAAAATTTAATTAGTGAAATACCTGGTTTGGATAAGTGATCAACCCCTTAGAGTAACCATTATAAACTTGCTCAGGTACAACCAGTCACTTCCCAGATCACACACCATGCTAACTGCCCCCCACCTGACATCAGTTGCAGTTGTTTTGATTACTTCATAAGAAAACCGGCTGTTCCATGATGATTCCATTACTAGTAGTGCATGGCAACGCAAAGAATACACCATGGTTGGAAAGGTGATTTCAAAAGGGCTCTGGGACAAAGTTGTGGAAAGGCACAAGTTAGGAGAAGGATACAAAAAGATTTCAAAGGTTTTAACTATCCTTCTGAGTACCATTCAGAGCATTATTAAGAAGTGTATGGCACCACCAACACCTTGCGTAGACTGGGATGTCCCTCCATACTGGATGACCGAGCCAGGAAGATATTGATCAGGGAAGCTACCAAGAGGCCAATGGCAACTTTGAAGGACTTACAAGTCCTTATGGCAGAGATTGGTAGGTCTGTGCATGTGACAACAATCTCACAAGCTTTACACAAAGCTGGCCTGTATGGCAGGGTGGCAAGAAAGAAGCCTCTTCTGAAAAAGCTTTGCAAAAAAAACACTTGGAAGAATCTAATGCCATGTGGCAAAAGGTTTTATGCTCAGATGAGACCAAGATTGAACTTTTTGAACTGAACTGCAAGCGTTATGTTTGGCAAAAAACAAACACAGCACACCACCCAAAACACACCATACGTACTGTGAAGCATGGTGGTGGCAACATTATGTTGTGGGGGTGGTTCTCTTCAGCGGGGACTGGACAATTGGTCAGGATTGAAGGGAAAATGGATGCTGCCAAGTACACCCAAATTCTTCAGGAAAATCTGCGGCCCTCTGCTAGACAGCTGAAGATGGGCAGGTGGTTCATCTTCCAGCACAACAACAGCCCTAAACACACCGCCAAAAAAAAACTACACTGTGGCTTAAGGATAGGAAGGTGACTGTCCTTGAGTTGCCAAGTCAGAGCCCTGACCTAAATCCAATTGAAAATCTGTGGATGGACTTGAAGACAGCAGTCAATCGCCGCTCACCACGAAATGTGACTGAACTCGAACAATTCTGCAAGGAAGAATGGGCAAATATTCCCCACTCTAGGTGCGCAAAGCTAATAGAGACATATCCAAACAGACTGATGGCTGTAATTAAAGCAAAAGGTGGCTCTACGAAGTATTAAATCATGGGACTGATCACTTTTCCAACTCTGTTATTCTAGTTTTCTTTTTTTTTTTTTTACCTTTCCGAACTGTTGCCTTTTTATGTTTCTTGAATGTTGTAAGGCAGAATGTGTAAATAAAGAACAAAAAAATATATATTTTTAATGGGTTTTGATTTCAGGCTGTAGGCCAAAAAAGTGACTATTTCAAAGGGGTATGATGATTTTCTATAGGCACTGTACATTCAGAAAGTGTGTGAGCTGGCTTAAGGAAAGAGACCCGAGGCCAACAATGTCAGTTGAAAATGCAAATTACCTTCCCTTATTTCAAGCATTTCTATGATTTTCATTGTCGTTGTCACTGGCACAATAACTTGTTATTATGTAAATATGATCCAGTTGAGGCCGGGATAACAAGAAGCACCTGACCATTATGCAATCGGGCCGAGCGGCTGCATGTTAATGAGCTTTGTTGCCATGGCGTTCTTTGTTGTCTGGTTTTCTGACTTCCACCAATGCCCCTCTCTTCTTCTCTCCCTTCTTCTTGTCCTCCTTCCACAGACGACTGGAACAGAACGGCATCAAGTCTGTCCCACCAGGAGCGTTTTCGCCTTACAAGAAGCTGCGCCGAATGTGAGTTTATCGACCCAACAGCACTGAAAATAACATAAATTACAGGAAGTTAATAGTTTGCCATGTTATATTAACTTGTATTTTCAAAATTGGAAACAAAAGTAAGTAAGTGGGCTTCCACACAAAATATTTTTTTTTTGTGTGTTTTTTTGACACTTACCCATCACTGTCACTAGCAAATAAAAGGAGTGTCACTCTCTCGGAAGGCATATAATACTTCAACAGCAAACAGTCAAAATAAAAATGACAGCAAGCTGAGACAAGCCTAGTTTTGCTGCACCATTGTTAACTGCACAGAATTTTTCCTGCAGATGTCAGTAGTACAGGATTTCAGATGATTCTCTGGTTTAAGGAAATCCCTAATCTCTATGCTTTGGTAATATTTGATTGGCCTTCCTTACCTTACTGTTGAGAATGAACGAGTTAGCTAAGCTCAGAACGGATCA
The DNA here is from genome assembly GCA_023630585.1 of Cranoglanis bouderius. Taxonomy (NCBI): domain Eukaryota; kingdom Metazoa; phylum Chordata; class Actinopteri; order Siluriformes; family Cranoglanididae; genus Cranoglanis; species Cranoglanis bouderius. Next base: position 29,553,287 of record CM042535.1, on the reverse strand, counting down.
TGGGTATTAGCATTATGCATTAAGTTTAAATTATGTAGTGCCTTTTTATACCCAAGGTCACATTACAATTTTGGAAAAAGAAAGACACAAAACAGTGATAAAACAAACAAACAACTGAACTAACAAAATCCTTTAAAAGCTGTTGCTGTGATCGAACACCAATACATTACAGCACAGAGGCCTGAGCAGCCCCAAGACTGCTCAGAAAGATAGCACCAAACAGTATAAGCATCTATTTAAAGGTTCAGAGCAAACTTCCATGCCATCATCTATAGCAATAGTCATGCCATATGTGATCAAGCCACTGTCAGAGGACATGCATTAGAAAGCACTTATAAAAGGAAGGAAGAAAGCTTATGAACACACAGACACCTAATAACTTACCTCTTGTCAGTACAACTATACATAAACAAAGCACTATTGTCATTCTGGATGTCACCTGTATTCTGTCAAATTCTGTCCACATACTAGAATTGCCTAGAAGTGTCCACAAATTATACACTTGAGCAAAACAGTGGAAATTGAGAGGCATAATTTCCCACCACAACCATCTTCCAACCAATCTTTTGTTGGTATTTGTCCACTCTGTCCAAAAATCTGATTTCTGTAATGTGGACTCTTAAGTAGTAAGAGCCCTATCACTAGTAGTCAGCCCTATCACAGCCTTCGGGAATAATCATAGCTCATTATTCCGGCAGGATTTGTCGCAGTATGGGTGGGGAAAGAATTATGGATAAGCCAAGTTTCTTAACACCCTTGAGTTTATTGATAATGAGTCATTCAGTCAATCAGTCTGCAGGGGAAAATGACTCTTCTAGCCCTATTTGTCAGTCTGAAAAGTAAAAAATGTGGCATTAGGTGGAATTTTGCATATTTATGAACCATTTTCTCCAAGTACTGTAAACAAGTTACAACAGTTCATGTTTAACTCACTGTAACTTGTGCCCAGAGGGATTACCGTCCATGGGAGGACAAGCATCCCAGATGGAAGACTCTAGACTCGATGGCCTGAATGACCTGAAGCAGCAGCCACATCCACAAAAACCTTGGCTTTTGCCTAGTTTTGGCCCTCAAATAGCAGCCGTGGGAAGAAGGAGAATTTCTTTTTTCTATTTCAGAGGCTGCTCTCTTGTCCTTCACTGATGCATTGGCCCAGTAACCAAACAAGTCATGGCACTGCTTAATCTGTGTAAAAATAACACTCACACATTTCCCTCCCTTTATCCTGTCTGCTTTTTCAGCTCTCACTTGCCATCATAACTTTTCACCAGGCTAGAAGAGTCCAAGTAATCCACTAATGGAAGGGTGGTAAAGAAAAAGTTTGTTCCTCAACATTCCTGTTGATACAAACCACAACCCAGTTTTAGAGTTGTCTGCTGACTTCATGCACATCACAGTTATGGTCATCTTGTTGCTTTGTTACTTGTAGAAACGTATTTCTTTCTCGGATTTAGACCACCTCTGGCTAAAACGACTAGCTGGAGGGTGATTGGCAAGATCAAGGACATATTATTGCCCTAAACAATATGCAGGAAATAAGACTTCAGACTTCTGCCTGGAGACAAACTCCCAATGTACTTCAGATCATATCAATTTAAGTGTCTGGGAGAAACCACAGTTCATCATCTAACTGAAAAGCACATATTTTGCTGAAGGACTCAATACTACATGTCTGTATTTGATTTAAACACATTCACCTGACTTGTGTTGGGGTTGTTACCTACATGTTCATTGAAAGGACAGCCTCTTCCCTTATACACTATTTCACAACACAGCTTGACAGAGTTGGAGCATTGTACATGCTTTCTTCCCTTCTGAGACATTTTTTGATGCACAGTTAGAAAGTACTCGGCAGCCCTGTCTCGTCAAGGAAGCTCAGAGCACAAAGAATGCCCGCTGTGGTTTTGACAGAGGGCCACGAACCTGTGGAGTTTGTTAAACTGTGTTCCAGTATGAGGGAAAAGCCCTGCGCCTTTGTAATATCCCACCTCATCACTCCGCCATTGGGCAGACAGGCTGAGCCAGCCAGAAACCATGTCCTGGACAACTGCGTCCTCAGCCAACCCATGCACAGCTCTCTGTGGGCAGCCACGTAAATGGGTGCAGACTGGGTGCCCAAATAAATGCCTCTTGACTGTCAGCAGATGACTGATCAGATTGAGTGGAGACAGTCACGGGTGACTCATGTTCCAGTGGTTCTAGGGAATGGGGGCTCAGGGTCAAAGCACTTCTAGAGTGTCCAAGTCTGTCACTCTTTCTTTGTTATTTCTTTCTTTCTCATTCTCTGCTATACTTTCAGTCTCATTACCCTATTTTTTCCCCTGTTCACAGAGACCTAAGCAACAACCAGATCTCCGAGATTGCTCCTGATGCCTTCCAAGGCCTGCGTTCCCTCAACTCTCTGTAAGTGCATGTTGCTTGTCAAAATGTTTGTGTTGAATTTAACCAAAAGACCCCGAATCATGTGGAGCCTAGATCAGCTTTTTGAGAGTAAACATTTGAACTCATCAAGAGCCTCTCCAAGCATCTCAGCCTGACAGCTTAAAACAGTTACACTTGCTTGAAATATCAGTACCATATGTATCAGTCTGTTCGATTTAGACTTCCATTAGTGCAAATACTGCTTTCTCTGACCTATAGGGTGCTGTATGGGAATAAGATCACAGAGTTACCCAAAGGAGTGTTTGACGGGCTCTACGCACTCCAGCTGCTGTAAGTTTAACAAAACCTTGGAGACCTTATATAAATACCATAAACCTGGTTGAGGTGATAACCATAGAATAGCCTGCAATCTGAATCAGTTTGGCTCAAATCAGTATTTTACAAGTGTAAATGTGTCTTGTTTGACCTGCTCTCATCAGTCTGTTTTTCTCTGTGTGTGTCTTGTTTCCTCTCCTCTCCCCAGACTTCTGAATGCCAATAAAATACACTGTGTCCGTGCTAATGCATTCCAAGACTTGCAGAATCTTTCCCTGCTGTCTCTCTATGACAATAAGATCCAAACACTGGCCAAGGGCACCTTTGCCTCGCTGCGTGCTATTCAGACACTGTAAGTGCCTCCTTAACTTTCATTCTTTCCATTCTTCATTCTATCATCTGAGGAATCCATTTCTAGGCATCAGAAACCACAAACATTTCTGTCTCTTGGCCATACTACCTCCCACAAGCAAAGGCATACAATATTTTTGCCCAACTAGCTCAAGTGCCCTTTTCTCATACTTCTGCTCAACTGCCACCTTAATACATGTGGTGACACATTTTGTTTATACCTGTAACCGTAGCTCATAATACAGCAATGGTGTAGGGATGTAAAGAGTGTATCATACACTGGTAATTTTATCGTAGGATGACTTCAAACAATAGTCTGTATTCCTCCCGGGTTCCCGAACTGCTCCATAAACCATAGAATATGAAAAACAATACCCTCCAGCCCACACACTTTGAAATAATCTAAAAGTCTGTCATGTTCCTTGCCTTTTTTTTTTGCTTTTTTTTTTGTTGCTTTTTCTACAATACTGCAAGTTGAGCAACCAATTGAAGAAGTGTTGGAACTGAGCTGCACGCAAACCCAGACATGGCATGCAAGACCAAGACATTTTTTTCTTAATGTTTTCTCATCTCCTTCCCAACTTGTGTCTATAAAGTCAGTAAAGCATACTGAGTGACATTTAGAACGAAAAGCCAAAATGGTTGTTATATTTAGACTGAATTGTGAGGAACCACTATAAGATAACCTCTGGCCCCCCGTTGTCCACTGCCTGCATTGTTCTAGATTTAGACACGGAGCTCGTATGACCACAGCTATGGTTGCTGCATGTCTAGCACTCCATCACTCCCAGCTACTGTGTACCCTCTCATTCAACTCTTGGACAGCATGCAGGGAACAAAAAAAAGGTTTAACAGTTACTGGAACAGTGTTATCGGATTACATTAAAACTGAAACAGTCCCTAGTCACCGCAGGACATGCTTGGAGTTAACTGGCCATAGTAAATAGAGATATTGAATAGTTTAATGGTTGCAGAGAATTATTGAAAACCTTTGCTGCTGCAATATCCAAACCAAATTATTAATTAAAGCTTTAATATGGAAAGACCCCTGTAAATTAAGTAGCACAATTTTACCATGAAAGCCCTTCAGTACAATAGCCTTTTCATATGACCCGGTTGACATTCATTATGTTTAAGAGAAAAATATAGCTCTTGTATTGATTGCTTTTAAATATTGGGTAAAGATCAGTGTTGTACAGGCAGTGTGTTTGTCCGAATGTTAATGTTTTTTTTCTTTTTTTCACTTGGCCACTACAGTCACCTGGCCCAGAACCCATTTATCTGTGACTGTAACCTCAAATGGCTAGCCGACTATCTCCGAGCCAACCCGATCGAGACGAGTGGTGCACGATGTGCTAGCCCACGCCGCCTTGCTAACAAGCGCATTGGCCAGATCAAAAGCAAGAAGTTCCGCTGTTCTGGTGAGCCATTGCTTTCTTTCATTCATTTCTGCCAGTCATGCAGCTTGTCATGTACATTTCTACCATCTTCCTATTCACTTTATCATGCATTCCATGAGGGTGCTGTCAATGCTGAACTAAAACAGAGTACCAAGCTAAGTCTAACTGCTAATCAACTAATCAATGCACTCTTTGCCAGCGAAGAAAATTAATCTTAGTGGAAGAAGTTGTGGATGGGAATCTACACAAAGGAGATTCGTACTTATGTTTCTCCTCCAATAGTTCCTGGTTTTATTTGCACATTAACACAAAATGATTTTGTTTTCAGACATTGATTTTTCTCAAGCACTGAGTTTGAGGCATTGAGTTTCTCACCAATGTACACACCCAAACCTACGCGTAAAAACACAGGTTCCTGTTGCCTTCCTTTTGGCCTTAGCATCTTGGAAACGCGTGAGTGTCAGAGCTTAGCAGCCTGGCACATATTTCCCCAGTGGTTTTTCTAACAACTGTCTAATCCTGTCTGAATGGGCCCATCCCTGTAAACGCGGTCTCAGAGTAGAACAGCTGCCAAACATGCTCTTATTTAGGCAACCGACATCCTCAGACCTGCCCTTGCTATTTACAGAAGACTGAAGATTATTCAATTAGCTTCTCTTGGATTTACTTAGTTGACTTTTGATGTAATTAATTACTTAAGTAATTTTAGTACAATAAAGCTTCTTGCTAGGTGAAAGAAATGATTTTTAAAAAGATTTTTGTATCACGTAATCCTACACTAATCCTATTCTGATGGGTAAAAAAAAGAAAAGAAAATGACAAGTTGAATTCAAAATCCTGCACCCGCCTTTGCCTGGGTCTAATACATCCATTTAACTGTACCTTACTGATGTCATTGCTTTCTCCTTCTGTCTCCATCACAGCCAAAGAGCAGTACTCCATTCCAGGTGAGTGGGCTCCAACATTGCCTTCTCTTCTCTTTCGCTTTGTCATTCTCTTTCTCGCCTTCTGTCTTTCATTTTCTTCTGCATCACATTGCTTTGTATACGTTCATTTAGTAATTCAGAAAAGAAACATCTTTGCACATATTGGAGTATGTCACAATGAGTTCAGAGGGTCATTAAAAATAAAAAAAAATTAAAAGGGTGGGTTTTTACTAGAGATTCATATCTGGATATGTTTCCGGATCCTGTCACCAGAACATATTCCATGAAAATAATTTTATGAGGAACAGTCATGCGAATAAAATTAAAAGCTGACTTTGGCAGAAGGCTTTAATGGAAATTTAAGCAGTGGAAAGATCAAAGAGATACTTGATTCATACATTATCTGTCTTCTTCAGAAAATAATAAAAAACTGAAAGAGGTCCAACCAGGAGAACATTCTTTTATTAGATGAAGAATAGGAAACCTTATGTCATAAGACAAAGCACCTGAGGCTTCATACTGCTGAACCAAAAGCCATAAAATATATAAACGGGTAGTATCTCAACTCCCTAGTTTGCTCCCTCTCTCCCTTTCCCTTTCTCCGACTCTTTGCCACCCCAAAAGTTCTAAAAGTTAAACAGCCCCAGGAAAACTGAAATTATCTGTGTTGTAGATGCTTGTCTCTATGAGTCACTCGAAATCTCCTGCAAACATGCAGTCTAAATTGGAGCTGAAAACACCAGTGATGAACACAGGAATTTGCCACCCATCTTCATTACCCTTGGAAAAATAAGAAAGAAAGAAAAAAAAAAAAATCAAAGAGCTCTGCCAACTTTATTGTTTCCTGTTTAACTCGTATGTCATTATCCTACCAGGAAATGCTGTTTCTACCAGTCACAATCAAAACAGTCACTAATGCAGATCATTAGTGTGTCTCAACTTCCTGATTCTGAGCGGGGTCTCAGAGTGAAGTATTTGAAGGGAGGTTTAAAGGCAAGTGTGACAGAGCACTCTCTCTTCATCTGAACATGGTTGGTACAGCCAAATAGAGCTAATCATTTTATACATTAAATGTCAAACAGACAGAGTCCACAAATTAGGAACTGGATGTTATTTACCGCTGTTCCCAAGAATTATTCACTAATCTCTAATTTGTTCCAGATCCATACTGTTCGCTGTTAAAAAAAAATGTCTTTGAACAGAATTTGTGGGTTGCTCCATTTCAGGATTTTGGTTAAACAACAAATTAGCTTTTAACTTTTCATCAGATGGATTTGTCTGTGGTGAGGGAGAATGGGCTTTTTCTCCCACACGCTGTAGCCAGGAGCACTTCGGCTCGTTAACAGCTACCCACAGCCACAGCAAGAGCAACAATAGTGCACCATCCAAAGCTTTCACAAAAGTGGCTTCAAGTGGAATCTGTGTGCTTAATTATTTAAGGCCTATTATATAACTGTGTTCAAGCACCTTGGCACATTAAGTCTATTTATGGTGAGTCACAAACAGTGAGAGAAAAGACCAGTTTGCTGGTGGTCTTGTGAACTTTATGACTTACATGTATTAGTGTGTATTGTGTATTGTTTTTTTTTTTTTTCTTCCTCAATCCCACACTTCCAAAAGAATTCTGACCAACTAACATAGGAAGTTTGACAAATCCAGCCTGCTCCCACAGTTATGCCTACTATATTTTCTAACAAACTTGGTTCTCTTTACCAAAATGTAAATAAGTTAGCAATTTAAACCACAGCAACCCCGAAGAGTATAAAACATTTACTGAAGATGAATTCGTGTATGAACACGGTAAATGTTCATGCATGATGCACACAATATGCTCCTATGTTAATCAACATGGCTGCGCTCCTGAGTGGTGCAAAAATAAAAAAAAAACATTTGCTGTATTATTGGGAGATTATGAGTGCAAATACCACAGCCATACAGTACATGGCCATACATTCTTTGGATGGGAGGGTATACCCCCTCCCTTGTCAATCAGAGCAACACTAATCAAATGTAGGCATCTGTGAGCTCATGTATGCTTAAGAGGGTGAATAGTTCATTCTGTCTAGTGTGTTCATCTGCCCTGTGACATAGGCTGAGTAGCATTGGCTGGCTTCACTTGTCTCAGAGGAAGACAGCCTTCACCCTCCCCAGGTTGGTAGCTGTCAAATGAGAACTAGCTAGTGGGTGGGATTTGGCAAATGACCAGCTTGGGCAAAAATAGAGTAAAACAAATCTGCATAATCTTTCTTTGTCACATGAGCTACATATTTAACCGACTATTAAAATAAAAATGCAAGTGCTCCCTGGTGTTTTGTTGAGTCCTGCAGGTCCTGTGTGATTGCAGTTGAAATCCCACCTATATTCAATAGGTAGAAAAATTATATTCTTGCTCCGAAAAAATCTCAGCTCTCCGAGCTTCCGTTGAAGTGCTTTGGTTCCGCAGTTCCTACATTTCTGGCAAAACGATTCCCACATAGACCTGCAAGAGCCAAACCGCTGCCGTTTCACACCACAAAAGACAGCAGGAAACCTTGACTGGGAAACACATCGCCTGACAATGAGTTAGGATCTGATAGATGATTCACTGGAGGCAACCAAAGACTTGATGACCTGAGGAGAAAATATTTGAATGAATTTGCTGGTATAGTGATTTAATGTGTGAAGACTAAGGCTTGTCCAAAGATTGGGGAGACCATACATTTTAGAAAACTTAAGAGAGGTGACGAGAATAATGTTCACAAGCTCTTTTGATATTAGAAATTTTCATCTGTGTTACTTCAGGCACAGAGGACACCAGGTTGAACAATGAATGCAACAATGAACCTGTCTGCCCAGCCAAGTGCCGTTGTGAATCCAACGTGGTGGACTGCTCCAATCTGCGTCTCACCAAGATCCCTGAACACATCCCAGCCTCCACCACCGAGCTGTAAGCATTTCTGCATGACCGGAAGTCCTAAATCAGGGCTATTCATCTTCACTAACAACTGGCCAAATGGGAAAATCATGTGGATTATACAGGCAGAGCTAGACTACTTTCAACAAAAAGCTATTGCAGATAAAAATTCCAAACTGCACCACATAAGACATGTTATTTTTTACACAATAGTTCAATTTCACTGCAAATATCAGTAGTATTAGCTTAATTCGTTTCACCTTGTACTCTGTCATCATGGCTAGACTTTTAATAAACAGTAAGAGGGGTTTAAGATAGTGTAGATATTAATTCTCCATAACCACAGGAAGTATGGTATGGTAATTATGGTATTGAATACTTTTCCACATTTACTATTTACCTTGCACATTTACCTCATGTAAAAAAAAAAAACGATTGGAAAAATAAAAACGATAGATTTTCTTTCGGTAAACCTGCCCAGCACACGCACACACACCGATTACAATTTCATCTCTTGAAGCTCCTGCATCAGTACAAAGTCTAGGTTTTTTTTCCCCGGTAGATGATGAATCTCCAGGGGCAAAACCCACTGCCTCAGTTTAGGATGTGGTTTTCTACAGTCATTAATGCTGAAAGTTTACCCACTCATCTTTATTCAGAAGGGACTCAGATTTGCATGAATTTTGCCTTGCCAGCACACCAATAGGACTGATTGTTTTAACAGGGCTGGCAGGTCTATTTGCTTTTAACTACCGTTATCTGTCTTTTTAACTTTGCTTCACCTTGCTGACCCTGAAGTCGCCTGAACAACAATGAAATCACTTCTCTGGAAGCTAACGGCGCATTCAAGTCTCTGACACAGCTGAAGAAAATGTAAGAAAAAACCCAAAGCCACGTTCAGACATGTGTTTCAAACTTACTATGGCAAAGGTTTCTTTGATATTGCCATTTGTCTTGCAGAAATCTCAGCAACAATAAGATTGCTGAAATTGAAGATGGTGCATTTGAGGGCGCTGCATCTGTCTCTGAGATTCACCTGACAGCCAATCAGCTGGACTCTGTGCGCAGTGGCATGTTCCGGGGTCTGGAGGGGCTACGGATGCTGTGAGTTATGAGTATATGAGGAGGAGAAAAAACATGAGTGTAAAGTATAGCCCTAAATTACTATATTTGTTAGGCTATTACATCATAAATAAAAATGAAAATGGTAGTGCTTCATAAAATGAATTACCAGTCATTTTTTGGACATTATGTTGGTCTTCATCATTAAAGTGACAAACCACTTTGGAGGTTTAAGCTTTGTAGGTCTGTTAGCTTTGACGTACTACCACTACATTGTTTGACTGTTTTATTCCCTTTTTTAGAATGCTGCGAAACAACCGTATTAGCTGCGTCCATAACAACAGCTTCACTGGCTTGTATAATGTTCGTCTACTGTCACTCTATGACAACCAGCTGACCACCATCTCACCTGGAGCTTTTGACACTCTTCAGACCCTCTCAACCCTGTACGTTCTAACCCAGTTTCCACTTTATTTTGTACTTAAATCAAAATTTTGGCTTCTTGTTCTTAGCCTTGAGGAACACAGAAAACCAACCAAATGCTTCTTTGCCCCAATCATCAGTCTTTATATATTTGGGCAATTCCAGCGCCCAGTAAGTTCAAATTTCAAATTTCTTGAGCAGCAGCTTGGGAGGAACAGAGCTGGTTTTGATTAGCATGAAGGAAACAGGCTTCAAGATTTTTTTTTTTCTAACTCTGACTCTAGACTCTTCTGTCTTGCAATTTGATTTGATCTTTTTCTGTTCCTGTGGCAGGAACTTGCTGGCCAATTCCTTTAACTGCGACTGCCGGCTAGCATGGCTAGGTGACTGGCTGAGGACTCGCAAGATTGTCACCGGCAACCCGCGCTGTCAGCGCCCTGCTTTCCTGAAGGAGATTCCGCTGCAGGATGTGGCTCTGCCAGATTTCCGCTGTGAAGACGGTAGAAACACTCTCTCACTATTGTGCCAAAACCTGTGTAAAAGCTGAATGCAGAACATTGGAATAGAGCAATTGGGATGTATTTGCTGAGACTTTTAGTTAGGCTTTTCCAGTCTTTTCCGGTTATAATCTGTAGCAAGTTTATTTTACACAGATTGAAAAAATAAGAAAAGACCAGAATCAAAATTTGGAAGGGGACTAAGACGCGAGGTACCTAAACCCATGGCTTAGAATTACATTAGTAACAGGAAGTTCAGCTAAATGCACAATCAATACATATTAAACTACTGCATTGATTTGTCAATGTTGCGTTTTCAAACGTTCATGGAATGAACAGAAATGTCGTTTCTCTTGCTTGGTTATTGTTTTTGCTTCTAAGAGCAATATTGCCTTAGTGTCAAATTCAGGTCCTAGAGGGCCACAGCTCTAGAGAGATTTGTGTTTTTCTCTTTCTTACATGCTAAATTCACCCTTGGTAATTCACTGATGAGTTAAATCAGGTGTGTTAAATGAGGCAGAATTCTTAACCCCGCAATGCTGTGGCCCTCCAGGACTGGAGTCTGACACCATTCACACTTCTCTTATCCTGATTTATCTCCTGTCTATTCTTATTTTAGGGATGAACAGATCATGTATTCTGAACAGATACAAATATAGATACGAATAGTAAAGTTTCACAGGGCATCTGATACTATGGTTGATACTAGAGGTGTGTATTGGGGACATAACATAAAAGTCCCACCACAAGTATATAGATATGTATATTTGGTGCACTAAACAGACATAGATACAGATAGTGTCATTTTGTTAAACCCTTAACTGAGCACATTGTTGAGCTCTCCTGCGCTCTGTCTGTCTTCATTTTTTCACCTCTCTCTCTTCAATTCTCTGTATTTACTGACCATTCTGCATCCCATGGGGCAGGCCAAGAGGATGCCAGCTGCTTGCCGCGCCCCCAGTGCCCGAGTGAGTGTACTTGCCTGGAGACAGTGGTCCGTTGTAGCAACAAGCACCTTCATTCCCTCCCTAAGGGCATCCCGCGTAATGTTACTGAGCTGTAAGTCTGGTGCTGGGAATATCAAGGAGAAGCACAATATGCATTTTTATACATTATTTTTTTTAACAAGATGCTCAATCACAAACATATGGTCATGTTTTTTGTACTGTACAAAGCCAGCCAAATCTCATGTAGGACTGAAATGCAGCTAGAAAGACATATTTTCGCACACGCACATAAATGGCTAAACATATTGATATCTGATACGCATGCTTTCATTGTGAATTTTCAAAGTGCATGTTTCTTTTCTGTATTTCCTCTATTTCTGAGGCCTGAGGCGGCTGGTTTTGCTATAAACATGAGGCCAAGAGAAAAATAAATAACCACATTCCTCAGAGTGTGGCTCCCAAGAGCTTGTGGAACTAGCGCTGATGTCATTCAGGTGCTCAGGGCCAATGAACCCCAGGCAAATTGAGAAGGCAATATGCAACTCTAGGAAAAAAAAAAGCAGCAAAGGCAAAATTACATGATGATGACTAGGAGTGATGGAAACTTGAAGACTTGTAGATGTCAATCTGCTTTCCCCTAGTTTACCCAAAACACGGTAGCACTCTTTTCCAGACCATCCTGTCATTTCCAAATACAGGTGCTCTTACTGACGGTAAGCGCATACGTTCCAGGTGTGTCCTGCTTTCATCTTTCTGCTCCTTAATCACAGTCATTACCCAAAACAGAAAATCCTACACCCTGTCCTCCATTTGTCAAACATTTTTGACATAGACAGTAGTATTAGACAGGTTCTGTTGATTTCACTGAACCCCGCCTCTTCACCAAGTGACACACCCCAGTGACCTCTGTTGTGTTCTGTAGCATAAAATACATACAGGGCAGCAGAATGGTCACATTGGGACACAGGGTCCAAAATGACCTTTGTATGTGTGTGTGTGTGTGTGAGAGAGAGAGTTAGTGGGTGTGGGAGAGTGGGTGTGAGCGAGTGTGGGACTGACACATTCCACACACATGCACAAACAAGCGAGCCTGAAAGCATGCAGACAGACATATACAATGCTAAACACACATGATTACAAACACACATTAGTGTGGCAATACTTTTTAATATATACAGTACTGTGCAAAAGTTTTAGGCACCCTATTTTTTTTTAGTACAAACTTTGTTATAGATGTTTTATTTTATGACTTCTACATTATCAAGTCAGTACAAAAAACATTTTAGATTCCCAAACATTAGTTTTCTAGCACAAAATTAAATGTTACAGAACAATGTTTGTATGTCATTAAAGAATGCATATTAAAGAAGCAGCATATTAGGTAAGAGACACTTTTCAGACTAAAAACACAATGAAGGCTGCTGGGTTTTGCTGCAAAAATAAGAAGCGAGCGCGAAAGTCAAAGTCTCCAGAAGAACTGTGGCTGGTTCTGCAAGATGCTCAATAAACCTTACCAGCTCATTTCCTTATAAAACTGCACAAATTGTACCAAAGATTTATTTTATTTATTTTTTTGTCACCAAATATTGACTTTGTTTCATTTACTACTGTTTACTGCTCTTTGTGGTATTTTTTTTTTTAATGTAGAAACTTTTAATTTCATTATTTTGAAGGCATCTTCGCTCTACAGCATTTATTGCATGTGCCTAAAACTTTTGCACAGTACTGTATGTATATGACGACACACCCCATATATACCATTTATGCCAAATATGTATGTTATGTATGAAAATACATAATTTCTGACCTATAATATTATAAGGTTCTATCTCCCATTTAAAAAAAAATTTTTTTTAGTACTCAACCACTTTAAGTAGTAATTTCCGATATACAAAATGTTCTATGTAAATAAAGTTATTATTGTCATTATAATTATTAATACACACTCCTACTGTTTCTCTTCGGCGCAGGCCAAGCACCAGTTGCCAAAAAGGCGGCCTATTATAACACACTGCGGGTGACAGACTCTCTGAGAGTCTTTTGTTCTGGAAGAGAGAGATATTTTCTCGCTGACGATATGGGAAGAGAAGTAGCATTTAACCGTGACTGCCTCTCTCTGCAGGTACCTGGACGGCAACCAGTTTAGTGTCGTGCCAAAAGACCTTGCCACCTTCAAGTATCTGCAACTGGTGTAAGTGTTTCGCATGCCTCATTCTCCCCTTCTATCATTTCTTACTTCATTTGAGGTTAAATGACAAAAGTAGTGCCATCTAGGAAGTGTGTGATATTTGAAACTAATGGTCAGTTGTGTTGTGGTCTTGATTGTTTTCCTCTTAGTGATCTGAGCAACAACAAAATCAACGCTTTGACAAACTCCTCCTTCGCAAACATGAGCCAGCTCACCACCTTGTACGTTTTCACCATTCACAAGAAATTGCTTCATTACTCAAAAGAACAGTTTGTGTATAGAAGCTAGCAGAACCATACTGATTAATGTTAAAAAGTATTCCATATCTACTTTTTAATTTGTGAGACCTCCTAATACCAGAAGTATTACAAATCCAAAGCCTAATTTGACACTGTCTCTTCTATCTAAACAGGATCCTGAGTTACAACGCTCTCCGCTGCATTCCGACACTTGCTTTTGCAGGTCTTCGCTCCCTCCGTCTGCTGTAGGTCTCCTTTATTTCCCTCACACAAACACTCATTTTAGCTTTGAATGATTAGCATCAACCTATTGCCAGTTTCCATGCAACTTCACTAGGATACAGAAGTCCTGACAAGGGCCCCAGCCAGGAACTGGTTTTATCTGATCTGTTATGAAATCTTTCTCAAGCTAAGTTGTATCACTTTGCAGTAATTTAAGTCAAATTCAATTAATAGAACAATAATTATTCAGTTTTAATAGAAAGCAGCAGAAATAAGTAGACAATGCATGATGTATAATAATAATAATAATAATAATAATAATAATAATAGTAATAATAACCGAGTCAAGATCATCATTTAACACTGTTCTTGTGTCTAAATTCATACCCTCGTCACTATATAGTGTGCTAATCTGGAAGTTTTACTATTTTGCATAGTGGTGAACATGTAGTTCTATGATAAAAATCTCACAATGGCCAGAAATAAGTTAGTGACTGTACAATGTACCCTAAAACAGGGTTCTCAGACTTTTTGTATCCAAGAACTATTTTAACTGTAACTTTAACTGAATAAATTCTCTGGCCCTCCTCAGTACAAAATAATTTCATGAACATTATTTAAATGTGTACAGTGATATTTATTAGAGCATTGGAGCTTTTTGTTCCTGAACACATTAGGTCAAAGTTGACATTACTTGTTTACCAATCTAATAGGTTAATAACTACAGTGCCCTCCACTAATATTGACACCCTTGGTAAATATGAGCAAAGAAGGCTGTGAAACATTGTCTTTATTGTTTAAACTTTTGATCTTTTGTTAAAATAAAATCACAAAAATATTCTGCTGTCATGGATATCAAACAATTGCAAACAAAACACAGGTTTATAATAAAAAAAAATCTCATCTCATCCCAGTCCCCTGACTTGAACCCCATAGAAAACCTGTGGGGTGAATTGAAGAGGAGAGTCCACCAGCGTGGACCTCGAGATTTGAAGGATCTGGAGAGATTCTGTATGGAGGAATGGTCTCAGATCCCTTGCCATGTATTCTCCAACCTCATCAGGCATTATAGGAGAAGACTGAGAGCTGTTATCTTGGAAAAGGGAGGTAGCACAAAGTATTGACTAAAAGGGTGCCAATAATTGTTGCACACCTATATTTAACAAAGATTTTTTATTTTTCTTGATAAACCTGTGTTTTGTTTGCAACAGTTTGATATCCATGAGAACAAAGTATTTTTTGTGAATTTTTTGAACAAAAGATCCAAAGGTTAAACAATAAAGGCAATTTGTCACAGCCTTCTTTGCTCATATTTACCAAGGGTGCCAATATTAGTGGAGGGCACTGTACAACAACTTAGCAATACATGTAATAACTTTGATAACGGTGAGTTGGGATTTCCGCCACTCTGACTAGATTAAAAAATCACTGACTAGCTATGCTTCATTACTGCAGGGCTCCTCAGATCCCACTTCGAGAACCACTTCTCTAAAGCATACAGAATATATTTAACACACTTTAATATTTGTATGGAATAGAGCGTATAGTGTAATTTCAGATAGGTGCATCCGTGTGCAAAATATTTGAATAAAATACATGACATCACGACAGTTTAAAACAAAATGAAGCCAATTTATTTAAATCATCATTCAAATAAATAGTTGTTTTCTCTCTGTTTTTAAATAGGGCATTCTTGAATAATAGATGTTGCCCGAGTAAACTTTTTTTTAGGCCAAAATCTACATCGGAGCCCGCTATAGGCCTATACCGAATTCATCCTGACCATTCACGAGCAGGAAGGTGGCAGAACCTGTAAAGATGCTTTAACAGCACAGAGCATTTGCAAAGTAAAAATGCAGATGTGCGATCCTTTCTTTCCTTTTATAGCCTACTGTGTACAGTTACACTGACTGGCAGGATCTGATCCTAGATCAGTGTTCCTACTGAAGTGTGTGACAGGGTGTCAGGAGATTTGAAATCAGTCATGGCCCACTTTTTTGACTGCTAGGGGCATGATTTCCACCTTTAGAAGGTGGCCTGCATATGATCTTATATGCATTTCAAGCAGACCCCAGAGTTATGGAGAGGAAACTGAGCAGAGAATGTGCCAAATTGTGTTTTGAAGACTCCCTTCACTCAGGAGGGGAAAAAGCAAAAAGCCATCTGTGTGTGGGGACTGGGAGAAAGCGAGGGCACTTTGACAGATGGAACTGCGTATGTGTGTGTGTGTGTGTGTGTGTGTGTGTGTGTGTGTGTGTGTGTGTGTGTGTGTGTGTGTGTGTGTGTGTGTGTGTGTGTGTGTGTGTGTGTGTGTGTGTGTGTGTAGCTAGAGGGGCATGTTTTCCAGAATCTTTATATCTCAGCTCCTGTGACTGTGTGAGTGTGTGGTGGGAAAGGGGGGAGGTTGCGTTAGCAGCAGATTTGTGACATGTGGCCCTCCAGACATGCATTTTTACGGCCTGCTACAAAGCCATGAACATCCCCCCGCTCTTTAACGGCTAAATGATGCCAAAATCCGATGATCATTAGCAAATACGTTTTTTTTCTGCCCTGCCCCGGTTTCTTTGATGTTTATAAATCTGTATCGGCGCTTGCCCTGTCTGCTGTTCTTTGACGTCGGCCTCATTTGCAGCGTATCCCTACAAAGATCTCTTAAAACTGCATCCCCCCTCACAGTCTGGACCACCCTATTGTTTCAGTCACCGTTTAGCTCTAGCAGAAGCAATCATAGTCACGGCAGAACTTTTGATCTCTTTATTGCTCGTCGGATTCTTCAAAGACTTTCCATAAAATATGAATTGCCACCTTTTCCCCCCCGCCGTTTTGCTTAAATAACTCGTCGCGACATAGCTGTTTAACAGTTCGCTTACAGACTCGAAAGGGCTCAGGGGTTCAAAGCCGCCGGGCATGAAAGACCGAGGTAGCCGTCACAAAAACAGCACCTAGGTGCTAAAGTGATCATAAAGCATCACCTTTAACTTGTTTTTACTGGGATTGGGAAGAGAGCAAAAATAATTGTGCAGGCCTGCAGGTTCTTGGATCTGGCTTGAATGTGGTTTTGATCTGGTATTAACAGGCTGTTAATTGGCTTTTCGGGGAAGTGAAGATGAGGTTTGTGCTGGGTCCAGAGAGAGAAGTGAGACGTGGATGTGAGGCAGTGAAGAAAAAAAGAGAAAGGGACAGAGAAAGGAATGAGACCCAGCCAAGGACAGTCGTGGGTCTTTTTAGCAGCACATGGTAATGACCTGATGGATTAAGACCTCCATATTGTTTTACAACCATTAAGCCCTTTATCGTCTTGTCACCTAATCGCCCTGCTGAGAGACGAGTAACTCTCACTCTCGCTCACTCTCACTCAAGCCAGACGAGTGCGATCCATCCATCGTAACCCAACACCCAGCACCACTAAATTCCATACAAGCTTGCTGCCAATACCGCAGCGCCAAAATATAGCTCCAACTTCCGCCATGGCACCAGCGACAGGTGTCGAAAAAGTAACAGAGGGAAAAGAAAAACAAACTTGCAAGAATGGCCAAGGCTGTGGCTTCAGTCAGGGCTTACAGTAACTACGCTTGATTTGACCACTGGGAAAGCTACAGTATATGTACAGACAAAATGAGAATGATCATGATAAAGAGCTAGTCTGAAGGGGAAAAAACGCAATCTTTTGCATTATTCAGTCCATGAAATAGAGGCTGTCAGTTCAAACCTCAAGGCCAAAGAAGTAGAACACACATTTTACACACTCAGCAGCACATTTTAAAGATAACAGGAAAAGAAAATCACTTTTCTTTTGTAACATGAAGCATGAAACAGGATAATCGGGCTGGAAATAATGTCTCTCCACTCTACTTATCCATTTGATTATATATGATTGTATTATAAACACTGGGATTTCCAAAATGAACATAATGTCAGGTTCAGATGATAAGAGCTGACAGTATGGGAGTGGGAGGTGAAGTACAGTATAACATGATAATATTGGTTGATATTAATTCTCCCTGCCGTCTGTCAATGGTGGTGTAGTCAAAATTCCCAAGACATTTAGAGGAGGCAAAAATCAGTGCAGGTGGCATGCATTGCTGCCTCATAGCTCCTGGATCACCGGTTCAATCCTGAGCTCTGGTTACTGCCTGTGTGGAGTTTTGCATGTCCTCACTGTGTCTGCATAGGTTTCTACCACGTTCTCCAGTTTCCTCACACCTCCCAAAAACATGCTGGTAAGTGGATTGGCAACACTAAATTGACCCAAGGTGTGAATGAGTGTGTGTGATGGGTGATAAAGCGGTTACTGAAGATGAATGAAAAATCAGTGCATTGCAAAAGATTATTTTTTTAACTGATTAATACAAATAAATGTCATGCACAATATGACCGAGGATATGATGTCAGGTTGTCTTATATTATATTCTTTTAAAAACATAAGAATGCTTCAAAATGAGTTTGCACCAGTGCATTCGTTCTGACTGTTTAAGTCCTCTAATTTTAATCTTAAGTTCAGAATCAATAACTCTTTAATCTCCCTATATACAGGGTCCAAACCAGTGCAAGCATTGGTTTTTTTGCATGCTACAGTACAATATGTATAATGTCACATACTGTACATGTAATAATAAAAGTATAATAATGTGACCTAATGATGGTTCAGTGCTGAACAGGAGAGATCTGGCGTTTGTAAAAGTGCACAGTGTAAGTGTGATTGTGTTTCATTTCCCTTCTCTCAGGTCCCTGCACGGTAATGACATCTCCGAGTTTCCTGATGGGATCTTCAGTGACGCAGTGTCTCTGTCTCACTTGTGAGTATTGCTACAGTGTAAAGATCGCAGAACCACTTACACACACACACACACACACACACACACACACACACACACACACACACACACTAAGTGAAGCTCTCATATGAGCTATAGCCTTCAGTTGGTCTGCTTTGTGTTCAATCTGGGAATGCACACACACACACGCACACATACGCACACATACGCACTCATACACACAAAGCACTTTAACTGTCAGTTGATCATAGCCGCTTCACATGGTGCAGGCATTCTGTGGTCTGCGGCTTCTGTACACAGCTCGGGCCGCAGTGTGTCCTGCCTGCAACAACTCCCACATACTGCTAGCATGTGTTTTTGTTAATTCTGAAAGTGTAGTCTGCACTGGCTGTGTGCGTGTGGCCCTGCACATCTGCATGTATGTCTATGCAACAAAAGTTTGTGCTTTTTAATCTATTATTATTATTATTATTATTATTATTATTATTATTATTATTATTATTATCATTATTATATATACAAAGGCATTTTTTGTCACAGGAAATTATTAATACGCTTAGATATTATACAGTATAATACGCCACTCTTACTACTTTGTAGTCTCATGAAGCTATTTAATTGAAAAATAAGTAGGGAGAAATTAAATGCCGATATTGGCTGTGAAATCAAATGTGGTATTATCTTTTAAATAAAAAAAGGAACTAGTTAGTCTTTACTTAGTTTGTCAAATTAGTCTTTGTGGCATCTTTGAATGAATCTTACATTTTTATTTTATTAGCTGTTTTACAACAGCAGTTATTTTAAAAATATTTTATTATTTTATCAACACCTTCATCTGTCTATCTATCTATCTATCTATCTATCTATCTATCTACCTACCTACCTACCTACCTATCTACCTACCTACAGTGGGGGGAAAAAAGTATTTGATCCCCTGCTGATTTTGTACGTTTGCCCACTGACAAAGAAATGATCAGTCTATGATTTTAATGGTAGGTGTATTTTAACAGTGAGAGACAGAATCACATCAAAAAAATCCAGAAAAACACATTTCAAAAAAGTTATAAATTGATTTGCATTTTAATGAGGGAAATAAGTATTTGCCCCCTTCGACTTAGTACTTGGTGGCAAAACCCTTGCTGACAATAACAGAGGTCAGACGTTTCTTATAGTTGGCCACCAGGTCTGCACACATCTCAGGAGGGATTTTGTCCCACTCCTCTTTGCAGATCCTCTCCAAGTCATTAAGGTCATTTTCAATGCCCTGGCTGAGGGAAGGAGGTTCTCACCCAAGATTTGATGGTACATGGCCCCGTCCATTGTTCCTTTGATGCGGTGCAGTTGTCCTGTCCTCTTAGCAGAAAAACACCCCCAAAGCATAATGCTCCCACCTCCATGTTTGACGGTGGGGATGGTGTTATGACTTGGGGTCATAGGCAGCATTCCTCCTCCTCCAAACACGGCGAGTTGAGTTTATGCCAAAGAGATCTGATCACACCTGACCACAACACTTTCACCCAGTTCTCCTCTGAATCATTCAGGCAAACTTCAGATGGGCCTGTACATGTGCTTTCTTGAGCAGGGGACCTTGCGGGTGCTGCAGGATTTCAGTCCTTCACGGCGTAGTGTGTTACCAATTGTTTTCTTGGTGACTATGGTCCCAGCTGCCTTGAGATCATTAACAAGATCCTCCCCTGTAGTTCTGGGCTGATTCCTCACCGTTCTCATGATCATTGAAACTCCACGAGGTGAGGTCTTGCATGGAGCTCAAGACCGAGGGAGACTGACAGTTTCTTCCATTTGCGAATAATCACACCAACTGTTGTCACCTTCTCACCAAGCTGCTTGGCGATGGTCTTGTTGCCCATTCCAGCCTTGTGTAGGTCTACATTCTTGTCCCTGACATCCTTGGACAGCTCTTTGGTCTTGGCCATGGTGGAGAGTTTGGAATCTGATTGATTGATTGCTTCTGTGGACAGGTGTCTTTTATACAGGTAACAAACTGAGATTAGGAGAACTCCCTTTAAGAGAGTGCTCCTAATCTCAGCTCATTACCTGTGTAAAAGACACCTGGGAGCCAGAAATCTTGCTGATTGATAGGGTATCAAATACTTATTTCACTCATTAAAATGCAAATCAATTTATAACTTTTTTTAAATGCATTTTTCTGGATTTTTTTGTTGTTATTCTGTCTCTCACTGTTAAAATACACCTACCATTAAAATTATAGACTGATCATTTCTTTGTCAGTGGGCAAACGTACAAAATCAGCAGGGGATCAAATACTTTTTCCCCCCGCTGTATCTATCTATCTATCTATCTATCTATCTATCTATCTATCTATCTAAGAGCGAGAGTGAGCTGCAGACTTAACTCATATTAAAACAGTCAGCCCATTTATCTATTTTTTATTTATTTTTATTTTTTAAATCTGCCTTCATTGTTTAATGGTTTTATTTTTTCAGACAGGCTGTTGTCATTGTTTTTTTGTTTGTTTGTTTGTTTGTTTTAACACTACAAGAATTTCAATGCAAATTTGATTAAGTATCATGAACAGTCCTAGAGCGCCATCTACTGCAACCTACAAAAGTACATGTGTTTGGCTACTTTTAACCCCTTTTTGATTGATGGCTGGAATATGACGTCATTTTTAAGTGAAAGGTGTCATTTTTCAGGGCCATCGGTGCGAACCCACTGTACTGTGACTGCCGCTTGCGCTGGCTCTCAGACTGGGTAAAGACGGGCTATAAGGAGCCGGGTATTGCTCGCTGTACTGGGCCACCTGAAATGGAGGGCAAGCTGCTTCTCACCACGCCAGCCAAGAAGTTTGAGTGCCATGGTATGTTTTGCTTTAATATTAATAATAATTAATAACTTAAGCTATGCTAAAACCTTTGTTTTAAAAACAAACGAGCCTGCCTTTAATTCTTGCTTTGATAAACTACTGTTACTCAGTAATTTGGGACATAAGAGACAATCTGGAACACAATTCCCCAGTATCACTGTATCACATTTCACCACTGTTAATGTATATGGGTATTAGATGTACAAAAATGTATTTTCTATCCAGAGACTGGCTTTTTTTTCTGAAAATATTTAACTTCAAGGCAATCCAGGTTTATGTTTGAAGAGGTCCGAAGCTCAAACATGACACAGGCAAAAGAATTTTTAAAAAAATTATTTAAAAAAATAAATAAAAAACAGAACAGATCAAAGTACATTATACCACAGCATTGTTGTATGTATTGATTCATTTTCTATCACAGCAGCTCCGACAGTAGTACTGACTGGAAGGCAAATCACAGGGTTATATCAATGTGCTTGTTTTAATACTTACCTCACATGAGCCTAACAATATGAAAACAGATTAAAAACACATTGCTATTTAACAAAAAACTTGTTGATATTGTGAAACTGTAAGGAGACGTTTATTTAAGAGTTATGGAAGGAGTCTCCAGTGTCAGCAGTGGCAGTTTGTAAACTTTACCACCACAATCATGACAGGAATCACATGTCATTCATCAGTAAATAAAAAATTGTAATCGCTGACAAGTTGCTGTGGTATAAGAGGAGTAAAACACTTTGGGGCATGCTGTTGTAGGAAATTAATGAACTTTGGGTTGGTACAGGTAACTTTGCTTTGCGTCAAGCCGCCTCACACCTCTCCATTGTTGATCATTTTCCTATAACAGCACAACCCTAAGACCTGAGAAATCCGAAATCAGGGAAGCCCAAATAGCAACAGTTAGAATACCAGACTTGTAAACATAAATATACAGACATGACTTGCAGAGCGACGGCACTAAACACTGACTGGGGGTATATCCTCTGATCCTGAGTTAAAACATTGGGATTGTTAGTTCATCATCATTGTTAGTAATCAGTATTTGGGTGACTGTGACCTCTGGTGGTGTGGCGTGGAATTTTGTATAGGAATTTTCTTGGAAGTTACCTTTATGTGCTGTACTATTACTAATGAAGGGTGTATTTGTGTGTTTATGTGTATGTGTATTGCAGGTGAAGCTGACCCATCTGTCCTGGCTAAGTGCAACCCCTGCCTGTCCAATCCCTGTATGAACCACGGCGCATGCCAGACAGATTCAACAGAACTGTATAAGTGCACATGTGTAGAAGGCTTCAAGGTGAGAGGCACAGATAATGTGGTTATAGATCTGCATTTATTATTAAAAGGGATTTCCGATACTAATAGTATTAATAGTAATAATATGAATTATCTAACATGGAAAGTGGCCTCCATTAGAATTGATCAGTTTTAGCCATGTCTGAGTTTTTCCTATAAAAGCTCATTTATTTTATTACACAGGGAAAGAACTGCGAGACTGCCCTCAACGCCTGTATCAGTAACCCGTGTGCTAATGGTGGAACGTGCCAAGTGACCGAAGAAGAAGATAGCTACATGTATGTGTGGTTGTGTTTTTATAGATGAGATGCAATACAATCCATAAGTTGATTTTTACATAACAGCACATCCCAAAGTGGTTTATTGCCTTATAACACAGCACTCTGCGACACTATTAAAAAAAAAAAAAAAAAGGTATTATTAATTGTAATTTAATTTGATCATTTTTATCCATTTATAGTCATATTTAATGTTGTGGAACATCCAGGAACCGAGTTAGCTCCTGTTATTACTTCCATTATAACGGTTTTCCTCACCAGTCTCTCTTTTTTTCTCTCTCCTGAAGTCAATAAGACAAAAAAAAAATTATGCAGCTTGTCATGTTACCAAGAAACCCGAGAAGCCGTCCCATCAGAGAACTTAAATTTACCTTTACTGTTACAAAGTGTTGACACTGGAGACTCTTCTGCAAAAATGCTGAATAAACGTCTCATTACAGAAAACGTCACCATCATCAATTACCTCTAGATTTTTTAAAAGCAGTTTCTGTGGAGTGTCCATCGCACAAGTGTCACAAGTTTATGCTATGGAAACTATAATGTATTGGAACGAGGGCATTAATATGCCTTGAAGCCGAAATGCTGTCTGAGCCATGCTTGTATAGAAAATTAATCAACACCTTCTGACCGATCAGAATCAAGAAATTAACAGAGCTGTGGAATAAAACACAGTGAATTGCATTGAATGTTGCAAAGGTTTTTTTTTTTTTTATCTTGGATCCTATTCACCAATCAAAGATAAAGTGTGAAAGATTAGAGAGAGAGAGAGAGAGAGACAGAGCGAGCGAGAAGACACATTCATAACCTGTCTAGCAGCCCTCATTGCCCAAAATAAGTACATAAAATGTCCTAATTGTAGCTTCAATCACTAATCAGTGTTTCCTCCTTCAGTTGTTCATGTCCTCTGGGATTCGAAGGCCAAAGATGTGAAATCAACACTGATGACTGTGAGGACAACGACTGCGAGAATGGAGCAACCTGCAAAGACGGTGTGAACAACTACACATGCTTGTGTCCACCTTATTACACAGGTACCCAATTTTCATCCCCAACTTTTCTGGTCAAGATTAAACAGGATTAAGATAAAAGTGTTCTTGTATATTGAATTGTGTTGCACTATTTACTTGTGACCAAGTAAATCAAATAAAACCTTAATCTCTGATTAAAATCTTTACATGGGATTAATTCTGAGTGTCCAACATTATGGATTCATGAGTCTGCATAAGTTAATAGCAACAATGTTAGTCCTGAATTCAGTCTATTGCTACTTTTCTTTCAGTATAAACACAGTCCTTCAAGGACCTCTATTGTTTTTCCACAATCTGTTTAACGTACACTAGTTTAAATTTCAAATATTTAAACCACCTACATTTCGATATTAAAATCGATTGCTATCCAAAATTTAAAGTGGCGCTACAGGATTAAAAGTAATCTGAATTTTATGTAAAAACTAAAACAAGGATACAATTTAGGTTTTAATTGCAAACTTGATTATTTTTTAAACATTGTTTAAAGTTTGGCAGAACCAGATTAATGGATAGCTATATATTTAATCCAGGTTAAAATTTGTTCTTTTTTTTTTTTCTTTTTTGCTTTTCTCGAGTACTCCTCAAATCAACAATAAAATCTGAATGGAAACCAAAAAATGTTAAAAGGCTTTGTTAAAATGTGTATATCTGTCAGATGTGGAAATGTTGGCATATGAATAAAGAAAGGGTGCAATAAAATTATTTGAAACAGATTGTGTGTGTGTTTGTGTGTGGTCTCTGCATAACTTTCCGTGTGTGTGTGTGTGTGTGTGTAGGAGAGATGTGCGAAGAGCTGGAAGACTTGTGCGCTCCTGAACGCAGCCCCTGCAAGCACCAATCAACCTGTCTCATCACAGCAGCTGGCCCGAAGTAATAACATTTTAATATAAAATTTACTAAAGTAGAAGCCTATAACTAAATTTATATTACGCAGCCACCTGTAAATATTCAGATGGGTGACAAATTTGTGGATGGGGCTTATTAATTGCTTAATTATAACATGCACTACACCTGTTTAGAAGCATCTGCACTCTTTCTCCACTCATGTATTCTGTTTTTTCCTTTATTTTGTCACCGACTTGCATATGCATTATAATATAAATACAATATAATATAAATACAAAACACATTTACCAATATAAAGGAACATATTTCAAGTTATGGAATTCATTTCCCCCCCTTTGCTAAATGCTTTGTGTGTGTTTCCGATAGGTGTGTGTGTACGCCTGGGTATGTGGGAGATGACTGCAGTGTGGACTATGACGACTGTCAGGAACACAAGTGCCAGAACAACGCGGAGTGTGTGGATGAGATCAACGGTTACTCCTGTGCTTGCACCCGGGGCTACAGGTCAGTCCCAGTTCTTTTTCATATTACATAAATCCTTTACATAAACATAAATATGTGCCTACGTACACTCAGTAGGTGTAGAAATGATTTCTTCAGCTGTGTGTTCTAGCAAGTCATCTTAAAATAATTGAAGTGGATTACCTCAAGCTGCTGGTTGAAAACGCCTGGTGCATTGAATATGCTACACTAAGGGTTAAGAGCAAGTCCATTAAAAAAAAAGATTCTAGCCACTTCCTCACAAATATTTGAATACATAGTTGCTGTATTATTATATGCGAATAAATGTCATCCTGTCTATAAATCTAAACTAGGGATGCATCGATACTCATACTGGTATCGCTCTGATGTCATGCTTGTGTTCGTATTCCTAAAAAATGTTTGACGTTGTCACACTGTGTGACGTTGTCTCGTGATTGAACAGACGACACGAAACGACAGGTCGCCACTGCAACCCTACTCAATCCAAGTTAACTAGCCAATTAATGCACTTCGTCAATTCAAGTCAACTAGCTAATGTTATAAATAACATGTCTAGTAGCGTAAGTGCAGGAACATGAATGTATGCTTTTCAGATCTGCGATTTAAACTGGGGAATACGGCTAAATAACATGTTTTCCATAATGTCCCTGATTAATTAATACTAATATTAATACTCATTTCAGTATCAGCATTGGTGAATACCAAAAAAAAAAAACACCCGTACATGTACTCTTTCTGAAGCAAATGTAATCAGTGCATCCCTACTCCAAACTATAATATGGTTACAAATGGTTTGATGGTTATAATGCCAGGAATTTTCTATACCATATTTATAATTCTGAATATCAAGATCCACAGGTAATAAATAAAATCTCCCATTTTTAGTGGGCAGCTGTGCGAGGTGCTGCCTGCACCACGTTCCCCCTGCCAGCTGGCTGACTGCCAAAACGATGCCCCGTGCGTGGAGCGAGCAGGCCGGGCACTGTGCCAGTGTCTGCCCGGCTTCGGCGGCCCGCGCTGTGAGAAGCTGGTCAGTGTCAATTTTGTGGACCGGGACTCATATCTGCTGCTGAGCGACTTGAAGAACTGGCCTCAGGCCAACATCACCTTGCAGGTAGCGCTGGTCTGATAGCTTGATTGCATGTTTCTCTGTTTGTATGAATTCCACAAGTCCTCACCGTAGTAAAAGGAACACTGTGTTTCATTGTAAGGTGTTGAACTAAACACTGATTCGTAACAACCTCAAATATGATAAAGATATATGGACTCAAAAACAAACCCTCTAAAGTTTCTCAGTAGGTTCGGTGCACCACAGTAGTTTTATTATTGCATTCCAAGAGGGATGGTTTACTACTGGTTAGTTTAACGCTTCAGTTAGCCAGCTAGGTAGCATTAGCAATACGGATTATGAATCTCACTAAAATCTTAGCTAGCTTGTATTAGCAGTGAAGATTATTAATATTTTTGAGTATGACTCAGTCCTCACAGGTCAGGTTATTTCTCATGTTAGCATGCTAGGTAGTATTAGCAGTAAAGTATATGAACATTCATGAATATGACTTCAAATCCTCCCAGAATGCTGTCACATTAACTAATTTTAGCTAGTTTGCTTGTATTATCGGTCAAGATTCGAAAACATATGGATATGACTTAAAGCCCTCAACAAATTCAGTGAGATTATGTCATGTTAGTTACTGTAGCTAGCTTGTAATAGCAGTGATGGTTAAGACCATGCATGGATATGAATTAAAAATAAAATCCATAATAGGCATGCCACACTCAGTGGTGAAAAAGTACAAGCTATCCAAACGCTCCTTCAGATCCCCAAAGTGAATAGTAACAGTTGACATCTAAAGATGATATGCCATGTTTTGGCTGTGGTATTTCTAAAAACAACAACAAAAAAAAAAACTTACAGGACTGCTATAACTTGGGATGGAACAAAGATGAAAACCTAAGTATGTACCAGCCAGGTTTTGGAGGGATAGTGAAGTTTGGCGAGTTGACATATAATGAGCTGCCACCCCCCGGGTAGCTACAGATGTATCGTTGGTCTAACACACTAATAAACACAGCACTGGCGATGTCTTTTAGAAATGTTAGGGTGAGATTTAAATTGTTTTCAATATAGGTGCATGTTGAAGGTCAGTCAGTGAGAGAGAGGGAGACAAGTGCCATCATATGCCATCATAGATTTATTGATTTGGGTGGAGAAAATAAAATTGTTTTAACTCATAAATGCTAGGCGAGTAGTCATTTTAAATACCGAATATAAAACTGAAGCAAAATCTGCTTTGTCATATCCTGATGTGGTTTGTGTCTCCTTAAGGTGTCCACTGCAGAGGACAATGGCATCCTCCTGTATAATGGAGACAATGACCACATTGCTGTGGAACTTTTCCAAGGTCACGTCAAGGTCAGCTATGACCCTGGCAGTCAACCGAGCCATGCCATTTATAGGTATGTCAGAAGATACAAAAGAAACACCTATAGAGCCCAGGGTTATGATATGCAATATATGATTTTGCCATTTTTTGCTGTCTTTGCAAAAGACGAGCAGCTAAGCTGCTTAACTTATAACCAATCACTGCTGTTTATATCCTTTAATCTGTCACTCATCTGTGTGTGTGTATATATATATATATATATATATATATATATATATATATATATATATATATATATATATATATATAAATAATACTTCCTATACACAATGCTTCATACCTCCTTTAAAGGCTTAATTATTATTTTTAAGGTCAGAAATACTAATATATATATATATATACACACACACACACACACACACACACACAAACACAATGAACGCTGCTGGGTTTTGCTGCAAAAATAAGAAGCAAGTGCGAAAGTCAAAGTCTGAAGAACTGAGGCTGGTTCTGCAAGATGCTCAGTAAAACTTACCAGTTCATTTCCTTATAAAACTGCACAAATTATACCGGAGATTTTAATTTTTATTTTTTTGTCACACCAAATATTGATTTTGTTTCATTTACCACAGTTTACTGCATGTTTTTCAAATGTAGAAACATTTAATTTCATTATTTTGAAGGCATCATATGTAATAGCTTATATAAAACTATTTCATTCTCAGATCCTGATTCTTTCAGCAACTGATTCCTAAAAAGGAAAAAAAAAAAACATCAATGAGTGAATCAGAGTTATGAGTCAAGCTGTCTTATGTAACTTGAAAAGCCAAAAATATCTAGGCTCTAATGTTATTTCTGTCCCCTCTCCATCTCTCTTTTGCTTTCCATCTCTCCATCAGCACGGAGACCATTAACGATGGTCAGTTCCACACAGTGGAATTGGTGACCTTTGACCAGATGGTGAACCTATCGATCGATGGCGGTGTGCCCACCACCATGGGCAGTGTGGGAACAGTGAGGCCCCTCAATGGAGATGCTCCGCTATATGTGGGGGGTAGGGGCCCAGCGCAGATACCTCGCTCCACTGCAGGCACTCGCAATTAACACTACTGTTAATCATCCCTACCCTAAACACCCCCTCTTACCATTTCCCTAGACTGTGTTTGCTATGGCCCACTTCCCTGTTAAAAATACCCTTTTAACTGCTTTTGTGTCATTAGATGCACAATCTTAACTAGACAACTGTTGTTCAATCTTTATTTTAAGTCCCTATCAGATACAGTCTATACTTTCCAAAAAAAAAAAAAGAATGAATGAAAGAAGTGACGTGCATGGTGTTTTTTTTTTGTTTGTTTTTCATTGTTGTGCTTGGAACCATTTTTCACTCTCATGGCTGCTCTTGAGATCATAAAATTACAGTCAAAGTATTGAAACCGTTTGGGGAAAAAATGGATGCTAATTGTAAAGTGATGAAAATTTATCTCAGATCTCAAGGGTGGCTACTTGTATTCTTATGTGTGCCTTATATATTATGCTTTGCTGTTTATTGTTGCTTGCCTAGGCTGCAGGAATGATTTGGCACATCCCCCTTTCTGTGTACTACTATAAAGATGCCGAGTCCCACATCACTTAATCCGGCTTTAAATCACATGATCACATCCCATATTTATTTAATAGAAAGTCTAATACACTTTGAATGAAGTCGTTGTTTCAAAATTGATTTCCATCATAAATGTATATGCCTGTACAAACGTTACAGACATATCATCAGAAGTTGTTATAGTTCATGCATAACTGTTTATAAAGCATGATTATATGACTTCACGTAAAGTCTGTAAAATGTTCTTATAGTGCTTTGTAGAGTAATGAAATCCAATATACATTCTGAAAGCTGTTTACAAAAGATCACTTCTTTAAAACCTATAAGCCTAACATGCATAACACTCTAAATATAACTGTTATGTGATATATGTTGTATGTTATAATGCATTATAACTTGCAGTACAGATGATGTACCAGAGCCCGTGTTATAGTGCATTACAACATTTGCATCTACAATGTTTTTAATTAACATATAATGTAAAATATTATGTAACTTAACATTATGAAGTCATATACCCATACTGTATAAATGATGTGCTTATTATCATTTTATAAGGATCTTTATAAGGTGAAAGTTCAGGTGTGGAACACGGCTCTTTAAAATAGTCCTCCCCCTGTTGCCACGCTCCATCTCTCAATTATTAAATGTGTAATCTTCCCACCTTGCTACCTCTCCACCCAGCTCTTAATCATGCTCCCCTGTTTCCTTTATTTTTGAATGCCAGGCATGCCCATTGATGTGCACTCGTCCATAGCTCCACGCGCGTGGCACATTCAGAACGGTTCCAGTTTCCATGGCTGCATCCAGAACCTGTACATCAACAACGAGCTGCAGGATTTCACCAAGACCCAGATGAAGCCTGGCGTGGTGCCCGGCTGTGAGCCATGTCGAAAGATTTACTGTCTGCATGGAATCTGTGAACCAGACGCTGCTCTTGGCCCCGTTTGCCATTGTCAGCCAGGCTGGAGCGGCCAGCACTGCGATCAGCCCACTACCAACCCATGCCAGGGCAACAAGTAAGTACGCTTCTCAAAAAAAAAACCACAATTGTGTTTGATCCTGAGGCAGTAGTATCATAGTATAATTCTAACACTTCTTTGGCTGTGGCTAGAAGATTTGCACTTCCTAAAAACAAGGATATGTCAAAGACATTAGGATAATTTCACCTGGATACTGTATACTTGTACCTTGTACCTCGTACCTAAGAACTGCTGCTGTAATCATAAAGACTGTCCTGTGCTTATTCTGGGACTATTCACAATATGCTCATACTGAACATGCTTTCAGTATATTTGTTACTATTTTACTTCATAGTGTACAGTTGTAGAGGTCCCTCTCAAGGTTTCTTCCTCATGTTGTCTCAGGGAGATTGTCCTTGACATTTGCCACTCGCCACTTGCACTGCATCTAAATCTACGTCCGCTAGCTGTTTTGTGACCATGTCTATTGTTAAAGGTGCTATACAAATAAACTTGAATTAATTCTAATTGAATAGTACCATAATCCCAGAACTCTGTGCTACTGATCAGAAGGTCAAGCTCCAGTACCTTCCAGCCAAGGCCCTTAACTCCTTCTGCTCTCGGGACATGTACCCATGACCCTGCATTCTAACAAGCTGGAATTTTCTAGAATTGCACTGTACTGTACGTGTTTCCTGGCCTTGCCAATAACTCCATGATACATTAATATCCACTCATTTTATCAACCAAATGTTTTATCAATTGTACTCTGAAGCCCCGATCATTCTTATATTATACCGCATATATTTACTGAATCACTGTTGCTCACTGAAGACCTTTTCATCTCCCTGTAGGTGTGTGCATGGAAAATGCATCCCCTTGGACATGCAGTCCTACCGCTGTGAATGCCAAGAAGGTTACCGCGGTGCTCTGTGTAACCAGCAGGGAGAACTCTTCAACCCGTGCAGAAGGTTACAGTGCAAACATGGCCGGTGCCAGATTTCAGACACAGGTGATGCGTACTGCCACTGCGAGAATGGATACACTGGTGAATTGTGTGATCAAGGTGAGAAATGAAACAAGTGCCAGAATGTTGGGAAAATCATTCATCAAGAATACTGAACTCAGTAATCCTGGACGTTATTTCACATATCATTGTGTTAAATGCCGCAAAAATTGGGAATAGTGCATATAAGTGTGCAAGTGTGCTACTATGCACTATTCACATTAGTCACATCATATTCTATAATTACATGATTCCAAATGTCAGGGCACTGTGGATGTGTCCTAAATCATACACCATACACTAGTGGACACCAACCCTGTTCCTGGAGATCTGCAGTTTTCATCTTCAACCAAAATCTAACACACGTGTTTTAGTTTACTGAGAGCTTCTTAAGGCAATGATTAGATGGTCAGGTGGGCACAAATATGATTGGAGCTAAAGTCTTCAGGAAGGTAGATCTCCAGGAACAGGATTGGTGACCACTGCTATACACTATATAGTTGGCTATGAGTTAGGGAGTTAGGAAACCAAAATAATGCCTCACTTCAAGAAGGAAAAGGTAAAGGTAAAAGGAAAAGGCAGTAAGGAGACGCTCAGACTCAAGTTCGACTCTGGTAGATGATGCGATTTACAAGATGACAAGCGTGATGGCATTGGCGGCTATGTTAATATGAAATTTGAAGCTTTGGAAACTGATCTATTTGAGCAGAGTGCACAGATGAGAAGGTGAGAGCGGTAGATAAACTGAAGGACTAAAGCGTTGCTGCATCAGTCTCTTTAAAGGGATAGTTCACCCAAAAATGAAAATTCTGTCATCAATTACTCACCCTCATATCGTTCCAAACCCATAAGACTTTTGTTCATCTTCGGAACACAAATGTAGACATTTTAATGAAACCTGGGAGATTTTTGTTCCTCCAGTTACAGTCCAAGTAACTGAAACAAGCTCCAAAAAGTTCATAAAGGCATCGGAAAAGTAATCCATGTGACTCCAGTGGTTTAATCCCAATTTTATGAAGTGATATGAATGCTTTGTATGCGCAAAGTTAAGTCTTTGTTCACAAAATATCTTCACTTCTGCAACCACGATGCATGCGTGTTATGTTGACACGAGAACGGACAAAAAAATGCAAGTCCTCCTCTATGTTGAAATCTGCAGACATCTTTGTTACAAAGATTGTTTTGTGTGACTCAGTTTCACTCGTGTGGGTCCAGAAGCGCTGCACTGAACGCGCATCAGAGATTTATGCGGAAGATGTTTTGTGAATAAAGACTTAATTTTAGGTTTTTCTTTGTGCAAAAAAAAGCATAAAATTGGGATTAAACCACCGGAGTCACATGGATTACTTTTACGATGCCTTTATGAACTTCTTGGAGCTTGAACGTTTTGGTTACTTGGACTGTAAAAGGAGGGACAGAAATCTCCCAGGTTTCGTTAAAACGTCTTCATTTGTGTTCCGAAGATGAACAAAAGTCTTATGGGTTTGGAACGACATGAGGGTGAGTAACTGATGACAGAATTTT
This sequence comes from Cranoglanis bouderius, assembly GCA_023630585.1. Classification (NCBI taxonomy): domain Eukaryota; kingdom Metazoa; phylum Chordata; class Actinopteri; order Siluriformes; family Cranoglanididae; genus Cranoglanis; species Cranoglanis bouderius. The sequence continues at coordinate 29,520,412 of CM042535.1, read as the reverse complement.
CATTTTTGGCTGAACTATCTCTTTAAGTAGATATGAATGGCATTGTGTGTAATGTTGGAAACTGTGAAAATAGACCAGCTCATTTCAAACTAAACCTAGGATGGTATTGAAAATCACATTAATTACACGGCCCTGCATCAGATTTGCTGAAAAGGATCTGATAGTTGTTTCTAACTAATATTTAGATGCTGAGTCCAGATATGCTGTTAGTTTTGCTCTAGAACATCACAACTTTTCACAAAGCCTGATGTCCAGTGTAGAGCTTTTTTGCCTAAGATGGACCATAAACGTTAGAGCTATTGCCAGATACTCTGCCACCAACACAGGAAACACTATGTTTATGTACAATAGGTGAGCAACACTTATCACTTTTCCTCTGATTAGCCCTTATATGAATGCTAGGCACACTCACATGCACACAAAACTCCTGATTTCAGGTATTTATAATGACCAGTGAAAGATGGAAATGCGAGCATAGCCCAGATGATTTCTGCTACATCTGTGGGTGTTTTGCCATTCCAGAAAATCCCTCAAAAGGAAGTTCACTCCTTAAGCATGTTCGTCTTTTGAAATAGCTTTATTTAGAGATTTTCACAAACATTTCACAGACTATTTGTCTGCTGTTCATTTTGTAAACAAGTGTTATGTTTTGTGTGCCTATTGTTGTAATTAATAAATAATAATAGTGAAATTTGACAGCTTCTACCAATTTAAATAAAACCCTGAAAGCAATATAAATATAGCAAAATTATTAAAAACTTCATTCTTATTTTGTGGGAAAACAGTACGTGATAGGGAATTTTCAGTGGCATATTTGAACTCAGCATGACCAAAATAGGTAGAAACAAGTGTGATTTGCAAAACAGCATAAACTTTTTTTCTATATGCAGGACGGTGTTATAAAGATTAAGATGGAAGTTGTTTAGGGTGGATTAGCATTAATGCTGGATATGCATCCAGCATTAACACACAAATCTATATTGTATCTATCTACATATCTGTTCTATTCTCACGTATATCTGTTTCTGTTTAGAGTCAGAGTGCCGTGGTGAGTCGGTGCGGGACTTCTACCAGGTGCAGCGTGGCTATGCGATCTGCCAGACGACGCGCATGCTCTCGTGGGTGGAATGCAGTGGAGCATGCCAGCCAGGAGCCTGCTGTGCCAGCCAGAGGACCAAGCGCCGCAAATACACATTTGAGTGCAGCGATGGCACCTCGTTCAGCGAAGAGGTGGAGAAGAGCATCAAGTGCGGCTGTGTGGGCTGCATGTAGTGCAGAGAAGCGAGGCAGAGAGAGAAAGAGAGAGAGAGAGAGAAAGAGAGAGAGAGAAAGAGAGATGTCACGAGTCAGAGAGTATACAGAAATATATAATAAAACTATATATTATGGACAACGACGTTTGTAAAATAGAGGACTTTTTTTCTCCCTCCGTGAACTCCCAAAGGGTGTACGGCGTAAGACAGAGCCAAAAAAACGAACAAACATGAAAACAAAAAAAACAAAAAAAATATGTTGTATCTGTGAAACGTTGTCAGAAAAACAAACAAAAAAAAAAACGGTTGCTGAGAAGTCATGAGGTGTCGCACGATTTCCATTTGATTCCTTCTTTCCATCCATTCGCTAGGCCTCAGACAGCCTCAGAGCGACTAGCAGAGAGGTTAAGGCTTTCTCGGGTAGAGCGCTAGAGGAGCAGTGGACGAAGAAACAAGGCTTTTTTTTTTCTGCACAAGCAGCACAGGGGCTGTCCTCTTTCTAAATGAGTGTCTCAGTAACACCAATGACGCAAAGTCCCACCACTGTCAATAACACTGAACTTTTCTATTAAGTACCTCTACATCTATACACACACCTACAGATATAATCTATATTATAGACGATGTATACTGACTAACCGACCGTACCGGACCATGTCCAAGCAAGTACAGCATTATATATGATGCTACAGGCATGTTGGGCTAACAAGCTTTGAGAAGCTAGCAAAATCATCCAGTGAGGGCAGGACAAGAGATAATATGTTAGAAAATGCCACAGGGGACGTGTGTGTGCTCCTAACTTACAAGCTAAATACAGCTAGCTACCTGTTGTGCTTAGCCTCCCATTAACGGTATTGAGAGCACAAGCTTCTGGTGCCATTAACTTGTACATCAACTTACAGAGAGAGGGTTTAGCAGCATTCAGAAACTTCCACAGAATGTCTTGTGAAGGTTTAGGCCCTTGATCTCTTTATTTATCCACGCTTGTACGTGGATGATAGTTTTCTTGTCTATTTTTTTTCGTCAGTTTCTTTCTTGCACTGTCATTTGTGTTACAGTTTTAATGGAGCGCATATTCAGATGATAGTGCTGAATTCTGAAGTTTTCTTTCTTTCTTCTTTTTTTTTTTTTTTTTAACAGTCACACGAGGACTGTAGTTATTATTCATGAGACCCCAGTATAGCCAACTGCATTGCCTTGTTTAGTTCGTATCAATGAATTCTGGTAGGTGTGTTTAATAAAGAGCCCTTCCCTCAGTTTTACGGGATTATATTTGTCTCCATATGTGACACTGTATTTGTAGAGCTGAGTGGTGTTACCACCTCGCACACTATACACACCAGCCGATAGTGTCCAGTGGCACCATTCACCCAGCATGCATTGCGAATCCCTTTCCCTCAATGTGAGCAGGAGGAATCTTATGTTCTCCTCTCGATGCCTGCAGTATTACTTGTGCAAATTTTTCGCATGTTTGAAAGACTTGCAATTTGATATCTAAGCATCGTTATTCCTCATTTTTGTGTCCTAATTTCAATGCTTTTTTTGCATTGCTTTCTTTGACATTCTGTTTCCTGATGTAACCTAACTCATTTAGCCCTCTCTTTATACAGAAATGCCTAACAGATTCTAATATATATTTGTATTTCATTTTTTTGGTATAGTATTTTTATATGTTAAAGAGTTAATCTGTGTTTTTTCGGAAGTTACTATTGGAAAAAGGCAGAATGGCATTTGGCGGACTTCATTGGAATATTATTTTTTTCAATTTTAACCCAACTACTCATAGCATGCTAAAAACTAAACTAGTTTGTAATTGGCTACAACTTGTAAAGGAAAAAACCAAACAAAAACCCAATGGCCTCGTTCTAATAGGAGCCAGTATTGATTTAGGGGAAAGTTTAATATTGTATATGTTGTCTTCCATGTGTATATTACATCTAATACTGTGTGCTTTTTTAATTTATTTTTATCTAAAGGCTTCCTGATCTAGAAGTGGCAGATAATGTTACAGATTTTAAATAACAAAATTTCTTTCTTTTTTTTTTTTCCAAATGAAAATAAAAGTAAAAGTCCAAAACTTTCTTTAAAATCTGTATGGTATTTATGATATCATTGTTAAAGCTAGAAAGGGCTGCCTAACACATTCCGGTTTCCCAAGCCAGAGAGTTGAGAGGCCTAAAACTGCGAGCAGAAAAGATTGTAACTCTGATTTTTTTTTTTGGTTTGTTATAATTTTTATTTTTTTTAATATATATATATTTTAACTGGTGTTATTACTTTAATTTCAGAAAAAAATGCCTACACAGAATGCATATATAGGGTTACTCCTCACTAATTGCTTGCTCCGTCAGCATCACCCAAGCATAGGTGCCAACATCATAGACTTTTTGATAGATATTAAGAGAGTCGTACTCTTTAGTAAAGTGGTATCTTTTAGGAGTAACTTAATGTGTCTAATTTTCACTCTGCTATCTGAAAGTCATTTCCTTTTTTTTTTTTTTTGTGAATGGCGACAAACTTCATCCTGTATTTCTCTGCTGCTGTGGATGCTAAAGCACTCGTTTTTATAACCCCATTCAAGCCTTGTCTTCTTATAGTGCTTCTTCTTCACCGAACAGCACGGCTGTTAGATGGAGGTGAACTGTTAATCCATGAAGGTGTGTTGCATGGTTCCAATGCACTTTCCATGCTTTCCGTGTCGCTCTCCAGTCATTTTCCCCACAAGACTCAAATTGATCCCGTCATAAACCCTCTATTTTTCCTAAGCTATACTCCTGAACATGTATTGTGAACAATGCAGTGTCTCTGTTGTATTGATTTTTTTTTTTTTAATTTTTTTTTTTTTTAAGTGCTGCGAGAGCTCTTAAATGTTTGCTAACTATCAAATGTGCTTCTGTTGCTTTTTGTGCATCTCTGGGATTCGATGGTTAAAATTGATCATTGCAGTAAATCTGAATGTAAGTAGTGCCACCGACAAAATGTTTACTGAAAACTTCACCCTTTTCATTCATTAAAATGTGTGTGCTTTTATTATGTAATACCGTGTGTGCTGCTTCTTTTCAATATTTCTGTATGCATATATATACTATGATACTAAAAAAAAACAGGCAACTTTATAAATGATATAATTTCCTGAGAGCAAACAACCTCTTGTTGCCTATTTTATGATGATGTTATGAAAAAAATCTGAGAGTTTTAGGCTGACGAATTTATAGATCAGAAAAAATGGTCAGAATTGTTCATTTCTGAAAAAGTAAAATGGACACAACCAAATTTAAGCAATTTTTCGCTAAAGATAAAAAAGTCTAACAGATAATGGTGTTCACACTTAAAATGGTTAAATTTAGAACCATAAAGTGTTCTAAAGTTTGTCCCCCTTAAATCTGCGCTTCTCAAACTGGCGGTCACATGAAAATTCTCAAAAGTTGCTTTTCTACTTTTCTTTATTTTATGAGTGTATTAAGTCAGATTTAGCCAAACATAAAAAGAGTGGTTTGCATGTCAATATAGACATTATTAAGCATTATTAAAATGAAATATGTGCCAACAATCACAATTCACTGCCATCATGCGGCCTCTTAATGAGTTTGCCATATTGACGTTACAACCACACCATGGTTCATGTATGTAGAGGCTAAGGATATGGTGGGGGATCCTAGCACTATTTGTGACAGTACTAGTACAGTATATTAGGATAATGAAAAAATCTAAAATAGCATGTACACTCTTAATTTTAATATGGCATGTTTGAATGTGAATCCCAGAAACATTTAAAAAAAATAACAGTACACAAACAGATACTGATTTATAAAATAAATGAAGAAAACAGAAGAGGAGATTCTGAGATTCTGTTACAACCCATTTGTAAATCAAGTGACCCCCCACATGGAGTCAGGACCCCTAGTTTTGGAACCCCTGCCTTAAAGGTTCTCTGTAATGTTTTATACCGTATTAGAACCACCTTAGCAGCTAAGAACTCTTCACTATTAAAAAAAAGAAATTAAGGATTGTACCAAGATACATTTCGGCCGCATTACAAGCAACACACTGTCACAGAGTGTAGTGAGAGGACAGACACAGTCCATAAGGTCAAAATCAAGGCAAATAAGATCAAACAGACAACAGACATGAGAACCTGTGGTGAATATCTAATATGAAACCTTACCACAGTAATAAGTCACTTCAAGAGAATTTCGAATTATTTTACTAAGGCATGATTTAGGTCAACTCTGTCGTCATTAAGCCTTAGTAAATGGTTTTATTTTGTCTTCAAGTGGTGTAAAGGGGCGTCCGCAAATTTAACACCTGCCCTTCAGTCATATTAATTAATTGCATGTGTAACTGCCATTTTCATATGGATTTTAGATATAGCTAGTTATATTGTGCGTGTAACATGAAGCACTTTACAGTGACACCACCTTGTATTTTGCATATTTGGGTAGAAACAATCCAAATATTCATTAAGGGAAACATGCAAAAAATAATAATAATAATAAAAAAAATCACACATCCTCTGTAGACCCTGTTAGTATCATGATAGTAACCTGTCAGCATACATGTTTCTGCTGGTGTTATGAATTTGTCAAGGAGACACAAGGGAGAGAAAGTTTTGTGATTTTAGGTCATTGTTTAATATTACCGAAGAATGTACTATTCTTGCCTGAAAATGTTCTTGGTAGTGGACTCAGACTTTTGGCCCCTACTGTCTCCCACTTTCTAAGACTGCAAAGGCTCAGCGAGGTCTAAGGACATTTGATCTACTGACGCAGAATCTAAAGTTAGAATGTTATTCACTTCAAGAATTAATCATAGTGGCACTATATAAACAGATTGCAAAACAGACCTGCATTGGCTCAATGGCGTGCAGCAATTCATCAACAAGCATGGAGTTCACAAGACGCTATCTGCCTATGGAATGGGAGGAGCAGTGGAGAAGAGAGAAAGAGCAAAGGAAAAAGGTGATGGAGGAAGGAGGGGATGAGTTTGAAAGGGAGACCAGGAGGTTGACATGGATTAGAGCCTACAATGACAGCAGAATGGAGATGAAGGAAAAGGAGGACATAAAGAACGAAAGAACAATTCGGGAGATGATGAACAAGTGGAATGATGAAGAAATGACACAGAAGTACACTAAAGATACTTACCCAACTGAGATCCTCCAAGCAATGGACGAGCTGAGGTATTGCTCTGTCCTTACTGACCTGATTCTTAGTGTTGAGCATGGACTTACTGTCCATGCTCACTCTTTGGTCCTGGCTGCTGTAAGTTCCGTCATCCAGCAGATGCTCCAACAGAGGAATGGAAAGAACGAGAGAGAGATATTTTTATGTGTTGGTCCAGAAGTATCTGATTTGGGCTTATCTGCAGTGTTGGAATTTGCTTACTCTGGAAGCATAGGTGGTCTGAACAGCCAAACTTTAGCTCATATTCAGGCTGCTGCCCTCTATCTGGGAGTTCCCAGGGTTCTGGAGCTCTGCAGAGAAGAAGAGGAGAGGGAGAGAAAGAAAAATGCAGAGAAGAATATGAGAAAAATTGTTGGTGAAGAGCAAAGACAGGTCAATCTTCAGTCCATCAGGCAGCTGTGGGAAGAGAGAGTGGGCTGTGATGTGGAGCTGGAGGCTGAAGGAAGAATATTTCATGGTAAAGATATGCCACACTGTTAACCATATGCTGTAGATTTGTTCAATTTATGTTCATTAGAGGTGTTGAATCAGGTATATCAAGAACATTTATGTACAGATAAAGGCACACCTCAGAGGTTTCAAACGCATTTGAAGTAACAGGCCACATTACACCTAGTCCAAGTTAGGTGCAAAGAACAAAAACAACAAAACAAATCAGTTTATTAGACTACTAACATACATAGAATTCCTCTTAAATGTGTTAATTTATCAATTTATCTGAAATGTACAGTACCCTCCACTAATTTTGGCACCCTTGGTAAATATGAGCGAAGAAGGCTGTGAAAAATTGTCTTTATTGTTTAACCTTTTGATATTTTGTTAAAAAAAATTCACAAAAATACTCTGCTCTTATCGATATCAAACAACTGCAAACACAACACAGGTTTATCAAAAAAAAAAAAAAATTGTTAAATAGGTGTGCACTTATTGGCACCCTTTTAGTCAATACTTTGTGCAATTCCAATTTTTTCTTTTTACTATACACTGGACATTTGGGTTTGAGATCAAAAGACCACAAGACACACAGTATATTTGATACCCTGTGACATACACTCTTAAAATAAAATGTGAATGTAATGAGCTAGAACCCTTGTTTGGTTTGTCCCTCTGGGGAGAGCACTCAAAGGTCAGTAGCTCAGTGGTTAAGGTGTTGGACTATTGATCTGATGGTCATGAGTTCAAATCCCATTGCTGCTGGGCCTTTAACCTTCAACTGCTCCATTGTATAAATGTCAACTCTGGATAAAGGCATCTGCTAAATGCTTTAAAGGATATGTATAACAGAGTGTTTTGCTATCAGAGCAGGTTCCATATCTAACCCAGCTAGGAAGCCATAATTCTTCAAAGAATAACAATACAAATAATAATTTTTTTTAAAAACAGTTGAAGTGTAGCATACAGGATATTGCTATTACAGTGACCATTATTTACTCCCCCCCCCCCATTTCTAGCACATAGGGTCATCCTGAGTGCAAGCAGTGACTATTTCCGTGCAATGTTCAGCAGTGGTATGAAGGAGACCCACCAGACCTCAGTGTCCCTGCTGTTGATGGGGGGACCTGAACTAGAAGCCCTTCTTCACTGCTGCTACAGTGGAGACCTTTTTCTTGATTGGGGCTGCATTTTCGAGCTCACCTCCACTGCTCTTCAGTTCCAATTCCAACCTGCTCTCTCGCTCTGCCTCAACTACCTGAAACAGCAAATGGATGTCCAGAGTTGTCTGGATGTGGCTGCCTTTGCTGAGGCTTACATGCTTAGCGACTTGTTTGAATCAGCTGAAGACTTCATCCTCGTGCACTTCCAGGAAGTTATGGCTACTCCAAAGTTCCTTGAGCTGCCGGCTGAGAAGCTGTTGGGCCTTCTGAGACACGATGCCTTGTGCGTTCCATCTGAGCTGGCCGTCTTCCGAGCGGCGGTGGCATGGATTGAGGCAGATCCAGCCCAAAGGCTGTCTCAAGCCCAGGAAGTAATGACAGGAGTGCGCTTTCCACTAATGACCTTCCGTGACTTTCGTGAGGTCCGAGCTGTTAACCTGCAGATGGAGTGTAGTGGTGATGATAATGTATATCTGTACAGCACAGCACTAAAAGAATTTGGATTCGGAGACTCCAGTCCAGTAGTTCAGCATCGCATACGTTACCCCAAAGATGTCATTGTTGTTGTTGGAGGAGATCAACTAAATCCAGACATAGGTCAACGGCTTCCAAGCAAGCAGCTGTGGTTTGCTAACTCGCTGCGTAGTGGTACAGGATTGGTCAAAGATATAGATTGGAGGATTTTGGGTGAAATGCCAGAGCGGGCCAGGTTCAGGCATGGAATCAGCATACTCAACAGGAAGCTCTATGTGGCAGGAGGCTGCTATTACTATTCTAAGGCAGACACAATGAAATCTGCATACAGGTATTATAGAGTTAAAACATGATTATTATAATGTAAACTTTTGTTTCTTATTGTTAGAGTCGTCCTCTCTACGCTACTCGCGAAAAGCTAGCGAGTAGCGTACTTCCGCATTCCTCACATTCCATTCACAAACTCAGTTGGACTTTCCCCATTCATAGACTTTGGTTTTGTTTACTCCGCCATGTGCTCCTTTGTTTTGGTTTACGTCATGTCTCTGCCTCTGTGTGTTTATTGGTTCTCTGTTTTTGGTTCATGTCATGTCTCCGCCCCTGTTTGTTCATTGGTTTTTTGTTTATTGCTTCATGATTAGTTTCAGGTGCTTTGTGTTTACCTCCCCTTATTTAAACCCCGTTGTTTCCCCGCTTCGGGGCGGAGTATTATAGTAACTTAAATGAAGAGTATGTTCTGTGCGTTTGCACTCTCCTCGCGTTTCCTGGACCATGGACCCTTTCCTCGATAGTGGTTTGGATTAATGCTTCGTTCTTTGTGGATTAATTACCTTGTGGATCAAATACCTTGTGGATTTATTACCTTGTGGATTATTGTTTGTTTTTGACCCTGCCTTTGTGTTGCTTTTTTTCCCTGTCTGGATACTTTTGGTTACTTTCTTAATAAACTGACTTTTCCCCAGCGCATGCATCCAGCTCCCCCTTTGTGTCATCCGTAACACTTATCATGAATTCCAAAACTTACAGACTTACAAAAAAAACTTCACACGTGGTTTATAGCCATTATAGCCATATTTTTTCACAAACAGTGCATGTATTTTTTTTTACATTTGTGATTTGTCACAGTATTTATTTTTCATATAATTAACAATTAATTTTTATATATTAATTTTTCACGTATAGTTTCATTTTACAGATGTAATTTTCCCACAAGTAATTATTTTGTCACTTTGCATTTTTCCCAACATGATTAATTTATTTTCACAAGTGATTTTTCATATGATTCATTAACTTTATAATTTGTGGTAATTTTTTTTTTTTTTTTAAGTCGTGACTGATTTGGGTGTCACGGTGGCTTAGTGGATCGCATGTTTGCCTCGCACCTCCAGGGTTGGGTGATCAATTCCCGCCTCTGCCCTGTGTCTGCAGAGTTTGCATGTTCTCTCTGTGCTTCGGGGGGTTTCCTCCGGGTACTCCAGTTTCCTCCCCCAGTTCAAAGACATGAATTGTAGGCTGATTGGCATTTCTAAATTGTCCATAGTGTGTGAATGTGTGTGCGATTGTGCCCTGTGATGGGTTGGCACCTCGTCCAGGGTGTCTCCCGCCTTGTGTCCACGAATTCCCTGGGATAGGCTTCACGTTTCCTACAACCCTGCGTAGGGTAAGCGGTACAGAAAATGGATGGATGGACATGATTGATGAGCAATGTCAGAAAATCACATTAAATAATAATGTATTTTTCACGTCACATATCATTCACATAATCACAAACTTATTATCACATATGATTTTTCTGTAAGGCACTCTTTTGTTTTGTATGTATTTCTATTCTGTCCTAATCTTTTTTTCTCTTACATTATGCACACACACACACATACACTGGCACAGGTATGACCCTTTAAACAACTCATGGGAAAGACTGTCAGATATGCAGGAGCACAGGAGTAACTTTACCATGGTGGTGAGGGGGGACAGTCTGTACGCTACTGGAGGAGACAGGGATATCAACACTAATCTGGACAGTGTGGAAAAATACTGTGTAGAAACGGACACATGGAGGTAAGAGAATATAAGAAGCTTTGCTTGACATGTGTAAGAGTTCTCAAGTTCCACTTAATAACATAATAAATCATAATGGCAACCAACTGACAGCAGAGAAATGTGCTATGCTACAAAAGTATAGGTGCTGTATCAGAATATGCAATATGTCCTGTCATTCCATATATGTAGCTACCATATAGTATATATGTAAAACCACACATGTTTAAAATATGCTTACTCTGAATGAACTGAATGAATCAACACTAGTGGCTACAGGTTAAACATGTTAAATTTAGGAATCAAGACTTGATTTGAAGAAAAATGACTTCAGCAGACCATAGTGTAGGTAAGATATTGCTAAATTTTATATAGTGAACAACAAATAGCTTCTCTGTTTCATTTTAGCTTCACACATTCGCTGGACCAGCCTCTGAGTGGCCATGCAGCTGTTGTCTGGGAAGGAGAGATTTTTATCTCAGGAGGTTTTAATTTAAAGTACCAGTGCCTGGTGTCCACATTCCTCTACCATCCGGAACAAGGTACGACATATCTGGCAGACATGGCCCACGATCGAGCTCAGCACTGCATGGAAAGCTTGGCCAAGCGCTTCTACGCAGCTGGAGGAGTGCGTAACTTGCGGGAGTTCTATACTGATCAGTTATCCTGTGAAAGCTATGACCCTATAAGTGATACGTGGACTGCATTCGCGCCTCTTCCTCTCTGCCATGTTGGAGCTGCCTCAGTTGTCCTGGAAGGGAAGTTGTATGTGTTGGGTGGTTATTCTCAAGAAGATTACAGTGAGGCTAGATTGGTGCATCGCTATGACCCTGGAACTCAGAGATGGGAGAATATGGGCAAGATGGCCGGCCCTGTCACAGACATTCGGGCTTGTTTACTCCATTTACCTGCTCATCTGAGAAGAAATATCTGTAAAAGCCGTATTCTGTCCAACTGATTTTAAAGCAATGCAATTTTAACATTTATTGTGAATTACAGAATATTCACCGATCAGCCATAACATTAAAACCACCTGCCTAATAGTGTGTAGGTCTCCCTTGTGCTGCCAAAACAGCTCTGACTCATCAAGCCAGGGACTCCACAAGACCTCTGAAGGTTTGCTGTGTTATCTGGCACCTAAGCAGCAGATCTGTTAAATCCTGTAATCAGTGTTATTCATGTCACCTGTCAGTGGTTTTAATGTTATGGCTGATATGTGTATCTTTTCTTTTTGTAAGCTATTAGTAACATAATAGAACTGCTTCCCAAGCTTATAGAGCCTCCTGATGCAAGATGTGTCACAGAGACGAAAATGAGCTTAAGATATATAATGTAAATATTTTTTAAAAAAATAATAATATAAATAAAAATCATTTCATTAAATCCACTGAAGCAAGCACAAGATTAATGTTGGAAATATTTTGGTATTGTTTCACTTTTAAAATGTAAAGTGATCATTTTGAGAGTTTTGAGGTTTGAACATAAAACTGAAAAAACTTTAAGTGGAATTGGAAAAAAGCGCATCACATTTTGCATTATTGATAATAAACACTGTATTGCAGTTTAATAGATCTAAATTATATTTGTGTAGTGTAGACTCAATGAAGTGGAATATATATCATGGAATGTTGCATTGTGAAGTTTATTTTCATTTATTTAATTCTTTTTTTTTTTCTTTTCTTTTTTTTTTTAAACACCATATTTTTAGTCCAGTATGATGATTCGTGTTTACTATATTAAATGTTTCAAACATGACATAGTACAATCAGTGGAACTGCTGTAAAATAGCCTGATATATCTGTTCTGTAAATGTGTTATATGAAGTGAATTATGAATTACTTAATGAGTTAAAATGCAAATAAATGTAATATTTAAAAACTCTTTTTATAATTGTTGGCCATGCTTATTAAACCTTTATGCTGATATCTAATATTTAGAAGCTGCAGACCAACGGAAGATGAACACTACATACAAATGAATCCCTGTTTTTCCTGCTTTAACACACCTGATCTAAAATTTATGGTTAGCAAAACAACTTTTGGTGTAGTACATAATTGCATAAAAACAGTATTAAAGTCAAAAGAATTCACACAATATGTGGTATACTACACGTGGTATAATTCTTCTATTATGAATGATTGCTTATTTTAACTATTATATTACAGTATACTACAGAGATACTTAAACCTGAGTGTAACCAGAAATTTATACTTCACTCTTACTCAATTACAACTGCATGGAAAATTTACGCTCCTTTATTTAATTTTTTTACTCATTATATTTTTACTTTGACCATCCCCATGCTCATTACAAAGCCAAAGCTCATAACCAATACAATCATTGGTAGTCATAACCAACTACCAATTCAGTTAATCATGTTTCTGTGCACTTTAACTTCATTTATTAACTTTATTTATATCACCTGCCTTAATATTTATTACATAGTGTTTGAATAAATCAATAGATTTTCAATCTAAACTGTCAGTGGCATTCTTAAAATGACAAAAACTGCACTGTGCTGTTCATTGCTGAGGTGTATCAGCTGCACTGACTCATTCAGTCCTGTACATCACATATTTTCCCATATTTCTGGCCCTTGAATTACTTTGGACTCACATACATCATAATTTACAGATGAACAGGAAACAGTTGGTCATGACATCACTGTCATTATAGAAAAAAAAATGCAACAAATATTTTCTAATGTGGTGAAAAAGAAGTTTCCAGAAATAGTAATGGGAATAATAAGACTTAGGTTCACAGGTGGTTTGATCTTGAACTCAGGTGACTGTATGTGTGGAGTTTTGCATGTTCTCCCTGTGTTCATGTGGCCTTCTTCTGGGTTCTCTGGTTTCCTCTCACTGTCCAAAAACATGCCAATAGGTAGACTGGCTATACTAAATTGCGAATGAGTGTCCCATACAGAATGTATTTCCACCACATTCCCAGTGTTCCCAGGATAAACTCTAGATCCACTACAACCCTAACCAAGATTAAGCAGTTACTGAAGATTTTACTGGTTATCCATGTAAAGGTGCTCAACCAAGACTCGTTTGATATATTAAGGCTCTGCTAATACATTCAGCATCTGAAAGGCTAAACCGTGTCCAGAGGCCTACACTGAACACTGTGTACTCTCTGTACACAGGGGTGCCAACGTCCTACACCAGTCCACAGTATGTGCCAAACGGCTTAGTCACTCAACATCACAAGACCATATTTGTGTAAATGAACCACAATTAGTCACCATACATCTTCAGAACCCTTAAAATATGCAGTTACAAGACCAAAAGAGACATGTCATGAGACATAAAGTATATAACTTTATTGTGAAAAGAAAATATGAAACTAAAGCACTGTGAAATATTTTGGGGTGTTTAACATAGTGAATTATATAATGTGTTTGCAGGGATTTTAGATATTGATGCATCAGAAAACATTACATTAAAGAAATTATACTCAAATGTGTTTGGAGATTATATGACAGTTTACAATTAGCTTTATTTCTAACAAAGTTTTAGAGCTGGATAAACCAAAAGTCTTCATTGTCTAAGGTGATGAGGTAAAGCCAGTACACAAGCAGCGATATATGTGTTAGAGCCAGGGGTACCACACAAGTTCTCCCAGTGCTGTGTTCCAGGATCAAACCTATGGACCAGTTTTGTGTCACTGTAATCTTCATGGCAATAGCCACCAATGATATAAAACTTTTCTTCCAACACTGCAGATGCTGCACTGACATGAGGCAAAGACATGGGCATAATTGCACACCAGCAACCATTAACTGGATCAAAGAACTCACAGGCTAGCTGGTCAAATAACTGTCCGTCCACACCCGAGACTCCACCAGCTACATATAGGCAGTCTTTGAAGCTCTCCATACAGTGCAGGGCCCGGCTCTGGGACATATCTACAAGGTATGTGGTGCCTTTCTCTGGGTGGTAGAGCAGCATGGATGCCAGGCACTGGTATCTACTGTCAAAGCCTCCTGAGATGAAAATCTCTCCATTCAATACACTGGCAGCATGACCACTTAAGGATTGGTCCAGAGGGTGAACAAAGCTGGAAAAAGGTAACAAAAAAAACTTGAGTTACTTTGACAAGTGTCTGTTGTCAAAAGTCTTGATAACATTGTCACGCAAAACACTCTGAAAGAAAAAAAAGACTTGAAGCCTCAGTATGAAGCCAGAGGAGAAAGCACTCACTGTTTTTTTTTTTTTTTTTTTTTGTAACTAATTAATTAATTAATTTATTTATTTTTACAATATATAAAAGTTCTGGCACATTAGAAAGTCTTCAGTGCAGCAGAAATCTAATGTATTGGCTAACATCAGATAACACTAGCATTAAATTCTACTGATATTTAGCTAGCTCGATGCAATGTACTGAATAAACTGAACTTTCCAGCTACCAGGTTTGTAAGACATGTTTGTGTGGTTGCAAAGAATGTGTTAAATGTTCTGTTGTATTGAAATAAATACATTAAAAGGTTTTTAATGAAATTTCAAAGCAAAAGAATAACCTCAGAATGTAAAAAGTGAAATATCTTGTATCTTAAATCTTAGAGAATACATTTAGAAAAATAAAACTTGTTTAGGAAGCATATATGATCATAATCTGGTCTTTCTAAGTGCAAAATGTCTTTGTCCACTGAATTTATTCATTAAAAAAGACAGCGATTAGGAAATTGCTTAATAGGAAACAGCCAAATAGAACCTTATAAAATACAAACAATATTTGATCTTACAGAATAATAAGGTTTTGGTGTTGTGTGTTGATCTGTGTTGGTCACTTTTCACAAATTTGACTGTCTCTGAATTTCAGTAATCCTTACTGTTAAGCTGTGAGTTTTGCTCGTTCGAGTATCAAATATTTGATATCCCATATCGCAAAAGAGGTCTTCACCCAGATAAAACCTTATAATACTAAGGTCACAAATTGAGTCCATTGTTTCAGTGTTCATCATGGTTACCTCCAAGAATCTGTAATAGGACAGTAGACCTCTACACTTCCTATGTTGACCTCTGAATCTTTGTCTCCACCTATGGCAAACATTTTTCCATCCAAAACCACAAGAGCAAAGTTGCCCCTTCTCTCATTCATATCAGCCAACCTTTGCCAACTGTTCTGAATTGGATCATACCTGTAGGAGAGAGTAAATATCACAAGTGGACCAGAAACTTAAAAAGATCTAATTTGAGTATAGTCTTGGTACTTTACCTATAGGCGCATTTCATAGTGTCTTCCTTTCCGTAATAATGTCGACCACCAACTACATATAGTTTCCCGCTTATTACTGTAACACTATGACAGAATCTCGGTTTCTCTGGTAAGTCTCCCAGTTTTCTCCATTCAACTCTTTTCATTACGCCAACATAGTTACGGAAGGAGTTGCTGAACCATATTTCCCTACAGGGTATGCGTTTATCAAGGTTTTCTGTGATCCTTTCACCACCAACAAGGACCAAAGTGTCTTTAGGAAGGTAGGTCCTAAAGTCTAAATGGGAATTAAAGGTACTGGTACAGAACTCTTCAAACAGGGACTCATAAAGGTCCCCATTGCTGACTTGTGGCCATGACATTATAACCTTCACTTCTCTGAATTCTGTAAAGGTCATGAGAGGAAATAGAACCGTTCTCATTAGATCCCTGGCTTCTTTCACCCTAGTCTTTGGATCGGCTTCAATCCAAGATACGACTGCTCTGAACACAGACAGCTCTGATGTTACACAGAGGCAGTTGCTACGCAGATATTTCTTTAGCTTCTCCACTGGCAGGTCCTGAAATTTCAGAGTGGCTGCTACATCCTCGAAATGCCTAAGGATAAAGTCTTCTGCCATTTCTTGCAGGTTACTCATTCCATAAGCCTCTGCAAATGCAGCTACATCCAGACATCTGTGAGCATCCATTTCCTGCTGCAAAAAATTGAGGCAAAGTGACAGAGCAGGTTGGAATTGGAACTGAAGAGCAGTGGAGATGAGCTCGAAAATGCAGCCCCAATCAAGAAAAAGATCTCCACTGTAGCAGCAGTGAAGAAGGGCTTCTAGTTCAGGTGCCCCCATCAATAGCAGGGAGACTGAGGTCTGGTGGGTCTCCTTCATACCGCTGCTGAACATTGCACGAAAGTAGTCACTGCTGGCACTCAGAATGGCCCTGTGTGCTGTAAATGACCAAAAAACCAAAACAACAAAAACTGTTTGGTCTTGATTGGTTTCTCAGAAATATTCACATGTATCATTTTCAGTACACTTCACTATAACATCCACAAATAAGCATCTATTACTATACTGTATGTACTACTGCTTTCATAATGATTCCACATCAGAAAATAATGAAGCATATGCATTAACACTCTCTTAGTCAAATATAGAGTACTGTGAAAAAGTCCTGATTTCTTCTGTTTTTGTGTATATCTCATACTAAATTGTTTCAGAAAGTAAAACAAAATCCAAGATAAAACAAAGGCAACCTGCGTAAACACAAAATACAGTTTTTAAATGATAATGTTATTTATTGAAGCAAAAAAGTTATCCAACACCAACTGGGCCTATGTGAAAATGTCCCCGTAGTTATTAATTCCCCAAATCTATGAAACTGCATTCATAATGGGGTTCAGCTGGACTAGACGCAACCAGGCCTGATTACTGCAAACCCTGTTCAATCAAATCAACACTTAAATAGAACTTTTTCAACAGCATGAAGTTGGTTAAAAGGTCTTACCCAGTAACACACTATGCGTAAGTTGAAAGAAATTCCAGAAATGATGAGGAAGAAGGTGATTGAAATACATCAGTCTGGGAAGGAGTACAAAGCTATTTCAAAGGCTCTAGGACTCCAAAGGACCACAGTGAGAGCCATTATCTCCAAATGGAAAAACTCAGCACAGTAGTGAACCCTCCCAGAAGTGGCCAACCTTCCACAATTCCTCCAAGAGCACAGCAACTACTCAACCAGGAAGTCACAAAAGAACCAAGGACAACACCAAAGGACCTACAGGCCTCTCTTGCATCAATAAAGGTCACTATTCATCACTTCACTATCAGAAAGACACTGGGCAAAAATAGCATCCATGGAAGAATGGCAAGGCGAAAACCACTGCTAACCCAGAAGAACATTAAGGCTGATCTGAATTTTGCCAAAACAGACCATGATGATCCTCAAACCTTTTGGGAGAATGTTCTGTATTGATTGGATTGATGGTCGAAAGTGGAACTGTTTGTCTTCACTCCATAAGTTGAAACTCAAGGGCAACTGGATTATGCAGCAAGACAATGATCCAAAGCATAGGAGTAAATCCTAGTAAGTCCTAGAAGTAAGTGTAAGAATGATCTCCAGTTATCGGAAGTGTTTGGTTTCAGTTATTGCTGCTAAAGGTGGCACAACCAGATTTTAAGTTTAAGTTTTTCACATGGGTGATAGGTGTTGGATAATATAACTTTTTTTGCTTCAATAAAATAAATAAATATATGTATATACATATATACATAAATACAAAGCACACATACTTGAGCACACACGTGAGTAGTAGTACTGTAGTAATAATCAAATTTAATTGTCTACAATTAACACAAGAAATTTAAAAGTTCTATACCTCAGGAATGCAACAATTCTGTAAACTAACCAAGTGAGCTATGCTGAAGTAAACACCACCTCCATTATCAACAGTGTATATACATATATCCAGTTCCAGAAAAGTTGGGACGCTGTGTAAAATGAAAATAAAAACAATGCAATGATTTGCAAATCTCATAAACCCACATGTTCTTCACAACAGAACATAGAAAACATATCAAATGTTTAAACTGAGGAAATTTAAGGAAAAATATGGTTTAATTTTGAATTTGATGGCATCTCAAGAAAGTTGGGACAGGGCCATGTTTACCCCTGTGTAGCATCCCCTCTACTTTTAACAACTGTTACGTAACACAGACGTGTAGGACGGAAGAGGGAGTCAGGATGCATGCGCTGGGGAGACGTCAGTAAATATAGAAGAGTTTATTCCAAAAAGAGCAGTAATCCAAAAATGCAATAATCCACAGAGTCAGTAATAATCCAAAAAGACAGGAAGAAACACTCGAAACACGGAAGTATTCTGGGAACCACAAACACGGAGCTATGGACATCGGAACAAGAACTATGATCACTTTAAACTAAACTAAACTAAACTAAACTATGATTAACAATGATAAACTAATACTCCGCGCCGAAGCGGAAACGGAGCGGCGTATTTAAACAGGAAGAAATCACATGTCCAAATCACTTACACCTGACATCAATAAACGTGAACCAATGAGAACTAAGGAGGTGGAGCCATGACATGAACAAAAACATGAGCACATGGGAGAACACGGGAGGCGGAGACATGACGTAACACAATAACAAAAAAGCACATGGCAGAGGTAAACAACACGTGAGTCTTTATGAATGAAATGTCCATCGGAGAGTTTTTGAATAGCGCTGGAAAGCGCGCAGTGGAATGCGGAAGGGCACTGCTCTGTTTAGCAGCGTAGGGAGATATGCTGCTCCATCGCGGAGCCGCGAGTGCGAGAGCTAACAGAGCCCCCCCCCCCAAAGGCGCGTCTCCCGAAGCGCCGAAAGTTCCATCAACTTTGGTGGACCTGGGCCCCTGGGCAGGATCCTGACCTCTGCCCTCCAGGACCTGAGGCTGGTTATGTCCGGTGTCCCGTAACCAGAGCAGAGCGTGTCGGGTTTTCCTTTGAAACTTGGACGAGAACTTGGTCGAATGCCTGGTCTGGATTTCGGAGCTGCACGTGACCTGGTGCTGGGCCTGGATCTCGGAGCTGTGCGTGACCTGGTGCTGGGCCTGGATCTCGGGGCTGCGCGTGACCTGGTGCTAGGCCTGGATCTTGGAGCTGCGCGTGACCTGGTGCTTGGCCTGGAACTTGACCTGGAGCTTGACCTGAAGCTTGACCTGGAAGCAGGATCGGAATCAGCTCTCGCACCTGAATCGGAATCAGCTTTGGCACCTGGATCAGGAACAGCTTTGGCACCTGGATCAGAGACAGACTTGGAAACAGACTTGGAAACAGACTTCGAGAGAGACTTGGAAACAGACTTCGAGACAGACTTGGAAACAGACTTCGAGACAGACTTGGAAACAGACTTCGAGACAGAACAGAGAACTCGGTTAGACCGAAAACCATAGACAAAATCAAAAACTTGGTTGGAAACAGCATTGGAAATTAAATTGGAGACAGGGCTGGAGACAGGGCTGGAGACAATGGAGGAGACAGAGGAGGAGACAGAGGAGTGAGCTGGGTTGGAGACAGAGGAGGAGACAGAGGAGGAGACAAAGGAGTGAGCTGGGTTGGAAGTGGAGCTGAGACTCAAATCAGCCTCCGAACTGAGAAGGAGAGCAAGCACATATCCAGAAACTAAACCAATGTAGCTAGCAATGAAATCAGAAACTGGACTTGGAAATGAACTAGGAACTGGGTTAGGAACAGGGTCGGAACCTGGACTTGGACTTGGAACTAAACTAGGAATAGGGCAGGAACCTGGACATGGACTTGGACATGGACTGGGATTAGAGCAGGAACCTGGACATGGACTAGCTTGAGAAGAGGTCATCCCATGGACCTCAGACATGGACAGGGCAGGAGTGGAGCTTTCTTCTCGAACCTCTGGTGGCTGCTTCTCGGGGCTGGAGGTCGCCTTGTTAACCTCCTTGAGCAGCTCCCTTGAGGAGACCTCCTGCTGGGCCTCCTGCTGGAGCTCGGGGCTGGAGGTCACCACGTTTACCTCCAGGGGCAGCTCCTCTGAGGAGACCTCCTGCTGGGCCTCCTGCTGGAGCTCGGGGCTGGAGGTCGCCACGTTAACCTCCAGGGGCAGCTCCGCTGTGGAGACCTTCTGCTGGGCCTCCGGCTGGAGCTCTGGGGTTGCCTGCCTGTGGAGCCATTTGTGTGCTCGCCAGCTGTCCTTAAAGCAGTCCTGGGAGCAGAAGTAATAGCTCTTAGTTCCCTGATTTTTACAGGTGGGGCACTGTAGACTGGCCTGCCGGGTGCAGCCCTTGGTAGCGCATTCCTGGGTCCAGGGTTGAGAGGTGCAGGCCGCCATATTAGCCTGCTTCCTCTCGTAGTACTCCAGGAATGACTGGCTGAACCGATGGCCCAGACGGTCCTTCCCCAAGAATGTCCTGAGGTCGGGCATGAATTCTGGGCTGCCAAATACCTGAACCAGTAGATCCGCAAAGCCGGAAACCGAAGAGATCCTGGTGGACCCACTGGCAAGATGAAGCTCCGCCCACTGACGGGCAGAACCGACCAGGTGGGACAGGAGGAACCTTAACCACTGTTCTTCAGTGGGCAAGGGATCCTTTACACTAAGAAAATACATTTGGGCCTTCCATAAAAAACATTGAGGCCACATGGAGAAGCCATCATATGCCTCCGGGATAATAATGAAAGTCCATTGTTCAAAGGACACTGAATTGAAGGGAGGAACGAAAAATTCAGTGTGGCCGGCCCAAGATTTCCCCGCTGCATCCATTTTTGGCGGAGTATTCTGTTACGTAACACAGACGTGTAGGACGGAAGAGGGAGTCAGGATGCATGCGCTGGGGAGACGTCAGTAAATATAGAAGAGTTTATTCCAAAAAGAGCAGTAATCAAAAAATGCAATAATCCACAGAGTCAGTAATAATCCAAAAAGACAGGAAGAAACACTCGAAACACGGAAGTAGTCTGGGAACCACAAACACGGAGCTACGGACATCGGAACAAGAACTATGATCACTTTAAACTATACTAAACTAAACTAAACTATGATTAACAATGATAAACTAATATTCCGCGCCGAAGCGGAAACGGAGCGGCGTATTTAAACAGGAAGAAATCACATGTCCAAATCACTTACACCTGACATCAATAAACATGAACCAATGAGAATTAAGGAGGTGGAGCCATGACATGAACAAAAACATGAGCACATGGGAGAACACGGGAGGTGGAGACATGACGTAACACAATAACAAAAATGCACATGGCAGAGGTAAACAACACGTGAGTCTTTATGAATGAAATGTCCATCGGAGAGTTTTTGAATAGCACTGGAAAGCACGCAGTGGAATGCGGAAGGGCGCTGCTCTGTTTAGCAGTGAAGGGAGATATGCTGCTCCGTCGTGGAGCCGCGAGTGCGAGAGCTAACAACAACAGTCCGTATACGTCTGAGAACTGAAGAGACCAGTTGCTGGAGTTTTGGGAGGGGAATGTTGTCCCATTCATGTCTGATACAGAATTCTAGCTGCTCAACAGTCCTGGGTCTTCATTGTCATATTTTTCGTTTCATGATGCGGCAAATGTTTTCAATTGGTAAAAGGTCTGGACTGCAGTCAGGACAGTTCAGCACCCAGACTCTTCTACTATGAAGCCATGCTGTTGTAATAGATGCAGTATGTGGTTTAGCATTGTTTTGCTGAAATATGCAAGGCCTTCCCTGAAAAAGACGTCGTCTGGATGGAAGCATATGTTGCTCTAAAACCTGTATATACCTTTCAGCATTGATGGTGCCTTTCCAGATGTGCAAGCTGCCCATTCCATGGGCACTAATGCACCCCCATACCATCAGAGATGCAGGCTTTTGAACTGAGCGCTGATAACAAGCTGGATGGTCCCTCTCCGCTTTAGTCCAGATGACGCGGCGTCTATTGTTTCCAAAAAGAATTTCAAATTTCAATTCGTCTGACCACAGAACAGTTTTCCAAAGATCATTTTAAATGATCTTTGGCCCAGAGAAGATGGCGGCGTTTCTGGATCATGTTCACATAAGGCTTCTTCTTTGCATGATAGAGCTTTAACCCGCATTTGTGGATGGCACAGCAAACTGTGTGTCACAGACAGTGAGTTCTGGAGGTGATTCTGAGCCCATGCAGTGATTTCCATTACAGAATCATGCCTGTTTTTAATGCAGTGCCACCTGAGGGCCCGAAGATCACGGGCATGCAATATTGATTTTCAACCTTGTCCCTTGCACACAGAGATTTCTCCAGATTCTCTGAATCTTTTGATGATATTTTGTACTGTAGATGATGAGGCATTTGAAGTCTTCACAATTTTACGTTGAGGAACATTATTCTGAAATTGTTCCACAATTTGTAGATGCAGTCTTTCGAAGGGAAGTAAGCCTGATGTGTCTTTCATCTGCTGCAGTAAGTTTCCTTGGCTGACCACTATGTCTACATTCCTCAACGTTGCCCGTTTCTTTGTGCTTCTTCAAAAGAGCTTGGACAGCACATCTGGAAACCCCTGTCTGCCTTGACATTTCTGCCTGGGAGAGACCTTGCTGATGCAGTATAACTACCTTCTGTCTTGTTGCTGTGCTCAGTCTTTAGCAACCTCACCTTGTTAGCTGAGTTTGGCTCTTCCTCACCCAGTTTTATTCCTCCTACACAGCTGTTTCTGTTTCAGTTAATGATTGTGTTTCAACCTACATATTGAATTGATGGTAATTAGCACCTGTTTGGTATAATTGTTTAATCAGACACCTGACTATATGCCTACAAAATCCCTGACTTTGTGCAAGTGTATCTAAAAGAATTGATGCTGTTTTGAAGGCAAAGGGTGGTCACACCAAATATTGATTTGGTGTAGATTTTTCTTCTATTCACTCACTATTTGTTCATTGATAAATATAAACTATTAACATGTCTATTTTTGAAAGCAGTCTTACTTTACAGCATTTTGTCCACACCTTTTTTGCACAATTTTTTTTTTTTGCAAAGTTTGTACTACAAAAATAGGGTGCCTAAAACTTTTGCACAGTACTGTGTATAAAGCTGGTGAGCTAACTTAGCCAAATGCTCTTCGGCTTCCAGTAGCTTGTACATTATATAAATATAAATGAAATATACATATTGTTTAAAATTTCACCTGTGTTATGAAACACAAGTTTATCATGGTGCGGTTCTTACTGTGTTCTTCCTGCAAGATCATCAACCATTTTTAAAACATCATACCAATACAGCTGGCTGGTTTGAGTTGGTTTGTTATATTTCACATATTGCTGATCTTTTCCTGCATAAGAGTTTACACAAAATAATGTGTCAAACAAAAAAACATCCACCTTGTTGATGAGAGAGGTCAGAGGAGAATGGTTCAAGCTGACAGGAAGGCTATGGCAACTCAAATAAGCACAATTTACAGTCGTGGTGAGCAGAAAAGCATCTCAGAATGCACATAACATTGAACACTGAGGTGGATGGACAACAACAGCAGAAGACCACATAGGGTTCTACTCCAGTCAGTCACGAACAGGGCTTGCAGTTGAAAAAACATTGCCTGGTCTTTATCCAATTTTCAACTGTTCAATTTCAGCGCATATACTGTATATAATATGCTTATTTGTGGATGTTATAGTAATTTTCCTTGCTATAGACCATAAAACTCCAAATAAAACTATTTTTTATTTCTCCATACCACTAAATATTCTTCCGTTAGCCTCCACCTCCACATCACAGCCCACTCTCTCGTCCCACACCTGCCTGATGGACTGCAAGCTGACCTTCTTCTGTTCTTCAGCAGAGATTATATTATTTTTCTCCTCCATCTTCTTATCACCATCTTTCTTTCCCTCTCTTTCCTCTTCTTCTTTGCAGAGCTTCAAAACCCTGGGAACTCCCAGATAGAGAGCAGCAGCCTGAATCTGAGCTAAAGATCCTCTGTTCAAATCAGAGATGGTTCCAGTGTAGGCAAACTCCAACACTGCAGATACGCCCAAATCAGATACTTCTGGACCAACACATAAATATATCTCTCTCTCATTCTTTTCATTCACTTGTTGGAGCATCTGCTGGACAAGGGAGCTCACGGCAGCCAGAACCAAAGAGTGAGCATGGAAACGAACCTCACTTTGAGTTCTTAGGGTGAGATCAGTGAGGAAGGACATTCGTTTCATTTCTTCCAAAGCTTGAAAAATGCTGTTTGGGTAGGCTGGGTAGTAGTATAGCTTTTCTGGATATTCTTCATATTCCTCACTGGTTTCACTGTCAGTAGCATCTTCATCATTATAATTCTCAAAGGATGTTTTGTCAAACTGTTGCTTATCATCGTCATCATCATCATCATCATCATCACTAGTAGGAAAAAACACATTATGGCTTTCAATCTTTTCCATTTGCTTCTCACTTCCCTGTAATTGCTTCAAAAGTCTTGTCTTCTTGTTGTCTTCTTCAGGGTTTTTGTCTTCCTTGGTGTCATTCATGTCTATTCAGCTGATTTCTTGTTTTTTTGCTTCTGTCTCTTTTTCCTTCCTTGTCTTCTCTTTCTGTTTTGAAGGATGCTGGTAAGTTACATAAAGGACAAAGCTGAGACAAAGCCATGACTAGCCTTCACCTCTTTTTGGAACTCATTCTGTATTCCTCCAGTAAAAACTGTTGTATAACAAGTAGCTGTCAAGTACTTGGTAAAAAATGAACCCACTCCAGTCAGTATGTTCACAGTGTTTCTGTTCTCTTCTGCCTACTTTTCTAATACTACACAAGTCTGTGTGACTGGAGCACTTTTGAACCCCCTCACACACCAAGCAGTATGCTATTTTTACCTTAACTCAGAGGAGTCTTCATATTATAGCCAGCTTTTGAGCGACATTCTAATGTCATCTTAAGTCATCAGATGCGTTTTACTCTTTCATTTGCTGCTGATCAACACAATATTTAACATTATGGTGATTGCTCAAACTGAGCTCTGATCACTCATCAGCCCCACTTTCCTTAGTCATTATTGGTGAGTAGAGCTCCAGAGATTGCTAATACTAATTAGTGTTGCTAATGCTTTAGCAGTTCCCTAGTCTCCAATCAAAACTTTCATACTTTGAGGATGAGCTTTGTAACTGGTTGCAGATCACTGCAAATGTTGTTTACTGTAACAGTAACTGTTTCCACATCCTGACCTTGGCTACATAAGAAGGTTTGGATACAAGGCTGAGGGAGCATGTGACAGCCTGAGGGATTAAATCAGAGCCATAAAATTCTTACTTAGGCCGTTGGAATCAAGTTGCTCCTCCACAGCCAGAGAATGGTATCTGGGTCAAGTCGTAGGAGACAAGGTAGCAACAAGCCTTTAGTAAATAAACAGCCAGAAGTCTTTCTTGCTTGATATCTGAATTAAGTACCAACTAATCTGGTTTCAGTGGCACTGCTTTCTAGTCATGCTGTAAAGAATACTCGCAACAATTTATTTAAGAACTCAGACAGAGATTTATTTTTATTTAGTAGTTTATTTCACAGGGCAATGAGCAGTCTATGTCTGCCCCAGAATTAGCTACAAAGCTAAATTTAATCTGTAGTCTCTTTGAGATTGTCCCTATAAGAATGCAGTCAAATCCAGATTTACTGTTCCACACCAAAATATCTAATGAATAACCCATGCATTAAGTGACATTTTAAATTTGAACACACTGTGTAACCACTTTTTTTTCTTCAAAGCGCTGGGTTCAAAATTACCTGCACCCCACTATTAATATTTGGAGAAGCCCAGCACTGAACCTCTCCCTCTAATGTCTAATTGATATTTTGAATCAATGCTCCATTTGGAAACAGGTTTTCCATAGGCTTCAATTCCAGAGGCTGAGATGGGCTTTACGAAACATTAACTTTTGTTTCTGCAATCATTTCTGTGTTGACTTGGATGTATGTTTGGGGTCATCTTCCATCCATCCATTTTCCATACCGCATATCCTACACAGGGTCATGGGGAAGCCTGGAGCCTATCCCAGGGAACTCAGGGCACAAGGTGGGGGACACCCTGGAAGGGATGCTGACCCATCACAGGCCGCAATTACACACCCATTCACACACTACGGACAATTTGGAAATGCCAATCAACCTACAATGCATTTCTTTGGATTGGGGGAGGAAACTGGAGTACCCGGAGGAAACCCCCGAAGCACAGGGAGAACATGCACACTCCACAGGGTGGAACCGGGATTCTAACCACTGACGTGCGAGGCAAACGTCCTAACCACTAAGTCACGTGCCTCGTCATTATCTTGTAAAATAATATTATTAAGTCCAAAAAAAATCCAGGCCAATTCTTAACATCCTATCAGAGGCAACCATAGGTACATAAAAATGCTGGGTTATTTACAAAGCATCTTGGGTACATGCAATTGCTTAGGTCCTTTTGCTGAGTTATTTCATAATAGATAGTTAACATAACATAACAATAGGGTTGCTATTATAACCCAACATTAGCTTTAATTCTTCTGCTGCAACTCGGGTTAGGGTTAGGGTTAGTTTTAACCCGAACCCCTTTGAGTTGGAGTTTGAGTTTACTTTTGAGTCAGTTTTACATCTGGATAGAACATCACTGGACAGAGCACAAAGCTGTTGAGAAATCTTAACTGACAGGATAGAGGCAATGTGAAGGGTGGAGAGAAAACCATCTTTATCCGCAGATTTAATGTGTGGCATAACTTGGTCCTGAAAATAGGGCACTGGGTAAGCTTAGCTGACTAAATCAGCTAACTAACGTTAGCTTTTTTTCGGGTTAGGACTGCTAGTCCATACAGCAATGAGTATTGATTTTGTAATTTATTATTAATATTGTTAGGTTTGTGTCCCCATGCTTTGGGGGTTTCCTCCAGGTACTCCGGTTTCCTCCCTCAGAACAAAGATATGCGTTGTAGGCTGATTGGCATTTCCAAATTGTCCGTAGTGTGTGAATGTGTGTGCGATTGTGACCTGCGATAGGTTGGCACCCTGTCCAGGGTGTCCCCTGCCTTGTGCACCAAGTCCCATGGGATAGGCTCCACGCTTCCCTGCAACCCTGTGTAGGATAAGTGGTATGGAAAATGGATGGATGGATGGATGGATGGATGGATGGATTGATGGATGTTAGGTTTCTTGATGGCTTTACGTCCCAGAGTGCCCTCATGTCTGTGTTACCTTCTGGTTCTCCCTTTTAGGTATGCTGTCATAGCTAGTCTTACCGGAGTCCCTGCTTGCACTCTGCACACAATGTACATTGTCTTTAACCATTACAGGAAAAGAGCATACTTGATAATGTGTTCTCTCTCTTGTCCCCCTCACTCTTTCTCTCCTCCCATCCCCCCCAGACTGAACAAACCAAAACTGAACTTAATTCAGTATTTCACCAACATTGCAGATGTTTATGGATTGAACTGGCCAAATTTAGAGAATATGCCCAAATTTGCCGTCACTAGCTAGCTATCCTTAAAAGCGATCAACAAACAAATGTAGTTTTACAAGGTAAAAAGGTAGTTTTACAGGGTAGCCAAACAAGTTTTTTTACCTAAACTACCTTTAGATAGTAACAGTAGATTGTAATCTACTATTAAAACATTTTCACATATTTGTATTGCATTGATATACCAATTGTCACATTTCATAGCAGTTATTCTCACAAACCTCTCAACCAAAGTAGATATGTTTTAGTCATACTCTGTAACACGATGCTGCAAATATCAAAAAGATGAGCAATCATTTATCAGCAGATGGTTATTATGGAGATTCGCTTCATGAAAGGGAACATGGCACTCCATATAGAGCAGCACTAACTCCTCTTCCCTTAAATGCTGTTTTTACAATAATTTTCATCGGCTGATAGGGCTGGCATTCTACTTCAAGCCCGGACTGTCTGCGTCAGCTTGTTTCCATCTCATCCAGACTTTGTCCTGGGTCATGATGACTATGTCACAGCATTGTTAGGTAAGTGGCACTTAGACATTCACTATGCGATAAACTCATCTCTTCACATGCTAAAGGCCTTGAAACACGTCACAAACCAACCTTTCATCATGTTCCCAAGAATCATGTTTCAATCATGTTCCCAACACAGCATTTATAGACTTCTCCACAAATAGGTGTGTTTGGTTTCATAATGAGCAAAAAATGTTGCGTTCAACAAAAACCTTAGTGAAAATAAAAAAGTAACCATGTAAGACTAGTATTTTCTGCTACTTTTAAATTAAAGTGAAATGCTGAGAACTTTTCATATAACACAATAAGCCATCTGCTTTCAAACCATTTTTTTTTTATTTATGTTCAAATGGACCCAAAATGTTCACAAACATACACCTCATTTTCATTTTAAAGCTTAAGAGGAAAAGCATGAGACTGTGACAAGGACAGAAATGTGATGGAGCTGGTGGAGCTATAAAAGCCAAAATCAATAGCATTAAACATAATACTGAATAAGAATTCCTGAGCAATCGCATCAGGACTGTTATTAAGATGTAACTTTAAAAAAAACAGTGTAGAGGAAAAGAAAACGACATTAAATATACTTCTCACGTAAACATAACTAGCACTTAAATCTTTAATGCTAACACTGATGTGAATCTTAATCGTAAATAAGTAATAAGCTCTGCCACTTATCATAGATTTGATGCATCAGTTGAGGTTCGCTTAGTATCACTTCAGCCATGCATTCACAAAATAAAATAAAAAAACGTGTATTTTCTATCATAAACAAACCCTAAAAGACTTGTCTGTACATTGCATAGTAATTCGTTTCCGTTTTCAATCTTTCCATGCATGCATCGTTACCGTGATGCTTTGGCCCTCAAACGCTCGAGCATCTATACGTACACACATACACAGACACACACTGGTGGAGTAAGAAATAACATCTGAGCTCAAAAAAAAAATCATGGTGACACTTAATAACAAGCCGTAATGAATAGCAAATTAATCATCTAATTAAGATTTTTGTCTTTTTTTTTTTATAACCATTAATAAATGCAATACGATGGATTATTGTGGGTGATTAAACACTGACAATTCAGAAAGGAATAAGGAGTGAATTACAGCATTCTGTCTGACAAAAAAAAATGTATTAGTGATTTTTTTAGTGATTACTAAAATTGCAGACATTTTAAACTCTTACATAAGGATTCAAACAATTAATGTGACTAATATCCTCTAGCTACCATGTATCAGACATTACACTTTCATATCAAGGCCATTTTTTGTGCTTCTCATAGTACACGTGTCAACAAAAACATGATTCCTTGAGGTATCTGTTGCAGGGGGTGTCAGGTATTAGTGAGTGGGAAGAGGATTGAAAAGAACACAATTATGATGGAAACGAAGAGGGGGAGAAGAAAGAGGAAGAAGAAAAGAGGTAAAGAGAGAGAGAAAGGCCATATGTTCGTTGACCATTTTCCTTTTTCGGGGTGGTTGGCTGAAGCAGCCGGGGTATCTGCTGGATTACAGTGACAAATCACCAGTGGCCTGACCTGAGAAACGCTTTCCTGTAGGACGGAGTAGAAAAGAGAAAGGGAGGAAGAGAGAGAGTACATGAAGAAGGAAAAATATACAGCTTATGTATGTTGTAAGCCATTACAAGCCATGTAAGGCTGCATCAACTAATCAACAAAATCAATCAAATTTTTTTAATAATAAAAATCATTGGAAATGAATCTCATTATTAATTAGCTAGTGTGTTATAAAGCATCCTGTGGCATGCACTGGCATTTCACTTCAATGATTTGAATCAATTAGCCTGTAAATATTACACTATGTTTTTGACTGAGTAATGTTGATAAATACTGTATCATTTAGTTTCTTAACATTTCTTAATATGCTGTATATTTTAAATATACAGTATGTTG
The DNA here is from genome assembly GCA_023630585.1 of Cranoglanis bouderius. NCBI lineage: Eukaryota > Metazoa > Chordata > Actinopteri > Siluriformes > Cranoglanididae > Cranoglanis > Cranoglanis bouderius. The sequence continues at coordinate 29,490,280 of CM042535.1, read as the reverse complement.
TGTCAAGTCATCATCAAGTCGCATCAAAGGTGCTGGAAGTCAATCCCAAAATGAGTCGATTCCCTGATTCCAGGCATTGATGACTAAGCGTCAACTCCAAAGCTTGGGGGTCGATCGCACACAGAAAATGATTCATCTCACACAAACAAAATGCATTCAGCTTCTGAGTTTTTCAATTTGTGAGACAGTCAGTGGATACTGGGCTTTATTTTTAATTTGACTTGTCAGAATTGAACAGATCAGAGCTTGGATTGCAATGAGTGAATGATTGGTCCATTGCTAACATATACAATGGATATAAAAAGTCTACACACCCCTGTTAAAATCGCAGGTTTTTGTGAAGTAAAAAAAAAAACAATGACACTAAGATAAATCATGTCAGGACTTTACCCACCTTTAATGTGAAATTGCAAAGTATACAAATAAAGTGAAAAACAATCTTCAAAAGATTTTCAATCTTCAAAGAAACTTTTTTTTAAAGAACGTATACGTATAATTAAAAAAAAAAAAATTATAATAACCTGTTTACATAAGTGTGCACACCCCTATCAACTTAGAAGTCTATCAACTTGGAACATCTTGACTTGGTCATATTTCCCACTCTTTCTTGCAAAAATATTATAGATCCAACAAATTGTGAGGACATCTCTTGTGCACAGCCTGTTTCAGGTCACCCCACAGATTTTTAGTTGGATTCAGGTCTAGGCTCTTTCTGGGTCATTCAAAAACATTGATCTTCTTTTAGTTAAGCCATTCCTTTGTTGATTTGGATGTACGCTTTGGGTCATTGTCATGCTGAAAGGTGAAATTCCTTTTCATCTTCAGCTTACTAGTACACACTTGAAGGTTTTGTACTAAAATCGACTGGTATTTGTAGCTATTTATGATTCCTTCCATCTTGATAAACGCCCCAGTGCTGGCTGAAGAAAATCAGCCCTAAAGGATGATGCTGCCACAACCATGCTTCATGGTGGGCATGCTGTTCTTTTGGTGATGTCCTTTTTTTTGCACCAAACATATCTTTCGGAATTATGAAATTATTAAACCTTTTGGAATTGGTCTCATCAGACACATTTTGCCACATGGCTTGGGGTGATTTAGTTGAGCTTGGATGTTTTTTGTGAGAAAGAGCTTCTGTCTAGCCACCATACCTCATAGCCCAGACATGTGAAGAATATGAGAGATTGTTGTCACATGCAGAGAGTAATCAGTACTTGTCAGAAATTCCTTCAGCTCCTTTCCTGTTGCCATATGTTTCTTGGCATCCTCCCTGGTAAAATTTTGTCTTGTCCTTTTGTAAATTTTGGAGGGACGTCCTGTTCTTGGTAATGTCAGTGTGGTGCTCCAATTTCTCTATTTGTTGTTGATGGCCTTTACACAGTGTTCCATGGTACATCTAATGTTTTGGAGAAAGAAAAAATTTCCTGATCGATACCTTTCGGCAAGTGAGATACTGTACATGCTTTCTAAGCTCTTTGCAGATCATGGATCAGCGGTTGGATGAAACCAAGGAGGTCTTTATTTGGGGTTTAATCAGAATAATTTAATTAATGACAGCTGTATGATAATTAATTTTGAACATGAGATTGAATGTGATTGGTTCATTCTGAACACAGCCACATCCCCAATTATAAAAGGGTGTGCACACATGTGCAACCAGGTTATTGTAAAAAAAAATTTTTCCTATTAAAATGTTTCTGATTGTTTTTCAATTAAAGTTTATATGTTGTAATTTCACATTGAGGGGGGAAAAAGGTCTGACATGATTCATCTTAATTAAATTTTTTTACATCATAAAAACCTGCCATTTTAACAGGATGTGTAGACTTTTTATATTCATTGTATGAAATTATAGTTGCACAATGTTAGGTTTTCCCCCAACTCTCGCTACGCGGCAAAGTGTAGCGAGTGGCATACTTCCGCATTCCACTGCGCGCATTCCAGCGCCATTCAAAAACTCTCCGTTGGACTTTTCTCTTCATTCATGGACTCACGTTTTGTTTACCTCTCCCATGTGCGTTATGTTTTCATTCACGTCATGTCTCCGCCTCCTGTGTTTCCCCATGTGCATATGTTTTGGTTTGTGTCATGTCTCTGCCCCGTTTTCTCATTGGTTCTTGTTTATTGTATAATTATTAGTTTCAGGTGTCATTGATTGTGGATGTGATTTTCTGTGTGTTTAAATACGCCGCTCCGTTTCCGCTTCAGCGCGGAGTATTAGTTTAGCCTAGATGAGTTTAACCTTGCGCGTTTATCCCTTAGCACGTAGTTCGTGGTTTCCAGACCACCTTTCTAGCCTTGCGTGTTTATCCTTTAGCTCTTTGTTCGTGGTTTCCAGACCACCTTTCCAGCCTCACATATTTGTCCCTTCACTCGTGATTCGTGGTTCCCAGACCACCTCGATGCCTCGCGTATGTTCCCCTGTGTTTTTTGGATAACTGCCTTTTTGTGGATTACTGTTTCCTTTTTGGATTACTGCCGCTTTGGCCAAGTAAAGTATCATTTTGGATTACTGTTACCTTTTGTTTATGAATTTATGTTTGATGGCGTTTTGTATGTTCCTTTATTTTTGAACTATCTGTTCCTAATAAACTGGCCACTTTCCCCTGCAAGTGCATCCTGCTTCCTTCTACCCCACGTGTTGTAACACACAATGTGTACAGCAACATTAAACAAAATGTAAGGAATGGGAAGGGGTCTGATTTGAAAAAACTGGTCAACATAAAGCACTTCATAATATTCTCATCTTTTGTAAATAATTTCTTTATCATTACAGATTATCTGATATGTATGTATGAATGTCAGTAATATTGTATTGTAGTTAGTTACCTGGTATTTAATTAATCCTAGTTACAAGGTAGGTGATGAATATTATTCTCAAAATAATCATTAGTACTGCCCTAATTACATCCAGTCTGATTATAGAGTTTTATAATAATAATAATAATAATAATAATAATAATAATAATAATAATAATAAACCTCTAGTATGGTTCTATTGGGTGAGCGATGGGGACTCAATCTCAGACTCCAGCGGTGGTTCCTGTGGCTCTGCCCCCCATCATCCTCGCTCTCTGTGGTGTCTTGCCGGGTTACTCGCTGACGCCTTCGCTTCCGAGAGCTGATTCGCTGGAGAGAGCCCACAACCTGTAGTCTGGCCCAATAGGAATATAATAAACTAATAGTACATGTTTTTTTATGCTCAACATCAGTGGTGCATTCTGTCGTGTTGATATTAAATATTGGTTCAGCAAACTGTTCAGTACTGTTTTACAGCTAACTTTGTGAAATGGTAATCATAAATGACATATTATATAAGGAATAAACCACAAAGGGACGTGCTGTTATAGTAAAATAATCAACGACCTGGCCATGACATGAAGCAGAGTTAAGTTGATTATTTTCCAATAACAGCGCATCCTGAACTGTTCTATTCTTATAGCAGAGCAATTTGCCAATGATTACAATTTTTAATTTATAAAAAAAAAAAAAAAAACACTGTACATTTTAATTGTTTATTGCATTTATATTTAATGTCTGTGAGACAACTGAGTTCTTGTTATCACTTATGTTTAGCAGGTTTTTTGTCTCATTTAATAAGTGAAGTTAATAAGACTAAAAACACAGCTTATCATGTTAGAAAAACCAGAAAGTGCAAAGTTCTCTAACCTGTAGACTTTCCTGTGGCAGATAACTTACTGTTAACAAGCGCTGACACCTTGGCACTGAAATTGATAATGTTTAAACCTGATGTGCTGATAAATACCTGCCTCTGTGTTCAGTACAAATTATTTCTCACTCAGATTTTCACTCCTTTCTGTTTTTCCAAACTTGGCTTAAAGGGGCAATAGTCGATATTTTACATTTCCAAAATTTACAAATAACCTGGAAAACGGTTTAAGCCATGGACTTAGCCCGAGTGTGTTATGTGACTGAAAAAAACATTTGCAAAACTGCAAAATCATATCACATGTGATTGACATGACATGTCAGTCATTTTGAAGATACTCCCTATCGGCCCTTCACTCCGCCCCCCCACTGCAACTTGCTGGGAGAAAAAAAGAAATATGGCTGAAGCCTGTAAGCTCCTACTGATAGCTGAGAATTGCTGAGAACTTATAGTTAGTTATAAGTTAATGAAAGGGCAGCAGAGGCACTGCAAACCATCCTCATAAATCAGTATGAGTCAAATTTCGCTTATTTCTAGCGCTATAACTTGTCTGGCTGAATGGCAGAGTGGGCAAATGCTAACAACAGCCAGCTTTTATACAGAGCTCCACTGCAACAAACAGAGCACTTCAATAACAAATAAGCAAAATAAAACTGTTATAAATTATGATGAGCTGAATTTAGTGTGTTTTTGTGCTGTAACTTTGATTTCAAGCACCTGAATGAACAGGCAAAAATGAAATGCTAAAATGCTAACGTTAGCCACGGAGACACCGAGCTCCGATGCTAGCTGCTATAACAAGCAGAATACCTTGATAATATTATGTCACTCAGGATAAGTAAAATATAATTATCATTAATCATAATAATCCGTATATATCTGTATTGTGTGTTTCAGTGGTATAATTTTTAAGTGCTTGAATGACTAGAGTAGGCACAAGCTAAATGCTAAAATGCTAACATCAGCCAGCCTTTATACAGAGCTTTGCTGCTCTAACAAGCAGAGTACTTCTCTAGCATGATAAGAGTATAAGGTCACTCAGGATAAATCTCACTCAGGAGTCACTCCTTATGCTTGCCCATTTGTCCTGCTTCCAACACTACAACTTTGAGAACTGACTGTTCATTTGCTGGGTAATATACCCTACTCCTTGACAGGTGCCACTGTAACGAGATAATCATCAATGTTATTCACTTCACCTGTCAGTGGTTTTAATGTTATGGCTGAACAGTGTATATAAATGTATATTTTAATTATAAATAATTAGTTAAAGTTCCATGCAGCTCCTTATTATTCTGCAGTGATTATAATCACTAATGATTATAATACTAATCCTTACGATAGTTGAATTTGGTTACTCTAGCTGAACTATACTCTACTGGCCACCGTAGGTCCTGGGGGCGGAGCTTTGTGAACATGGGCAGGAATTGGGGCGGGCTCAGTGAGTAAAAACTTAATAATAATTCAAATGATGAACCCACCCACTTAACTAAAAGAGACACAAAAAAAAGACAAATCTTACCTACTGCACCTTTAACAGAACGTATATCTAACAAGGCCAATTTTGTTTGTTTATATGTGTATGGTTTTCTCTGTTTTTTATTTATTTATTTTTATCTGAATGGATTATGTCTGATAATTTACAGTGCCCTCCAAAACTATTGGAATGGCGAGGCCAATTCATTTGTTTTTGCTGTAGACTGAAGACATTTGGGCTTGAATATGAGAAGAGAGTTTAGAATTTCAGCTTTTATTTCCTGGTATTTACATGGAGATGTGTTAAAAGACATAGAAAATAGCACAATTTGTATCAGACGACCCAATCTGTAAGGTGACCAATAATATTGGAACATGTGACTGATAGGTGTTTCTTGTTACCCAAGAAAGTGTCCTGTTAGATTGAATCTTTATCAACAATAAATAGCTCTGAACATCTACATTTACAGCATTTGGCAGACACCCTTATCCAGAGTGACTTACATTTATTTCGTTTATACATCCGAGCAGTTGAGGGTTAAGGGCCTTGCTCAAGGGCCCAACAGTGGCAGTTTTGCGGTGCTGGGGTTTGAACTCACGACCTTCCAATCAGTAGCCCAACGTCATTTGTTGTTAAAAAGGATAAGCCAAAATGAAGATCAGAGAGCTGTATATGGGAGAAAAGCAAGCCATTTTGAAGCGGTGAAAAGAGGGAAAATCAATCAGGCATTGCATAAGCATTGGGCACAACAATTTGGAATGCCCTGAAAAAGAAATAAACCACTGGTGTACTGAGCAACAGACACCGAATGGGTCAGCCAAGGAAAACAACAACAGCTGTTGAAAGAAACATTGTGAGGGCTGATAAGAAAAACCCCAAAACAACAGTCAGTGCATCACCAATAACCTCAACAGGGCAGGGGTGAAGGTATCACAATCCAACGTTCAAAGAAGACTTTGAGAGCAGAAATATTCAGGCCATACCACAAGATGCAAACCACTCATCAGCCGTAAGAATCAGAAAGCCAGATTGGAATTAGCAAAGAAATACAGAGATGAGCCACAAAAGTTCTGGAATCAAGATTAACCTCTACCAAAGTGATGGGAAGGCCAAAAGTGTGGAGAAAGAAAGGATCTGCTCATGATCCAAAACATACGAGCTCATCTGTGAAACACGGTGGAGGTAGTGTCATGGCTTGGGCTTGCATGGCTGCTTTTAGAACAGGCTCACTAATCTTCATTGATGATGTAACTCATGATGGTAGCAGCAGAATGAATTCAGAAGTTTACAGGAACATTTTGTCTGCCAATTTACAGAGAAATGCATCCAAATTAATCAGGAGGAACTTCATCATGCAGCAAGACAATGATCCAAAACACACTGCCAACTCAAAAAAGGACTTTCTCGGGGGGAAAGTGGAAGGTTTTAGACTGGCCAAGTCAATCACCAGACCTTAACCCAACTGAGCAGCATTTCACCTCCTGAAGAGGAGACTGATGATGTCAGTGAGTCGTGGTCTGATACAAAAGGTTCTATGTTTGATGTTGTTTAACCCATCTAGATATAAATACCAGGAAATAAAAGCTGAAATCCTAAACTCTCGTCTCATGTCCATATTTTGATCTCAAATCCAAATGTCTTTGCTGTGTAGCACAAATAATTGAACTGGTCTTGCTGTTCCAATAGTTTCGGAGGGGACTGTAAGATTACATGATCAGGACTATAGCGTGACCAACAAGATTTTATTTATCTTTTCTTGAATAATCAGGTGGTTATAACAAAAGTGCCAACAGATACCTATTCAAGCTATAAAGGCTTGAAAGTCTGATATAATTTATGGTTAGTGTGGGAGAAAATAACTACCTGCAGTAGAGACTTTTTAATAACTTTGGTATTCTGAGTCCATGGAGAGCATATTTGATGACTAGAGTGTGAGTCATTTACCTGGTGTCTGCATCCTCTATGTCTGCATCTGCATCGCTCTCTCGCTGAGGATCGGACTGGACGCACTCCTCCTGCAACATGAGTCATAGGCATGAGCAAACACACCACTTCTACAACTCCACTCAAAATATCACTCTTTCTCACAAACACACACCTACCTACCTCAGTGCCATAGCCCTCAGAGTATCTGGCCATTATTGCCCTGTTTTTCCCACATTCGTTACACTTCATGCTGCTTTCCTAGAACAGTGAGAGAACATTGTTGTGACGCCATTTACTGCATGCTCCTTAAACACAGTGTTAATTATGGTCTCTTTAAGAAAAAGCCCACCCTGAAACAAATTGAATAGGTTTATATTGAAATATGAACCTCATTATTCCTGTGAGACGTTAGTGGTTGACATCACAGGGGAACATTTCTAGCTCAGTTACAATGGCATTTCATAAAACCAGCAACCATCTCGTCTCAGCTTGTTAGCAATCTATGGCACGGCATTGATGGCGGTCTTAACATCAAAAGTGAAGCTTTAGACCCCGATCAGTTGAGCAGAGTGTACAGATGAGGAGATGAGAGAGTTGGACAGACTAAAGGACTAAAGCACTGCTGCATCAATCTCTTTAGGTAGAGATGAAGCAAGGGGTAAATCCCACTGGAGCCACTGTCAGCAGGTACTCAAATGTGGCATGGTGGGTAACGTAGGACCCATTAACCAAAGTGAAAATGGACCCACATAATAAACATAATTAATTATAAATATCAATGAGTCAGGGTATAGGTTATGTCCCATACCAAAATTGACCCAAATAAAATTAACATTGACTTCCCTTCCAGTAATGCTGGATTCAGGTCAGATGGCAATTGCCACAGTTTACAACGCCAAATTTAGAGTGGTGATTTTAAATGGGTGGGAAATTTGGGAACACTGAACACTGCGCCACATTGTTCTTAGGGAACCATCTATCAGAGATGCCATTTTACACAGCTATCAATATGCAATCAGAGGTTTCATGTACCACTGACGCTGCCCTCCCTCATCTCATGCCCCCTAGTCTCAGGCCCCCTCATCTCAAACCCCATTATCCCATGCCACATTATCCCACACCTTTCACTCCACACCCCTTCACACCATGCCCTCTTGTCCCACACACCCTCATTCTGTGTTCCTCTTCTCTCATCCCTTCATCCCATGCCCCTTCATTCCATGTACCCTCATCCTACTCCCCCTAATCCAACATCACCTCATTCCAGGTCCCCCTGTACCCAGGTCACATCATTCCATGCCCCCTCATCCCATCACCTCATCCCACACCCCCTTATCCCACGTCCCCTCATCCAACAACCCCTCATCCCACGCTTGTTCATCCAACGTCAAATAATCACACACCCCCTCATCCAGCATCACATCATTCCATGCCCCCTCATCCAAGGTCATCTCATCCCACATCCCCTCATGCTCATTCCACACCACATTATCCCATGTCCCCTCACCCCACGTTCTGTTATTCCACTCCTGCTAATCCCATGTCCCATCATTCTGTGCCACATCATTCTACACCCCCCATTCCACAGCATCTCATTCTTGTTGCCTCATTATACGACCCACGGCCTTTCAACCTACGGTTACGTCCTCTCATCCCACACCCCTTCATTCCACACCTCCCCATCCAATGTTACCTCATCCCACACCCCCTCATCCAATGGCACATCATTCAATGCCCCCCTCATCCAAGGTCACCTCATCCCACATCCCCTCATCCACATCATCCCAAGCCCCCTCATATTATGTTCCCTCATCCCATGTCCCCTCACCCCACACTCTGGTATTCCTTTCCTGCTAATTCCAAATTCCAAGCCTCCATGCAACATCAATTTACACGACCTATTCAACCTATCTCCTCTCATTCCACACCTTCGCATCCCATATCCTATCTTTCCACCCCCCATTCCATATCCCTCATCCCATATCACCCCTTCCTACACCCCCACATTCCACGCCCCTTCCTCCTACCCCCCTCATTCCAAGCCGCATCATTCAACACCCCCCACGGTCTCATTCTCAGCATTCTATGACCCTGACCCCTGACTAATTTCTGATTGCAGTTAGTATGTATTCATCAAGACGCCATCACTAGTGTTAAAGATATATGTCAATCACACACACACACACACACACACCCCACCCCAGACACACAGCCACAAACACACACCTCTGTACCTCACAGTCATGGTCCGAGTTGTCAGAGAACTGGCCACTGGAGTCTCTTCGCCTTGTCACCTCCATTTCTGTCTTCGTCGCTCTAACATAGACCTAAATATGATGCAGCCACATTAAAAGAGTTATTATTATTTATTAATAATAGGGTTATTACTGTTTAAAGAGCCACACAGCATCTTATAACATATGTTTCAGCATCCCATGGCAACCTGAATAAAGTAACTATGAACAGCAAACCTTAGTGGAGAGTCTCAACTTTTTGTTTGACAGTAAATAAACCCAGATGTGTTTACATGTTTACTTCTTCAGTGATGATTTCAGCAGCTGGGCTGCGTTCCAAACCGCACACTACCGTACTAAGTAGTGTGTATATATAGTACGCCAGAGCTTGTGGCGTCTGTACTAGTTAGTAAGGTAGTATGCGGTTTGATACGTAGCCCTGGTCATTACGTAATCCAGCCGCTTCGAGACAGATTCATTCTAGCGGCAGATACAGCCTTCAAACCAAACAGTGTAATAATTATAGATAAATAAATCGAGCTAAACTTACACAAAGGATAAATATATAGCGAGAAATTGCTCGTCAGTCGACGCTACTCTCTCAGCAGCTCCTGAACGCACAGTACGCTGTTTATGTAAACTTAACCGTTAGGCTGTTTGCTCATACCTTAGCTTGGTTTATTGTGAAGACATCATCACTTTAGCGCACAAATATCACTTCAGCTGGAGTCAGTTAGGGTCAAAAAAGAAATAAACAGATAAATCACGACGGATCTTCTGTCCTTGGCGTGAAAACGGAAGCTCGCGATACTCCTAAATGGTTTGACATTGTAGTCGGTGACAGTCGGTTATAGAGCCAGGGAGCACGTCGAGAGCGCGCGTGCCATAAATAAAATTCCCAAAACAGGGAACGTAATCGCGCACGGCTGTGTGGGCGGAGACAGAATGCGGACACGCTGAGCCGCCAATCGGCATCGACTTATCGCGGGGACGCGCAATGCGAATGCGCAGTTAAAGCCTGCTAGTGCACTAAATAGTATGTCACAAAATAGTACGTGTACTATTGTGTACCTGGTATTTAGTAGAGTAGTATGAGGTATGACAGGACATCAGTTTTCAAAAAATGGGTTTAGGAAGAAAGCTCTACAGTAGATGTATTGTTGATGGGTTTATGATTTTTATTTCTTGTGGAAAGGATGTATGTGGCGATGAGGAGGGCGTGGCCAGGCTGTGAGGACACACACCTGGCACTGATCTGTCTAATCAGTGAGAGAGAGAGAGAGATAAAGGAGCGGCTGGAAGCGCCGGAGAGGGAGAGAGAGAGAGACGCACGTGTATTTTGTGTTCAGTTTGTGTGTTTTATGTTTGGTTTAAGTTTCGTTGATTATTAAACTTTATGCTTACGATCAGCCGGTTCCTACCTCCTACTTGCCCGACTTTAAATTGTTACAATGTACTTTTTGATTTCATTTACGATGACCAGTCCAAAGAAAAAATTAAAAAATAAAAATTTATTCCGGAAGTGAAATCAATCCATCTAAACCAGTGGTTCTCAAGCCTGTGGAACCTAGGGTCCGACCAAGGTTTTCATCCATCCATTTTCAATACCGCTTATTCTACACAGGGATCCTGGAGCCTAAACCAAGGAACTCCGGGCACAAGGCAGGGGTCACCCTGAACGGGGTGCCAACCCATTGCAGGGCACAGTCGCGCACACAGTCACACACTACGGACAATTTGGAAATACAAATCCAGCCTACAACATGTCTTTGGACTGGGGGAGGAAATCGGAGTACCTGGAGGAAACCCCTGAAGTCCAGGGAGAACATGCAAACTCTGCGCACACACAGGGCAAAAGATTCGAACCCCCAAGGCAAGGCAAACGTGCTAACCACTAAACCACCATCATATGTACTTCACTTTGGTAAAGCCCCTTAAGAGCATGAAGATGCATGTTCTTGGCAGGTACGAGGAAGGAAAATCTGAAGAAGAAAAAAAGCCTGGAAATTTGCTTTAAATTGGCCATCTACATTTGAGCAAAATTATGTAAATGAAAGTACATCAACTAAAATGGCTCGGCGTACCCATAAATAACAAAGTGTTGTTTGAAAATCTTACTCATTTACTAAGAAACTAAAGCAATGCTAAAATTGTTTATTGATCTTGCTTGGTAAACCATTTTTTGCTGCTAAATGATTTTAATGCAAAATTTGATTCTGGGAGGTAGCACTGGTACTCCCATTTCTTTAAGCTAGAAGCAGTAGCATTAATATAAATTCAGCACCCACCAAATTGTTTGGCGCACCAATATACAGTAAATGAGTGTCGTCTGCCACACATGTGACATAGTGAACCCATAGGAGTGAAATGTTGTCCAGGTCGCTAATATTAAGTTTGGTCGTTCATTGTAATATCAAAGGACCATCACACAGTGACTAATTTCACTAGCAAGTCATCTCTCACCAACCAACATTCCACTTTAAGTTGTTTAGTAAATCTTCTGAGAGACTGCAGGATTCTAGCGCAATACAAAGTAGTTCTAAGTGAAGGCTGCTTATCATTCCTTAGCTTTATTTAGCTTGCTAGACTATGCCACAGGAGTACCTGCTTTCTCAACGATGCTCTCATCATCACAGTCAAGAGCAGCCGAACACTTTGCTACTTCTGACAGCACAGCTTCTATTTTCTCATGCTTTCTCTCCATTGTTGTGTAGTGTATATCCATCCACAAATACAGGAAATTAATCATCAAAACGTAAAGGACTGAACCAATCACAAATAGGGTCTTTGAGAGGTAACTAGTGTCCACACAGAGGACTCACCAGGAAAATTCCTGACCTTCAGTCAGTGGAGTAGGAAGTATTGGGTATTGTGGCACTGTAGTCTGATGGCTGATGGCACGAAAGATCCCCCAGATAGCTTGAGGCACGTGGTTGGATGAATCTGTGGCTGAACATGCTCCTGAGCATCCTCAGCTCAGCATAGCAAGGATGAGAAGAATTGTCCATGATTGCTTTCAGGTTCCCCCTCATCCTCTGCTCAGTCACTACCTCCACACTGTCCAGTTCCATCCCCACCACAGAGCTGGCCTTCCTCACCAGCTTGCTCAGTTTGTTGGCACCATAATTCCCAATGCCACCTCCCCAGCACACCACAGTAAAGAAGATAACACTGTCCACCACAGACTGGTAAAACTACCATAAAATAACATTAGCAGCCTATATGACCTGCGTTTAGCCACTGTTGTGACCCTGTTGATAAGAAGCTTGAAAAACACTGGCCTAAACCATCCAATTTAGTCAACTTATAGAGGCCTGAAGACTGGAAAAATGTCACTAGCTCTTTGTCCTATCTTGAACTGTCCATTTTTTGGTGAACCTGTGCCTACTGTAGCCTCAGATTCCTGTTCTTAGTTGACAGGACTGGAACCTGAGTTGACCTTCTGCTGCTGTACCCCAATGTTGTACTGATTCTGATATGTTTTTCTGCTCACCACAGTTGTAAAAAGTGGTTATTTCAGGGAGTTGGGGGACATTTCTTGTCCTGTCTATCAGAGGAAGGGGCATGGTTTAGAGACCTGATCAGAGATCTTGCTTCCATTTGACCTCTTGCTCCAGACGCTGACGTTGGTGCCACTGGATAATTATGCATCATTATGTGTAATTATGGGGCAGAGCTGTATGAGCGATTTCTATCACCTCCCATGGGTTATCAAAGCAAATTTGAATGTCTTTGAGAGCCACATGAAAAAGGAGTTGCAGTGACTAAGTGGTGGCTAAAATAGAATATACACTACTGTGCAAAAGTTTTAGGCACATGCAAAGAAATGCTGTAGAGCAAAGATGCCTTCAAAATAATGAAATTAAATGTTTCTACATTAAAAAATATATATATTGTAAAGAGCAGTAAACAGTAGTAAAATAAGTCAATATTTGGAGTGACAAAAAAAAATAAAAATAATAGTCTCTGGTACAATTTGTGCAGTTTTATAGGGAAATTATATAAGTTTTATTGAGCATCTTGCAGAACCAACCACAGTTCTTCTGGAGACTTTGACTTTCACACTTGCTTATTATTTTTGCAGCAAAACCCAGCAGCCTTCATTGTGTTTTTTGTGTGGAAAAGTGGTCTCTTACTTAATATGCTGCTTTCTTTAATGACATACAACATTTTTCTGTAACAGTTAATTTTGTGCTAGAAAACTAATGTTTGGGAATCTAAAATGTTTTTTGTACTGACTTGATAACATACAAGTCAGACTTTCAACTGTGATCAGCCGTGGTCATTTTCATTAGCATGAAAAGAGCTTTTTTTAAATGCATATTCTATACAGTATCTCACAAAAGTGAGTACACCCCTCACATTTTTGTAAATATTTTATTATATCTTTTCATAGGACAACACTGAAGAAATGACACTTTGCTACAGTGTAAAGTAGTGAGTGTAAAGCTTGTATAACAGTGTAAATTTGCTGCCCCCTCAAAATAACTCAACACACAGCCATTAATGTCTAAACCGCTGGCAACAAAAGTGAGTACACCCCTAAGTGAAAATGTCCAAATTGGGCCCAAAGTCCAGTCCAGCACTGCCTTAACCCTGTTGGGCACGGAGTTCACCAGAGCTTCACAGGGTGCCAGTGGAGTCCTCTTCCACTCCTCCATGACAACATCACAGAGCTGGTGGATGTTAGAGACCTTCCATTTGAGGATGCCCTACAGATGCTCAATAGGGTTTATCTCTGGAGACATGCTTGGCCAGTCCATCACCTTTACCCTCAGCTTCTTTAGCAAGGCAGTGGTCATCTTGGAGGTGTGTTTGGGGTCGTTCTCATGTTGGAATACTGCCCTGCGGCCCAGTTTCCAAAGGGAGGGGATCATGCTCTGCTTCAGTATGTCACAGTACATGTTGGCATTCATGGTTCCCTCAATGAACTGTAGCTCCCCAGTGCTGGCAGCACTCATGCAGCCCCAGACCATGACACTCCCACCACCATGCTTGACTGTAGGCAAGACACACTTGTGTTTGTACTCCACACCTGGTTGCCGCCACGCACGCTTGACACCATCTGAACCAAATAAGTTTATCTTGGTCTCATCAGACCACAGGACATGGTTCCAGTAATCCACGTCCTTAGTCTGCTTGTCTTCAGCAAACTGTTTGCGGGCTTTCTTGTGCATCATCTTTGGAAGAGGCTTCCTTCTGGGATGACAGCCATGCAGACCAATTTGATGCAGTGGGCGGCGTACGGTCTGAGCACTGACAGGCTGACCAATTCTTTTTTTCAGATCCTCAGAGAGTTCTTTGCCATGAGGTGCCATGTTGAACTTCCAGTGACCAGTATGAGAGAGTGTGAGAGCGATAACACCAAACTTAACACACCTGCTCCCCATTCATACCTGAGACCTTGTAACACTAAAGAGTCACATGACACTGGGGAGGGAAAATGGCTAATTGGGCCCAATTTGGACATTTTCACATAGGGGTGTACTCACTTTTGTTGCCAGCGGTTTAGACATTAATGGCTGTGTGTTGAGTTATTTTGAGGGGACAGCAAATTTACACTGTTATACAAGCTGTACACTCACTACTTTACATTGTAGCAAATTGCCATTTCTTCAGTGTTGTCCCATGAAAAGATATAATAAAATATTTACAAAAATTTGAGGGGTGTACTCACTTTTGTGAGATACTGTATATGTTAGGTCGTGCCGCGACCCCGACCCCACTTCCCAGCATGCACAGCGGCCTGCAAACATGGCTGCCACGGACTCCACTTCCCACACCACTCACAGACTTACACACTCACGTTCACGCCACAACACTGACTCCACTTACCAGCATGCACATCAGCCTACAAACATGGCCACCACGAACTACACTTCCCACGACACTCCCACATTCACAGTCACCTTCATTTTGAGCACACACCTGTTGCCAATTTCACAGCTCACTCACAGCCATTTTATTTAAGGACTTTGTTTGCACTCACTCCTCGCGAAGTATTTGTACGCTCACTTAGTTCCTGCATTTACCAAGCCTTATTTCTATGGACTGTCTTTGCTGGTGTTTTTGACCTTTGCTACGCTTTCTGGAATTTGGATTATTGCCTTGCCCCTGTGGACACTGTTTGCCGTTATTACGAACTTTGCCTGTTTTTGACTTTGCCTTTGCCTAACGTTTGTGTGTGTGTGTGTGTGTGTGTGTGTGTGTGTGTGTGTGTGTGTATATATATATATATATATATATATATATATATATATATATATATATATAGAATATATATTTTAAAAAAAAGATCAGAATCAGAAATTAAGATACATTCAGAATCAGGAATTCATTAATTAATCACTGGACAAAAAGAAATTTAGCAAATTCAACATAATAACTTTTAATATCTATACCAGCACATCCAAAATATGACCTACACACTTACATACTGTATGTAACTGTACTTACAGTTATGCCGAACAAAGAGTGCAATCTAACAGTAGCACTAAAGTTTATATCAAGTGGTATACCATGGCCAGGGCTGGATTTGAGTGGGGATAACAACATCTGGATAAAACAAAGGACAAAAATCTACCTCTTTGTAATAATAATCTTCTTCTTTTCCTTTCGGCTGTTCCCTTCAGGGGTCGCCACAGCGAATCATCTGCCTCCATCTAGCCCTATCCCCTGCATCCTTTTCTCTCAGACCGACTACCTTCATGTCCTCTTTCACTACATCCATAAACCTCCTCTTTGGTCTTCCTCTCGGTCTCCTGCCTGGCAGCTCTAACCTCAGCTTCCTTTTACCGATATATTCACTCGCCCTCCTCTGAACATGTCCAAACCATCTCAACCTGGCCTCTCTAACTTTGTCTCCAAAACATCTCACATGTGCTGTCCCCCTGATGTACTCATTCCTGATCCTATCCATCCTCGTCACTCCCAAAGAGAACCTCAACATCTTCAGCTCTGCTACCTCTAACTCTTCCTCCTGTCTTTTCCTCAGTGCAACTGTCTCCAAACCATACAACATCGCTGGTCTTTCTACTGTCCTGTACACCTTTCCTTTCATTCTTGCTGGTACTCTTTTATCACACAACAGACCTGACACTTTTCTCCACCCATTCCAACCTGCCTGCACACGCTTCTTCACCTCTTTTCCACACTCCCCGTTGCTCTGGACTGTTGACCCTAAGTACTTAAAATCCTGCACCTTCTTTATCTCTTCTCCCTGTAACCTCACTGTTCCACTTGGATCCCTCTCATTCACACACATGTATTCTGTCTTGCTGCGACTAACGTTCATTCCTCTTCTCTCCAGAGCAAACCTCCACCTCTCTAGAGTTTCCTCCACCTGCTCCCTGCTCTCACTACAGATCACAATGTCATCCGCAAACATCATAGTCCATGGAGATTCCTGTCTGACCTCACCTGTCAGCCTGTCCATCACCACCGCAAACAAGAAGGGGCTCAGAGCCGATCCTTGATGCAGTCCCACCTTCATCGTGAACTCCTCTGTCACACCTACCGCACACCTTACCATTGTCCTACTGCTCTCATACATATCCTGCACCACTCTAACATACTTCTCAGCCACTCCAGACCTCCTCATACAATACCACAGCTCCTCTCTTGGCACCCTGTCATATGCTTGCTCTAAATCTACAAAGACGCAATGCAAAAACATTCTCAAAGCAAATATTGCATCTGTAGTGCTCTTTCTTGGCATGAAACCATACTGCTGCTCACAAATGCTCACTTCTCCCTTTAGCCTTGCTTCCACTACTCTTTCCCTCAACTACATTGTATGGCTCATCAGCTTAATACCTCTGCAGTTTCCACAACTCTGCACATCTCCCTTGTTCTTAAAAATCGGCACCAAAACACTTCTCCTCCATTCCTCAGGCATCCTCTCACTCTCTAAGACCTCGTTGAACAACCTAGTTAAAAACTCTACTGCCATCTCTCCTAGACACTTCCATACCTCCACTGGTATGTCATCAGGACCAACCGCCTTTCCTCTCTGCATCCTCTTCAAAGCTCTCCTAACTTCACCCTTGCTAATCCTTTCTACTTCCTGCTCAACAATATTTGCCTCTACTACTCTTCTCTCTGTCATTTTCCTCATTCATCAGTTCCTCAAAGTACTCCTTCCATCTTTCCCTCATCCTCCTGTCACCTGTCAACACATTTCCATCTCTATCTTTAATCACTCTAACCTGCTGCACATCCTTACCATCTCTATCCTTCTGCCTCGCCAACCGATACAAATCCCTCTCACCTTCCTTACTATCTAACCTTGCATACATGTCCTCATAAGCTTTCTGTTTGGACTTTGCCACCTCTATCTTAACCTCACGCTGCATCTCCCTATATTCCTGTCTACTTTCCTCCGTCCTCTCACTGTCCCACTTCTTCCTAGCTAACCTCTTCTTCTGGATACTCTCCTGAACTTTCTCATTCCACCACCAAGTCTCCTTGTCTTCTTTCCTCCTTCCAGATGACACACCTAGCACCTTCCTACCTGTCTCCCTGATCACTTTGGCTGTAGTAGTCCAGTCATCTGGAAGCACCTCCTGACCACCTAAAGCCTGTCTCAACTCCTCCCTGAAAACCACACAGCACTCTTCCTTTTCCAACTTCCACCACTTTGTCTTCTGCTCTGCCTTTGCTCTCTTCATCTTCCTCACCACCAGAGTCATCTTACACACCACCATCCTATGCTGTCTAGCTACACTTTCTCCTGCCACTATTTTGCAATCGCTAATCTCCATCAGATTACAGTGTCTACATAAGATATAGTCCACCTGTGTACTCCTGCCACCACTCTTATATGTCACCCTGTGTTCCTGCCTCTTCTGAAAGTACGTGTTCACCACAGCCATCTCCATACTTTTAGCAAAGTCTACCAACCTCTGTCCTTCTGGGTTCCTTACCTGAAGACCAAACCTGCCCATCACTTCCTCATCCCCACTATTCCCTTCACCAACATGTCCATTAAAGTCTGCCCCTATCACCACTCTCTCACATCGTGGAACACTCTGCATCACTTCCTCACGATCGCTCCAGAATCTGTCTTTCTCCTATTGCTCACAACCTACTTGTGGAGCGTAAGCACTAACAACATTCAACATCACACCTTCAATTTCCAGCTTCAGACTCATCAACCTATCTGACACTCTCTTTACCTCCAGAACATTCTTCACAAACTCCTCCTTCAGGATTACTCCTACCCCATTTCTCTTCCTGTCCACCCCATGATAAAACAGTTTAAACCCTGCTCCAATGCTTCTAGCCTTGCTCCCTTTCCACCTGGTCTCCTGGACACACAGAATGTCGACTTTCCTCCTCTGCATCATATCTACCAGCTTTCTGCCTTTACCTGTCATCGTACCAACATTCAAAGTCCCTACTTTCAGTCCTAAACTCCTGCCTTTCCTCTTCTCTCTCTGCCTACAGACACGCCTTCCTCCTCTAACACACCTTCCTCCTCTCCTTCTTCGACCAACAGTAGCCCAATTTCCACCAGTGCCCTGTAGGTCAACGGCACCGATGGCGGTCGTTGTTAACCCGGGCCCGACCAATCCGGTATGGAAGTCATGTTAGTGATTCGCATATTGAATTTGGCAAAAGTTTTATGTCGGATGCCCTTCCTGACACAACCCTCTCTATTTATCCGGGCTTGGGACTGGCACAAAAAGTACACTGGCTTGTGACCTCCTGTGGCTAGATTCATAATATATCCTCCTGTGGCTAGATTCATAAGATAATATCACTATATCCATCTCAATATATTAATTCCATCCATATTTGAGATTAACATGATAAATTTGTGAACACTAAATTTAAGTTTATAATACTAGAAGATTGTCTTAATATCTGACTGCACTATGTTTCGTTTATTATGTTATTACATTGTTATGCTGACTAGCTGCCTAACTAGATAACTAACTGTTTTATGTGAGTTTTGCTGCATACAACTGTTGGGAAATTGGTTTCATATTTATTTTTATATTTTATTTTATAAAACATAAACAATGCATTTTCTGAATAATGTTAGGTTTCCCCTTCTCTAGCGCTCACGACTCAGCAAGGACCTCCTCATATGTTCATGTATTGGGGTCAGGTGTTATGGATTTGGGCATGTGATTGGGGTGATTCATGTGTGTTTAAATACGCCACTCCGTTTCCTCTTTGGCGCGGAGTATTAGCTTTAGATTAGCGTTAGTATTAGCATTAGCTTTAGCTTTTGTTTAGTTTAGTTTTTTCGCATGGTTTTCAGACCATATCCCCTAACCCAGGAGTGTGCCACCGAGGGATGCACCCGGCCAGCCATCCTGCAGTGTCCCACCTGCAGGAACCAGGGAGTCAGGAGCAGCTACTTCTGCTCCCAAGGCTGCTTCAAGGGCATCTGGCGGGTGCATAAGCGGCTCCACAGGAGGGCTCCCTCAGAGCTCCAGCCGGAGACCCAGCAGGAAGTCTCCTCCACGGAGCTACCACAGGAGGTTAGCGTGGCGACCTCCAGCCCCAAGCTCCAGCCGGAGGCCCAGCAGAAGGTCTCCACAGCAGAGCTACACCTGGAGGTTAACGTGGCGACCTCCAGCCCCGAGCTCCAGCCGGAGGCCCAGCAGAAGATCTCCACAGCAGAGCTGCCTCTGGAGGTTAACAGGGCAACCTCCAGCCCCAAGCGGGAGCCAGAGATTCAAGAGGAAACCTCCTCTCCTGGCCTGCTTATACCGGAGGTCCACGAGGCGACCTCCGCCCAAGCCGTGTTCTTATCAGAGGTTCGAGAAGAAACCTCCACTCCTGCTCAGTCCATGTCCGAGGTCCAAGGGATGACCTCCGTCCCGAGTCCTAGTCCATGTCCCAGTCCATGTGTAGGTTCCTGCCCTAGTTCTAGTCCATGTCCAAGTCCATGTCCAGATTTTTGCCCTATTCCAAGGCCAATCTCTGATCCAGTTCCCAGTCAGGTTCCCAATCCTGTTCCCAGTCCTGCTCACAATCCTGTTCCCAGTCCTGCTCCCGTTCCCAGTTCCAGTCCAGTTCCTCGTCCAGTTCCTCGTTCAGTTTCATGTCCAAGTCCAGGTTCCGACCCTGTTCCTAGTCCAGTTCCTCGTCCAGTTCCTAGTTCAGTTTCATGTCCAAGTCCAGGTTCCGACCCTGTTCCTAGCCCAGTTCCTAGTTCAGTTCCTTGTCCAAGTCCAGGTTCTGACCCTGTTCCTAGACCAGTTCCTAGTCCAGTTCCAAGTCCAGTTCCTGATTTCGTTGCTAGCTACATTGGTTTAGTTTCTGGATATGTTTTTGCTCTCCTTCTCAGTTCAGACGCTGATTTAACTCCCAGCTCCGGTTCCAGCTCCGTTTCCAACCCAGCTCACTCCTCTCTCTCCTCCTCTGTCTCCAGCCCTGTCTCCAATTTAATTTCAAACGCTGTTTCCAACCAAGTTTTTGATTTTGTGTATGGTTTTCGGTCTAACCGAGTTCTCTGTCCAGTTTCAAAGTCTGTCTCGAAGTCTGTTTCCAAGTTTTTCTCGAAGTCTGTTTCCAAGTCTTTCTCGAAGTCTGTTTCCAAGTCTTTCTCGAAGTCTGTTTCCAAGTCTTTCTTGAAGTCTGTTTCCAAGTCTTTCTCGAAGTCTGTTTCCAGGTCTTTCTCGAAGTCTGTTTCCAGGTCTTTCTCGAAGTCTATTTCCAAGTCTTTCTGGAAGTCGGTTTCCAAGTCTGTCTCGAAGTCTGTTTACACGTCTGTTTCCAAGTCTTTCTCGAAGTCTGTTTCCAAGTCTTTCTCAAAGTCTGTTCCCAAGTCTTTCTCGAAGTCTGTTTCCACGTCTTTCTCGAAGTCTGTTTCCGAGCCCTTCTCGAAGCCTGTTTCCGAGCCTGTTTCCGAGCCTGTTTCCGAGCCTGTCTCCGAGCCTTTCTCCGAGTCTGTTTCAAAGTCTGTCTCTGATCCAGGTGCCAAAGCTGATTCCGATCCAGGTGCCAAAACTAATTCCGATCCAGGTGCGAGAGCTGACTCCGATCCTGGTTCCAGAGCTGACTCCGATCCTGGTTCCAGGTCAAGCTCCAGGTCATGCTCCAGGTCAAGCACCAGGTCATGCACAGTTCCGAGATCCAGACCAGGCATCGGTTCAAGCACCAGTCCAAGTTCTCATCCAAGTTCTCGTCCAAATTTTCGTCCAAGTTCTCGTCCAAGTTTCACAGGAAAACCCGACATGCTCTGCTCTGGTTACAGGACACTGGACATAACCAGCCTCAGGTCCTGGAGGGCAGAGGTCAGGATCCTGCCCAGGGGCCCAGGTCCACCAAAGTGGATGGAACTTGCGGCGCTTCGGGAGCCGCTCCTTAGGGGGGGGGGCTCTGTTAGGTTTCCCCTTCTCTAGCGCTCGCGACTCGGCAAGGAGTAGCGAGTGGCATACTTCCGCATTCCATTGCACGCATTCCAGCGCTATTCAAAAACTCTCCGATGGACATTTTATTCATGAACTCACGTTTTGTTTACTTCTGCCATGTGTACTCATGTTTTTTGTTCACATCATGTCTCCGCCTCCTGTGTTTCCCCATGTGCGTTTGTTTTCGTCTGTGTCATGTCTCCGCCTCCTCATTTGTTCATGTATTGGGGTCAGGTATTATGGATTTGGGCATGTGATTGGGGTGATTGATGTGTTTTTAAATATGCCACTCCGTTTCCGCTTCGGCACGGAGTATTAGCTTTAGATTAGCATTAGTATTAGCATTAGCTTTAGCTTTTGTTTAGTTTAGTTTTTTCCCGTGGTTTCCAGACCACCTTCTAGCCGTGCGCATTTATTTCCTTAGCTCGTTATTCGTGGTTTCCAGACCACCTTCTAGCCATGCGCGTTTATTTCCTTAGCTCGTCATTCGTGGTTTCCAGACCACCTTTCTAGCCTCGCGTTCTTTTTCCTTAGCTCGTCATTCGTGGTTTCCAGACCACCTTTCTAGCCTCGCGTTCTTTTTCCTTAGCTCGTAGTTCGTGGTTTCCAGACCTAGTCTAGCCTAGCGTGTATTTCCCTGTGTTTTCCGGATTTTCTACCAGTTGTGGATTACTGTGTTTCTTATTTGGATTACTTCTACCTTCTTTGGATAATGGTGACATTCCTGTTTATACATTCATGCTGAATGAAGTCTTTTATGTTTGTTATTATTTGAACTGTCCCTAATAAACTGACCACTTTCCCCTGCAAGTGCATCCTGCTGCTCACCTTTACCCTACGGGTCGTAACAAATGGATTATTACAAATTATTATAAAAATTAAAAAAGTACAGAAAATCTAAAGTGCTTATAATTCATTCTATATTAATAAAATGACAAAACGGATAAATGTAAAGTTATAAAACAATAAAAATATTATACATATATTAAACATATACCCATAAGCCAAGGTGAAAATATTATAAGCCGACCACTGGCTAAAACTACACAATTCAATCACTTGGATGTGGCTATGTGTTAAACTTTTCTAATATGTATGGCTTGAATGAGCAACATATAGCTGAATGAATTGCATTTACAGTACATTCTGGTCTCAAGTGTATTTTCCAATTGAGCGAGATTTGCAGATTGTAAGCCTATTAGACCCGGTTAACTGATTACACAGTGCCTCCATGAAATACCTTTGAACTGTAATATAACAGAGATAAACAGACTCATGCGTCACACAAACTACTCTGATACATGAATGTGTTTATAGGAGGAATTAGTGAAATGTTTTTTGTTGCACTTCATTAGGATGAAATAGCACATGAAGGTGAAAAGATTTGGAAGTGTATGCAGTGTAAAATGAAATACAGTAAGTGTTCTATAGCAGTGGTGTTGAACAAGCAAGCACTGTAGGCCATAATAAATATTTTGGATTGCTAACAGCCCCCATTTGCTCCTATGCTATTACTTGCTCCTCTTTTTTTTTTTTCTTTCTTTTTTTTTTCAAATTAGACCCCCCACTGCCACTTCACTAGTATTCCTCAATTGATTTTAATTTTAAATTAAAAATTTTCCATGGTCTTATGCTTTAGTTGGTGCCAGATATAAGTGCTGGGTTGCAAATGGATAAAGTTATGTATGAATAGTTGACGACACACCCATGTATTTAAAAGTAACTTGTTGTATGTCTAGCAATCTGTGAATGAATGATTATGGCTGCTATAATGTAAGTGATAACAGGAACTAACATTAAATGTAAGAAAGTGTCATTCACTGATCAATTAAATTTGTAATCATTGGAAAATTGCTGTGGTATAAGAAGAACAAAACACTACAGGACATGCAGTTATTAAGAAAATAATCTTACCACCAAATTCAATGTGGTAACAGTACCTCCACTCTACATGTGTTGGGCCACATCATACCACCCCATCATGGAATATTTTCCTACAACAGCACGCCCCTAATATGTGTTTTATACCTTATTTAATGTATTGTCAATATTTGAGGGTAATTAAATCATGGCAGTTTGGTTGGGTTTTTAGTTTAGGCCAGTGTAGTCTGTTGAAACTAACCTGACATACAATTAAACTTCCAAATTATGCTCTCACTCCAAAAGGGAAGGCTTGTACCAGCTCAGTGGCTTGTGTTGTTAATGATGTGGAATACAAACACAAATGTATTATTGGAGTTATAGTCTGAAAAATTTCTTTTAAAAGTACACGAACAGAGAGAGAAAGAACAGAGAGGATCTTGGTTTGGGTGAGAAAGAGGGTGGAGATGTACAGAAAATGACGGCACAGTTGTGTATACTCAGAGAGCAATATAAACAGGAGATGCTGGTATGATAAGGAAATTAAGGAAAAGGGCGCAACTCAAATAAACACAGACTGATGCCCTCATAGACTGTTGGTTTAGAAAGCTACTCAAACACGGCTACTGAAGACTGGAGAACGCACATGCTGGTGACTGAGGGTTAGCTAAGAGGTTCAAAGCTATGCAACAGTCTGGAGAACGTTTAAGAAAGGACATAATACAAGAAGTATTCCTTGCTACTAAAAACAGGCTGGACTGGACATCTGATTAAGCATAATTGATTTACGGAACAAAGCGTTTGGATCAAGATTTCTTCAAAAACATCCAGAAACGGGTTAGGGTTGAAGGTTTGGATGGTTAATTGAACACTTTAAAGTAATTTTCAGATGGTGTCTAGAAAAATTAAGCTAGTGTGTGAAACTCAGTTTGAAGCTGTCGCAAGATGAAGAGTCACAAATTGAAGGCATAGTTATGGCATAGTTAAAAGTAAAACTATGAACGTTGAGAAAAGAAATGTTTACACCTCTGGAATCTGAATTAATCTAAAAATAAGCCTGAAAGCAAATCTGGCTTCTACTGAATCTAGATGATTTAATTGTTCATAGTAACCTTGCTAAAAAGTACCAATGAAACAGTTTGAATACTCCAATTCTGAGCAATCCTGGCCTTCTTTTGTCAACCAAACCCCTCGACTACAGCTCAACACTTTAGATTTTTCTGACTTGTGGGATGAAGAAGATCTGGACTTGGGCATTGCTGATGATGACGCATTCCACAGCAATGTACTGCCCAGGCAAAACCCAGGACACCGTTTGAATCCTCCAGCACCTCCACCAGCTCCACCATTGGCTCCCCCTCCTCCTCCTCCACCTTCTCCTCAGGTTAATCCTGTGGCTTTGGGATCAGGCCGTCGAACTCTGAGGCTCCACTGGAAGGAGTTGTTGAGTTTGCAGCCCCTGCCGAGAGTCAGCCGTTTTGGGTCGCAGTCCATTTGGGCTGCTTTGGAACCAGTACATCTGGACACCAACAGACTAGAATATCTGTTTGAAAGCAAGAGTAGCAGTAATAAGGCTTTTTCTGCTCTGAAGGGTGGAACACGGGTGAGCAATTATTGTTAGAGAATATGAAAATAAAGATGGGCTTTTGATCATGCATTGCTAAGTACTGAGCAGCACATTACGATTAAATACACTATTGCCTACTAAATTACACCTGAATAAATCTCTCTATCTATGTGTTTCACGCCGTATGTCTAGCAGAATCAGCTTTGTGTATCTGTATTGGGTGTGAAGCGGAGTAACATCATTACTATAGCCCTGAGCAGCCTGCCTCCTCCCCACTTGCTCCCTCCAGCTATCTACAGCATGGACTCCAGTGTGCTGGACAGGGAGGATGTACAGGTAGGATCCACAATGATTCACTATCTGAAATCATTCATAAGAGCCATAAATATCCGTAAGCTATACCCAAATTACAGATCCACCATTTCACCAAGGGCAAGAAACTGGTTTTTGACCACCAGCATCACACTTTCAATAGATTCATACAGAGATATTTGAAAATTCTTCACTAATTGGTACCTGAATTCCATGGTGATGCCTTGTAATAACATTATGAATGATGAAGGAAGGTGGCATTTTCCTTTTACCTCGACGTTGAATCCTATACTTCTATCCAAATTCCATATCTAATCCATATCTGCATATCTGAGAATAGGTTTTCACAGATACTCATTTTTAATCCAAAGATGGGAAAGGGTTTTGTGATCATCTGAATGATCTGAAATACTTTTCATTGCTGGTTTTAGTGACCTTTCATTGTATTTCAATGTAGAATAACTCTACTTGGATCTCAGGTTCAAGGTTTCAACAGAAGTGCATTTTCACATAGGAAAGACAAAAAACAGACGGCTAATTAATAGATCGAGAACTTTCAGTAATAAGCTAAATGAGGCTTCTGTATTGTACAGTGATAATGTTTTTAAAGCACATTATGAATGTAGAATCTAGAATCTCTGATCTTTACACAAATTCTACCTTAAACCTTTCAGTAGATGCATGCTTTACTTTAACTTCTATTATTATATGAAGAAAGCTTAAATAGTAATGATAGTAATGATGTTTTAAAGCACAAGGATGGTGGCATTTTCTGTGTATCCCAATTATTGAGAATTTCATGTAGACATTAATAATTTTTTATGCAGAGGCTTCAGTCTCTGGTCCCATCTGAGGAAGAGCTGAAATTGATTAAGGAGGCAAAATCTCAGGCACTGCGTTGTCCTCTGGCCCTTGCTGAGCAATGTCTCCTCACCCTGGGCAGTGTCACACACCTGAGCTCCAGGCTTCAACTCTGGGCTTTTGCACTAGACTACGATACACTAGAGAAGGTAAGATTTCCATTTATGTTTATTCTTTTAGTAGATAATTTTATCCAAAGCAATTTACAGTAAGCAAGAACACAGTCCAAGTATATAGTTGTGTAGTTGAGTGTTGTGGGCTCAAAAGTAGGCACCCTCAAGAGTAGCTAGCCGTCATATCTCAGTTAAAATCATCTGATCAACAAAATCCTAACTGCTATCAATTGCAAATATTGGGCAAAATTGTGTTATTTACCATTTGATAGTGCTATCAAATATTAGTAATTCAGTCAGAGAACAGAAGATTTGCAATCTACGAGTTGAGATATGTATTATGGCACATTATGGAGTATTCATTATTTCTATTCTACACCTTACTTTTCTGATTTTATGAGCATTATTTTAAAATGCTTTTGGATACCATAGCAACCACTAACCTTTAGTTGTTTTCTTGTCATAATTTTGTTCTTCTGTGCTCTGCATTTTACACTTGCTGTTCTGTATATCAGATATTCATCTCTATGCATTCTGCTTGAACACTTTTCTGAGGAATACATGCTTAGAGCCATATTCAGAGTCAGCAACTTAAGTCCAAAAGTTACATCAATATTTATGCAGGCAACACATATTCAGACTCAGTTTTACACAGCTGCTTAGGCCGATTTTCTAGGCTCACCGTTCAGATCATGCAAATAACTTGGCTGTAGTTCTTGTCTCTGAGGTTGCCAGATTTTACTTTAGTAGAGGTAGAGGTGTCCAATTTGGGTTTTTTTTTTTTTTTAATCATGCCTAGACCACTGCCTTAAACACAAGCACTTGCCTCTAAGCCTCAAAAACAATCAGAACATTTTTTTGTTTTTGTTTTTGCAATTTTCTCATAACCATCTGAACAGTGTAGTCTGTAGATGGTCTGAATATTGATGTGAACAATTTTAGTATTAAATCTTCAAGTATGCATGCTTAACTCAACTCAACAACTGAAGACTGTGATCTAGCAAACACCTCTGAATGTAATAGGCCATAGTACACAGGCCATGTATGCCTTTAAAAGGAAATTGTTCTAAAAAAAATTATCTTATTGGCTAGAGCCTTTGCATTGTCCATCTTCTATTATATTGACCTTTCTTCAGGGATCACTGAACAGCAGCAAATGTCTATCTACCCTGAACGTTTATTTTGCAGCTATCACAGCAACACCACAGCACTTTTTTTATTGTGACACAAATAATAATTAAGACAAAAAAAAACAACCTTGAGTGTGCATACGTACTCACCTAATGATGGGATGATGGGGAATGTTGGGTTTGCGTCACACATAGCGTTCCCCATAATGGCCAAACGTGTTTTCTTATTTTTTTTTCTTTAAGCAATGGCTTATTTTATGGCCACTCTTCCATAAAGCCCTGCTCTGTGAAGTGTACGGCTTAAAGTGGTCCTATGGACAGACACTTCCATCTCCACTGTGGATCTTTGCAGCTCCTTCAGTGTTATCTTTGGCGTCTTTGTTGAATCTCTGATTAATGCCTCCTTTCGTCTGTGAGTTTTGGTAGGCGGCCTTCTCTTGTCAGGTTTGTATTGGTGCTGTATTCTTTCCATTTTGTTATAATGGATTTAACTTGATTGCAATGATATGGTTTAGGCTTGGAGGTATGATGAACAATTTAAAATGTAGGGTTACCCTGCATCATAAAACATATCCATGTCATATACTGTACATGTTACTGAAGATGCAATTTGCTATCATGAGTTTTAACTCTTTATTTGCAGGGTACCTACACTGGCCCTTTGTGACACATTGTATAAAGGCGTTGTATGAAAATTTCATAATCCAATGCTGGTTTATTTATGAATGTCTTAATTAACATGTATTATTAACTAGTATGTTATATGCTGTTTAAAAAAAAATAGTTTACTTTTGTACAAAATAGGATCTCTGATTACAGTTTCCACAGTGCTCAGTTTAAAGCTTACATGTCTAAAATACAAAAGTCTTTATGGTTTTCCTACTTGCTTGTCTTGTTTATAAAGTGCCGCTGCTATCATGGTTTGTTTTTATGCCAAATTGTTTCATGCTTTACTTGAATGTTCTTGTAAACAGGAAATTGCAGAGCCTCTCTTTCATCTCAAGCTTGCAATGGAGCAGCTGGCAACCAATCAGACGTTCCATTGTATACTTGCAACTGTACTCGCCATTGGTAACTGTCTTAATGGCTGCAAGGTGAGATATTATTATATTTTAAATATTTATATTGCCAGTCAAATGTTTCTTATTACAGTTTAATCCCTATTATTGCCACAAACCATTGACGTGATGCAGAATAGCAATTAAATATGGAAACCTAAATCATCCATTTACATTTTCAGCGTTTGGCAGGTGTGCTTAAGCAGTCCTGGGTAGTGTCCATAAGACATTTCCTCATACTAGTACACTTTTGGAACTTTGTGTAACTGTGTCATTAACTGTGGAACATGTGGTGAGATGAGGCAGGATGCAAGTCTGGGTGTCCCATGTGTGTTTTATTAAGGGCAAACCAAGAAACATCATCAAACACAGGCAGACAGGATCAATATCCATAATCATAAACAGTAATACAGGAAAGGTAACCATGGAAACACAGAAAACAAGGCTTGGACCCAATGTTACAAAAAGCACAATAAGACTTTTCAACAAAACAAAGAAACAGCAGGGTACAAATAGACAAACTAAACAGGGGCTAACCTACAACAGGTGAACACAATGGGTAACAGACCAATGACAGGATGAGGGGCAGGGCCAAGACCATAACAGAAATCATAACAAAATGGGTACCGCCATGTGAAGGGAGAATCCATTGCTGCGTCTCAATTTGCCTATTTATACTATGCACTAAAACTATGTACTCATTTTGTGAAGAAATAATACATACTTTTGAGTGTGTAGCAAAAGAGTATGCAAGTATTGGGACATAATAACACGTTGGAAGAGAACGTTGTTGCCTAGTTACACACACTGCCACCATAAACATACTCCTTGTTGCATTTCAGCTTTTCTTCATTCTACTGATTTATTTTTCCACATTACATTTACACCTCTCTGAATGCGTCCTTGAATTCGGCAAGCAAACCGCCACAAAACTCCTCCTCCCTTGTGCAGGGAGTTGTGGGCAATATTAGCTGAAAAATTGTCCATGGATCCACACTTCGAAAATCTACCAGAAGTAGTAGACCATCCGGTACTCATTTCAATATACTACGATCTGTGACACACTAATTCTAGTCTCAGATACTATTTAGAATGGATAGTAGGCGAATTGAGACGCAGCACATGACAAACTGCTCACTCTAATATCCTAATGAGACTCTTAATTAGTGCTTTGTTAAAGGCAGATGCACTTGGAGAGTAAACCTGTTAAGCCTATAGATAAAAGACTCATGGACAGTGATAGTGTTAAGTGTAAAACATAAATATGTAGTTTGCGTAATTGTGCTTACTTTAGGGGGTTCGACTTTTTCCAATTACAATAGCTCTACATTTTTTTCCCAATAAAATAAAGTAATTTCTAACATTACTCAGTTCAATAAACATTTCTTGATCCATTTTTACATACTGCTTACTTAAAATTACGTCATTTAAGCAAAATGTTCAAATGTAAGCTGGTCCAAAACCATTGACTAGCAGTGTATGTTAAATTACACGCTCATTTGGGATACACTATGGGATTATACGATGCACTTGTGTCATTTGCATATTCTGCTTTTTCAGGCTCGAGGGTTCGAATTGAGCTACCTGGGGAAGCTCTCACAAGTAAGGGACACACATAGCCGGCAGCCCCTGCTACACCATGTGTGCGTGTTAGTCCTCCAACTTTACCCAGAATTCTCGGATCTGTACTCTGACATCACTGCTGTCACCCGGGCCAGTAAGGTAGAGTGTGTGCATACAGTATAAGTGTGTGCGTTTCGATTCCATGTCACGCAACTTTATACTGTACAGAAATAGAAAACTGGCAAGTATGTTAAAATAATATATATATTTTTTAAATTCTATGCTATTCTATGCTATGCACATTTATATGCATATATCTGTATCTATGTATAAATATCCACTCTGAGATATAATAATACGTCTTTTTTAAGAAATTAGATGTTTTGGATGGAAGTCCTTCAGCTGTACAAGATTCACTTTCCTTTATTTATATTATGTATATACAGGAAGCATTAAGACACAAATTGAATAAATATACATAATAGATCTAACACAAATAGACCATCATCAGCCATCATTACTAATAAATAATTAGCATACTTTGGTCTGTTAGTGTGATTACTTGCAAGTTCAGTCCAGTCTCTCTGCACTGGAGTCCCTTTGCAAAGCATCATGGGAGCAGCTGCATCTGCTGAATAAAGAAGGCATGAAGAAGGGAGCAGGACGAGGAGAAGGGGATGACCAGCGAGGCATTAGCGAGGCGTGCCTCTACCAGAGATTGCCACCGTTCCTGAAGGAGTGCAATGAAAGGCTGAAAGTGCTTAGAGCTGTCCATCGGCGAGTCATCAACAGGTAGCCCTAATGATACAAAAAATATTTTTCAGACATGATTTAAAAAAATAATTTGGCTCAATTTCTCTAGATAATTTTAGAAATCATAATTAAAAAAAATAAAATCATATTTATTTAAAAAAATGTCATCCCAGCTGCTATGAAGATATCCCCATCTGCACATTGTGTGTTTTCATAATCTTATATTTAAAGGGGTCATGACATTTTTAAAAAAAATTATCCTCCCTGAGGTGTAATTATAATATTTCTTATATAATATTTTTTTTTGTACAAAAAAACATACAATATGTAGTAATTTATGACATTTTCCCACCCTGTCTCTGACCCTCCGACTGAAAAGATCGTTTTTTGTGTACTTTACCTTTAAGACTGCTATGATTGGCTAACATCTTTGCCTATGAATTTATTATCATTTATTAGCTTTATATTTATTAGCTATGAAACTTGCAGGACGCTTTAATGGTACAATGACCTCTTATATGTCAAAAGATCAAGGAAAATTTGATTTCTCATTAAGATGAAGATACATTGGGTATTTTGAAACTGTAATGTATAAGGTCAAAATAAACCTGCCTAGTCACTGATGAGACATCTATTGCTAAAATCAATCTCTCTCTCTCTCTCTCTCTCTCTCTCTCTCTTACAGATTTCACTCATTCCTCTTGTACTTGGGCTACTCACGCTCCATGGTAAGGGAGACGACTGCAGATGCGTTCTGCAAAACCGTCAGCGACTTTGCTCTGGAGTATAGAACTGCTCATCATGCCATTCTCCAGCAGAGAGAGAGGGAACGAGAACGAGAGGAAAGAGAGAAAGAAGAAAAAATACGAAAAACGTCCACTTCTACAGCCAAAGCTAAGGCTGCAGAAAGCCCGGCTCAAGTGAGAAGGAGTTCTGTTTTATCCCTCCTGACCCCAGAGTCAATGAGAATACCTTCTTGTCCTTGTGCGCCAGCAAGCCGTGACCTTTCAGCAAAGTCACATAGTGACATATGATGCAGTAGCAACACTGCTCTCATATACACGCCATCTTTCCCTTTTGAAATGTCGATTTGTACACATGTCACAAATTCTGTGTTCGAGGCGAAGTTGCATCTTGTAATTCTTCGGCTACAAATGGTAAACATCACCGAAAACACCGCCTCAACTTACAAATTCGACACATCGACTTGCCGAAGTCTTTTCAACAACCATGTACGTAGTCTTCTCCTTCCCTGTTCATGGAGTGACGTCAAATCAACATGGCTTTGCACACTGTGAACTTCTCTACTTTTAAATTAGTTTATAGCAGCATTGGCTTTATATCAGTTCACATACAGAAGCAGTACTTGGTTAAATCTATTACACTGACCGTGCTAATAGCTGTTTTGAAAAGGTACTCATCAACATTAGAGTTTTCACTAACGTTAGCCGGCTAGCTTGTTGCTAAGCTATTTGCTACTGTTACGATTTTTGTTACTGTTACTGTTAAGCTGTTGTTGCTGTGCTGCAATTTCAGTACAAAATGTTGCATGAATGTTTGAGGTTCACTGTATTAGAACAGAACGCATCTGTTCTTCGCATGTTGAATGCGCTGCGGTAGGAAATGACGTTATAATTATCATTTGCAAGGCACCAGGAATGCAGCAAAATCCTCCTCCTCGCTCATTATTGCAGGTGTGCAAGCATGCTATGACCACTGCTGGGTCCAGAAGATACTTCCAAGCCGATAATGTTCTAGTAGTAGTGCTCAACTCTGAAATTTGGTCTGAGTCAGTCCCTGCTAGCTCGCCGGTGCCACTAACAGGCTGTAAATTAGCCTCGGTGGCCACTCTTAAAATGGTGGTGGCTTGAGTTAGGTGGTGCTAGGCAACCCACAGCACTTTTGCACTATTCCCTTAGTGCCTAGAAGTCAAGACAAGCATTTTATTGAGAGATTTAAAGGTGGATTTGGACAGACAGCTTACCTGCCCCTGAACTCCATGCTTTGTGTTCTAGTTAACATAATGGATCACGAGCAGGTTGATCTGCACCACTTGCCTGCTGATTAAGTTTCAGACTCAACCCAACCCAGTTCTGTGTCAAAGGCCCACAGGATGCCCAGCTCCTACCGTTACATGCCACTCTACAAAAACTGTATCCACCTCATGGTCATTACTTAGAGGTGAACTGCTCCAGGAAATCTGTCCTGCTGCTATTAGGCCATCACTGTGCACTCTCTCCAGGTTCACCATCAGGGGTTCTTGTTTTTTGTCATTTAGAACCGGCACTGACCTGGCAAGAATGTTCCGGGGAAAAACGGCTTGTATGACAGTGGCATTATTGGAAACAATGCATTACTACGTGACTTTGCTGGATGGACAGAGCATGCATATCCATGTGCACAAGAAGGTACCCTGCTGAAAAAAAAACAAGATTTTAATGGTTATAATGGGAATTGTATTGGTTTTAATGGAAACTGTAATGGTCCCTGTGGGTCTCTACTGGTAATTTGTTGCCTTCTATTGGTGGCATGTTATGTCTAGTGGATAACATTCTTCTTCTTCTTCTTTTCCTTTCGGCTGTTCCCTTCAGGGGTCGCCACAGCGAATCATCTGCCTCCATCTAGCCCTATCCCCTGCATCCTCTTCTCTCAGACCGACTACCTTCATGTCCTCCTTCACTACATCCATAAACCTCC
The DNA here is from genome assembly GCA_023630585.1 of Cranoglanis bouderius. Taxonomy (NCBI): domain Eukaryota; kingdom Metazoa; phylum Chordata; class Actinopteri; order Siluriformes; family Cranoglanididae; genus Cranoglanis; species Cranoglanis bouderius. The sequence continues at coordinate 29,456,688 of CM042535.1, read as the reverse complement.
TCTTTGGTCTTCCTCTCGGCCTCCTGCCTGGCAGCTCTAACCTCAGCATCCTTTTACTGATATATTCACTCTCCCTCCTCTGGACATGTCCAAACCATCTCAACCTGGCCTCTCTAACTTTGTCTCCAAAACATCTCACATGTGCTGTCCCTCTGATGTACTCATTCCTGATCCTATCCATCCTCGTCACTCCCAAAGAGAACCTCAACATCTTCAGCTCTGCTACCGCTAACTCTTCCTCCTGTCTTTTCCTCAGTGCAACTGTCTCCAAACCATACAACATCGCTGGTCTCACTACTGTCCTGTACACCTTTCCTTTCATTCTTGCTGGTACTCTTTTATCACACAACAGACCTGACACTTTTCTCCACCCATTCCAACCTGCCTGCACACGCTTCTTCACCTCTTTTCCACACTCCCCGTTGCTATGGACTGTTGACCCTAAGTACTTAAAATCCTGCACCTTCTTTACCTCTTCTCCCTGTAACCTCACTGTTCCACTTGGATCCCTCTCATTCACACACATGTATTCTGTCTTGCTGCGACTAACCTTCATTCCTCTTCTCTCCAGAGCAAACCTCCACCCCTCTAGAGTTTCCTCCACCTGCTCCCTGCTCTCACTACAGATCACAATGTCATCCGCAAACATCATAGTCCATGGAGATTCCTGTCTGACCTCATCTGTCAGCCTGTCCATCACCACCGCAAACAAGAAGGGGCTCAGAGCCGATCCTTGATGCAGTCCCACCTTCACCGTGAACTCCTCTGTCACACCTACCACACACCTTACCACTGTCCTACTGCTCTCATACATATCCTGCACCACTCTAACATACTTCTCTGCCACTCCAGACCTCCTCATACAATACCACAGCTCCTCTCTTGGCACCCTGTCATACGCTTTCTCTAAATCTACAAAGCAACATTACGGACCTATAATGGTAATGGTTTTAATGGTTAGCTGATGGTTTATAATAGTTTTTGTAGTTGAAACCATTAGAATTTCTGTGATGGTTTCTATTGTTGTTTTTTTTTCCTTTTCAGCAGGGTATCCTGTTTATTCTCATTGCCTCTTGTGGTAACGAGTAAAATTTAAGTTCCTAATTCGATTTCATTTCAAACATTCAAACGTACTATAGTCTACTTTCAAATTGTTAGGCATTTATAGCATTTAAAACTAAATTATTGAAACTGAAGTCTTTCTTATAGGCAACAACTAACTCTCTCTCTCTTTTTAGGATTGCATGGAGCAGTCAATGCTAGAGGAGGTGCTGAACACACCCACATCACCCTCTTGTTTTGATCTCAGTCTCCCACGACACCGCAGCAGGACACCAAATGCCAGAGGTATTACCTACACACACCTACACACAGAGACAAAGACAGTCACATTTCTGTGTATCCAATGGAATCAGAAAAAAAAAATCACTAACATTGAGAGGTCATTTCTTGCAGGTTGCTTTCCACGAAGACTGAAGTGGTAAAAGAAACTGTTCAACCTCCTTCTGATAATACACAGCCAATGTCTATGTTGTCTAAAGACCTTCAAACTAGTTCAAACAAACCTGTTGAGAAATACTTGAAACTGAAACATTCATTCACAGTAAAGCTACTTTTTTTTTTATTCCACTCGTATGTATCTGCTCAAATATAAATAAATGTTTTCACCTGTAAACTGTCCATCTTCCATCTTCAGTTTGATCAGAATCAGAATTAAACACAGATACTTACAGCAAAGTGTATGGGGAACTTCTGTTAGAGCCGCTGTCAACGTTTTGCATTCAAAATTCAAAAGCAAATATAATATTTCTAGATTTGAAATTACTTTTCTAATACATAAATGCAATTTCTGTGGCTCACAGTAAATTTTCAACTCAGTAATGACATTTGCATTTACGATTTTGTACACAATAACTGACATTTCATTTACACATGACCTTGAATGTTGACAAATGGATTTATTTAAAGTTACAGTGCATAGGGTTTTTGGTTAAACAGAACAAAACAAAAACATTATTATTGAGTCAGGGGAAAAGAAGTACTCTATAATATGATATTCATGAGTGCTGTGAGTTGCCTTGACAATCCTGTAATAGTGATTCACAGTCATCACTGTGTCTGGGGTGTTGAGGTGAAATTTGCGGGGAAACTCGTATGCCTACATCATACGCCAGCTCAGTAAATGAGTAAATATTAGCAGAGGTGATAAAATCCTAGTAGGGAGAAGGAAAAAACAGAATTTCACCACAAAAACCCATAGTGTGTGTCAGTGGATGGGATGACTCCATGCTAACAGCAATGATAAAACATGTACATGGTTGAACTGATTTTAACCTGCAAACTGCTGATCAAAAATATTACGTTTTGATTTATAAGCATCCAAGCACACATTGGTGTGCAGACCTTAGACACAACTAAAGACATGTGCTAGTCGGAAGTTGTCTGAGAGTTATGCACATGAGGTGGACTTCAAGTAATACAGATACGTGTCTCAGTAGATGCACACCGATGTTTTTTCAGCTCTTGAAACAGCAAATCAGAGTAACAGCATATTGAAATGCTGGACTCATTTGCACGATACCCAATAAAGTTTGAGATACACCACTATCTGAACAATCTTGACAGTAGCTAGATAAATATCTAGATAAATATAAAAAGTTTAGAGAGAGCCTTTTTTCAGCTGTGTAGGATTATTGACCACTGACCTCACCCATGCATGTCCACTTTATTGAGTATGATATAATTGAAAATGAGATCCTATGTGTTCGTGGAATTATGATGTACTTATCTGATGAGAGGTCGAGATAGTCAGATGCACCAGTGGTGACAGTGTGGTAGGCTTATAATGAATTTTAAATATTACCCTACTTAAAATGATATTTCTTACACCCAACGGTGTATAAAGACAGAATTGCGTTTTCCATCCATCTGAGGAAGAACCATTGAACAGTACCCCTCTTGGTAAAACACTTCTCTGAGAAGTGCCTGTTATTTAGCCACCCTTTTGGACTCTATTCAAAATTTTTCCAAACAAGGGCATGACTGGAAATGGGGATAGTGTGAAGGATGATGCACAGCCATAAATGCACCAATGACCCTTATAGCAAGACCCACCCCCAGGGGGATGAACACAAGATTAGCACGGGTATGGCTTGTCAAAAAATAAATAAATACATACATGAATAAATAATTTTCCCCAAAAGTTAAACCATAAAATTAAAACAATGATATCTCCAAAACTATTTTTTTTAAAATAATAATTCCTAGATATACTATGGTATTGGTGTCCATGACACTAAGGAGCAAGGCCAAAATGCTGTGAAACACCGATTTTGATTTCACAGGCACCCATTTTCAAACCAATGTATGTTTTGGGATGTACAGTGGGTATAGAAAAGAATCACCCCCCTTTAAAATCGCATTTTGTTGTTTTTCAGCCTGAAAAGAAGACGGACACCGTTTTTGTTTTATCCAGCTGTATTTACTCAGTGCAACTTATTACATCTAAGTGAATGATATAACACCAACATGTCAAAAAAAAATTTTTTTTTAATTAAAAACCACAATCACTGAGTTGGAAAAAGGATCACCCCCCTCCTAAAAATGAATTGTAAACTCAGTAAGGAGTAGCTAATCACCTTCTCAATGGTACACAGAGCCATTTGACTTTCAACTGTGATCAGCTGTGGTCATTTTGATTAGCTCAGCATGAAAAGAGCTTTCCTGGAGCATTCTGTAGTGCAACTGAAGCAAACAATCAACTATGGGTGGCAAAGCATTGTCAAAAAATCTCCGGGATAAAGTTGTGGACAGGCACAAGTCAGGAGATGGATACAAAAAAATTTCAAAGGCTTTATCAATGCCTAGAAGCACAGTGAAGTCTATTATTAAGAAGTATTTGGTACAACACAGACCCTCCCTGGATCAGGACGTCGCTCCAAACTGGATGAAAGAGCCAGGAGGAAACTGGTCAGAGAGGCTACCAAGAGGCCTACAGCAACTCTGAAGCAGTTGCAGGAATTTATGATGAAGAGTGGTCATTGTGTGCATGTGCCAACAATATCACAAATTCTCCACAAATGTGGCTTGTATGGGAGGGTTGCAAGAAAAAAGCCACCCACGACTAAGCTTTGCCAAAACGCATCTTGAAGATTCTGAGGCTACATGGAAAAAGGTGTTATGGTCAGATGAGACTAAAATTGAATTATTTGGCCTCAACATCAAATGATATGTCTGGCTGAAATCCAATACAGCTCACCATCTAAATAACACCATTCCTACAGTAAAGCATGGAGGTGGTAGTATCCTGTTATGGGGGTGTTTCTCTGCAGCAGGGACTGGAGCACTTGTCAGGATAGAAGGAAAATGGATGGGGCAAAAAAAAAATCTGCTGCCCTCTGCCAGAAAATTGTCAATGGGAAGAAGTTTTACCTTCCAACATGACAATGACCCAAAGCACACAGCAAAACTGACCACACAGTGGTTGAAGGAGAAAAAGGTGAATATCCTTGCATGGCCTAGTCAGAGCCCAGACTTAAACCCCATTGAAAATATGTGGAATGACTTGAAGACTGTAGTCCACAAACGGTCACTATCAAATTTAACTGAACTTGAGCAGTTCTGCAAAGAAGAGTGGGCAAATATTGCAAAGTCTAGATGTGCACAGTTAGTAGAGACATATCCCAACAGACTAAAGGCTGTAATTAAAAAATGAAGGCAAATTAAAGCAAGGGGGGTGATCCTTTTTCCAACTCACTGATCCTGTTTTTTTTTTTTTTTTTTACATTTTTTTTTCACATTTTTTTTTCTGACATGTTGGTGTTATTGGGTAATATTCTAACGCACTACGCCCCCTGGAGGCTGCACAGTCTAAATGCGCTTCGTGTTTGCGCATGCGCACGGCGCCATTTCGTGCCCTCGCCTGTTGTTGCAGTGTGAGCGAGCAGACATCCACTCTGTCTTCAAACAGTACTGCGTCGAATTTTAATCATTTTTAATCTTAAGCTCCCGGTGAGTATTTTGATTCGAGAGATTTTTGTGATTTTTTGCCTGACTATGAACTTATCTTTGGAGCATATTTTTATTTTTTTTTATTTTTAGCATTTTTCTGGCTGGTTTGGTGGCGTACATTTTGTGATGCAGAGGTAGAACAGCCTGCGAAAGAATTGCTTTGACATGGCGACTTTTTTTTTTTTTTTTTTTGGTTTTGTTTTTCGATATTTTTTTCACAGAGTAACTTTTTCGCAAGACTACTTCCCCATAGATCAGATGTGTTTGTGACGGATCGTGTATTTTTGAAGGTGAACGTAGGCTAAGCATGGACGGGCTCGGTTGTGTTTTCCAAGATGGTCGGTTTCCTCCTCCATGTCTGGAATTAAGAGTCTTAAAAGCGATTTTTTTAAAGCTTGAACTTTAAGTATTTTTTACCTCCGACATAGCCTACATAGTCTGTTTTTAATTTGGACATGTCCCGGTGTGATTTGTTTTTAATATATTGCTAATTTTTGGAGGCTCATTGGTGCACTTCGATCCGTTTGGATTTACGTTACTGTGCAATTAAGTCTTTTTTTTTTTTTTTTTTTTTTTTTTTTGTCACTGATTTTTGAATGACGTTTGCGGGACGAATGATTTTTAAACGGACTGCAGGAGAATAACGTTGTGTTTGCACGGACATGATAAATTCAGTGATCACGCGTTTCTCCATTGTTGAAATCAATAACTGCAGCGTTGATGATTAAAACCAAATAAACGAGAATTGTATCAATATCCAGGAAGATTTCTTATTGCTTTCAGTGAATGAAAATATTGAGGGGGGGAAAAATGACGCTTGTCGTTAGGGATTTTTGCACATTTGCTATTCAGTGAGTTTTATAGCCTATAATTATATTGTCCTGTGTTCAATACTGTTTTAAAACACTCCCATTGAATTCCTCTCACTGTTTTGAAGTGTCCATTGCTTACGTGACGACTGAGCTCTTCCAAAATGGCGGAGGATGGCGTACGACTAGCTAACAAGCTATCAGGGGGGAAAAACACTTTCTAATAGAACTAATGGTTATCATTAACCGTTAAAACAATTATATACAAATTGGAAAATGGTTAATGGAAACTATTAAGCCAACTAAGGAGGCAATGTTAAAAAATTTGAACACAGTCGAGATTTCACAAATCATAATAAAGCCGACGACAGAGGACACAAAATGAAATGTCATTTGATGTATTTAAGGTGTTTAGAGTTCCAGGTTCTCGGACTTAAGGTTTTTAAGCAATATTTCCAGCACAAAAAGACCTAAAACCAAGCCCAAACATTTCAGGCATTTTTCTCAGCATAGGAAACCAGTTCACTGTGGTGCGCACGCATTTCTGATTTGCCGTTCCCCCATCTCTCAATCTTTGCAGTATATCTCACAGCAAAAATACACTCCTGGGCAAAAATATTAAGCTTTTAATTGTCTTAACAAATCGTTGGTCAGTAAATTAGCAGAAATTCAAACAAATAGATAAAGTAAGTTAGTATGGAATAACTTTTCCCTTTGAATTCTTTAAATGTTTAAGTCTTGTGGGTAAACTTGCACACAGCATTTTTTTTTTTAAACTTTATTTGAATTTTGTATGCCCAGACGTGTAGGTTTTACATCAAACATTTTAATAATTATCATGATTTTACCTTTGCGTACAAGAAGACTATATAAGTGACTAGCATTTCTAGCTTTTCCACAAACAATTCACTGCAGCAAACGTAAATGAGCAAATGGTGGCACAGGAGTGCATTTGTTTAATTCTTGCAAATTTTCCGACCAATGATTTGTTGTTAAAACCACTAAAAGCTTAATATTGTACCATGTAGGGCTTGGCCCATTTTTTTTTTTTTTTTTTTTGCCCAGTCGTGTAGGTCTGTACATTGTAGATACACTGTTTGCACGTACACTTTCTCTTTGTTTACCGTAGCCTGTGGTTGAGGAATTATAGTCAAATGAATTAGGAATTATAGATTTAATTGTGAATATTTGGCTTAAAACAAGATCTAGCTACAGGCTAATTTTTAAACTAGCCAACACCACCCCCTGTCCCTGTTGTCGTAGTAAATTATTGATGTTTAATAATTAAATAAATAAGCCTAGTTCGAGAGACCCACACCGACATCCACACCCCTCTCTCATCCAAGCGGATCAAACTATCACATTTACTAATTACTCACCTGTTGCTCGTTACCTCCTTAGTTTCCTGTAAATGTTCCTCCGTTTGTAACTCATACTGCTGCGCAGGATTATATAATAGATTATAAGAACATGACAAGGAAATCTGCTCCATATGCCAACATAGTAGGTGCACAGCTACTTAAATATATTTGCCAAACTGTCATGAGGGCATTAATACAACGGTCTGGATGTAAAGTGGCCAAAAACCAAAAGGATGTGACCTCGCATTGCTAAGTCTTTGTTGTGTAATTACAGCGATCTGCCAGCTATAATTACAAATCTGTGATTTGAAATAAAGCTCACAGTGTACAGAAAATGTAGTTTTGTGATTCCAGTGGATTTCTATGGAGTCTATACTTTGTGTATGCGAGCAATAGGGGGGGGGAAATAGACACAAAAACGTAAAACAAGGGCAGGCACGAGTTTGACACACATATGATGCACCTTTGATGCCTGTGAATTAGCTGGTCTGCTGTGAATTAGCCTTTATTTATCCTACAGCTCGTCAACCCAGTTCTATAATTAGTTTCTTACTAATAGTTGTAGCTTCTGTGGCAAATTTGCTATAGACTGCAAAAGAATATTGGACTTCTGAATTTCTCTTTTTCTACCATTTTCTTCTGAATGGTTTGAGTTTGGCTTGTCGATATTTGAAATGGGTGATGTTGGGACAACCTTAGTAGCAATTTGAATTTGGTTACATCAGCTCTCTCTTAACCGTTACCCAAACTGCTTAGCCTGTTTTCCAAATTAGCATTTTATATACACCATTGTAGTGTAGTAGTCTATCGTTGGTAATGGTGAATAGCTCTGCCTCACTATTTTTTGTTTAAAAATGCAAACCGTGATAATAGTAGAGTGGCTGCACAACTAATGGTTGTTCTTACCATACCAGTTGTATCTTTTTCTTATTTTTGTTTGTACAGTTATAGTGGTTTGAAGCACTTTTATGGAACAACGTATTACAAATTACCCAAACTCGAATGCAACATGACAGAGCAAAATACTAAACACTCTGGAAAAAAGTAGAGAACGTGATTATTATTGCTGTATCCCAATCAGTCCCTCTAGGATTTTGTGATCGTGGATTTTTCAAAATTACAGCAGATTTGGGCCAAGACTGATTGCGCCATGTGATGTCGTGACGACGCGCATTCAGCCAAAGCCCTTTTCAATTCACATGCATTGAACATGAGTACAGCTAAAAGGTTTCATTTACCAACAAACATCACTGCGAAAGACAATTTCGTGCAATTGCGATTTCACCAATTCAAGTAGTTTTCTGCAAAAAAATCTGCAAATTGCATCACAAATTTTGAAAAAAGCAGCAGCAAAATCAAGCATTTTTGGCCGCAACAATCACAAAAAAAATCTACAAAATCCTGTATGGACTGCCTATGGACTATATTACCCCATAGTGTGGTGCTACTTCTAATCATAGGCTCATAATATTGAAATGTTTTGCATTGAAATACTGTCTTTTCACATATCACATGTCAAGCACCTCAAATACATCACAACATAGTTGTTGTCTTCAAATTTTAGTTCTTCAGCATTTAGTACTTGGCAATAAACTAACTCGAGACATGACCTGTGGCAGTGTTCACACTCCCAACACAGCGCTGTCATATCAAACTAATTTTCTTCATTAATCATGAACCATCAATAAATAATAATGAATTAGACTGAATCACAGAGTTTACCTCGTGTATACTCATACTCAGACCTTCAGAGCATCCAGTTATGACTTTTATAGTCAATTGTTCCCCATCTGATTCTCTCTTGTGTTTTGTTTCTCCCCTTTATCACTGATGCAGGTGTCTTACACAGCGTCAGTTTGTAAGTTTTTATCTCTGTTCACCTCCTGCAATTACAAATTACTAATTGTGTCCTCTAGTTTGTCTGTGAGCTTCTTCCTGTAGTACATATCAATAGGCTGTGCAGTGACCTTAAACACCCGTACTTCCCACCACCCCATCAATGAACCCAAGGTTGTAGAAGAATAGTTATTCAAAAATAATTAATGCCACCTAGTATTGAATGATAGAGATGTTAAATTTAGAAAATGATTCAAGATTCCTGAATCAAGCAATAAAAAAGAATATATGATATAGCTAATATTTAACTTGTTGAGCCTTGTATCAGCTATTAACAAGTTTTTTTTTCTTATTTAATTTTTTTATATGATACACAATAAGCCAAATTACAAATATAGTAATAGTTGTTTTGTTTTGTTTTGTTTTTTCCATGTATAACATATCATGTATAATGTCATTTTTAAAGTTAATACAAGAACTGAACAAGGTAGGCTATGTGTCCTGAAAGTAACATGCAAGTAGTTTTCAGTTTGCAGTAGCTACTTTTCCCCCCACCATTATTCCTTATGTAGTGAGCAAATGTAGGGACTAGGAAGCCTAATTATGCAAATTACTTATATATTGGTCCCAGACAGCATAAGAAATGTGACATTTAGATATCTGCAACAGGAAAACCTTACTTTGAGTAAATGAATAAAAAACTAATCTGAAACTTTTTTTTTCATAGCAGTGGTATGGTTAAATTTTATATCACGGTATATTTTAAAATTATAATGGAATGATGTGATGTCCCTTCAGTTTCACAATATTTACAGTGGTGCTTGGAAGTTTGTGAACCCTTTAGAATTTTCTAAAGTCCTAAAAGTGGAAAAAGAGAACCCAATTAAACAAATGAGAAGAAAATATTATACTTGCTCATTTATTTACTGAGGAAAATGATCCAATTATCTGTGAGTGGCAAAAGTATGTGACCCTCTAGGATTAGTGGTTAATTTGTAGGTGAAATTAAAGACAGGTGATTTCAGTCAATGGGATGACGATCAGGTGTGAGTGAGCGCCCTGGTATTTAATGAACGGGGATCTATCAGAGTCCGATCTTCACAAATGTTTGTAGAAGTGTATCATGGCACGAGCAAAGGAGATTTTTGAGGACCTCAGAAAAAGAGTTGATGCTCATCATGCTTGAAAAAATTTGCACTCCACCAATCTACAGTCCAACAGATTGTTTACAAATGGAGGAAATTCAAGACTATTGCTACCCTCCCCAGGAGTGGTCGACCAACAAAGTTTATTCCAAGAGCAAGACGTGTAATAGTCTGTGAGGTCACAAAGGAACCCAGGGTAACTTCTAAGCAATGAAAGGCCACATTGGCTAATGTTAATGTCCATGAGTCCACCATCAGGTGTACACTGAACAACAATGGTGTGCATGGCAGGGTTGCAAGGAGAAAGCCACTGCTCTCCAAAAAGAACATTGCTGCCCGTCTGCAGTTTGCTAAAGATCACGTGGACAAGCAAGAAGACTATTGGAAAAATGTTTTATGCATGGATGAGACCAAAACAGAACTTTTTGGATTAAATGAGAAGTGTTTGGAGAAACGAAAACACTGCATTCCAGCATAAGAACTTTATGCCATCTGTGAAACATGCTGGTGGTAGTATCATGGTTTGGGCCTGTTTTGTTGCATCTGAGCCTGGATGATTTGCCATCATTTATGGAACAGTGAATTCTCAAGTATACCAGCGAATTCTAACAGAAACTGTCAGGACATCTGTTCATGAACTGAATCTCAAGAGAAAGTGGGTCATGCAGTAAGACAACGACCCTAAGCACACAAGTCGTTCTACCAAAGAATGGTTAAAGAAGAATAAAGTTAATGTTTTGGAATGGCCAAGTCAAAGTCCTGACCTTAATCCAATAGAAGTGTTACTGAAGGACCTGAAGCAAGCAGTTCATGTGAGGAAACCTACCAACATCCCAGAGTTGAAGCTGTTCTGTACTGAGGAATGGGCTAAAATTCCTCCAAGCAGATGTGTAGGACTGATCAACAGTTACTGGAAACATTTAGTTGCAATTATTGCTGCACAAAGCGGTCACACCAGATACTGAAAGCAAAGGTTCTTTTTATCTACTTTTAGGACTTGTGTAAAAATCTGATCATGTTTTAGGTCATATTTATGCAGGAATATAGAAAATTCACAAACTTTCAAGCAGATGAAAATAAATGGGTACATTTCTGAACACTGCACATTTTAAAAATTAGACTGACTATATACTATACTATACTATAATAAATAAATAGTTATAAATAGAAAATATTAAAATATAACATAAAATATGAATATAAAATTAAATAGCATGTTGTATTTTTTAACAAACACTAACACATGAAAACTAATAACACAAAAGTCAAGTTAAATAAAATTCCTCACAATTGCATTGTGATGCGTAACCATAATACTTTGCTTATAGTTATCTATAAATAAAACAGTAAAGTGGTGATAATTTGTGTTGCACTTGTGCGTCATGTTCCACTATTGGCATAGTTCTCTGTTCAATCAGCTTTAAACATTGTTTTTGTAGTCAACCTTTAAAAAAAAAAAACAAAAAAAAAACCTGAGACGGTAAATAAAATAAATCTATGAATGTGTCCCTGTTCAGACCCAACCTCTCTAGTCCTCAGTTGATGAGCTGGTTTGTGTTTAGAAATTAGAGTTGTTGAAATATGGCCAGTTTTAAAAAAAAAATTATTTTCTTGGCCTTGCTGCAGTATTTTGTAAGTGCTTGTTACTTTGCTGGGCCTGCATCTGGACTGCGATCTGCTAGTTGACGACTCATTTTCTTTGTTGGATTAAAAAAGTTTTTTTTTTTTTTTTGCAATACAAATGCATAGTGCATCGCCACTCAATGTTTTTTTTTGTTGTCTATGGTGTATATGTATATATGTCTGTGTGTGTGTGTGTGTGTATGTATATATGTATGTATGTATATATGTACAGTATCTCACAAAAGTGAGTACACCCCTCACATTTTTGTAAATATTTTATTATATCTTTTCATGGGACAACACTGACGAAATGGCACTTTGCTACAATGTAAAGTAGTGAGTGTACAGCTTGTATAACAGTGTAAATTTGCTGTCCCCTCAAAATAACTCAACACAGAGCCATTAATGTCTAAACCGCTGGCAACAAAAGTGAGTACACCCCTATGTGAAAATGTCCAAATTGGGCCCGATTAGCCATTTTCCCTCCCCGATGTCATGTGACTTGTTAGTGTTACAAGGTCTCAGGTGTGAATGGGGAGCAGATGTGTCAAGTTTGGTGTTATCGCTCCCACACTCTCTCATACTGGTCACTGGAAGTTCAACATGGCACCTCATGGCAAAGAACTCTCTGAGGAGCTGAAAAAAAGAATTGGTGCTCTACATAAAGATGGCCTAGGCTATAAGAAGATTGCCAACACCCTGAAACTGAGCTGCAGCATGGTGGCCAAGACCATACAGCGGTTTAACAGGACAGGTTCCACTCAGAACAGACCTCGCCATGGTCGACCAAAGAAGTTGAGTACACGTGCTCAGCATCATATCCAGAGGTTGGCTTTGCAGAATAGATGTATGAGTGCTGCCAGCATTGCTGCAGAGGTTGAAGGGGTGGGGGGTCAGCCTGTCAGTGCTCAGACCATACGCCACACATTGCATCAAATTGGTCTGCATGGCTGTCATCCCAGAAGGAAGCCTCTTCTAAAGATGATGCACAAGAAAGCCCACAAACAGTTTGCTGAAGACAAGCAGACTAAGGACATGGATTACTGGAACCATGTCCTATGGTCAGATGAGACCAAGATAAACTTATTTGGTTCAGATGGTGTCAAGCGTGTGTGGCGGCAACCAGGTGAGGAGTACAAAGACAAGTGTGTCAAGTGACAGACAAGCATGGTGGTGGGAGTGTCATGGTCTGGGGCTGCATGAGTGCTGCCGGCCCTGGGGAGTGTACTGTGACATGTACTGTGACATACTGAAGCAGAGCATGATCCCCTCCCTTCGGAAACTGGGCCGCAGGGCAGTATTTCAACATGATAACGACCCCAAACACACCTCCAAGACGACCACTGCCTTGCTAAAGAAGCTGAGGGTAAAGGTGATGGACTGGCCAAGCAAGTCTCCAGACCTAAACCCTATTGAGCATCTGTGGGGCATCCTCAAACGGAAGGTGGAGGAGCGCAAGGTCTCTAACATCCACCAGCTCTGTGATGTCATCATGGAGGAGTGGAACAGGACTCCAGTGGCAACGTGTGAAGCTCTGGTGAACTCCATGCCCAACAGGGTTAAGGCAGTGCTGGAAAATAATGGTGGCCACACAAAATATTGACACTTTGGGCCCAATTTGGACATTTTCACTTAGGGATGTACTCACTTTTGTTGCCAGCGGTTTAGACATTAATGGCTGTGTGTTGAGTTATTTTGAGGGGACAGCAAATTTACACTGTTATACAAGCTGTACACTCACTACTTTACATTGTAGCAAAGTGTCATTTCGTCAGTGTTGTCCCATGAAAAGATATAATAAAATATTTACAAATGTGAGGGGTGCACTCACTTTTGTGATATACTGTGTGTGTGTGTGTGTGTGTGTGTGTGTGTGTGTGTGTGTGTGTGTGTGTGTGTGTGTGTGTGTGTGTGTGTGTGTGTGTGTGTATATATATATATATATATATATATATATATATATATATATATATATATATATATATAATTCTAGACTTACAGTAAATCTTATGTAATTAAAACTTGGATGTCTGTATACATTGAGATGGCCTCTAATGTATATTTTTCATCAGAGATGAAAGATATTACTATAGACATTTTTAAATAAATAAAATGCATAAGCATATGTAAAAGTCTGAATGTTTTGTCAATAATGGGGAATCCTTGAAGAGACAACCGTGATGCATCTAAGAATAGATTATTTTTCCTATCTTTGATATTTAGTGTGTGGTTGCATCATATATTGTGTTGCTTTTATCCAAGCTGATCAATTGCTATAAGTATCAGCACATGACTATTTACAAAATAGCAATAGCATTGCCTAAAGAATTTGGCCTAAAAATTTCCCGACACTTGACAGTGAAGAAACAGTGCCAGTGAATATCTAATGGCAGGTAGCTCTTCTGGAGGAACAGCACCATATATGATGCAGCGTGTGTACTACAGTTGGGTGACTTGGCTGTTCTGTTTTAATTTGACTTAGATTATATTTAGGATGTTCACACTTTGTTCCAATATTGCTTTTAATATGCCCTCATTGATGTTGCTTTATGACTCATGTATCACCCCCTACATCACATGGAGGAGGCAGAATGCATGTTGTCTTGAGCAAGAACAATGGGTTCAGAGAATCCCTTGCCAATTTATAGTATATGATATTTTTAATATGGTTGTATCTCTAACCAGCTAGCTTTTACATAGCGAGGGCATGTCAAAGCCACTGTTGGTACACAGCCAGAAAAGATCTACAGTAGCCTAAACTCATCAATTTTCTGTCCCTTTTTCATTCACACAACAGTAGTCATTGCTTCATTCTGCCACTGGGTGGTGGTAGTGCTGCCTGTATCTGGGTTGTTGGTGTGACCTTGCAAAGGGGGGAGGGGGGTGGTGTTAACATGTCACTGCCACTCAGTGCGTGAAGGTGAACACCCACCTCCCTTTTACCCTGAATGCACTGCTGAGCAACAGCTCACCAGTGGACCAATAATGACCCCTCTTTTCTCCAACAGAATCAGGCAGACAGACGACTCGACCCGAATAACACAGAATGGAGTGAGTGATTATTCCCCCTCCCCCTCTGTATACTGAATTGCATACAAATACTGTATATAAAACCCTAAATGCATTCTAATGTATAGAGCATCCCACACACTCCCTGTAGATTTAAGGATCATTTGCACTTTATTCACACACAAAGCACTGCAATAAAACAAATACCATAGTGTTTTTAATTCATTTACTGTTAGACATGGATTGTTCAGCCCATCCCTGTTCAATATCTTTAACTACTGAAACAATAACGTATTAGAACGAGCACGTTCCATTGTCCGGGCTGCTGTTGTAGAAAATTAATCAACACTTTCTGAGCAGTCAGATTTGAGAATTCAACAGCACTGTGGTATAAGCAAAAAATATTTATCTCAAAGGTTGCAACACTGGGTTGTATAGATATATAAAGATAAAATATACTTTTCTGAGATAATCTGGATGTCAGTATCTTTATAACACTGACTGATTCAATTGTTGACAAGGAACCAATCATATATTAGAATAACATTTTTTTTCTACCGAATATTGAGAAATTCAATAAAAGTTGTCATTAATCTCTTTAGTGTTTCACAGTTTTGGTTAACACGTGGCATTTTTTTTTTGCTGGGGCGCTAGTAGCAACCCTAAATACAGCCCCTCCAGGATTTTGCGATCGCAGAACTTGACGCAAAAATCAAGAAAACCCTACAATATTCGCAGGAGCTTGCGATTTCTCAAAATTACCTCAGATTTTCTGCAGATTTGGGCCAAGACATTATCACAACGTGCCATGTGACATCACAACGTGCATTCAGCCAAAGCCCCCTTTGATTCAAGCGCGTCGAACACGAATACAGCTAAATGTATTCTAACAAACATCACTGCAAAAGACCGTGCAAAACAGTTTCATGCAATTGCAATTTCGCCAAGTAGTTTTCCGCAAAAAAATTGAAAAGGCTGCAGCAAAATCAAGCATTTTTGGCTGCAACAATCACAAAAAAACTCTGCGAAATCCTGTACGGACTGCATAACTACTGTTATTAAAGGAGTATAAATTTTTTGTTTCATATTTCTCATTCCTAATGCAAAGACATTGACTGCTTTAAAACATGCCTGGTGTGATGAAGTGCTTTCAAGTACCAAACAAAACACTAAAATTCAATAAAATGTATCCATTATTTAAATTTGAAATCATTAAAAATTTACGCTTCACACATCTCGGGCCTGATTTAAGGAATGTTTGTGTGTCAGCCTTCAAATGTTTGTGTAAACTTGTAAATACCATCCAAAAATGTCCAAGCTCACTTACCAACAGGGTCTACAGAGGATTATATCTTTTATGAGTTACCCTAATAACGTACAGTCCCCTCTGAAAATATTGGAACGCAAAGCCAATTCATTTGTTTGCACTATACACCAAAGACACATGGGTTTGAGATCAAAAGATTGATATGAGCTGAGAGTTTAGGATTTCAACTTTTATTTCCTGGTATTTACATCTATTACATCAGATAAGTCTTGAATTAAATGAAAGTAAATAACACTTAATATTTTGTTGCATATACCATACTTGCAATCACCAAATCATCAGATTGTTGGTTTCTTCATTTGTGTTGCTTTTCTAGGCTTTTACCGCAGGCTCTTTGTTTCGGGGGGTTTCTCCCTTCAGTCTCCAGGTGAAATGCTGCTCAGTTGGGTTAAGATCTGGTGATTGACTTGGCCGGTCTAAAAACCTTCCACATCCCCCCAACCCCCCTGAGAGAAAATCCTTGGCAGTGTGTTTTGGATCATTGTCTTGCTGCATGATGAAGTTCCTGCTGATTAATTTGGATGCATTTCTCTGTAAATTGGCAGACAAATGTTCCTGTAAACTTCTGAATTCATTCTGCTGCTACCATCATGAGTCACATCATCAATAAAGATTAGTGAGCCTGTTCTAAAAGCAGCCATTCAAGCCCAATCCATGACACTACCTCCACCATGTTTCACAGATGAGCTCATATGTTTTGGCTCATGAGCAGAACCTTTCTTTCTCCACACTTTTGGCCTTTCCATCACTTTGGTAGAGGTTAATCTTGATTCCAGAACTTTTTTTGGTTCATCTCTGTATTTCTTTGTGAATTCCAATCTGGCTTTCTGATTCTTACTGCTGATGAGTGGTTTGCATCTTGTGGTATGGCCGCTATATTGCTGCTTTCAGTCAGTGGATTGTGATGCCTTCACCCCCTGCCCTGTGGGGACTGATGGTGATGGGTTCCTTGGCCAACCCATTCAGTGTCTGTTGCTCAGTACACCAGTGGTTTCTTTATTTTTCAGGACATTCCAAGTTGTTGCATCGGCTATGCCCAATGTTTGTGTAATGCCGCCATTAATTTCCCCTCTTTTCTCCGCTTCAGAATGGCATGCTTTTCTCCCATAGACAGCTCTCTGATCTTCATGTTGGCTTATTCTTTTAAACAACAAATGCAGTCTTCACAGGTGAAACTGAAGGCTAAAAACCAGGAGTAGATGTTCAGAGCTATTTATTGTTTAAACAGTCAATCTAACAGGACACACCTGGGTAACAAGAAACACATGCCAGTAATATGGTTGCCTACAAATTGGCTGGACTGATGCAAAATGTTATTTAACACGTCTACATATAAATACCAGGAAATAAAAGCTAAAATTCTAAACTCTCTTTTCATATTCATCTTTTGATCTCCAGCCTACAGCAAAAACAAATGAATTGGCCTTGCTGTTCCAATAGTTTCAGAGGGGACTGTAGGTGTTTTTATATAAGGATGCAAAATACAGGATGACTTCTAGACAAATTTAGCACTGGCGGTGTGATTTAGAGCAGTTGCAGTCTGTGTGAATCTGAGAGCAGCTATAGTGTGTGCAAATCAATACAACTGAAGGGGGGACAGTACATTTGCGGAAGCCCATTTTCCACCATTTGGAGGGGGAAAAAAAGAGTATTTATCAATGAGTTTTCCAACATTAGGATTACTATGATGGTCATTACCATCACTTACGCAGTTATTCTTCATAAATCATCAACAAAACATCCGCTCACAAATTAGTACTCTATTTGAGATCTCAGTAAATGAGGGCCTCAGAATTGTAAATCTGTGTTGGTTTTATGTCAAATGTTTCCTTCTGACAGCATTTACAGGATTCTACAATGCATAAAGCAAGAGAGGAAACATGCTACATTAGTACATTGTTCTCCAACTGTTGTGCTATTCTTACCATTTTATAACACTACCTAATGAAGCAAATGTAATCTTATAACTGCCTGAGCTTTGTTTTACTGTGCTGTGCACATGTTAATGCTATGTATTAATGCTATCAGGGCCATTTTGGCGCAAAACTAATTGCAGCACATTTGAAGCCCAAGCACACTCAAGCAAACCAATTTTTTATTATTTTTTTTTTTTAACCGCAAATTCAGAAATGCAACTACAAGTTCAATAACACAACAAAACCAAACATACATCAAAGTCGACAAAACAAAACCGCAAAACCAAAACACAACAGCAAATTCGGAAACACGTCAACATTAACGCAAAATAGAAAGCGTGGGTAGTGAACATCGCATGCTCATGACTTCATACGATTGCCGTACGTATGTAGTATCAAGAGGAAAAACAACTGCTTAAGTTATAAGTTAAATTAAGTTAGCCCAGCAAACAAGTTTAATGAAGTTAACCATGTTATATGTTAATAACCTGGCTTCCTTTAGGTTGGTTTTCAGCGTTTATATACACTCACATTAATGCCATGCAAAGTCGACGGCGTATCTAAATTCGTACAAATAAAAACATCTATAGATTCTTTTAAGCTTGTATGTCCTCCATTTTCCGCCACCTGATGGTGAGATATAGCCAATCAGCAATGAACATGTGATGTTCACTATGGACCTGCGTTCTCCATTCTGAGTTAATGCTGATGTTACTGAATTACATAAATTGCATAACTAAGAGCTAAATCACCATTCTATCTGTACACTGTTTTAAGCGGGGGGACGACGACTTCATTTTGCTGTTTGCGGGGGTATTTTTTTTTTTTCTACACTGATGTGTTTTTTGATTCTTCACATGTAAGACTAAAAGATTTGTGTTAACGTGTAAATCTCAAAATATATAGTTCACAAATTTTAATGTAAAATCTTAAATACAATTTAAATCATGTGTATGTGTGATATAGGACACATCCCATTGTACATTAATGTAGCTTCAACAGGATTTTTTAAATTTATTTATTCATTTTTTTAAACGGTCGCATAAAACAGAGAGGAGTTATCCGAATCTGGGAGAAATAGAGTTCAAATCCCATGGTAGCCTATTTTACTTGATTTAGCTTACCTGAAACATGTGCAAAACCCAGTAATGATGCTCTATGGTGTCTATGTGCTAGTTATTGCTCATGGCTATTTTAAACTGTGCTAAAACCTTGTTGATTTGTTAGTGTCCTCATATGAGGTAGGTTCTTTTAATATCTGTAAATATGTACTTTTAACATAATTCTTTTACCTTCAAACTCACAGTAGCTCATACTACAGTAGCTCGACCAGTGAGCGGACCCGGTGGAATTGCTTTTTAGCACTTTTGCTAGCCTAGTTATATCCACCCCCAAATAGTCATTCTGGCATCTATTCTCTTTCCCGTACCCTCCTCCGTGTCCCCTTCCTTGCCTCCCCCCACTCCTACGCAGTCTCTCGCCAACTACAAGCAGCCTGATGGCGAGTAACGTGACCAACAAGACAGACCCACGCTCTCTCAACTCGCGCGTCTTCATCGGCAACTTGAACACCATGCTGGTGACCAAGGCTGACGTGGAGGCCATCTTCAGCAAGTACGGCAAGATTGTGGGCTGTTCGGTGCACAAGGGCTACGCCTTTGTCCAGTACTCGAATGAGCGGAATGCACGCGCTGCCGTGGCCGGGGAGGATGGACGAATGGTCGTTGGACAAGTCCTGGGTAAGGACGGCCCTGATTTGGTTTGCTCCCAACACCCGTTTTGTTTTAAGAAAATAAAACAATGTAGACTGCTCTTCAGAGCCAAAAAGCCAATGGGTGTTGGGCATCTTTGCTATAGAGACGATAGACTTGTACCTAAGAACTGCCGCAGTAATCATAAAGACTGTTCATCCCAGGACTCGTATTCTCATCCATACATAAGGATCCAATGTATGTGCTGTAAGACGCAAACAGTGTCATAGTGCAATGCTGCAAGACCACACGTAGTGCATCACTGGAAATTATTTTGGATATACCACAGTGCAGTAATGTATTCAAGTGTTATGAGGGCATTAGTTGCAATAATGGATTTGATCACAAACCCCATTGTCAGACCCGTGATTAGCCGCAAGCTGAAGATGGAAGCCACTTTCTCTTATTTCTCTTATTACTCTTATTACTCGAACACAAAGGCATTTGTGCAGCTCCTGGACCATTACTGTTGATTATGCAGCACTCAGGCTTTAATGGATTCTATCTCATTTGCCTTTATAGATTATGGACCCCGGGAAAATTGTTTCAATTTCTAAATTACATTTGAATCTGTAAACATAATGAGCTCATTCTTTCGCAGACATTAACCTGGCCGGTGAACCAAAGCCTCACAGATCCTCAAAGACTATCAAGCGCTCAGCAGGAGATATGTACAGGTTTGCATCATTTCATTTTTTTTTTATTCCCCCTTAATGCTGTTGTATAGAGTTAACCCTTTCCCTTTCTTCTTTTTTTTTTCTGCAGTCCTTCGATTGATCTAGAGTATGACTTCCAGAGAGATTACTATGACAGGTGAGCACTTTTTCGCCCTCATCTTTCTGAATTTTGTTTGTATTTAATAATTTTTGATTAGTGAATATAGTTCACGTTTACTATCTATCCAGTTCACTCAATGTGTTGCTAAAGTTTTTGTTTTTTTGCAGTCTTTTCTGACTTTAGCACTGTCTGACCAAACATACATTTTTATTTGAA
Organism: Cranoglanis bouderius; assembly: GCA_023630585.1. Lineage (NCBI taxonomy): Eukaryota > Metazoa > Chordata > Actinopteri > Siluriformes > Cranoglanididae > Cranoglanis > Cranoglanis bouderius. Next base: position 29,435,908 of record CM042535.1, on the reverse strand, counting down.
CTAAAACTGCAGTCAGAATCCTAGCCCATCCCTCTTGCTGTTGTATCTTTTAACACTACATAATACAATATACACTATATTATCAACATTTTGTGGACACCTGACCATCACACCCATATGTGGTTCTTCCCCAAACTGTTTGTATAAAGTTGGAAGCACACAATTGTATAGAATGTCTTTATATGCTGTAGCATTATAATTTCCCTTCACTGGAGCTGAGCAGCCCAGACCTGTTCCAGGGTGACCATGGCAAAGACATTGCCAGGGTTGGTAGAAGAACTCGAGTGGCCTGAACAGAGCCCTGACCTCAACCCCACTGAACACATTCAGGATGAACGGAACATGACCCCATCATGGGGAACCAGAATAAACACATATACGCTGTTTATTGACCGTTCCACTGTCTTGTCATGTTTCAAACTGTGTTGAACTGGGTGAACTCTGACCGTCACCCTTCCTGTGTACTATTGATGTTTGATGGGCAATGAGTTTCTTGATAAAATCGAAACGCACTGTTGCTCTCTGAAAAGTCAGAAATGTGAATTGGCTGAAAAGTAATTATGCCACACTGACAGGATGCTTCTGAAATGCATATGGTGTGAGTTTTAAGTTAAATATTATTGTGTTTGCATGTTGTTAGGGTGTATTCGTACCCGTCACGGGTGCCTCCTCCCCCTCCCCCGCTCTCCCGCGCAGTCATTCCCTCGAAGCGGCCACGGGTCAGTGTGAGTGGCAGCCGCCGCGCCAAGAGCAGCTTCTCCACCAAGAGCAGCCAGAGAACCTCTCGCACCAGTTAGTACTTCATGACACATACGTACAGTACATACACGTGTACATGCACAATCACAATTACAGTGTGTGCATATAGAAAAACTGCCATGGCTTTGTCCACTACTCCCAAGTTTTCTATTAAGACATGTTGGTGTTTGTGTGCATGGGTTTTCTTTGTGTGTGTAGTGAGAGCTGATGACCTGCAAACCATCAAGAAGGAGCTGACTCAAATCAAACACAAAGTGGACTACCTGCTGGAAAGCCTGGAGAGGATGGAAAGAGAACACAGCAAGAAATCAGGTACTACACACACACACATGCACACATCTCTCAGTGTGATACACTCACACACCACACATACACACTGTTCTTTTTTTTTTTTTTTTGTCTGTGTGTCTCTCTCTGCCCTGCCACACTTATTTTGACATTTTTTGTAATAGTTTGATTGCACTGACTGTTATGCTTATAGGTTACAATTAAGTGCAAAAGTGTGTATGCCTGCAGGAAAATGAAGACAAAGAAAGTATTTTATAGCAAAAAAAACAAAAAACTAAGTTTTATAGATGTTTTACTGATAGAATGGTATCAGTTCAAATGATTGGACTCCTGAATGTGATATAAAAGTTCTTCTAACTGTTTTTATAAATACTTTTATAACTCCACACATTTCATGTTGCCCTACATTTCTTTTAGCAAATCGGTTAGGGGATCTAATTTATTCACATCAGAGCACCGTCCCAACTACGAAGCATGGGGTTGGCAGCATCGTGATGTGGGGGTTGGAAGGTTTCCTGCAAAAAGGAGGATGCTTTTATGCATTTCCATAAAAGTTGGGATTAGACATCAGCAAGAAAGTTAAAACTTGGTCACAACTGGGTCTTCCAGCAGGACAGTTATCCTAAGCACACCTCCGAAGATGCAACAAAATGGCTTAAAGACAACAAAATGAAAAGTATTTGAGTGGCCATCACAAAGCCGTGACCTGAATCCAGAACTGAAAAAGTGTGTCTGAGCAAGGAGGCCCAGAAACCTAACCGAGTTATACCAGTTCTGTCAGGAGGAACGAGCTAAAATTCTGGCAAAGTATTGTTGAGGAGCTTGTGGGAAGGCCCTAAGCATTTGATTCAAGTTCAAGCGATTAAAAGGCAGTGCTACCAACTAATAACATAAGTGTATGTAAACGTTTGACCCACTGAAAATCTGATATAGTAAATAAAAGCTGAAATAAATCTATTATTTTTAAATGATCTCTTATCGAAATGAAATGGACACCATAACTGACTTAACACAGGAAATGTAGGATAACATGAAATGTGAGGGGTTGTGAAAAATGTAGTTTAGCAGGTATTTTGTGTGTGTGTTTTGAATGTTCTGATGTTCTCATCACATTCTTGTGTTTAGAGGGGAAGAGCATTAAAGCAGAGGAGACATCCCCCCAGCATCCCAGCATGAAAAAGGATCGCGAGAACGTGGAAATCAACGACTACGAAGAAGAGGGTGATTTGGAGGAAGAGGAGGTGTGTAGTGGAGAGATGAAGTGGGGATAGAAAAAAAAAAAAGAAATCGGTGTAAAAGAGTGGTGTTTGTGAGTTACTGTATAATTTTGGTGTGTGTGACTCGTCTGTGTGTGTGTGCCCATAAAGATCAAGAGTCAGGGAAGGGAGGAAGATGAAGAGGACGATGAAGGAGAACAGGAGGAAGGGGAGGACGACGGAGACAGCACTAACGGAGACCACTCTTAAACCACTCGTTCTTATGCAAACACACAGACTTTACACTGAAATATGTGGGTGTCTAAAATTACGCCACACACAGCATGCATGCATTCTGTTAAATCCACAAATATCGGGTGAATAAGTAAACAAATAATCGTACAAACGAAAAATCCGATCCTCTTCAGAACACAGCTACACTCTCATTTTTCTGGCATTCCACAGTTTTCCTAATACAAGTATCAGTGATTCCTTTTTTCCCTCCTTCCATCAACAGGCTTTAAAGATTCCCTATCGATTGTTGCACTTCCATTCCTAACCAGTCAGTGGCAGCGTCACTCACTATTTCTGTTGTAAAGTTCAACTGGATTTGATTCTAAACTGATTTTATGGGGTGAGAAAGTCTGAGGTCTCAGATCACCCATCAACAAGAAAAAGTTTAGCGTGTACAGTATATACTTTTAATTTTTTTTTGTTGTTGTGAGTCTAGTGACATTAAGTGGAGGACTGAGCTTCAGAGACATGTTTGTTCCTGTTTCATTCTACTTCACTCGTCTTCTTTATGTTCTGTAATAAATTTCAATAAAAATTATAGGTGTTTTGTGCAACATTTCTCAGCTCTTCAGAATTGATGCTTAATCAATCTATCCATTTTCTGTACCACTTATCCAACACAGGGTCGCGGGGGAGCCTTGAGCCAATCCCAGGGAACTCGGGGCACAAGGTGGGGGACACCCTGGATGGGATGCCAACCTATCACGGGGCACAATCACACACCCATTCACACACTACAGACAATTTGAAAATGCCAGTCAGCCTACAACTTGTGTCTCTGGACTGATGGAGGAAACCAGAGTACCCAGAGGAAACCCCCTAAGCACTGGGAAAACATGTAAATTCCGTGCACACGTGGTGCAGGCAGGAATCAAGCCCCCAAACCCGGAGGTGTGAGGCAACAGTGCTAACCACCAAGTCACCATGCCCCACTACATGATGCTTTATGATATTTGCTAACCTTTTGGTGAAGAGTTGGTCAAATTATACTAAATACTAATGCACTAATCTTTAATAGTAGAAATTTGGAAGGTACAAAAAATGTCTGAGAGAAGAGAAATATAAAGTGGCCAAGAGGATTTTTAGTTTTATCAGCTATTCAACTAGCAATTGAGAGGGTTAAAATGGGTTCCTCAAGGGTTTTTATTGTGGACAATAGTTCTACCCATTCTTACTCCGTTCCACTTGGAACCTTTTCTGAAATGGAAACCTCTCTGTTGTGTGGTTCTGCTTTAATCTTTGTGTTTCCCCAGGACACAGGTTCCCAAGCCTAGTCCTGAAGTAATGTTTGTCCTGCACATTTTAGTGTTTTCTCTGCTCTAACACACCTACTCCAATTCAGGAAGGGCTGTTAATTAATTAATTAATGTGTTAGAATGTGTCAGGAAAATGGGTTTCTGAGTGAGCTAATCTAAGCATTGTACTCCTTATAAAGGCATTTTGCTTGGAATCTTTAAGCATTTCCCCACAGCACAGGTTCCCAAACCTAGTTCTGGAGTACCTGCACATTTTAGTGTTTCCCAAGCTCTAACACACCCAGTTCAACCCAGGAATGGCTTCTGATGAGGACCGTTGATACTGATTTTAATTTAAAAGCCTAGCATCTGTTCCTCCATGCTTTATGTACAGTAAACACCAGGGTTCTCATTCATCATGCCTACATTCACACCCCATCTTCGTTATTTGAATGTTGCTCTGGTTTAAACCCTGACACCATGCTACAAGCTCACAAATGACATTGTGCTCTGTAGAGGTTTCTCTGGTGTGGAATATGGTGCAGGACCTATCAAGACCATGACACTGTGCTTTCTCATGCAGTTTACGATCAGAACATTCTTCTATCAGCCACAAGTTAAGGTTCACTTGGCTGTACTGGCTGCCACAAATTGCACACCGTCCCAGACATTTTATAGCAGACAAAACAATGATTAAACCAGCGAGCTTAGCCCACCGGATATGCTAAAAACAAAGAACAATTACACTTCAGTTTCCCAACCAGAGAGTCAACACTGAGGGACAACTCAAAACACACACACCAGAATCTCAGGTATCCAAGCCACATGAAGACTAACAAATATCAGAAAATGAACGCACTATTTAGGGGAACTTTCTTTTCTAGTATAAACACATGAAATACCAAACACTTAGGCCAACTAGCTACTAGCTTGCTAACATTATCACTCATTTCATGCATCTTCAGTAAGCGTTTTATCCCGATCAGGGCTGAGGTGGCTCCAGAGCCTATTCTAGGAACACTGGGTGCGAGGCAGGAATACACTCTGTATGGGACACCAGTCCACCACAGGGCACCATGCACACACTCATGCACACACACCTTCACACCAAGGGGCAACCTACACCTCCCTGCTTGTTTTTCCGAGGTCCGTGGAAACTGGAGAACCTGGAGAACACCCATGCATGGAAACTCCAGACAGACCATAACCCGAGCTCAGGATGAAACCTGTGGAGCTGTGAGGTGGAAATGTCACCCACTGCACCACAATGCCATCCCTTGCTAAAATTAGCTAGATGGGAACAAGGCTTGTCAATAATTTTCTAAAGGAATTAATGTACATTGAAATGTTTAAGAAATCCACCTTAGCCTGAATACCAACTGCCAAAACACAGACCAAGCTGGTCAAACTGGTAGCAACGTATGTCAGCTGGTACATGCTAGCAGAAAGGAAACAGTTTCTGAATTATTGCTACTACTGTAATGCTACATCAGAGACAATTTATTTTTGATAAAATACCACAATAGTGAGGCATTTAGAAAATCATTTATTGGTCAATTTAGTCAAGCAGAAGGAACTTACTTACCAGCTGGCAAAGATGGTCTACTAGCTAGTAGCTGGTCATAGCAAGCTGGATTTTTTAACAGCAGGGCAGTTACTATCTTACTGTGAAGAAAAATACTTTGGTGTCAATACCTTGCCTTCCCTGCTAGCAATCGAGCTATCTTGCTCTATTTCATGAGGGGTTACATTTAAAAAAAAAAAAAAAAAAAAAAATGAATAGTTTTTAGAACTTAAAACACACATCTCTTGTAAAAGAGATTTTTAATCTGGTTAAATAAAGAAAATGAATGAATATCACTAGGTAAGGACCACTTCTATTGCATTCATTCAATTTTTATCCTGGATGATGAGTGGCTGGCAGATAGAACCTTATAACAGAACCTTATAAAACCAAGATTATCTAGGAGTAGTTTTTTTTTTTTTTTTTTAAATAGTACACCAAAAACTTCACAAAAGAAATGTATGTATGGAGTATGGAATCAGTAAGTTAATGACATTCACAGTTCATGTCTAAACAAAACAGCTTTAGATACTAAATGCAGGGAAGGTTCTGTTTGTGGGTGTAAATTCTCCTAAAACAGCAGAAAATTAACATTGAAAAATGCCCATGTGACTAGTGAGTAATGAAGGGTGAGGCCAGTGACCAGCAACTTTCAGCTTTCTGATGAAGGAAAACAAAGGCACAGCTTGTACTATAAGAACCTTGCCTCTTTCTTTGCCCTTTCTGTTTAGAGAGAGCAGTATTTTTCCAAGCACTTGGACTGCATCCATCTCACTCGGGGGATAGGTGTGGCATTGAGCTGGGTTAAAAAAAACATGATGGTAACATGAAGAAATATTTGAAAAGAAGATTGTTTGCCTGAAGGTAGTTATGTTGTTTGGAATCTCTGCGAACCAAGCTGCTATATAAGCAAGCTCAACTTATTTATTTTTATTTTTTTTTACTATTTGTGCCAAAAATCTAGGCACACCTAGTTTGTACCTACATTAATTAGCCCAAGGCAAATTCATTTGTTTGGCGACTATTTATTTGTTTAATAAAGAACACACTGAAGAATTCAAACACCATTATCACTATCTATATACAGAAAGTCAAACAGAGTGTTACTTCTTTCAAATTTCTAATTCACCCAAGGTAGCAAAGTCCAAAAAACCTTAGAACCTTAGAAAATGGTTCAGAATGAATGAGGATTGCCTCCAGATCCAACGCAACCCTGACCAGGATAAAGCAGTTAACTTTAAATTAATGTTTAGTGACAACCTAAAATTGAAGCAGGGGTGGAAAAAAATACTGAGAAATTATACTTAAGTGGAAGTATAGAAAATCTTACTCAATTAATAAATTTGACAGGAATTTGACAACATTTCTAATTAGTATTGAGTCAATGTAAACGCTGCAATCCGATTCAGATTAAGACAATATTCTGGTTCCCCAAATTCTGATTCCCACCCCTGGAATATGCCTGTTTTAATCAGAAATTTGTTGCATGTAAACACCTTATTCAGAAAATCCACTGAAAGGAGATATATGCGCATGCTCAAACCGCAAGGAATTGTGGGTGCTAACAGATGCTTAACTGTAGGCTAGGTATTTAGGACTGGCAACTCAGGCATTCTTACAACAACCATGTATACAGGAATATTCGGATGCCTGTGCGCATATATTCAGAATATGGTTTTCCACTCCTGAAGTTATCATTTGCAAGCACTGATGATTCACCAAATAAACGATTAACTATAAAAATCTATTTGAATGGCAGAATAATAGATGGCTATATTACTGAGAATAATTTCATTACTACAGGTGGCACGGCATGTCTCATGTCTGCGCTGAGCCTCCATTATTTAAGCACTAATTATGTGTGTGAATGCTGACTGAGCAGAAAAGGTGCTGCAGGCGGATTTCAAGCATGCATGATAGAGTGACAGTTGGCAGGAAAGAATGGGAGAGTGAATAAATTTAAGAGACAGTGAAAGAACTGGACATAAGAAAAAAAGAAATAGATGCTAGTGAAAATGAGGAATATGGAGGGATTATGGCTGTTGAAAGAGATGAAGATTTGCTGTTTGACACAGTGGGAGCATGTTCCGGGTCATGGGAAATGATGAAACACTGAAACAGAAGATGGATCACTTTTTCATGCACACACTCATTCTCAACTCACACACATTGAAAACAGAACTCTAATGCTATATTGTAATGTGCGTAATGGATTAAAAAATGAGGGGGGTATGGTGGCTTAGTGGTTAGCATGTTTGCCTTGTACCTCTGGGATTAGGGGTTCAAATCCTGCCTCCACAATTTGTGTGTGGAGTTTGCATGTTCTGTTGTGTGTGCAGTTGTGCCCTGAGATGAGTTGGTGTCCCGCCTTGTGCCCTGGGATAGGCTCCAGGCTCCCCAGCAACCCTGTGTAGAATAAGCAGTATGGAAAATGGATGGATGGATTAGAATGAAGGATGCAGCTACTGAGAACATGTACTTGCTGGTGTGAGTCACGGTGAGAATCTTCTGGAAAGTGAAGAGGGGGGAAAAAACAGAAAATGACACAAACTGAGCCAGAGAAAGAAGAAGTGAGAGTGAGAGTGAGAGGCTGAAAAAGCAAGCAAACAAGTACTGAAACGCCCTAGAGGTGATTTATCGCTCCTGGCTCCTGCTGAGAATCTGGCTCTTGTTGAGTTGTGTGTGTAATTGCACAAGTTGAAATACCAGAATCACTTTCCTTTTGATCGTGTGTTTGTTCAGGAGGCTGCTCTTGAAAGACTGTTTTTTAAATGGACAATAGTTCCCAATGGGACATGTGTGTGGTGTGTTAGAGGCAGAGCGAGCGCCCTTCCCTCTGCTCTTTATATCGCTATTGCTCCATAAACGGCTCTGTGGAATATAGATGAGAGAGAACAAAATGAGGAGAGAGAACAAAATGAGGAGAGAGAGAGAGAGAAAGAGAGAGAGAAAGAGAGAGAGAGAGCAGCTTGCTTCTTGGCCTGCTGTCCTGATTGCAGTTTACAGTCCAAGCTGAGGTGCAGAAAAGGTGGAGAGAAAGAAGCGACCCAAGCAGCCAGAGGGAGAGAAAGAGAAAAAGGAAGGGAGGAAACTAGAGGAGGGATTACAACTCTCCTGAGGAGAAACAGGATCTCTCATTCCAGACCTCTGCTCTGTTTTTCCTCTTCTTCCCATGTACTTCTCACTGATATCTCACTCTCTACATGTCACTATATTACTTCTGCCATTGCAGAGGTCAGATAACACTTTGTGGAAAACTTAATACTGTTTTCCACAAATAACATTTCTAAGGTTGTGTAATCAAAGGTGAATATTCCACCAATGGAATATGAGCATTCTCAATTCATTGATATACAGAATAGGAAAATTATATACTATAATATACTGTACATGCAACAATATTTAACATACTGTACATTCATGTACACGGTTGGTAACGAAACAAATTCTGCCACAATTAGTCACCTACGTATTCTCTACAACCTTTCACCATTATCCTGTCAAAAAAAATAAAAATAAATAATTAAATTAATTACTGAACATGTTATCCTGTTTAACATTGAGAAGTAGTCTCAAGTAGTCATCAAACCAGGGTTTGAAATCAGTGTCTTTGTTAAATGGACTTTCCTTCAGGTCAGTGTTGTATGGTGAACTCATCAGAACCTGAGCCAAGCTCTTAAATCACCAGTTTGGTGAGATTTTGCAACTTCACATGCAATCTGATCCTCAGTTGTTGCTCGGTTTTTTTGTGTGTATTTCCGTGTGAACCACAACATATCCAGAAGGTCCTTAAAGAAAAGAGTGGTACAAAATGGTATGTAAATATCACAATATAGGCATAGCTTGTTAGGACAAGATATTCCTATACTCCCCCATTAAAATTGTGTGCAATATAACAGCAAACTATACAGACAGTACAATCTAACAAGTACCAAATCTAGTGTCATAGTGTGACTGGATTAATGAAACACATTTATATAAATTGAGGTGGCTCCAGAGTCTAATTGCAGGAACACTGGGTACGAGGTGGGAATCCAGTCTTTATGGGATGCCAGTGAACACACACATTCACACACTCCTTAACTTTAGAGTAGTCAATACTGGCATGTTTTTGGGAGGTCAGAGTAAACCAGAGAAGCTGGAGAAAACCCACAAGAACATACTGTACACTATATGGACAAAAATATGTGGACACCTTGCCATCACACCCATATGTGAGCCTTCCACAAACTGTTGCCCCACAGTTGTAAGCACACACTTGTCTAGAATGTCTTTGTATGCTGTAACATTAAGATCTCCCTTCAATGGAACTAAAGTGCTCCTGTGCACAAAATTGATGTCCATAAAGACATGGTTTGTCAAGGTTGATGCGCCTGTGCTTTGGGATTAATTTGAACGCCGAATGTGCACCAGGGCTTCTCACTTGACATCATATGGCAATTAAAATAAGCCTGTTTAATATGTAATTTTCTCACTGTGTTTGTATGAGGTTTGTATAACATCTTTATAACAATGTTATTTATAAAAAATAAAAAAAGCCAGGTTAATTAAGTACATACAGGTTTATTGCTGGGCATTTTGGTGGTCATCCCACTGCCTTGTCTGGTTTCCTTCCCAAAAATGGTTGCTTGCTTGGTGTTTTCCATGTATTGGCTGACATCAGCTGGCTAGCTCGCGCCTTCTGGTTTTGTTATCACACCATGATGTATTTCTGCCTAATTGAACCTGACAGCTGTGGCTGTGAATTACTGTTACAGGGCACTGCAGCTTTAAATTCTATAACATGAAATGATACTACATCTACAATGATTACGTCATTATTAAATGGTGATATGTCAATATTAACCACTTCAGTATGAAATTACGTGTTTCTATGCCTACATACGGAGTCCAGTATTAATTGATAGAGACATCAGCTGTCATTTTGCCCTTCATCAAGGAGATGACACATCAAGGAGTGTCATTGTCAGTTAGTTTAGGGTGCCTTCCAGAGCAGAGACAGTGCTTTGGAAAGGAAACTGCTTCTCTCATATATATATATATATATATATATATATATATATATATATATATATATATATATATATATATATATATATATATATATATATATATATATATATATATATATATATTTTTTTTTTTTTTTTTTTTTCAGATGATCCTGGGTCACGTTAGAGTGTTTTTCACGAAAGGGTGCAGTGATCCATTACGATTTATCCAGAGTTCTGATAAAAGATATGAAATCAGGTATGGGCAGTGTGTGTGTGTGAGTGAATATGAGAGAGAGAGAGAGAGAGAGAGAGAGAGTCTGTGAGGCATGATAAAGACAATGCTGATGTCATGGATGCTGCTCCACTAAACTAGGTCACCAATGTGATGTCAATGCCAGCAGCCAATCACAGGTCATCAGAGGCAAAGAGTCATGCTCCCCACCCAGAGCACTGCAGCTGTCTGCACGCATGCACGAGCACACACAATAATGGAACATTCTGAAAATGAAAAACACTCAGATTTCTCACCACATTTCATTTTTTGTATTAGCACTAGCAAGCAGAAATCGTTTCTCAGTTGAGGTTCAGTGGTCAAAGCTTTAAGCTTAACCTTCATCTGCTCAGTTCACAAAAAAAAAAAAAAAAAAAAAGAATCCACCAAATGTGTGAACATAAAAGTCAAGTGAAGAAATAATAAAGAATACATTCTCTATACATTTTCATCACCTCAGCTGCGTGAAATATGATCATACCACAGTTTTGGCCTGAGAACTCCTTCTGGAATACATAGATTATTAGAGCTGGAACAGTATGAAATATTAATGCCACAATAACCATACAGCCCATTAAGACATAATGTATAACCACAAAACCCAACACAACTAACATATTAGGTATATTATGGTTTCTGCCTGCACCTTCATATTTTAAAAGGGATGCCATAAAATTACATAAAGCATTGAAAAGTATTCAATAAGAAAACAGGCCAAAGATGAAAATTAAAAAAACAGCATACAGTGTCCTAGTAAGGTTAGAAAGAGACATCTTGGAATGCTGCTTGCTGAATGAACCTCATGTAGTAATCCCAGAAGGTGCTCTTTGGTTGGGTGTCAGTCATGAAAAATGAAAAGAAAGGAAAAAAATCCAAGGCACTTCTTCTGGTACAAAAGTTTATTAAAAAAAAAAAAAATTAAATAAAATAATTAAAAAAAAAAAAAAAGCCTTTATTGTTATTTGGCTAGTCACATTAGGACATAAACGTTAGAAGCCACAATGATGCATTTCAGCATAGAGCCTTCCTCAGAGTGTGTGAGAGATCTAAATGAGTTGCAGGTGCAAGTGTAATTAAGTAGTCAACGGAGTTTAGAAGATCCAAGATCTTAATGTCCTAGTAAGGTGTAGGGCTACCACAAGTTATCAGAACAGTGTTAATGGAGATGGAGCACCACTCATTGAAATGATATTCCCTCAGTTGGTATTTTGTAGTGGTGGAGAGTGAGAGTTCTGTCTAATTCATCACTCCAAAATCTTCCACTAGTGTTCATTTGAGTTGAGATCTGGTGCCTATGAACATAATTTTCATCCTCATCAACATCTACCATTCAGTGAGCCCTCATGTGCTGTGGAGGAGGCAGGATCATGCTGAAAGGAACCACTCCCTTCAGGAGAGAAATGTTTTATCATAGGATAAAGCTGATCAGTCAGAAGAGCTTTGTATTGATTTGCAGTGACTAAGAGGAGGCGAACCATGCCAACAAAATGCCCTGGCCACTTTTTGAAAACAATGGTGAAGGATGATTCATCTGACTATATCACATTTTTCTTTCTTGAGTTCAGTCTCAGACATTTTGGCATTTGTACTTGAACTCAGTGACTTGGCCTCAACCCACTTAAGACCCAGTCTTGACTTGATCTTGCCAGTCCTGGACTACATACATTGCAGGCGGCTGTGGCTCAGGTGGTAGAGCGGGTTGTCCACTAATCGCAGGGTCATTGGTTCAATTCCTGGCCCACGTGACTCCACGAAGTGTTCTTGGGCAAGACACTGAACCCCAAGTTGCTCCCAATGGCAGGCAAGTGCCTTGCGTGGTAGCTCTGCTACCATTGTTGTGTGAGTGTGTGCGTGAATGGGTAACTGAGACACAGTGTAAAGTGCTTTGTGAACCGCAAAAGGTTAAAGTGCTATATAAGTGCAGACCATTTACATCCCTATACCACAGCTTTTGATATGGTCATCCCAGTCACCTGACCTCAACCCCATTAAAAACCTGGGGTGGCAGCAGAATAGGAAACTACACAAGAGAGGACCTGGGATGCAGGAGGTTCTGGAGAAATTCTGTATTGAGGAGTGGTCTCCAATTTATTGTTGTTTTCTTCAATTTCATCCAGCAGTATAGGAGAAAACTCTGGCATTATCTTGGCAAAGGCAGGTTGCACAGAGTACTAAATGCAGGGATGCCAATAATTGTGACATATGGTTTTGTTAATATATATATATTACATGTATGGATTGCATTTATTAATTTGAATAACCAGGTCAATGTCGGCCATATCAAGCATGGCAAATATGAGCATTCAAGCTTGCGCCACAAAGATGTTTATCATGTTCAAACTCTCTTATGCAGGTTAGCCCTACTTAGAACATAATAAAACAGTTAACCAATCAATGTTTTAATTATGCACATAAAATCTGCTGTTATTCCACTACGACCTACTCAATAATGGTGTTAAGTCTAACCCAGTTCTGCTCTGAATGCTTGGTTTCTGCATGTTCTTGGTGAATGATAATATCCTTAAATATGTTAATCTAAGCACTGTAAATACCTAATGGAAGACATCCATGTATGATTTTACAAGTTGTTCCTCCGGTTGAAGAACATTCAAGTCAGGGTTCGTCATGGACACTGTCAAACAACAATTTTGTGTTTTGAGGTTGTAGTTGCCTAAACCAGTATTACCATTGGCATTAGCATTGCAGTGCTAATTCCAATGCAGTTCAGTGCAGTGCTAATACCCTGCAGCTTCCAGTGAGTTCATTGCCACTAGGATTTTGGTTCACAGTGTTTATAATATTCAATATTATACACATGAAGTGTGTACTGGGTGATATGTACTGTTAAAAATATTAGAAATGATACTGCAGGGTATATTAGTGGTAATTTAAATGCATCTTAAAACCAAATTTGCGGTGATAAGTCTGAAAATGGGTCTAGGTCAGTCCCTCCTAGCTTGCAGGTGCTGCTCACAGGCTCTAAACTAACTGTGGCAGTACTCCTAAAGCATGGATTGGATGGTGCTAACCAACCCACAGCACTGGATAATGGTCTTTTGCACAATCACAGACGCAGCAGAATTTACCATGCCACAGTGCAAGGATTTTCTTGAAAGCTTTAACGGGGAATCTGGATGAACAGCTCACACCTGTTGTAACTCTTGCTAATATGGTGGATCACAAACAGGTTGCTATTTAGATACTTAGTCACATGCCTGACACTGATGTTGGTATCGCATTGGTATAGTCTCACTAGACAAAGCTCTGTGTCCAGATGTGCGCTGACCAAGTATTGGAGGCTAATGCATGGATGCCTTTCTAGTGAGAATTAACAATGCAGCTAGTGAAAATATCTTTAATATATGCAAATGTATCTAATATTTTTATTATATTATTTGAAAACATAAATAAGTATCAATAAATATGTTTTATATTTTAAATAATAACATCAATGAATTTGCCTAGAAGATATTTTCACTTCTGAAGATCTCACTTTTTGTGTTATGGTTTATGCACAGTGTCAGATTAGGTTAATACTACCTGGATGTGCAAATCAACACTGTGTATTCTGCTATGTGTATCTGTGTTATCTCTTTTGACCCATTGCCAAAGAATCCCCAAGCCCTAGGGAGGGACAGCCACACCTTCAGGCCCCTAACATCTTGTGGGACAAGCCCCAAACAGCGACCCTCCACAATTAAACATTCCCCCGAAAGACTGGGTTTAGTGGCAATAAGATTAAGTCAGATCACCATATGTGGTACCATCCTCTGAGACGATTCCCTGCTGTGCCTGGTCCACTTCCTATAGTACTACTTAACCCAAAAGGCAGCAATCATATTTGTCAGACCAACTGTTCATCTATCATGGAGGAAAAACACAAGCATCTCCTTTGTCTAACAAGGACCACGGGTAGGTGGACGTCATCACCCTGGCCTTGAGATGGGCAGGACGCCCAGCTCCTATTTAGACATACCACTTTACGAGGAGTGTCTCCTCCTCATGGGGGATTATTTAGAAGCGTGCTGCTTGAGAAAATCTGTGTGGTTCCTATCCAGGCCTCGGCATGCACTTGCTATTATTCAGGGTTTATAAATCCACATACATAACCACAATGTTAACAGTATATGGCTATACCTTTGCCTGAAGTCCTACTGCAGCACCAAATGACCTTGTGATTTGTTCAAAAGTCTAACTTTGTGAAGGTTGTACATTTTAATTAAAATGTACTTGATAAATGAACAATGTTTAATTGGATACAGTGGCAACGTGTTCATGATGATCTGGCCGATATATTGATTTTTTTAAGGCCCCACCTTGCAACTTACGGGACTTAAAGAATCTGCTGCTAACATCTTGGTGCCAGTGGTGCCTTGTGGAGTCCATGTCCATACAAGCGGGACCTACACAATATTAGGCAGCTGGTTTTAATGTTACGGCTGATCAGTGTATACAGTAAGTGCAACAACTAACAATCTAAGTGCTAAGTACTGTGCATGACTAAAGATGTGAGACTTGGACTTGGAACTTGTGAAAACATCTGGTTTATAGCATATAATTTGAGACAATGCAGATTCAAATTTAAGACAATTTATTACTTATTACGGCAAATTACGTAAGACTAAGACTTTTTCAGGACCTTCAGACCGTGAAAAATAAAAATGATATGAATACAAAACAATAACAAAAAGTTATTACATTAGGTAATTTTTAGAGAATATTGTAGATTATACTCATATGGATATGGGTTTAGGTAGTGTCATGAAGCAGACACATGGATGCAAGTGCAGGTTTTCAGGTATTATTAGGACCAAAACCAAAAAAGGGCTAGGCAATACTCAGAAACCACAGAGACCTATGGGTATTTAAAGGAAGTGGTGTGAATGCAAACAGGTGAGTTCCATTAGTAATCCGGGGACTGTGAGTGGGATAGGAGCGTGATTTTAGGTCATGTGGGCTGAGGATTGTGGGAGGTGTAGTCTGCAGACATTTGCTGGGTCAGTCACATTATTACATTAATACCACTCATGCTTTCTACTGTTATATAAAACAATGAGTGTAGTAAACACTCACATCCTGTGTTCACCACATAGGTGAATGGGTGTAAAAAATAAATAAATAAATAAATAAAAAATTCCAATGAGTATGTCACAGAGGAATAAATTTTTTTTTGTTTCTTTGTTTCTTTTGTTTTTTTTTAATTAATACAGTATATTTATGCCTGGTGCAGTGGTCCCTTTTGGAAAATATTGCCTCAGGTAACTGATAAACTGGACCTTGATCTTTATTTGCTTTTCATAGTCCTGTTATCTTTGGTTTTACCATGTAACCTCGAACCTGAACACAAACTCTTTAGAGCAAACAGAAGATTTTAGGAACAGAAGAACAGTTGGGATGTAGGTGCTAAGGCATTAAGTTTTCTAAAAACAATAAATCACCCAGGATCAATTACGATGAATACATTTTTTTGTTTGTGTGAGCAGAGGTGGCTCTATATTGGCACTTGAGGGTGTTTTCATTTTGCTTCTCTCCTTTATCAGTTTTGACGCAAGCAACATTAATGCCAGTTCTTGGGGGTGTTGACTTCCATGACTTAATCAAAAACACCAGTAGCCCCTGAGCCTAGCACTGTTACTGATAAGTGGGGCTCATTACAAGGAAAACTGTATGATATGCTACATGCTTTGTGTCATACAGGTGTTACATATAGTAATGAGGATGTGACAGGCAATAAATTTAATCATATAAACACGTTTTTCTAGCATTAACACAAACAATACTTTTGCAAATATTTGGCATATGGCATGCACCTTCAATGCATCTTCATGCAGGAATATATAAAAAAAAATGTATGCCCTGCCAACAAAAAAGAGAAGTTCACGTCATCACGTCATATTCACTACTTCTGCACTCTGCCTGGGGTATATAACATAATCACCTTGTACGCCCTATGTGGAGCACTGGACATCATTTGAGATTCTACATACGCGGTTGCATTAAAAACAGCTGAAGGTAACACGGTAAAAGTATTTCTCTTTACATATTTACTCTACTAAGATTAAAAAGCAATCAATCACCACTAAAACTGCTCATAGAAGTACAGTTTGTTTTAAAAGCCACCGCTACTTAGCCGTGTTAAAACTGAGAATGAGTTGTCTTGGTTGAAAACTGAAAAGCTTCCACTTTTCACTACCGATACTTCCTCACTTCTAGTCCTGCCCCTTGCTGTTTATTCTGCACCTGGCCTGACCACACTCATCATTTTCAGTCCAGTAGCTTGCAATAGCAGTGTGTTTGGCTGTTCACGTGCTTGTTTATACTCTGCGGTTGTACGCTAATGATGTTATCTGCATGCGGACACACACACACACACACACACACACACACACACACACACACACACACACACACACACTCAAACAAACACAAGAATCACATTACTGTTGTTTGCAGTTTATAGTGGAAACTCACATTGTGATAACGATTAAACTACGATTAATCATGCAGCCCTATACCTAAACATACATTTATACAGAAAACTAAGCTTCAAGGACAACCTTGTTTAAATTCCTAATAGTTGTGATGTCACTACCATTATCATATTTGCATATTACTGCGTAAATTGACATATGGCAGCCCATTCAGCTTGGCCTGTTCACGAAGAAATGTAGGAGTACTGTTACTGCAGTCTGTAGCGAGATATTGAAACAGAAGAGGAGAAATGCCCAATAGGGCATCATTTGCTAGATCATGGGTAATTTTTAAAAAAAAATGTTACATTCATATTTTAGCACTGATTCTTATAGCTTGTGACAGAAGGCATATCAGCATGATTGACATTAAATTTGTGGCACCCTCTTGCTGTTCATAACTTTCCTACTTGTGTTTCCATAGCTACCCAACAGCCTGCTGTAGGCTACTTATGTATCCAAGACAAGAAGTACAGTGAAGTGTGTGTGTGTGTGTGTGTCTGTGTGTGTGTTTGTTATAGTAAGTGCTCACAGTTGTGTCTGTTTGATTTGCCATGTGGTCACAGTGAACATGAGGAAACATCTCCAAGCTATGCACAGCTATGACGATTTCTCTGGCACTCTGTGGAAAGTGAAAGAATTGAAATCACATTTGTTTTACTATTAATCGCCTATAGCATTGTTTAGGTGAGTCATAGGTTTTACATGGCACAAAAGGACGTGCATACTTGACACTCTGCATAATCTAAGTCTAATAATAATTGGGTTTTAAAAAGGGTTGTTACTGTACAAAGAAAAATGTATCCCTGTTTATATGGGGTAGCTTTCTGTAAGGAGATTTATTTAACATTTACAGAAGGAGTCTCCAGTGTCGGCGCGTTCAGTTTCCCGTCATGTCTTCAGGACGCAGGATTTTGTGCTTTTCTCAGTAACATGACAAACTGTTGTATTTCTTTAACTTATTAACTTCAACAGAGAGGAAAAAAAAGAGACTCTGGCAAGGGAATGACTGTTTATAGCTGTTCTAACACAAGTGATAACAGGAACTAACTTGTTTATCAGACGTTCCACAACATTAAATGTACCTATAAACCGATTTTAAAAAAGTATGAGGTGTCGTTCGTTTAATGTAATCTTGGCAAATCACTATGGTACAAGAAGAACAAAACACAAGAGGAAAATACCCCCATTGTTGATTGTTTTCCTATAACAGCACACCCTGTCGTGTTTTATTCATTACATAACTTTCTGATATTCATACTATGGCATATTGCAGTGTATCATCACACCTCTACGTTCTTGACATATGGACGTGTTCAGTCTGAAGTACTTACTTTTGAACCTAAATGTGGTGTGTGCAGTTCATGCATTTCTTTTATTTAAAAAATGGGTTTGATTCTGTCTGTTTATAAGTGAGACATCAGTGAGATTTCTGAGTTTGATGACCGGAGCTGAAAACAACAACAACAACAACAAAAACAGTAGAAACCCTCATGGAATTTGTAATGGTTTTAATGGATATAATGGGAGTTGTATTGGTTTTAAATGGAAACTGTAATGGCCTCTGTGGGTCTCTACTGGTAATTTGTTGCCTTCTATTTGTGCCATGTGAATACCATTAAGGACCAATAATGGCAATGGTTTTAATGGTTAGCTGATGGTTTGTAATGGTATTTGTAGTGAACTTCTGTGATAGTTTCTGTATTTTTTATTTATTTTTTTTACAGTCAGGTTTGAGGGCTTAGCCCCAAACATATGCTAGGCTCCTAAATATATGGTACACCATGCTTTCTTTCTTTCTTTCTTACATTGTAGGTACTTTTGAGAGGGGCAAGTTCTCTATTCTCTGCCATTTTTTCTGTATTGTGTATTTCTTCTCACATCCTAAAACGAGCATATGCTGACTGCCACAATGTGGTTTGGGGTATTTCCTATTACTGACAACTAATCCTCTTTCGCTCCTATGGGAACGTTTTGACAAGTTTGGGCAGCCTTCGTGTATAAGGTGTATGTATATATCATTCGGCAGTAATGGCTCTCAACCCTCACAGCTGTAATCAGAACCTTGGAATGTGAGCGCGGGTTGTTCCACTTGCTGCTTGAACACGCGAACCGTACCATTTGAGAATAAACGAGGGGGGAGGCGTATTATATATATAACGTTATCACACCGGTATTTAGCGACGCATCGATAAATACCAAACATTACGTTAAATATTAACACTTTGTATCATTTCTCTGTCGATTTACTTTCGATTTTTTTTCATTCTGACCCGATTTAGAGATTGCATCACTATATAAACCCCCCTACCTCCGCTGAAACTAACTTCTTCCCCCTGTTTGATTGACGTCTCCATATTTTGTGCAGGTTTTTTTTTTTTTCTCGCATGCTACTCAAGAAAGAGGAAAACAACAGAGTGAATCTGCAAGGGACAAGCCAAAAATAACAAAGACGGAAGAAAAGTGAGAGATAAAGAGAATATTGGGGACGAGACAAAGGACGAGAGTGGAAAATAAAACCTTGGTAAAGGGAAGGAGGGCAGAGTTGTGATTTGCACATTTAGTCAACTCTCAAATATCGTTTTAGTTGTTGTGCAGGGTAAGTGTGCAGTGTATTTAACTCTTTCTTTCCAAGTGCATTTCTTTTCAACTTGAGTGGCTTGTTAAAAAAAATTGAACAAACCTACACATGGTTAAAAAAAAAAACAAAGTGAAGATTATTTATATTTAGATTTACGACTATTAACGACAAAATGCGGCTTTTTGCAGCAGAGTTTCATTGTGATCTTGTGAATCCGGTCTCTTATACACATTAAACACTGGTCTTTGTAAACACGACCCTTTTAACTCACTCACGTGGCTTTACTAAAATGCAAACAACAACCGACACTGAAAAATAGGAAGAAAAACAATGCAGATTTAAGAGCTTGACCGTGAATATGCTCTATTAAAGCTCGTTGTTGACATGCACACTCGTATGTGGTGCTCTATTACTACTGCTTTTTTCACTAGCTGCTCCTTTGTAGCATCTCTTCTGTTTTGTTTTTGTATTTAAGCCCTCTCTTGAGGAGAAAAATGAAAAACATTTGTTTCGTAGAAATGTACAACGTGTTAATGTGTGTGGAGTCGGTATATTTGGCTCTTAAACTTGAAGGAGACAAGATATCCTGAGGGCTTGGCGCTTTCCCCTTTCACACTCCCATTGACAGTTCGCTCTTTCACACACAAAGGAGGTTTTTTAATAAAATAAAAAAACAAAACAAAAACGGATTTTTAAGGATTTTTTTTTTCGTTCATATAAATGTATTGTGCTAGATATGTTTCTCACGGTTTCTTAAAATGCTGCGGTTAGTTTTTTTTATGCCGTTAAAAATGGATCAAGCCCCCCCCCCCTCCCAAAAAGCTGGTTTCAACCGCATAGTAATATACTTAATAGTACGCAATGCTACTACAAGTAGTGTACTGTTATCACGTACTGTTTAGTACGGTAGTATGCAGTTTGGGATTAGCAGTGTGTAGGTCGACACGTTGTGTTTTTGTTGTTTTTATTTTTTGGGTTCCTGTGTACTGATGAGCCAGACTAGTCTCGTTTTACGTGTGTGTGCGTCTAGACTGTGTGTGTGTGTGTGTGTGTGTGTGTGTGTGTCAGTGTCAAACAGAGGTGTATTTCCAAGCTAAGCTCCAGAGAAAGTTCAACGGGCAAGTTATGACAAGCTCAAATGATCTGTTTAAAAATGTGCCTAGACGAGTTGTAATTTTCTCTTTTTCTCCATCTCTCTCTCTCTCTCTCTCTCTCTCTCTCTCGCTCTCTCTCTCTCTGTCTCTCTCTTTCTTTCTTTTTTTCTTCCTTTGTTTCTTTCTCTCTCACTCACTCACTGTGTAAGGTAGGGAGCTGTGACTGAAACTGCATTGAGTCATGAAGCGTTTAAATGCACAGTTTTTTATTATTATTATTTTTATCTATCTATCTATCTATCTATCTATCTATCTATTTATTTATTTATTGTCTTGCAATACAAGTTTTTGCACAGTGTCACTCCGGCTGAAATCCAGAGATCATGTGTGGAAATGCTTGACCTTCTGCAAGTTTCTCCCATCACTACAACACTCCACCCATCTTGGCTTTATGGGCTCGGTGGCTTAGTTTGAATCCCGCCTCTGCCCTGCGTGCGCGGAGTTTGCATGTTCTCCCCGTGCTTCCGGGGTTTCTCTGGGTACTCCGGTTTGCTCCCCAAGTCCAGAGACCTGGGTTGTAGGCTGATTGGCATCTTTAAATTGTCCGTAGTGTGTGAATGTGTGTGTGATTGTGCCCTGCGATTTGCTGGCCCCCGTCTAGGATGTCCCCTGCCTCATGTTCCCTGGGATAGGCTCCAGGCTCCATGTGACCCTGTATAGGATAAGTGGTACAGAAAATGGATGGATGGATGGATGGATAACTGCCTTGTAATCACTTCACTCATGTTGGTTTGCTAGTTATAATATCAGTAGTCAATCAGTAAAGTTAGTACAGACATCGAAATGAGCAACATACCAGGAAAAACTGCAAGAAACTCCTTACCCCCAGTCTTTTAAATCAGTTTTCAGCAGAACAAGACATGGCTTTGTTACATAACTGTCAAGGCTGTCGACACTGAACGTCTTTGCAACAAAGCTGTGAAATGAAGTTCGCTGGGCTGTAATTTCTAAGAGCTTCAGGTCCATATTGCAAAGTGCGTGTATGTTCATGAGGCTCGACTGTCATTTCTAGCCCACCCCCCCAAGTGTCAATCACCTCATCAACTATACCCTTTTATTTACCATCAAATAACTTAACTTTTTAATAATAATTTGTGGAGATGTAACTTAAGTAATGAAAGTTTGGCTCCTTTCCCATTCACTAACACGGGAATGAGCGGGGATAAAAAAAATTGTACTGCAGCCAGCCACTACAGTGCCTCCAGAGACATTTTGGCTTCACTTTTAAATCTTTGTTACAGTGTCCACCTGCATATACAGTGATTGATTCCTAATTGCAGTTAGTTCGCATTTATTGTTTGACGTGCAAAAACTGAAACTCTTATAACCGTGGTGTCCTCTAAACCTATCCCTAGTGCCTCATAAACCAGTTAAATTCCAATTTGTTGCATTTACTTGAGAAAATTCTGTCCATTTTCCTACTAAATTGAAATAACAGACTTTTTCCTCTCCCTTTTCCCCTCCCTGTACATTCTGGTTGGGTACATGAGACACTGCCTTCTAGTGCAGGGGTATTCAGCTAAAATTTGTGATGGTCCAATAAGAAAATTTCTTGCCTGCAAAGGTCTGGATAAGCAACTAACATGACTGAATGTTGACAATAGTTGCTTTTTAATGTTTAACCATTAGTTATTAGTTCACAGCTATAAATAAGACATTTTAAAAGTGGTTATATTTGATCACTTTTTTACTAGCACCACAGTCTCGCAAGCCTACAGACAGTTTGACCAAACTTCCCCACTCCTACAGTTATTATTTTTGATTATAATTGATTTAACTTCCTTTTCTGACTCTTCTAGCTCTCCTTGTAGCAAGTCTCTGGCCCGATGAGCTGCCTTAAGCTAAATAATTTACATAAATGCATGTGACTGCATAAACTGCAGCAGAGGACCTGCTATAGAATCGGAGTTTGTTTATGTTTAAAAAAACAAACAAAAAAAAAAACCTGGAGTCGCTGAGCTATGGCCGCTCTTTCATAGGCTTCATTGATTGATTGGCTCTGCTTCAGTATTTTACGTGTGCTTGACTGAGTCCGGTGAAATATTTCGCTAGGCCTGCATCTGGACCAAGGTCAGGCAGTTGATGTGTCCTGTCCTAGTGCAAACATACATTTAGGTTATGTTGGCAGACACCTATGCAAATGTTTGTGCATGCACCGGCTTCGCAGATGGAGGATTTTAAATCTTAAGCACTAGTCTTTAACAAGTAGAAGATTCTCCTCAAAGGGGAATATTAACGCTCATTACCCTGCTATGGGTTATTATGAAGATGGCGAAAGGGTGATGTGTCAGTGGGGGTGCTGCAAGTAGTGCCTCACATCACTGGCACTGTGTCTGTGTTTTATGGTCGGATGAGTCATGCAGAGTGCAGAGTATATCGTATTTCACACTGAGGGCAGGGTCGGCGTTGGATTTACCAGGGAAAAAAAAACATCTCCCCATTACTGGAAGATAATATTAATTATATATTACTGTAATGCATGTTTGCACTCAAACCTCATTCAATCTAAATCAGTCTTTGCTAGCTTTAAGACACATTTCAAAAAGGGTGACATAGCACTCTGTTTAAAAAAAAAAAAAAAAAAAAACCCTGAATATTTTAAATGGTTTTTTTTTTTTTTTTTTTTTTTTTGTTATACTGCAGTGACTTTGGTATTTTCGTGCAATTGGTTTGTGTGGCAGATGCAGGTCCACGTTGAAACCAAAAGTACAAACATGAACCAGAATACTATTGTGTTAGAAGTGTTGACTCTGGGATGTTGATTAACTGATAAGATACTGAAGTATATGTGTGTACATCAGGATGTAGCAGCTTGTTCTAAAATTATTAGTATGTTCCTATATGAAAACTGCATATCATAGAACGTGAGGAAGAAACCTTGAGAGGGTGGGTGACATTGGATAGAGGGGTTTATAAATCCATCCATCCATCCGTTTTCTGTACCGCTTATCCTACACAGCGTCGTGGGGATTCTGGAGACTATCCCAGGGAACTCGGGGCACAAGGCGGGGGACACCCTGGACGGAGTGCCAACCCATCACAGGGTGCAATCGTGTACACGCTCACACACCCATTCACACACTATGGCCAATTTAGAGATGCCAATCAGCCACATGACATAAAGGAGTCTTTATTATTACAGCAGCAGTTCTTAGGTACAAGTCTACATTACTGCATGAGATTATCCAGTCCGCACAGGAATTCGCAGAGTTTTTTTTTTCGTGATTGTTGCGGCCAAAGATGTTTGATTTTGCTGCGGCTTTTTCCAGAATTTGTGATGCAATTTGCATAGTTACAGAGAAATTGCAGTTGCACAAAATTGTTTTGCGCTGTCTTTCACTGTGATTTCACACATGATTCAAACAGGGCTTTGGCTAGATGGGTGTTGTGATGACATCACATGAATCTGCCATAATCTTAGGAAAATCTGGTAATTTTGAAAAATTGCAAGCTCCTACGAATATTGCAGTTTGCTTGATTTTGCATTAATATCTGCGATCGCAGAAGAGACTGATTATCCGATAAAAGCAAGGGTGATACTTGGGAATAAACTGTTTTTGGGAAGTACAAACCTTTAGGGTATTTATGTGGGACCACAGCAGCAGAAGGTGAGTGACAAGTGCAGAAAGCTCTAAGCAGAGGTAGAGGATGAATCGGGCATATCTGGAGCCACAGCAGTAGAAGTGCATCAGGATCTGGCACTGGCATCGCACCACATCCCAAATTCAAATAAATGTCAGAAGACGTTATTCGACCAAGCTACAATCAGACAGTCACAGGTTTTCAGAATAGTGCGACTTCCAGTACAGATATACCAAATTACATTACTATTACTTGGTCATACTACTAAGTGGTCATAAGAACAATATTGTGCAGGTTGAATACCGTGGTATGTTGTATAACTGATTCTTATGGCTAATGAATAAGGTGAGAGACCTTGGTTATGGGATCATATGACACAACATTAGTTATTATAGCTTATAGTGAGCTAGGAAACTGGGTCAGGCAGGACTGGCATAAAACACCTACATAAATGTGAATATATATATATATATATATATATGTATGTATGTGTGTGTGTGTGTGTGTGTGTGTGTGTGTGTATGTGTGTGTATATATATATATATATATATATATATATGTGTATGTATATGTGTGTATATGTATGTATATGTATATATGTGTATATATATCTCTCTCATCACAATCACAATAATTTCCTAGCTTTTTATCACTACAAATATAAACACGACTATAAACACAAGAACATAACCAAAACAAAAATATATCAGGGGTTCCCAAACTAGGGATCGTGACCCCACATGGCGTGGTTTGCATGGTTTGCAAATGCGATTACTGAGAAACTCACAAGCTCCTCTTTCGTTTCATTGACTTATTTGACAACTTACTATTAAAAATATCAGTCTGACTACCAAGAAGGATTTTATGTGCGACTATTTTTCGAAGTGTTCCTGAGAGTCACATCCAAACGCCACTTTTAAACGAAGAGTATATGTCTTAGTCTTTTCACTATCCAGGGACGCTGCAGTAGTGTAGGTATTCAACAATAAAAATAGGCTAGTTCTCCGAACTATCTATCTCCGCAAATCAGGCTACTGCTTTATGCATACTTAAGTACTATTCTAGACCATTATTATATACTTGCATTTAC
The DNA here is from genome assembly GCA_023630585.1 of Cranoglanis bouderius. Taxonomy (NCBI): domain Eukaryota; kingdom Metazoa; phylum Chordata; class Actinopteri; order Siluriformes; family Cranoglanididae; genus Cranoglanis; species Cranoglanis bouderius. Next base: position 29,410,430 of record CM042535.1, on the reverse strand, counting down.
CATTATTTTATTGTTAGTGTTTGAATTAAAACAAACCTCTCATAACCTTCAAACCCACTGAAAGGTCTGTTTTGTGTACAAATCTGGATTTTCTAGATTAGTAAATAGATTAGGTATGGTTATTTCTATTGAGACAATTGAAGCTCATGACAATAGTTTTTATTTTTATTTTTTTATATTTTTATTTTTTAAAGTTGCTTGATATTGCTAAACATTCTACAGTTCCTCATCGAAGCCTGACAGACAGGGATGTTTTGGCTCTCAGATGTGAGATAGGCAGGCGAGTATGTGAACAATGCTGCTTATGCAGCTGCTGCTTCTGCACATGCACGCAAGTCACATGTTAAGTGCTGTATAAACCTCTTCTTCTTGTTGGGCCATACGACACCATACCACTGTTGTCTTTTGCTCCTTTTGTATCATTGGAAGCTGGATGTGACGGCTGAAGGAAATGCACCCTTGCAGACACACTTCCTGACTCTTTGAAAAGGTGTGGCATGGATTGCGTGTTCACCCTTCCGACCGGACTGGGACTATTGTAGCTGGTTTTTTTTTTATTTTTTATTTTTATATCATAGTAGTAGTCAGCTCAAGATGCAACATCGGTACACAATAAAAACCATGGCTGTGACATTTGTTGTCATATTAATCCGGTTGTGAAAAATAGCCTTTTAGCTCAAGTAAAGTTAATTGGAAATCTTTCTGCAGAGCCGACATATCTAACAGAAGTGTTGACTTCAGGTGCGGAAATTGCGTCAGAGCATTGCGACCTGATGCAATTTCCTCTTCAAGGCAGCAACAATGGTGCATAATGCTGTTTGTTTTATTAACATAAACCTGAATAAATTCCTTTTTATTTTGTTTTTTCAATGTAACAATTTCAAATTGTGTGAGACGCCCAAGTCATGAGAGGAATTTTTGTAGAATTTTAAAAGCAGTATTAAGAACGCAGAATCAGGAATGAGGAAAATAACCGTGACATCAGACAACGTGATTGGCTCACAGTGACCGAGGTGACTTTGCAGACTCCTTCGTTTTCTGGCTCAGGTTCAGATGGTAGCACAATATTTACTCTGTTCCCACTCGTCCATGCTATTTTTACTTGTCTGGGTACACCTCCCATTCACTCTCTATCATTCCCCATTTGTCCACCCCTTGGTCAGCATGCATGTGTAGGAGTTCCTCTTGGCCACAAGTGCCAAGAAGTTGCACAGTTGACCATGTCAGTTTTGGAGAACCCTGCATGAGCAAGTGAGAGTAGGCTAGTTCATCTCTGTTAGTGTTCATTCACTGTTAGCAATGTAGTAACAAAAGCTATGGTAATTGGTTAAAGACACACCATAATATTCAAAACACAAAGTTATTAGAAGGAACATTTTAAAAATATCCTCAGAGTTGATGTGCAATTTGGTGTTTTTACATTTTTAAAAAAAAAAAAAAAAAAAAAAAAAAAAAAAACGAAGAAAGAACGTAACGGGCAAAAGAAGCTAAATGATATTGTTCTGAATACATTTTTTTTGTTAGTTTAAAAAAAAAAAAAAAAAAAAAAAAATATATATATATATATATATATATATATATATATATATATATATATATATATGTATGTATGTATGTGTATATGTATGTATGTGTATATGTATGTATGTGTATATGTATGTATGTGTGTGTGTATATATATATATATATATATATATATATATATACACACACACATACATACATATACACACACACATATACATACACATATATATGTATATATGTGTGTGTGTGTATATGTATGTATATATGTATATATATATATATATATATATATATATATATATACATATATACATACATATACACACACACATATATATATATACATACACATATATATGTATATATGTGTGTGTATATATATATATATATATATATATATATATATATATATATATAGTGTATGTATATATATATATATATATATATATATATATATATATATATATATATATATATATATATATATATATATATATATATATATATATATATATATATATATATATATATATAATGTATGTGTGTATGTATACAGCCGTGGCCAAAAGTTTTGAGAATGACACAAATATTAATTTTTACAAAGTCTGCTGCCTCAGTTTTTATGATGGCAATTTGCATATAGTCCAGAATGTTATGAAGAGTGATCAGATGAATTGCAATTAATTTCAAAGTCCCTCTTTGCCATGAAAATGAACTTAATCCCAAAAAAACATGTCCACTGCATTTCAGCCCTTCCACAAAAGGACCAGCTGACATCATGTCAGATTAACACAGGTGAGAGTGTTAATGAGGACAAGGCTGGAGATCACTCTGTCATGCTGATTGAGTTAGAATAACAGACTGGAAGCTTTAAAAGGAGGGTGGTGCTTGAAATTATTGTTCTTCCTCTGTTAACTATGGTTACCTGCAAGGAAACATGTGCAGCCATCATTGCTTTGCACAAAAAGGGATTCACAGGCAAGGATATTGCTGCTAGTAAGATTGCACCTAAATCAACCATTTATCGGATCATCAAGACCTTCAAGGAGAGAGGTTCAACTGTTGTGAAGAAGGCTTCAGGGCACCCAAGAAAGTCCAGCAAGCGCCAGGACTGTCTCCTAAAGTTGATTCAGCTGCGGGATCGGTGCACCACCAGTGCAGAGCTTGCTCAGGAATGGCAGCAGGCAGGTGTGAGTGCGTCTGCATGCACAGTAAGGCGAAGACTTTTGGAGGATGGCCTGGTGTCAAGAAGGGCAGCAAAGAAGCCACTTATCTCCAGGAAAAACATCAGGGACAGACTGCTATTCTGCAAAAAGTACAGGGATTGGACTGCTGAGGACTGGGGTAATGTCATTTTCTCTGATGAATCCCCTTTCCGATTGTTTGGGGCATCTGGAAAAAAGCTTGTCCGGAGAAGAAAAGGTGAGCGCTACCATCAGTCCTGTGTCATGCCAACAGTAAAGCATCCTGAGACCACTCATGTGTGGGGTTGCTTCTCAGCCAAGGGAGTAGGCTCACTCACAATTTGGCCTAAGAACAAAGCCATGAATAAAGAATGGTACAAAAACATCCTCAGAGAGCAACTTCTCCCAACCATCCAAGAACAGTTTGGTGACGAACAATGCCTTTTCCAGCATGATGGGGCACCTTGCCACAAGGCAAAAGTGATAACGAAGTGGCTCGGGGAACAAAACATCAACATTTTGGGTCCATGGCCAGGAAACTCCCCAGACCTTAATCCCATTGAGAATTTGTGGTCAATCCTCAAGAGGTGGGTGGACAAACACAAACTCCAAGCATTGATTATGCAAGAATGGGCTGCCATCAGCCAGGATGTGGCCCAGAGGTTGATTGACAGCATGCCAGGGCGAATTGCAGAGGTCTTGAAAAAGAAGGGTCAACATTGCAAATATTGACTCTTTGCATAAACTTCATGTAATTGTCAATAAAAGCCATTGACACTTATGAAATGCTTGTGATTATACTTCAGTAACAGTTAGTAACATCTGACAAAAAGATCTAAAAACACTGAAGCAGTCGACTTTGTGAAAATTTATATTTGTGTCATTCTCAAAACTTTTGGCAACAGCTGTATGTGTATATGTATGTATATATATATATATATATGTGTGTGTGTGTGTGTGTTGCAATTAGTAGCAATAGCATTGGTGGAAACAAGACCAAACCAAAACAAAACGTGGTGCTTTGTTGACATAGGAGCCGGGACAACTATGTTGTGTATACTGCATTTAATTACTAATCACTTTGTTGCCATAGGAACGGTGACTAGTATGCCCTGTACAGTATATTACCCATGATTACTACAATTGCTTGCTACTTTCTTGCTGTAGCTAAATGCATAGTGTTTTGTTGCCATAGGAACCATGACAAGTATATTGTGCATACTATATTTGATTGCTTAATCGCTTGCTACTTGTCAGATTAGCTAAATACCTAAAGGCTGTTATAAGTAAGGAATAAAACATGACAGTGTGTGCTGTATCGGGAAATAATCCCTGACAGGGTGGTGTGATGCGAAATGGAGTTACTGTCAACCTATAACCGTGTTTTTTATTCCTTTTATAATACCACAGAAATTTGCCAACACTGTAAATTTATATTTTTATTCATTCAAGAAGGACATACTTTTTATCCAGTTATAGTTACATTTAATCTTGTGGAACATCTGTTAAAAAAGTTTGTTCCTGTTATCATTTATGTTATAGCAGCTATACACTGATCTGCCATAACATTTAAAACCACTGACAGGTGATGTGAATAACATTTGATTATCTCGTAGTGGCACCTGTCAAGGGGTGGGATGTATTAGGCAGCAGTTGAACAGTCAGTTCTCAAAGTTGATGTGTTGGAAGAAGGAAAAATGGACATGCATAAGGATCTGAGCGGCTTTGACAAGGGCCAAACTGTGATGGCTAGACGACTGGGTCAGAGCATCTCCTTAACAGCAGGTCTTGGGAGGTGTTACCGGTATGCAGTGGTTAGTACCTACTGAAAGTGGTCCAAGGAAAGACAATTACTAGACATTAAAGACATTACTATAGAAAGGATAACATATTAGAAAGGGGTCGGGAGCCTATGGCTTGTGAGCCATATATGGCGCTTTCAGTGACTGCCTATGGCTCAACGGCAGGGGAAAAAAGGAATCATGAAATCTAGTGTCAACTCAATTAAAACTCTACATATTGCATAATTTAAAAATGACAATTCGTAATTGATGACTGTTTGTCATGTATACACCAACCTGTGGCACAAGAATCCCAAATTTCACTGAGAAGCAGAGCGGTAATTTCCCGGTCTAATTCATAAATCCATTGAGAACGGCATAGCCAGTCTGTTTTCTTTTTATTTTAACAAAGGTGAAATGGCTACAAGGAAAAAAAGAAAAAAAACGATGCGTATCGTTCTCTCCAGTCCGAACGGACAGATGAATTTGCATATTTGAAACTTGCATTCATGGTAAGTAGTGTTCACTTTACTCTCACTTACACACTACATCTTGTATTGATTTACCATTTGATGATTTGATGATAATTGGTTAAATGACGTTCAAGTGCCACCTTCAGCCCTATTAGGTGAAGTGCAGGCTGTTAGGTCAAGAACTCGCAAACTGCCAAATGGCCTTTATTCCATTACCACTTTTTATAATTATGCAATAATAGTAAAGATAATAACTATAATAATAAGAAGACATACAGTACTGTGCAAAAGTTTTAGGAACCCTATATATATTTTTTTGTACAAACCTTGTTATAGATTTTTTTTTTTTTTATTTTATTTTATGACTTCTACATTGTCAAGTCAGTACAAAAAACATTTTAGATTCCCAAATATTAGTTTTCTATCACAAAATTAAATGTTACAGAAAAATGTTTGTATGTCATTAAAGAAAGCAGCATATTACGTAAGAGACTTTTCAGACAAAAAACACAATGAAGGCTGCTGGGTTTTGCAGAAAAATAAGAAGCGAGTGCGAAAGTCAAAGTCTCCAGAAGAACTGTGGCTGGTTCTGCAAGATGCTCAATAAAAACTTACCAGCTCATTTCTTTATAAAACTGCACTAATTGTACTGGAGACTACTATTTTAATTTTTTTTGTCACACCAAATATTGACTTTGTTTCATTTACTACTGTTTACTGCTCTTTAAAAAATGTAGAAACATTTAATTTCATTATTTTTGAAGGCATCTTTGCTCTACAGCATTTCTTTGCATGTGCCTAAAACCGTTGCATAGTACTGTATATAAAAACATCAGAAAATATGTTAACTTTTTTCTGGCTCTTTAAAGAAACAAATCACAATTTTTTATTTATTTATTTTATGTTTTATTTTTTGGTTTTTATGGCTCTGCTAGGGAGATAAGAAAAGAGGAATGATCGAGGGGAGAAAGATATGACTGCATTGTAGCTGATGCACTTTTTTCTCTGGTTTGAACTGCATGTTTAAAGTGTCTCTATTTCTGTGGGAAAGATTGCAAAAATGAAACCATGAAGGGAGGTGGATGGGGAAAAATACACTGAGTATTTTGGCACCTCGCTGTGTCTCCATGGTGGCCAATGTTACACTTTTTTTTTTTTTTTTTTTTCTCTTTCTTTCCCTCCATCTAAGCACTACCTTTCTCTCTGAATATTGGAAACCGACAAGTAGGCAAACAAAGGAAAAAAGCCATGTTTGTCGAGCTAAACACACTCACGATATCTTACTAAATTCTCAATGTCTACTCCGTTTTCAATTCTTTGTAGTCAGTACTGTCAATGTTCATCCAGTATTAATATTCAATACAGTAGATAAATACAGCAGAATGTTTTCTTTTCAGGGGTGTTATAGCCAATTCAGCTGCACTAAACACAAACCATAGGGAGTGAATCAGCTCAGTAGACACACAAACACGCCTAAGCACACTTTGTATTTAAGTCTATAAATAATGCAGATTTTAACCTTTATCAGTCTGGCATCCACTTATCTATCTCCCATTTTCTTTCTCTCTCTCTCTCTCTCTCTCTCTGACTGACACACACAAAATACATGCTACAAATCCCAGGATCACACACATCTTGTGAATCTCCTCACATTAACAGTCCTCTGTGGCATTCTACATGGCATTTGCTTTGCAGTAAAGGTCTCTCTTCTTTTCTCTCTCTGCCATAGTCCTTCAAATGCACATCTCTCATGCTCAGACAGATACAGATAGGTAGTGTATTCTAAACAGAAACAAATAGGAGGTGCGGTTTTATTATTTTAAAAAAAAAAAATTCTTTCAACTGAGCAATCGGATACGAAGCTCATGCGACAAAGAAGTTAATTTATTTATTAACATGAACATGAGGAACTAGAAAATTAAATTTGTTAAATATCGCAGACACATCTATATGTTCTCAATATTACAACATATAGATTCTAGAACATTCATTGCTTTCAGTGCTGTATTTAAATAGGCAAATGCTAATATAACCTGTGAAGCCTGTCGACAAATCAAATTGAGCATGCTATTTTGACTTGGAAGAGTGAGATGAAAACGGATAAATTAAGTGTCACGTGCACGGATAAAGAAAACAAGTTTTGGTCAGCCAAGTTTCAACACAAGCTACTTGTGCTAAATGTAGCTGAAATGAATCCTGACCTTGATTGTGTAGGTTAAATGGCTAAACTGCCGAGAGTTTAATATGAATAATTACATTTGTTGTGGAGTGACGCATGGCGCTTATGAAACTATTTGCTTCTTGCCATTACAGATTAATCAGAGATGGATGTAAATGCAAACCCCTGTTAAACGCAAAACACACTTATGAATTGATGCTGTTTAACGGTACTTTAACTTGGGGATTGACTGCTACTTTATTATCTTTATAATTGAAGTTTGGGTTCACATTTTTTGTGCATATATTTGGTTAACACATAATTTTGTGTTTGAATTATTCAGTTATTTGTTTGTTTTATTTAAACATGAAGAGCTTTGTATTCATAAAAATTGTAGGGTCATTTATAACGTCTTTTACTAAGCATTTATAATCCCACTATCTGGCGTCATTTAGAAAAGGATGGGTTCCCCTTGGAGCCTGGTTTCTCTAAAGTTTCCTTCCTCATGCTGTCTTTGGCAAAAAAACAAACAAACAAACAAACAAAAAAACTCCCATTGTCACCTGATGGCTTGTTCAATCCACATCAGGATTTCTCTTCAATCCACTTAATTATTTCTCTAAAGCTGCTCTGTTGTTAAAAATGCTACACAAATCAATACATTTGAATTGAATTGATTGACCCTGTTTTGATTTATTTTTGATTTATTTATTAATTTATTAGATTATTATTTATTATTTTTGACCAGTGTATTGTTTTGATATGGAGAATTGCGAAACTGTACCTGGTATTGCTATCAAAGACAATTTTATTGTTGTTTGGTATTGTGACAGCTGTAGCACTAAAAGTTCTAACTAAATAACTAATTCGCTGAGAACATGACGATGCAAATTGAAATCCCATACATGTTTATCGGTGACCAGTGCAAACTAGTTGCCTAGCTGGCTAGCTACCAAGGTGTAAATGTTACTTAGGGTACAATATAGTATTGCACAGTAGTTATTGAACAGTAAAATGTCAGTAAAGTTGATGGCTGAGTTTATCATGCTGGCACATCAACAATTCGCAGATCGATTTGGATATGCAGGGTTACATTTCCACAGTGTGGCCTTTTTGTAGTGTACTGTGGGTAATAGCATATGGGTAACTAGGGAAGGTGTGTGGTTGCAAGGGCAGGAGGACATATCCAATTTAGATATCATGTATGTCCTTGTTTTTTTCATGAATGGAGTTTAGTGCTTCTAGGCTAATTTTAGTAGTTTTGTGACCATTTTAACTGACTGGTCTATAAATATACAATAGTTATCATATATAGTGTATTTACTGCATTTGAACATAAAGATAAAATAAACATAATACAGAGATGATCATTTTGGGGACAAAGGTTTGATTGACACTATGATTCTGTGAGACTCCAATAAGCAGTGACCGAGCATTAGAAAAATTCTGGCACTAATACAGACCTTTGCCGCCGCCTTCTTTGACTTACAGCTTGTCACCATGGCATACCCAAGTGTCTCGTAACAGAAGACCTAAAAATACTTGCTTAATAACCCCTAAATATGTCCCATACTGCAACCCTAAACGACACCCTGCATTCCACGTGAGCAGGCAATAGCAGAATGTACAATCCCAAATATCAGGTTCAGTTCAGTTTTAGCAAACAAAAAGAGAAAATGGGGAAAGTGTGCTGAAGGTCATTCTACTATGACGTGTGTTGGGGTTGGGGATGAGTGCTAGAGAGAGACAGAGGTACCGTATTCATCATAATTTTTGCGAAGGTCCAGTTAAATAAAATGTCGTTGGCCGGATATGCAACCGAGATGACTGAATGGTGACAACTAGGGCTGGGCGATATGACAAAAATATCATATCTTGAGGACATTTCTACGATACGCAATGTGTATCATGATCTATAAATTAGCTAACAAACTGTCTGCAAAACAGTAGTAAAATAAACCAAAAACCGTTCAACTGAGTTTGATGATATTTTTCTTGAATGCCTACAAAGAAAAAGATTAAGTTTAAATAAAAATGTAAATCAGTGGCATCCATTCAGTACCATTTCATTTGTAATTATTACAAATGTAAAAAATAAATCACCTTACCAATTATATCTCAGAAACCTGTATCGCATAATCATTTATCACGATATCGATATTACATCGCCCAGCCCTAGTGACAACAGTTACTTTTTAATGATTAGTGATTAGTTTATGGTTCTAGATAATACAAGACAATTTGAAGTTGTTTTGTTTTGCACTGGCTCTTCACTTTATGATGTTAGAGTTTAGAGACCGTTTTTTAATCTCCCACAGTTGTTATTTTTGATTATACTTGCCTGTGATATTTCTCTTTTCCAAAATATAAACAAGTTTTTCATTTAAACTACCATGACTCTAACCAGAATAAAGCAGTTACTGAGGATAAACAAATGAATGCAGACAATGTATCTGTACATTCTCATGTTAATGAATGTGGTCTTTCGTCATTCCTCAAGCTTCAAATCTGCCCGCCTGTATTAAATTAAAAACTGCCTGCTCCCATGACGTTTTGGCCCCATGCACACCTCTACTCCTGAGACAAATCTGTCCGAATTTGAAGTGGGGGATTAAACGCATACCAATTTGTCTTTAAACATTCAGTTTCCATCTTAAACTTCCGACCTTGCTCTCTAGCTTTCCCTGTAGCTCTTTACATAAGTGCATGGAAAATCGGATCATTTTACCGACTCGGATCTTTGAATCTTGTTCAGCAAAATGAACGAATCTTTACTCCAGTCATTTTGTTCATTTGAGCAGAATTAAATTAAAATGTTGCATTTTCAATAGCCAAAATGCATGTGCGTGTCCAACACAAAATGAACGAATCACTCTCTGAGACAACACGTTATTCCCGAGTCATATAAAGGACATGAATAACCCATCACTAAAGTGCATTTGATTGGATAAACATCAGCAGAGGCTCTGCTACAGAGACTGAGCCAGGTCATGTTTAAAAAAAACGAGTTGCTGAACTACGCTATGTTGATCGGATCTGCTACGGTATTTTTCGAGTGCACGGGTCATTCTGGTGAAATATTTGCTGGGTCTGCGCTCCACCAGTTGACGACCCCTGCTTTAGAGCTTATCGCACGTTTGTTCACTTATCTCGGTGTTTGTCTGGTTAGTGGAGGCCATTTTCTGAAATGTTCGAATGTTGATGTATCCGTGGATGAGGGACCTCTTGTATGAGTCACGATGACAGCAGGCAAGAAATTTATTTCCAAATGGGACAACACAATCAAATAGCTGTGTAATGAAATAAAGCATAAAGCACACAGTTAAAGATCATGTATGTATTCATGAGCTTAGTTGAGTGTTATTTAATTTCATGTTATCAAAGTAGTAAACAGTAGTCTTGGCTTAACGTGTTGATTGCTGTAGACTGCTGATTAGTTAGCAGTAGTGGTGTCAACAAGCCATCACCTTACAAGTAAAAGTCTTTTAAGCAAGGCTCAAGTATATACATCAAGTCCCAACTAGCTGTTCAAAGCAGTGTGACCTTTATCTTGTAGTGGTTGGTAGCATTGCTATGTTTCACTATTGCTAAGCAGCGTGGATACTTTGTCTTTGTTCTGTTTTGTGTGGTAAGATTGAATGGGGGGTTCTGCCTCAGCATCTGACGTGGTTCAGGAAGCTGCACAGGGAGACTCTGTGGCTACGATGAGACCCACCACTGGGATGTGATCTCAGATCTCAACACACCACTGTGAATTGAACAAAATATTTGTGACAGCCCTTGATAACAAATCACAGTTAAAATACAATGAAGGCGTTTCCTGATTGACGGGAAGCTTCAAGTTTTTCCCCATTCTGTTTTTCTTGCGCACAGGTAAAGAATTACTGCACAAACCGGTGGATGAAACGCCAATATTCTCACTGTTTTCCTCTCTCACCACACTCCTGCAGTGTGTGACCTTCTTCTCCTAGGAACATTGCTCGGATAAGTTCCTGGCTGACTAGCTCTCTTGATTTAATGCCTTTTGTGTCCTTCTCCCTGGTACAGTTGCTACAGAAACCGCCAGAAATTTCCAAACAGATCTCGGATTACTGCAAATCACTGCCACTTGGCTATCTAAAAGCATGCGTAAGACAGTGATACCTCAGTGGTGAAGGTTCTGTGCTAGTGACCATGTATATTATAATATATTACAACCCCAATTCCAAAAAAGTTGGATCTCTGTCTAAAATGTATATAAAAACAGAATGCAATGATTTGCAAGTCTCATAAACCCATATGTTATGTTATTCACACTAGAACATAGAAAACATCAAATGTTTAAACTGAGGAAATACCATTTTAAGAAAAAAAATAAGGTAATTTTGAATTTCATGGTCGCAACACGTCTAAAAAATGTTGGAACGGGGGAACAAAAGGCTGGAAAAGTAAGTGTTACTAAAAAGAAACGTCTGGAGGTTAATTGGCAACAGGTCAGTAACATGATTGGGTACAAAAAGAGTATCTTAGAGAGGCAGAGTCTCTCAGAAGTAAAGATGGGCAGAGGTTCACCAATCGGCAAAAAACTGCGTCTACATTTTGTGGAACAATTTCAGAATAATGTTCCTCAACGTAAAATTGTGAAGACTATGAATATCTCATCATCTACAGTACATGGAGAAATCTCTGTGCGCAAGGGACAAGGGCGAAAATCAATATTGCATGCCCATGATCTTCGGGCCCTCAGGCGGCACTGCATTAAAAACAGGAATGATTCTGTAATGGAAATCACTGCATGGGCTCAAACACCTCCAGAACTCATTATCTGTGAACACAGTTCACTGTGCCATCCACAAATGCTGGTTAAAGGTCATGCAAAGAAGCCATATGTGAACATGATCCAGAATCGCCGCCGTCTTCTCTGGGCCAAAGCTCCTTTAAAATGAACTGAGGCAAAGTGGAAAACTGTTCTGTGGTCAGCCGAATCGAAATTTGAAATTCTTTTTGGAAACCATGAGCTGCGTCCTCTAAACCAGTGGTTCCCAAACTTTTTGAAAGCATGGCACCCCTTTGTATTTTTTTTTTTTCCCCCCACAGCACCCCAACCCAATTAAACTAAACGTACATGCGTACATACATATATAAAATTAAATCCAGATGAGCAAACAACAAATGAAGCATAAACAGCAGCATGAATTTATTATGAATGCATCACAACATACATATTATGAGGTGAAACAACCCATTCAAATGAGCCATCTGTCTTTTACAATTAGATGACACATGTCAACAGACCGAGTCGAACCATTTACTGTATGTGGGAATCACTGGAACAAAACACATTTAAAGATTGATACTTATCTCTTTAAATAATAATAAACAACTCAAATTCATTTTTTTCCTTTAGTTTCTCATTTGCTTTGTTCAAACCTGACCTTATAACTTAAAAAAATGAAACTAAAATATCTGTGCATGGAACTGTGTCGCGGGCATTTTAATTGGATACATGTGCCTGCTTTTGCGAGCACAGCCTCTTGATACGGGGGTAGATTGAGGATGGTACAACTCGTAGATCGTGCTCCACTGCCTTTTTTTGTTTTTCACGTATTCCAGGGATGAGAACGCTAGCTCACACAAGTAAGAGGTTGAAAACGACAACAGCACATTGATGGTGCATTCTGAGATAGATGGGTATTCGTGTCCCACATGCAGCCAAAATTCATCCGAAGACATTTCTCCAAATTTTAATTTTAAAGTGCGATCCATACAGAGTTCCGCCAGTTCTTCTTGCGCTTTGATTGGCAACATCTTTGCCGATTCTGATGAGAGAGGATTAAAAGGATCACGGATCCAGTCAAAGTTTTCATTAGCAGCGGGGAAGTAAAACTCAAACCTTTCCTGTAGCGTTTTCAGATGTGCGGCTATAATTTTAATAGAACTGGTGTCTTACGAGCGGGGTCCTCTGCTCTTAAGGGAAATATGTCGATGTTTTTATTTTTCAGTATTTCTTGCCACAGCTTGAGTTTGGCCTTGAAACCGTTAAGTTTGTCTGTTGCTGTTAAAATATTTTCGTTCTTTCTTGCATCTTTGTGTTAAGCTCATTTAAGTGACTAAAAATGTCTGCGAGGTATGCAATCTTAGCCCACCATGAGTTGTCGTTGATCTGTTCTTTGTGGGGTATGTCGTGCTCAGTTGAAAACTGCCTGAGTTCATCTCGAAGCTCATAGACATGGGAAAGCACCTTGCCCCGTGACAGCCAGCGCACCTCCGTATGCAGCAGCAGACTCTGATGCTTAGACCCCATTTCATTGCACAGTATGGTAAACAATCGGGACTTCAAAGGTTGTGACTTAATGTAGTTCACAGTTTTGACAGCTTGTTCTAATGCTACAGTCAGGTCTGGGGGCATTGCTTTTGTGAAGAGTGGTTCGCGGTGCAGCATGCAGTGGGTAATCTGCACATCTGGGCTTTGGTTCTTCACCATAGTTACCAGTCCTTTTACTTTTCCAGTCATAGATGCCGCTCCATCTGTGCAAATACTATGACACATGCCCCAGTTGAGACCACGTTCTTTCAAGTACGTATCGATGACAAACATTTCTTCCCCTGTTGCACGACTCGGCAGTTCTTTGCAGAAAAAAATTCTCCATAATTAATTCCTCATCAGCATATCGCACACTGGCCAGAAGATGACCGTGTCCGCTGCAATCTGTAGAATCATCAATTTGGAGAGCAAATTTGCCACGTTTGTTTAGTTTTTTGGTTAGTAATGTTTCTATATCAGCAGCCATGTCGTCAATGTGACGTTTAATCGTGTTGTCAGATAACGGGATTTTGTCACTTTCTTTGACAGCATCCTCCCCTATCATTACCCCTACTATTTTCTTGCAGGCTGGCAAAATGAGTAATTCAGCAATGGTATGGGGCTTCTTTGATTTGGCGCTTGCCTCTGCTATTAAGAAGCTTGCCTTCTGAGCTTTCTCAAACACACGCACACATGACATCATTTGTTGGTTCTGTTTAACATTTTGTGCTTTTAGTCGCTTGAAGTATTCTATGTCTTTGCTGGCTAAACCGTGGTGTTTCGTGTCTAAATGTCTCTTCAGCTTACTCTGTACCATTGCTGCATTTGATAGCTTTTCCCTGCAGATGAGGCATTCAGGTATGGGACAGCTAGCATCTCCGATCCATGTAAAATCGTAAGCCAGGTAGCTTTCACTGTACTGCCTGATTTTATTTTTTTTGGGTGGTGGTGGTTCTGGGTTGATGTCCGTCAGTCTTCTGGGCTGTGACATTTAATTTTTTGTTTAAACTTGAAAGTTTATCCATCTTTGCCCTATCCTGTCTATCTCTGCGTAAAATATAAAATTGAGCGTGCACCAGTACAAAGGGTGGAGCTGGGCGGAGCTGAGCGGAGCTGGTGGAGCGATTCTCTCCTGAGAACAGTCCAATTGGCGGTGAATAAATATTTAAACTTTAAATTTGTATGAAATATATCGGTGTTGGACATGCTCATATGTTGGTGTTTTGATATATTTTAAAAATATATGCTGTAAAAGGTTATTATATGGTACGATAGTTATTTTAGGCTGTTTAAATTGGAAAAAAGCTGAGATTCTGCGGCACCCCTAGCCAGTTGTCACGGCACCCACTTTGGGAACCACTGCTCTAAACTACAGAGGAGAGGGACCATCCGGCTTTCATTCTGTTTTTATTTACATTTTACACAGTGTCCCAACTTTCATGGAATTGGGGTTGTATATTATTGTGTGTGTGTGTGTGTGTGTGTGTGTGTGTGTGTGTATATATATATATATATATATATATATATATGTGTGTGCATCTCAATAAATTAGAATGTCGTGGAAAAGTTCATTTATTTCAGTAATTCAACTCAAATTGTGAAACTCGTGTATTAAATAAATTCAATGCACACAGACTGAAGTAGTTTAAGTCTTTGGTTCTTTTAATTGTGATGATTTTGGCTCACATTTAACAAAAACCCACCAATTCACTATCTCAACAAATTAGAATACTTCATAAGACCAATAAAAAAACATTTTTAGTGAATTGTTGGCCTTCTGGAAAGTATGTTCATTTACTGTACATGTACTCAATACTTGGTAGGGGCTCCTTTTGCTTTAATTACTGCCTCAATTCGGCGTAGCATGGAGATGATCAGTTTGTGGCACTGCTGAGGTGGTATGGAAGCCCAGGTTTCTTTGACAGTGGCCTTCAGCTCATCTGCATTTTTTGGTCTCTTGTTCCTCATTTTCCTCTTGATAATACCCCATAGATTCTCTATGGGGTTCAGGTGTGGTGAGTTTGCTGGCCAGTCAAGCACACCAACACCATGGTCATTTAACCAACTTTTGGTGTTTTTGGCAGTGTGGGCAGGTGCCAAATCCTGCTGGAAAATGAAATCAGCATCTTCAAAAAGCTGGTCAGCAGAAGGAAGCATGAAGTGCTCCAAAATTTCTTGGCAAACGGGTGCAGTGACTTTGGTTTTCAAAAAACACAATGGACCAACACCAGCAGATGACATTGCACCCCAAATCATCACAGACTGTGGAAACTGAACACTGGACTTCAAGCAACTTGAGCTATGAGCTTCTCCACCCTTCCTCCAGAGTCTAGGACCTTGGTTTCCAAATGAAATACAAAACTTGCTCTCATCTGAAAAGAGGACTTTGGACCACTGGTCAACAGTCCAGTTCTTCTTCTCCTTAGCCCAGGTAAGACACCTCTGACGTTGTCTGTGGTTCAGGAGTGGCTTAACAAGAGGAATACGACAACTGTAGCCAAATTCCTTGACATGTCTGTGTGTGGTGGCTCTTGATGCCTTGACCCCAGCCTCAGTCCATTCCTTGTGAAGTTCACTCAAATTCTTGAATCGATTTTGCTTGACAATCCTCATAAGGCTGCGGTTCTCTTGGTTGGTTGTGCATCTTTTTCTTCCACACTTTTTCCTTCCACTCAACTTTCTGTTAACATGCTTGGATACAGCACTCTGTGAACAGCCAGCTTCTTTGGCAATGAATGTTTGTGGCTTACCTAGTGAACCAAACTGAGAGACCATTTTGAAGGCTCAGAAAACCTTTGCAGGTGTTTTGAGTTGATTAGCTGATTGGCATGTCACCATATTCTAATTTGTTGAGATAGTGAATTGGTGGGTTTTTGTTAAATGTGAGCCAAAATCATCACAATTAAAAGAACCAAAGACTTAAACTACTTCAGTCTGTGTGCATTGAATTTATTTAATACACGAGTTTCACAATTTGAGTTGAATTACTGAAATAAACGAACTTTTCCACGACATTCTAATTTATTGAGATGCACCTGTGTGTGTGTGTGTGTGTGTGTGTGTGTGTGTGTGTGTGTGTGTGTGTGTGTGTGTGTGTGTGTGTGTGTGTGTGTGTGTGTGTGTATATATATATATAGTAACCGCCTGGTCAGGGTTGTGGTGGTTTCAATTAGGCTGTTTGTTTATATTTTGACAAATAGAACCGATTAAATTCATTAGAAAATATTGCATACAGGTACAAACAAAACATTAACTGCCAGAGCGGGAGTACAAAAACAGCCTCACGCACATCTCTGGTTAAGTCCAATTACGAACTGCGATGAGTCATCGGGAACTGTCAGAGCTAGAATTCAGAAAGTGCTGCCAGTTCTACCTCTGGGATTTTTTGGGTTTTTTTTTTTTTTTTTTTTTTCTAATGTTTTAATGGTAAAGTGAAAGGGTTCATTGACACTGCTGCCATTACACTATACTGCATTTGCATCAGAAATCCATATACTGTAGGAAATCAGTAGTTCAACCAAAGTCAATTCTCCACACCAAAACAATACTTTGGCCAAAAATCCATTTAAAAGTAGATCATACTAAAGTCATTTAACATTGAAAATTCAAATAGTAAGTGCTAAATTAATTCAGTTCAAATTTTATTTAATTATTTTAGCACTTATCAATAGAAATCATCACAGAGCAGCTTTACAATTAATCCGGATATAGATTTAGATCCCTAATGAGCAAGCCAGTGTTGATAGTGGTAAGTAAAAACTCAGTGAGACAGCATGAGGAAGAAAAATTTGAGAGGAACCCATCTTCTTCTGGGTGACAACCCGGCCCGGATTTGTCATCGGGAAAGTCGAGAGAAATTCCAGTGCCCTGGCCTGTATTGCGATTGGTTTGGCCTGCTTACTTTTCCCCACCTGTGATTCAGCCAACTGGCTGCCAAATCCTGCAGTTCCTAGAAATTATGTATGGTCCATATAGTCAAACACGATTGGTTAACAAATAATGAACTCGCTAGTCTTGCAGCGGGATTGGTCAGCGTTTGCCTCCTCTCTGTCTGTCGTCTGTAAATAAAAGCTATGTGAAACAAAGCGATATAGATGCACTGAAGAATAGACAAGAAGTGGACAGGTGGAGCAGAGAGGGAAAGGGCACGAGGATAAAAGTCCTCCAAGAGGATGTGGCAAAATGCAGCATTAACAAAATAACAGCCAAACATATTTTTTGCTACAATTCATTCTGAAGGTCAGTCGGTATTTTTTCAACATTATTTGTAAGAAACCTCATTATAAAAATGAAGACCTTTCATAAATAATAAGTGCTGTCACATCCCCATTACAGTCTAAATCTAGCAGCTATAAACTGAAACATTGATCGCCAGAGACTAGTTAGTGAGTTAGCAGTTACCTAGCCATTACAGAAGGCAGGCCTACACTTAACAATCAGCCAAGAACAGGAAGTGAAATTACAAGAGAGAGAGGGCAACAAGGGGCAATTTCAATATCAAGAACTCTAAAGGAATGCCATGATTTGATTTAGTATTGTAGCTTAAGACCTGAAGTTATGGGTTAGATAGAACAGTGGAGCTAAGTAAAAAGTAATGCAGCTTATGCTTTTCTTTTGAGATACACACAACCAAATTATTAGGAACCCCATTCCAAAACTAGGTGTTCTGAAATGCTTTTCTGTTCACAACTATTGTAAAGAGTTGTTATTTGTGTTACTGTTGCCTTCCTGTCAGTTTGAACCAGTCTTACAAACTCCTCTGACCTTTCTCCTCAACAAGCTGTTTACACGTACAGAGCTGCCACACACTGGCACTGGGTTTTTTTTTTTTGTTTTTTTTTTTCCCCCCTCTTCACACCATTCTGTATAAAATCTAGAGACCGTTATCTGTGAAAATCCAGAGAGATCAGCAGGTTCTGAAATACTCAAACTATCCTGTCTGGTACCAACAACCTCTCTATGGTCAAATTCACTTGGATAACTTTTTTTTCCCCTATTCTGATGTTTGGTTTTAACCTTAATTGAAGCTTTTGACCCATATCTGCAGGATTTTATTTTTTGAGCTGCTGCCTTATTGAATGATTAAGCAGATGTAAAGGGGTTTCTAATAAATTGGTCAGTGAATGTATGTTGCACTAGGTGGTCAGTGGTCTCAAAATTTGTTGTGGGTACATGGGATGGCCTTGGTGGGTATAAAACTCCCAGGCTGAATTTTTGTCCTTGTCTGGCCCTGGTGACACCAGACAGTGGGATTATAAATCATTAATCTAACCTGATGAACCAAAGTCAAAGTCGTAATGGTTTTCAGCCAGGTTTCTCACCAAGTTGCTTGTGTTGGCCGATTTCTGAAACCTGATTAAGCCGTGCACCTGCCGTTTAAAGCTCCTGTGAGTCTTGCTCATCTGAATCAGATTTGAATGTTCAATTTGATTAGTGTGTAGGCTTAATATGTCGTCTTTGTTTTTGCCTATCCAAATGCAGCATTGAAAATAACGAATGTTCTAGACAGACTGTTCGACCGTTGTTGGATTGCGAGAGCATCAAATGTTTGATGCCTTGGGCATCTTGTACCTAGCACACGGACGGGTTCTGTAGCCAAGCGTTTCCGATTTTCACAACATCCTCCAATAATATGTGTGAAATTTGTGATGAATATCTTATGTATTAAATCTCTTTCTGAAAGATAATTCAAACCTAGCTGTCTATCATCCATGTGTGAACGTCTTGCTATTTCTTCCAGAAAAGGTGGTGATGAATGTACAGACGTGTTTTTTTTTTTTTTTTTTTTCTGTGCTTTTCACCAAGTCTTCGTGTTTGAAGGTGTAATGAGAGTAAATTATCAGCTTCATTGTTTTTGTAATGGTGCTATATTGTTCTGTTTTTACTGCTGAAAGGTTATCTGCAACTTATAGTATTTTTATGTAAATAGTAATTCTGTTATTAAAACATTATTAAATGTTTTTAATATGATTAAATGTCCAACACGAGGACATGCTCAAACAAGAAAGAGAACTAAAGATAGAAAGAGTCGGAAAGGGGCTAATGAGGGAGGATTAGGGAGCACTGGAAGGACAAGAAAGTGTGCCAGCTGAGTTGTTTGTTACTTTTCAGCTAGAGCTCATTTGGAATTTTGTGTGTGGGGGGGGGGTGAGGGGGGAGGGAGGTGGGTGGGGGTGAGACTGTTGCTTATCGTTCTCTGTGAGCAGCCGCATGTAACCTGTTCTTGTTCCATTTGAACAGTGCCAACTGTCACCCTGTTACAGGACACTCAATCATGCGGCCTTCACCTCACAGCCTTGGAGTGTGTCTGTGTGTGTCTGTATCTGTGTGCATATGTGTGTAAGTAAGTGCAGTGTACTATGTAGGCTGTTTTTCAAACCTGTCACATACCCACAGAATGTTCTCGCATTCACCGGCATCACTGGCATTTACATAAAAAAAATACTTGATATACAGAGAAAATGCTGCTCAGCTCCAGTTGGCACCCCTTATAAAATGAACTTATACTGACTAAGAACTGACTAAAACTTGTATTCGAATTCATTTCTACAAATGCAATATTTCAATGCAAGTCTACGGCCGGGTGTAATGTCAGAGTGTGTCAAAACTAGATTAAACTAAGAACTAGTGAGCTTGAGGGTAAAATGAGCGAATGTGAGAGTAAACCTACTGAATGCGAGAATAAATCGAATGAATGCAAGAGTAAAACTAGTGACTGTGAGAGAAACAGCCAGTCAGACTGAGTCTGAGAGTAAACTACTGAATGTGATGGCAAAATTACTGAACGTGTAAGTAAAACTAGGAAATATGAGTGAAATACAAATGAATGTGAGGCTACAACTGCTATATGTCAGAGTAAAACTTGTGAATGAGACCGTAAATCTACTGAGTCTGAGAGTAAAACTACAGAGTCTGAAAGTAAACTATTGATGGAGTAGAACTACTGAAAGTGATAGTAAAATTACTGAATGTGACCAAAACTAGGGAATGTGAGAGTTAAACAAGTGAATGAGAAAAAAACTACTGATTGTGTGAGCACAACTACTGAATGCAAAAATAAAACTACTGAATGTGAGCGTAAACCTGATGATTTTGATGGGGAGTAAATGTAAGATATATGCAGGTGAGTAGCCTGTTCAGCAGTCTCGTGTGTGTTTTTTGTTCTATTTCAGGACCTGCAACAGCAGTCGCGTGTTATTTTGTTGACATGCTGTGCTAGTTGTGTCTGGCTGCGTGTCATCTGCATTGATTTGTCCTTTGTCCTATAGAGAGCAGTCGATTTCTTTATTTACACATCAAATGGTACAGTGCAGGGAACCTTTTTTTTTTTTTGGGCCATGTTTTATCTTCAGCAGTTGGAGACAAACATTTGAAAAATCCTGATGGAAATAAAGCTCTGCGTGTGAGAGAATGTATGAATACAGATTTGTTTATTCTATTAATTCAATCTTTCTTCACTCTTTTTGTTTCTCTTTCTGCAGTGACATACGCTTCCCTCTGTTCAGTTCAACTGATATTACACGCTCTAAAAGACACTGTCTCAGACACAGACAGAGAGGGATAGACCGAGAAGGAGAGAGAGATGAAGAGAGATTAGGAAAAGAGATTGAAGTTATATAGGTATAATGCCGCTGATTTACTGTTAGTGTGTGAGATGTTTTCAGTACTGTTACAAGCCTTTACATCTCTGCCTGCACAGACATGTACATACATGCCTTCCTCAAGCTCTGACTGTCTTCGTTGAGGCTTTCTGTGTTTTGACCAATAGCACATTGTGGTCAATAGTCATACATGTGCCTGTACACTGTGCTGACATTTGATCAAGCAACAACAGATGGTGTTTCAAAAACAGGACTGAGCTAATGTGAGATGCTGCTATACAACATTGCCTAACAGTCCTGAAGAACTGTATATGTATATATAAGTATAGCTCAAAGAATAGGCGGTGATGTTATGGATTTTGTGATTTAATTGTATCGTGCGATGGATGGCTTTCATTTTTTGCATAATAGTTCATCATTTAATTATAGCACCAACTAGTGGTGGAACAACACAACACTTCTTAGTGATCGTTAGGATGTGGATTTAAACCCAACCACCAAGTCTGGTGTCAATACGCCAAAGCATTGCTGAGATACAGGCTTTCATGTTTGGTGTCTTTGCCGTTAACATCATTAGTGCATTACTGCTAGCTGGGCCCCATCGGAAGACCATATTTGTTCAAGGAGTAGCTGTTTTGGTTAGAATTTAAGATGGCAGACATTCCAGTATGGTGGACCTTGAAATGATCACAATTATTAGACATGAAGCTAAGGAAACATTATATGATGTTGATTCTGGAACAAATCATTCAAGTTGTAGGGGAAAATGTTTGGCCTATTGGTAGCATTACAACAACATTTGCAGCCAGAGACCTCTTTAACTATGAAATAAATTGCATGGACCCTCTCCAAACAAATATTAGGCTTGTTTTTAAAACGTGTGCAATAATATTTTGGCTATTATTTGGAGCTATAGAGCTTTTTGTTCCTGAACTTTCCACCAATAGGGAATGCTGTAGGCCTGTTATGACATTATTTATAGGCCTTTTTCTTTGGATTAAACCCGTTCAATTCAAAATTTATAATAACTAATGGCTGTCGGAGCCCAAAAATAAACATAACAGCTTTGAAAATATTAGGTTGTGCTTTCTGACAGTGTAACAAAAAAACAAAAACAAACAAAGAAACTACTGTGCTAAGATTCTTGGTGGCAGACCCTAAAACTGCTGAGAAGATTTTGGGGACCGTGCCTAATTAGTGTGCCTAAGGAAAAATGTAGCACTGTGGCAAAAATAGCAGCTTCAACTAATCTCTGGTCTGAATCTGATAAAGAGCCTGTTTTTTTTTTTTTGTTATTCAATGCTCACCTGAGTCTTTAAGGTCAATGTAATGTAGACTGATGTCACTGCATGACCTTCAGCTCCATCTGGTGGCCTTTTGAAATTCACGACAAAGTGCAAATGGGAGCACACAAGCGTGACTCTGCAGTATTCTCTCAGTCTCAGAACTGTTCTGTAGAGCAGAGTACTGTGACATTATTTTTCATCATTGAGGCAGTGAACTGTGTTGCAAGGATCATTTTCTTGCTGCACTGCCTACGGTTTTACAGCTCCTATGGGAAATCACATTGTCAGAATAATCTGCAGCAGATGTATATGTACAGAGCCTTTTTTTTTTTTTTTTTTTTGCATGCGTTCTGTTTAGACATAAAGCAGCAGAACAGGAAGGAGGAGTGGAAGGTCAGAGAACGTGAGACATACTGTGGTAATCGGTACCATTTGTGCTGCAGAGATAGAGAGGCTCCCTGAGGCAACTACCATTGCAACACACACACAGAGACTTTACTAATGCCATGTCAGGCCGTTTGTGTGACGCTGTTCACTGTTCCGATCAGAACATGTGTGCTTATTTTATGGTTAAAATGCCATCGGCCTGCTTGGAAAGGTCACAGATGATAAACCAGCACATTTTATTAAGTAAAAATAAATTATTGTGGATTCTGATTAAGGTTGCGTAATGCCACGACTGTTGTCCTCATTTCTCTAGGCTCTGTCTGTCTGGTTTAATGCTTATTAATTCTCCCCCTAAGATCTAATTAAAAAGAAAAAAAGCTGATTCAATACCGGTGAATTCTGCAAGTCCCTATGAGCACTGGGGAATCAGAGTGTGTGGCATGTTTTTATATCTTGGTGGGGACCAAAGGGGTCCCCACAAGTATAGGAATATCTGACATGCCATTTGAATGGTCCCCACAAGCACAACTGCTTTTATTTAAGAGCCAAAGGATTTTGATTTGATTACTGAGGTTAAGGTTATGGTTTGATTTAGGTGTAATTATTCATTAATAATTAAGTTAATAGAAGGTCCAGACAAAGGAGCTTGAGAGTGGTGTTAATAAATGCTTTTCTTCTTCTTCTTTTTTTTTTTTTTTTTTAAATAGGACACAGGAAGGACTTATAATGACGACCGAAATGCAAGAGATTGCCATCCTGGAGGACAAGCCTTTACTTACGGGTCAAACAGACAGCGTGAAGGTCATTAATATAAACACACACACACAGAGAAAAATAATGATAATGCTGACTTCCATTTACTAAATCTCCACAAAGATGAATGATTAATGAAGGTTGTACACCCAGGTTGTATGATAAATATTTTTGAATGTTACTTTCTACTTATTTGAGCCTTCCAGAATTATTGTAGCAGTCTTATTAATAAAATATATATATTTTTAAAATTGCATATTCATATGCAAAGAGTGTAAGCTTTGATTGCTGTAATTTTTATGCAGGTTTTTTTTTTTTAATGCTGCATAGCTGTGAGCCCTTATTTGAAAAGCATTTGCATTATCAAATATGCAGTAATGTAAACAGAATGCTTAACTACAAATGCACAGAGAATTAAGTGTTTATTTTGCCCTGTGTCGAATTCAAAACTTGAAACAAAAACAAATTTCATACCATGAAACACCACACTGAACAAAACAAATCCACTTCAAATTCTTATTAGAGCAGCAAGTGCAAATAATACCTTGGATTATCATACTAACCCCATTTCCATTAAAAGTTGGGATTTTTTCTAAAATGCAATAAAAACAAAAATCTGTGATTTGAAGAAAAGATATTCAATGTTTTCACTGACCAACTTAATTGTATTTTGTAAATATAAACAAATTTAGTATTTGATGCCTTCAATACACTTAAAAAAAAAAAAAAAAAAAGTTGGGACAGAGGCAAAATAAGACTGAAAAATATATAGAATATTCAAGTAACACGATTTTTGATGATCAGGTTAATTGGTAATTGGGGAGGGTATCAGGATTGGGCATAAAAGGAGCATCCAACAAAAGCTCAGTCTTTGCAAGCAAGGATGGGTCGTTGTCAGTCAGTTCAAAAAGAACATTGCTCAATACAAGATTGCAAAGAATTCAGGTCTTTCACCATCTGCAGTGCATAATATTGTGAAAACATTCAGGGAATCTGGAGAAATGTCATTGCGTAAAGGGCAAGGCCGGAAACCATTGTTGAATTTGTGTGACCTTCGAGCCCTCAGGCGGCATTGCCTGAGAAATCGTCATGCTACTGTGATAAATATAACCACATGGGCTCGGGAGTACTTCTGAAAACCGTTGTCACTTAACACAGTCCGCCGCTGCATCCAGAAATGCAACCCGAAACTATATTATGCAAGGAGGAAGCCACACATCAACTCTATGCAGAAACACCATCGAGTTCTCTGGGCCCGAGCTCATCTCAGATGGACTGAAAGGCAGTGGAAACATGAACTGTGGTCAGATGAATCCACGTTTCAGCTTGTTTTCGGGAAAAACAGACGTTGAGTTCTCCGTGCCAAAGATGAAAAAGACCAACCAGACTGTTATCAGCGAAAGGTGCAAAAGCCAGCATCTGTGATGGTATGGGGGTGCATCAGTGCCCACGGCATGGGTGACTTGCATATGTGTGATGGTACCATTGACGCGGAGGCGTATATTGGGATCTTTCCCAGGAAGTCCATAGTTATTTCATCAGGACAATGCCAGGCCTCATTCTGCAACAGCGTGGGTTCATAGACACAGAGTGCGTGTGCTTGACTGGCCTGCCAGTAGTCCAGATCTGTCTCCTATGGTGCATCATGAAGAGGAGAATCAGACAATGGTGGCCAAGGACTGTTGAGCAGCTGAAATCTTGTATCAAGCAGAATGGGCAAAAATTCCACTTGCAAAACTGAAACAATTAGTATCCTCAGTTCCCAAACGATTAAAAAGTGTAATTAAAAGGAAGGGTGATGTGACACAGTGGTAAACATGCCTCTGTCCCAATTTTTTTTGAGTGTGTTGAAGGCATTAAATTCTAAATTTGTTTATATTTACAAAATACACTTAAGTTGGTCAGTGAAAACATTGAATATTTTTCTTTGTACTTTTGTCAGTTAATTAAAGTTTTAGAAAAAAATCAAAACTTTTATGGAAATGGGGTTAGTACACTATCATTATTCAGATTATATACTACTCTGTTTTGCAGCCATTCTCTATCTATTGTCTTTTCCTGTCATTAACCATAAATGCTGACATAATTACAGGCTCAGGTTAACAATGCGAAAGTTTTGCAGGTCTCTCTCAATGGAGAAAGGATGAAAAATGATCAATTCTGGCATGATTTAAAAAAAAAAACAAAAAAAAAAACAATGTCAATAACAATATTTAAAGACTAATGGACCGAGAAGTATGTGTTTATTCTCTGCATATCACATTCACAACAGATGTGTCTAATCTGGTCTGAGCCCGAGGCACTAGTCAAAAGTAATAATGTGGAGCTCCACTCATCATTAATGGTTAAGTTTGTTATCCGGACCTTTGTAAACAAGAAATTTTATATAGAATGATCTTTACAAATTTTGGTTGAATACCCTCACTTTAGAGCACATGGTAAAAATAGTGGAGTAGTGTAATTGTATTTTTGATGAACTGGTTATAAAAGATTATAGATGTGCTAAATTATGTTACAGGTTTACAGGTAGCTGTTTTATATAACACTTGATAAACTTTATTGTCCTTCTGTTTCTGTGTAGGAGGCTGAGATCGCAGCCAGACTGTTGTTGGACCGGGGTCAGGTAAGAAGCTGATATGAGGCTATTCGTAGAGATGTTGATAGGATAACTGTGTACTGTAATTATCCTGTTAACTTTAACTGCACATACTTAATATTGGCTTGTGTGTGTGTTTTTTTTTTTTTTTTTTTTTTTTTTTAGGAATACAGTATTGAGACTCCACATGGTTTGCTGCATGTGACGCTGCACGGCACAGGAAGCACCCGTCGGCCAGCGATACTGACCTTTCATGATGTGGGAATGGAGAGTAAGTCTGTCTGTCTGTCTGTCACTCACTCACTCACTCACTCACTCATATGAGGTACGCCTGGTCTCTAGAAGATGAACTTAAAAGGTCAGCGCCTCGATTATGTACCTGTGTTTTAAGCTAGTGAGGAGCAAAATCATGATTGTATGGTATATTTTGACACATTTGGCTATTGTTAAACTGTGTAAACTATGTGGTGTTTTGCATGTTCTCCCTGTGTCCATGTTGGTTTCCTTTGGTTCACCAGTTTCCTCCAATAAACATGCCAGTAGGTGAATTGGCTGTTCTAAACTGCCCCTAGGTGTGAATTTGTGTGTGCATGGTGCCTTGCGATGGACTGGCGTGCCATCCAAGGTGTAATCCTGCCTCGTGCCAAGTGTTCTGGATAGGCTCCAGTTCCACCATAACCATGAACAGGACAAATAATAATAATCATAATCATAATATGAATAGAGAATGAATTTCACAGAATACACACACACACAGGAACAGAGGTAGAGAACTGCTGAACATCTATGAAACTGTAACCTGTAGGTATGTTTAGTTTATCTCGCTCTGTCTTTCTTTTAGGTAAGAGCTGCTTCTCTACTCTCTTCAAGTTTGAGGAGATGCAGGAGATTGTGAAGAACTTCACAGTGGTCCATGTAGACGCCCCAGGCCAAGAGGAGGGAGCTGCGCCCTATCCTGCTGGGTAGACTGGGTGTGGGTGTGTGTTAGGGGTTGCATCGACTATTCGACTAATACATTAACTAAAACAGTGAGGCAGATGGTAAAGAAAGCAATTTAAATGTACTAGTCTGAAAATATGCCAGAATAAATGAAGCCAATACTGCAGCACATCGTTTAACTATGCTGGGAAAAGTGTTTTCTCATGTTCTTTTGCTTTAATGGAACGTTGTCAGTTTCGTATCACTTTAATGGTAAAGTGTGTAAAATCTCAATCCCACCTGCTCCCAAAGGAGTTCTGACCAATCCCACCCATTCCCCCAGTTAGTTTTGTTGTCCTCAGTTAAAGCTAAATTAAAATAAAATAAAATCTATATATACAAGCTATAGTAAATGCTGTCATGACCAGCACTGCATGAGACCAAGGTAGCCCACATGGCATGTCATTATCAGCCGTTGCTGTAGATGAGCTATAAAGAGGGCTTTGTTTATGCACATGAGCTTTCATACTGCGAGCTCTCAGTTACAGTTTACAATTATTAGTTGGCTAGTGAAAATGAATAGTCATGCAACCCCACCCTGTGTGCGTGTTAGAGAGAGAGAGTTTCATAAGGGATGCTTTGTGACCTCGCTATTCAGTATATACTGACATAGCATAACTTGTAGCTGTTTCAGATATACTTACTATAATATACCACTATTACCAGCATACCATCACTCTCCTAATGACAATCAATGCATATTTTATTCTTCCTAGGTATCATTATGTCTCCATGGATCAGCTTGCAGAAATGATCCCATCAGTTATACAGTTCTTCAAGTAAGTTGATGAGTCAAAGACAAAATTCTGCAGCACACACACACTCGCACACAAAAATTCAGCTGCCATGACAAGTAGTCAACTGAGCATGGTGAAATATGGCAGTATGAATCCTCCAAGTCACTGCACAGCAGTTATTTGCTTTGCAGTGTGTCTTTTTTTGGGTTGTCATTCCAGTCACACCTCATATTTTCTCTGTTTAAAAGGCAGAAGGATCAATCCAATAAGACCTTAACAACAGAACTTGCCCGGTAGGCATTCGAGACCAAATGCAATTTTCTTGTTTAAACAGTGAAAAAGTTGATTAGACATGTAAATAGGTCATTTCTAGACCTCTTTGCTGTCCAGGAAGAGCAATTTCAATAGTAATTCACAAGCGGACTGATTGACTTCTCAACCAGTCACATGGCCTTCTTTTAAAACTACAAATGTCTCATGAGTTGCTTTTTAGCAAAAAGGGGCAGACCTGAGCAGCTGTACTTTTGGCTGCGACGTAGCTAACTTCCAGGCCAGGGCATGTCAGCAGACATCTTAAATGAGGAAACCTGCTTTGTCCTTGGATCCATCCGTCCAAGGCCACCTCCTCCAGCTACCTAATTACAAATGACTGAAATGACTATACATAGTCTAAGCATATAACTGTAAATATTAGCAATTAAATCACTTTTTTTTTTTTAATTTTATTTTTTTTAAATAAATTTCCTGTTGTGCTTGCTGCCAAGGATAAGTGTGCTTTAACTGAAAAGTCTACTGCTATCCCCCTCCTTCACTGTAGTGCAGGTATAGCAATGCAGTCTTATGGGCTGCAATAGAAAGGTTTTACCTGCTTTACCTTTTTATTATTACAAAACCTGAAGGTCTAGAGTTATGGTTTTTTTCAGCAGTGGTTTTGTACGCTACATATTTTATTGGATTACTTATATTTCTGTGTACTGGAAATGGCCTCCTTAAATGCCACATTCAGTATTGGTAACTATTTTTCTATGTGTCCCCTGGTGTAGTTTCCGTACTGTGATCGGAGTTGGAGTTGGCGCAGGGGCCTATGTCCTTTCAAAGTTCACAGTAAGCCTCTCTCTGTCTACCTGTTTTCCTCCTTACTTGTGTCCCTCTAGTAAGATTTTTGCATGCAGAAGTGAGCGAACGTGGGGCCAAGACCTTCAAGTAGAGGCAATGGTAAAAATAGTGATAATTTCTAGAAGGCAAAAATAATTTCTAGAAAGCAAAAATATCACCATAAAAACAATTCGTCCCTAAAAATTGTATTGCAGCATTCCAAACAATGTAATTATTTTAGTAACAAATACATCACAAACAGTTTCACCATTATTTTACAAATGTCCTCATGTTAAATCTGATTGGAAATGAACTGTTTTACATATAAAAAATATATGTATGTAATATATGTATGAGGAAACCGGTACTCCGGTTTCCTCCCCCAGTCCAAAGACATGTGTTGTAGGCTGATTGGCATCTCTAAATTGTCTGTGGATTGCGCACTGTGATGGGTTGGCACCCTGTTCAGGGTGTCCCGAGCTCCCTGGAATAGGCTCCAGGCTCCCCACAACCCTGTGTAGGATAAGTGGTACAGAAAAAGGATGGATGGATGTTTTTATAGCTGGATAGATAGATAGATGGACTAAATTGACCCCTAATGGCCTATCTATCTATCTATCTAAGAGCTCATTATGATAGTGGTGTTACGCTCTTGCATGCATTGTCTGAGGTTTATTTGAATATTCTTTCTCTCTCTCTCTCCCTCTCTCAGCTTAAAAATCCAGACTCTGTGGAAGGTCTTGTTCTGATAAATATTGACCCGAACGCTCGCGGCTGGATGGACTGGGCCGCCCAAAAGGTGTGTTTGTCCTTCTCTCATACGATTGGTACAATAACACGCTCTAATTTAATTATTTTTATTGTATTTATTTATTTATTTATTGGTGTGTTTGGAGAATTTCATTCTTCATTCATGTTCATTTTTATTCTTTGTTCCTCTCTCTCTCCTTCTTTCATTCCAGCTCATCACACTGACTTCCTCACTTGCCGAGCAGATCCTTGGTCACCTCTTCAGTCAGGTGCGTTCGTGCATGCATAAGTTTTCTTATGGCTGTGTGTAATAATCTATCCAAACCCAGAACTGTTGAATCATGCTGTTTGTGTGCTCGCACAGGAAGAGAATTCGTCCAACACTGAGCTCGTTCAGGCACACAGAGAGAGGATCTCGACAGCCTCCAACCTGACGAACATCGACCTCTTCTGGAAGAGCTACAACAAGTACACTCTTTCTCCCTCTTTCTTTCTCTCACTCTTTCTCTCTCTCTCTCTGTCAGTCTTAAGTCATTTTTCTGTCTTTCAGCCGCAGGGATCTGAGCATTGACCGTAGCAACACTCTCAAGTGAGTTGAACAAAATAAATAATTTACTAATGTAATTCATATGGTTTGGCAAAAAATGCAAGTATTTGATGTTTACCTGTCTTTTTTTTTTTGTCTTTCCCTCCCTCTTTTCAGATGTCCCGTCTTGCTGGTGGTAGGGGACCAGGCACCATATGAAGAAGCTGCAGTAAGTCCTCATACAATCGAGAATAATTTTTAAACAAGATACTATATCTTGGATTTGTACACTTTTATATGTTTGTACACTCTCATATCTTGCTGCTTATGACTTTGTATGTGAATTTTTACAATGTGCAGATGCATGTTTTATAGCTCAGTATTTCATTCATATATTTCATATATTTCATGTATAGGTGCATGTGGATATTAAAGAGGAGTACTTGAGTTTTTTTTCAATCTCATCTCAGTCTACCACATATGTAGAGTATATGTGATTATCACAGACAAGTATGTTTGACAGAAAAGAGTTTCCCTGTTCAATGAAAAGAAAGGAAAACTCTAAGCTTACTTATAATTGAAGTCTAAGTCTGTCAAATCTATATAAAACATGTACAGTATTTTTTCATGTATTCTTCTGATTGCTTTTACTGTACATTATTCTGTGGGTTCAACCTTCCAGAGATTCAGGCGTGAATTTGTAGTTCTGCATTACCTCTGTCAGTGTACTTCAGTGTAGGTTAAAATAAACACAGAATGCTACAAACCTTACACAAAGTATTAGAATAGCTTTTTTCTTACTTTAATATAGTAAAAAGAGCAACTTTGAGATATTTTCATGTCTTTCAATTTTTAACTGTTCTAGTTTCAAATGTCCATTTTGCAGTCATATTAAACATTTAGTGACAAAGTTGAGCTGACTTCCATTAAAAGTACATTTTCAGTAAAGAGATTTCTGTACCTTTGTATTTACAGGGAAATGTGTCATAATTCCTGTCTGTAGTAACGACACACACACTACAAATGCAGTTAATAGTGAATATTCTTTTAACTTGACTCAACTTACGGTGCTTTCACACTAACCTTTTTTTTTCTCAACTGCCAGTGCAATTTTTACATGTAGTGTTACTTCCAAAGTTGAAATTTGTTGTTCATAAATGAAAATAAGGATCATCCACAACATGTTGAATTGGAAATATTTTGTTGTCAGTACCCCCAGTGTTCAAATATAACTAGAAATAACAACAAGCTATTTTTTGGGGCATTCGTCAGTAGGCAGTGTGACTGTAGGTGTCACACAAACAGTTCAACCTGTCTTGATTTTCTGCCTCTAGAACTACAGTGAAAGCAGACAACCTTCTCATCGACAGAGTTAAACAATGTAATTTTTATTATTACTATTAATAGCAATCTATGTTAGGACTGTCAAGAGCAGTCATAAAGTGCCTCGGCCAGCGCTTTTTCTGTTGTGAAAAAACACACACACGTGCGCGCACACACACACACACACACACACACACACACACACACACCAAGTGTGAAAGTAGCCTTAATGAGCTATTCAAATTAAAATCCATTGGAGTGCTTTGGGTGAACCATGTAATAATGTTCGAGATAACTCCAGAGATGATTTATTTGCCATCTCAAAAAAATGTCTAGAGTCAGAGTCACAGAGATTTTGCATTTTTGTCCATCAGGTGGAGTGCAACAGCAAACTGGACCCTACTACAACCTCATTCCTGAAGGTGCCATTCATTTTGTATATGCTTTTTCTCCAAGTAACCTTAAGCATTTAATACTAATAAATTTAATATTTAATATTATAAAAATAATAAGCAATCTAGCACCTAAACTAATGCATTTCATGCTTTGTGTTCTCAAGAATATAATATTAACTTATTGTTTCCTCTGTGTTCTCTGCAGATGGCTGATGCCGGCGGGATGCCACAACTCACTCAAGTAATTGATATTTTTAAATTAAACATCATTCACATCATTAAACTAATGAATCATCAAGAGTATTATAATGATTTTGTTACATTATTCATGATTGTGTCTCTGCAGCCCAGCAAGCTGACTGAAGCATTCAAATACTTCATCCAGGGAATGGGATACAGTGAGTAGTTTACAGTCATGAGATTTGTCTGACTTACAGTATAAGAAGAGGTGTATCACAGCGCTGTTGAATTCTCTATGCTGATTGGTCAGAAGGTGTTGATTAACTTTCTATAACAGCAGCTCTGTAATACAAATCACAGGTTTATATTTATGTTCCTTGTAATATTCTGTCATTTCTACAGCAACAAATCTTACTGTACTTGTATGGCCAATGCTGCACATAATCTAAGGCTAATAATAAATGGATTTTTAAAAAATAATTAATTAAAAAACAAAGTAATTAACAAAGAAAAAACTAGAATAGAATAATTTATACGGTGAAGATTTTGTTTTAAAGCTAACATTTATGGAAGGAACCTCCAGTGTCGGGGCTGTCCGACATAGAAAGTTCCCTACAGAGGAGTTTCCGGTCTCATGATAACATGACAAGCTGAATGGGTTTTTAATATTTTATTTTTTATTTTTTTTTATTTTCTTTGCTTGTTAACTTTGAGAGAGAAAGAGACATTGGTGAGGGAACCACTGTTTCTAGCTGTTATAATGTAAGTGATAACAGGAAGTAACTTGTCTTGTCTCACAATGTTAAATGTAGCCATAAATGGTTAAATAATCTTATTCTTTACTAAATGAAAAGATAAGAATTGTTGGTAAACTGCTATGGAATAAGAGGAATAAAACACTTAACAGTAACTCCACTTAACAGCAGCCTGCTTCTTGTTTGTTTATATTTTGGTTAATAAAACAAATTAAAATTCAATCGAAAATATTGACAGTGTGATCGGTCAAACGTTCTGTGAGAGTGTGTGGGAATCGGTCAAACTTTCCACGGGAGTGGGAGGGATTGGTTAAACTTTCTTCAATAGTGTGTGGGTTTGGTTAAACATGAGATTGGGTGGGATTAGTCAAACTTTCTGGACAGCACAAATATTTGCACCCAACTGCAATGTTATTACACGGAAACTAGATGGCCAAAAACCTCTTTAGCTAATGTACATTCTTTCTTTTTCTTCTTCATCAGTGGCCTCCTCCTGCATGACCCGTCTGTCCCGCTCACGCACCACCTCACTCTCTTCATCCTACTCCCTGGAGGGCTCTCGCTCACGATCGCGCACTCTCTCCCAGGGCTCCGTAGGCGGAAACATGCCCCCTAGCCCCTCCAACACAATGGAGGTGTCCTGCTGAAGAACAAGTGAAAGAGAACAAGATGGAGAGAGAGAGAGAGGTGGATGGATGGATGAATAGGTGGATAAGTGGAAAGCCACTACTATTGAGAGGGTTATAGCAATCAGTCATATCCATTCATCAAAGTGTAAAGCAAGAAAGGAAGAGAGACATAAAGAGAGAGAGATACTCCTCTTACCAAACTAAATCTCATTCTCATGTATAATTCGCTCATCCCATACTTGGGGGAAGTGAGAGATTCTTAAGAGAAGTGAGCCAGAAACAAGTGACATGAGGAGAGAGGGAGAAAAAAATCCATCTCTCCATCCCTCTGTCAACTTAACATCTGTGGTGCAGGTAGGGGCCGGTAGAGAAACCCAAGATGTAGTGATAACCAATAGTAATACTGCTAATATAGAATATTCATTATAATTATCTATAAATAATGACAGTAATGTAATTAAAAACAATTCACTTAATTACATGTTGAAAAATAGAGGAAAAAAACAATAGAGTAGCAATACTCCTCATGTGTCTGTTGAGTTCTTTTGGTATACTATTTGGTGTGTTTTGGAGTGGGATTTTCTTTTTTTTTTTAATGAACTTATTTGTAATAGTCATGTGACTCATATAGGGCCATGGCAACTGGTGTGGGATAAATACCAATGTCTTTCGGTGGCAGCCAGCTCAGGTCTTCCATTTGACTTATTTGAAAACAAAAATAAGTGGGGAAATGGTAAATATGGGAAACTGTGTGTAGAAATAAAAGATTGAGACATTAGTATGTTTGACTGCTCCAAACTGCATGGTAGGATTGTTACAAATATTTTTTTTTTGAAGGTGGTAATGTTGATTATGTGAGAGTATATGGATTATGGAGATGCTGAATTATACAAAGACAAAAGAGCAAAACAGACAAAACAGGTGAAGTTTTAAGCTTCTGCTACCTGGATTTTTTTCTTTTTTTTTCTTTTTTTTTCCCTTTTAAAAACGCCAGCAGAATTGGTTTTATTTTAGTAAGGCTGTATCCCAAATGCTGAGTGTTTGACAAAATTCATTCAACCAAGTAACAAGTTTGAAAATAGCAACTTGACGCTGATGTAAGATCTACATACATCAGCACACTTGGCTGAAGCCTATCAATTCTAACTGCACTTTAAAAAATAAATAAATAAACAAATGCATTACAAAGTCATTTGAACGTTGCAACTCGATGCCCACAGCCTGTTCTCAGTATTAACACTAGCATATGCCCCAGTGCACTTCCAATTCCAGAGAAAACACAATGGCCCTTATTCAGCAAAGTTCTGCATCTGATTCATGAAACTGTCTTATGACCGTTCAGACTGTCATAGATGAACGCGATATATGAATCAGCTTCATCTGCATGGATGCAAGCTCCCGCTAACTAATCCCTTATTTACCTGCCCTACAGTATGTATATGACATTTCCCAATTTACCCTTATAATATTAAGCCGTTTAAGGTCACAAGCAGGTAGAAAACAAATATTTTCCAATCTCACCTGCAGGTAGTTCTGTGAATCTGGTTAAAGCTTAGTTTTTATTCATTTTAGAGTTCAAATAGGTCAGTGTGAGTTGAAATCAGTTTTTTAAGCTCTATGTATAAATATAGGTGAGCCAAATTTCTCAAGCAAAAACAAATCCTTCATTCATATAAACAAAACGTTGACATAAATGAAGCAATGAAAATCAGACTACTGAAATTAATCATTCTTGTCTTTTTTTTTTTTTTTTTTTTTAAGGGTCTTTGAATTAGCCAGGGCCTGTGTTTCCAAGACTACACATCCAGGTGACTGCTTTATAATGCCTCTTGTACACAAATGCATTACTGTTATTCAAATGAAGGATTAATGAGCTGATAAAGATCAATGTCTGCCCCTTTGCTTTGCATTTAAATATTACAGGTTGACACTAAGCCCCATTACCCCATTATTTTAGTACGAAGTTTACGCACACACGTTTGTGATTATCAGCATTATTTGCTATGTTTATACTGCTTATGATATTTACTTATAGTATTGATGATACTAGTATTGATTTCCTTATTTAACTACACATCAAGCATTTTTCAGGTTGTACAAATTTTATGCTAATTTACACACACTCTGTCGAGACGTGAGTTTCGTACTAATAGGCCAAAGATGAAATCGACAAATAAGGAAACTAGTGTTTTCATTTTTGTGTGCTCATTTTACAATCAGATTTGACTGTATGCAACTCTGATGAATAAGGGCCAATGTGGATTTTAAGAATCTTAAAATATTTCACATTATAATTAGGGCACTTAACTATGCTAGTATGTAGACATACATTCTAGCATTTGGGGGGAAAAAGGTGCAGTTTCTCAGATAAAATGTTGGAAAACATTTGATATCGGCAATTTTTTCTTCGTTCTGCTTTGCTGACATTTTAGCATGGCTAAGTTATTAGTATCATGAATTAATAATAGACCCCTCATTACTAACAAAACAATGACGATTTTGATACTGATGATCTTCCAGCAAATCCACTGCCACCAGACTGTATCTATTAAGACGAACAACAAATGACGATAAGCTGAATTTTAACTAAGGTTAAAATTTTTAGCTAAGGTTTTCAAGCTAATCCTCAGTCAAGTGTAAACATCTGTTGTGTGTTGTCCTCGCGTATGCAATTCGACACACTTTACTAATAAAAGCTTACACATAATTTCTGATAAAATAGAAGTTAATCGTTCGATCTCAGATCTGAAGTTGCCTGTTAACGGCATCCGCTGCCAACACGTTAGTTTACTAGCTGTTACCTAAAAGCCTCTACAGGAACTAAATTTAACCCATTGTAACAAACAAACATAACCATATCTTTATCAAGAGAGCCAAATCACCAGCACTTTTTTTATTTTATTTGCAACACTGTGTTGTAGAAGCCAGGATAATCAGCACAACACTGCCGTAAAACACCAAATCATTAGACAATTCTCTGTTGACAAGACACAGAATCCCGTCAAGAGTTTGATGTGTATATCTGATGGACTACATTTGTGTACAGTCAAATCACACTAAAACGTAGGGCCTCGGTTCCGATACTGTTTATAGCACATCTTTGGCAACTGCATTAGTTCCTCAGCATTTGGTTTGAGGGAATTCCCATCTTAAGGATAATTCAGAAACTTCAGAAAGGGAAAAAACAACCCTGACTTGTTGGTGTTAAATCTGTTCACCTGTGGAACGCCATTGCTAGCAATGTCCCATGTGACATCAGCAAGGCACACAACCACTAACTTCTAACAGGAATAACAAAAATACAGCACCAACCCACATATTAGCACCAGGATCACAAGAAGTGATCCAAATGACTGAGTCAGCGTAACTGTAGATTCAAAAAAGTATGTTCTGAATTGTTGCTTTCAAACTGGGTTTTATGTAAAAGTAAAAAAGCACCCGTTACTCCCTCTTCCCCATCTGAGGGAATGTTAAAAAACAGTATTGAAACACAAGGATGGAGTTTGTGTTAAGTCTTTGCTTTTGTTGAGTTTAGTGTTGAAAGTTGGAGCAGAAGAACATTAGTTGCTGAAAAGTATAAAAATGGCACATGGTATCGTTCAGTCTATTGCTAATGGAGGAATACAGGTACAGGTGTTTGATACATAACCAATGCTTTGCATTGCTGGATAAATCTTTAACAAAAAGAGTAAAGGGAAATGTGTGAAGTAGTTTACTCTGGGGGATTAAAAAGGGTGGGGGGGGGAGACGGAAGCATCTGTGTTTGAGCCAGAGCTGTGTGATTGCTCTTCCTCTTCCTTATTTTTTTTTGTTTTTAATTTTAATTTTTTTTCTTAATTCATACCCTTTTTAATGTTCAATCCTCCCAGTGTTTCCTGTTGTACTAGGTTACTGTCTGACTGTTCTCACAGGTTAGACATCGGTGTGCTAGTTCTTGTGTAACCTTTTTTAGCATTAGAATGTAAAAAAGGGGGAATTAACATTATTAACAAAAAAATGTATAACAAAATACAATCCAAGTTTCTTGTGTGGCTAATTCTGTGTAATGCTATGAACAACCGAAAAAAGGTATTAATAAAAAGGAAGTAAACCATGCTGGCTTTGACTTGATGTGGATTTGTTGACTTGATTATTACCTCAGTTTCCTTTGTGGTGTGCGTGTTTTTTTTTTTTTTCTTTTGTAATGTTAATACGCCATGAAAAATGTTCGGAATAATATAAAAGAGATTTACATTTTGTACTGTAGCATCACTGTTTCTGTGAATTGTCTTTTTTCCCCCCCATAATTTAATTCAAAAAGTGGAACTCTAATATATTCGTTACACATGAAGTGAAATATTTCAAGCCTTTTTTGTTTTAATCTTGATTATGGCTTACAGCTCATGGAAATGAGATACTCAAAAAATCCAGTATCTCAAAAATATTAGAATAAAGAATTTATAATACAGCAATGTCGACCTGAGAAGACTCTAATCAGCTAATTTACTCAAAACACTGTTGTTCAGTGGTCCAAAGTCCTCTTTTCAAATTTTGCATTTCATTTGGAAATCAAGGTCCCAGAGTCTGGAGGAAGAGTGGAGAGGCACAGAATCCAAGTTTCTTAAAGTCCAGTTTGAAGTTTCCACAGTCAGTGATGATACGGGGTGCCATGTCACCTGCTGGTGTTGGTCCACTGTGTTTTCTCAAGTCGAGAATCAATGCAGCGTCTACCAGGAGATTTTAGAACACTTCATTCTTCCATCTGCTGACAAGCTTTATGGAGATGCTGATTTCCTTTTCCAGCAGGACTTGGCACCTGCCCACAGTGCCAAATCTACTAGTAACTGGATTGCTGGCCATGGTATTACTGTGCTTGATTGGCCAGCCAACTTGACTTACCTGAACCCTGTAGAGAATCTATGGGGTATTGTCAAGAGGAAAATGAGACACCAGACCCAATAATACAGACGCTATCAAAGCAACCTGGGCTTCCATAACACCTCAGCAGTGCCACATGCTGATTTCCTCCATGCCACGCCACATTGATGCAGTAATTTGTGCAAAAGGAGCCCTGAGTGCATAAATTAACATACTTGTCAGAAGGTCTACATAACTAAGCTTTGTGTCAGTGTGCAAAGTCATTGCTGAGATACAGACTCGCTTCCTGTTTGGCAGCTTCACTGTCAGATTCATTGGCCCATTACAGACAAACATTTTATAGTATTCAAAATTCTTTTTGTAAGGCTTACTCTGATGATGACGTGTGCAGATTTGGTGATGACTGAACAAAATTTGTAGGAAGATAACCGAAAAAACTTTTTTTTGACAAAATTCAAGATGGTTGAAAATCTAATTAGGTGGAAATTAGGCTGTGTGGAACTCTCCTTGATCAAGGGAATCCAGGGATGCCTGGCTTTTAAATTTTGGACACGCATTTCAAAAGTTATGACCATAAACATACTTACAAATTAGGCCCAAATTTGACCCAATGGTGGCACTACATCATTGGCAGCACTTGGCCCAAATTTGGTCAGAATGTACTTTAGACTCTCTGCAATCAGTGTGGCAAATTTCACAACTTTTTACCAGATGGTTCTAGAATAGGTAGAATAACAATAGGGTGCCTATGCACCTTTGGTGCTTGGTCCCCTAATAATCATATACACCAATTATAAAATGGCCAGAAGACAAAAAAAACCAAAACACTTTTGACTAAGAAACAATTTTGGACACTTTTGACTAAGAAAATATTTTATTTGATCAAACACCATTTATGTGTTTCTAGGCCTCAAATTGAACAATTGGATGGATGAATATAGTTTTCCAAATTATTTACAAATAAAAAGTATTAGTGTCACATTTTCATATAAATACACCTGTTTATGGAAGGCCCCATAGTTTGTTAGAGAACAAACAACATCATAAAAACCAAGGAACTATCAAAACAAGTCCAGGACAAAGTTCTGGAAAATTATCAATTAGGGTCCAGTCATGCCACAAAACTGGATTTTATGGAAGAGTGGTGAAAAGAGATGTGAGCCATAGGAATTTGCTAAAAGGCATCTTGGAGACTCCGCAAACAAAGAACCTGGAAAAAGGTTTGGTCTGATGAGACCAAAACCAACCTATGCTATGCTCAGCAGAAACCCAACACTGCTCATCAGTGATGCATGGAGGTAGCATCAGGTTGTGGGGATGCTTTTTATCAACAGGGACTGATAGTCTGGTCAAGGTTGAGGGCAAGATAAGTGGAGCTAAATACACAGAAATCCTAGAAAAAAAACAACACTTGAGACCGGGGCAGAGATTCACCTTCCAACAACCTGCTGCCAAGGTTACACTGGAGTGGTTCGAAACCATGAACCTGAATGTACAGTAATAACCAATAACAATAAGATGGTAATATCCTGTATAGATCATATCACTGGTCACCTCAGAAAGTAATGGTAAAGGTACCAGTCTGAGACAGGTGAAGTAGAAAATTTCAAGTAATTACATACTTGGTTACAAAGTGCTCCACACTGCTTAATAAACAATCGAGATATAAAACAAAAATAAAGATATAACAGAAAAGCACTTTGAGTGCCTAGAAAAGCACTATATAAATCTAAGGAATTATTAAATTATGATTATTATTGAAACAGTACATAAATAAAAATAAAGCTAACACATACAGCAATGATAGCATCACAAGCTACTATAGTACTATGAACTGGTAAAAATGAGAGATTAAGAATGGGTTTTAACATCTTATGTAAAAATGCTCACTGAAACCTAAGTTACATACCTAAGAAAACGAGGTGGTGTGTTTTGGATTAATATGAGGCAGGCCAGAGCTCACTGATTAAGGTAAGTAAAACAATCACACACAAAAAATGCAATAGTCTATACATGATAACACAAATGCTTGAATGGCTTTCTCCATGTCAAAACAGGACAAATTTTAATATCCATCTTCAGCAACTGCTTTATCCTGGTCAAGCAACACTTGGTGCAAGGTGGGAGAATTCACAGTGGACAGGACACCAGTATATTACAGGGTACCATGCACACACAATTAGGGGGAATTTAGCATAGCAAATATGCCTATCTGCATGTTATTGGACAGTGAGAGGAAACGGAAGAACATGCACTGACTGTGCACAGACCATAACCTGAGCTCTGAACTGAACCCATGACCCTGGAGCTGTGAGGTTGCAATGCAATTGCACTGCCTGAAAACAGTTACAATGTGTAATCTATTGCCATCAAATGTACGGAGTTAAAAAACAAAGTAATAAAAAAATATAGAGTGAATGTAAAATGGAGACAAGAACGGACCCTTCAGGCACTTCAGAGGTAAGAGCAGTAGCACAAAACATCCTATCCCCAACAATCAAAGTGCCATATTTGCAGTTGTGTTACACATGTATAGTGAGGAGTTAATACCAAAATTGCGCACATCGATATTCAGATCTCGGATGTAACTGTAGACTATAAGGAAGTTGCATGACAGTTGGAGTTTGCTTAAACAGAGTTGTATCTCAGTTATGTGCAATTCTGGCCTTGTATTTAGGCAAATTTTTCTTGTGCAATATTGGCTTCAGCAAGGAGTACTGTTAAGTCTGGTGCCACTGTCTGACAGTTTGATATAATCACAATATGATTACAAAAATAATTAAAAAAAAAAAATGTGTTGCT
This sequence comes from Cranoglanis bouderius, assembly GCA_023630585.1. Taxonomy (NCBI): domain Eukaryota; kingdom Metazoa; phylum Chordata; class Actinopteri; order Siluriformes; family Cranoglanididae; genus Cranoglanis; species Cranoglanis bouderius. The sequence continues at coordinate 29,369,374 of CM042535.1, read as the reverse complement.
ATATTCAGGAGGTCATACTTAGTGGGAGCACATCTAATTCAGCACTTCAGTATACATCAATCCTTCCCTACTGGATGCCAAAAAGATATATGCTGAAGATTTTATTGCTGTTCTGTTTCTCAAACATTTAACCAAATATTTTTGTCAGCCTTTTAAAAAAAGAAAAAACAGTTTCTAGTGAGAAGATGGTTTCTAGTCCCAGTGAGCGGAGGTTAATTATCTCTTGGCCCACCTCAATAAATCCATCTGCTCTTAAAAGAACAGGGTTCAGCATTAGCAATAACACAGGATATTTTGTTATTCGCACATCATAGCCTCGACTTTCAGCTATCTGCAACACGTTTATTGCTTGGTGGATATTTAATTTGAGTAAATGCTGTGCCAGGTGCTTGGCTTTAAATTGCTTGGTAAACAAGATGTCAGATGTCATATTGGGAGCTTTGCTGGAGTTTTTCACAAAAATCAAAGTCAATGTCAACTTTCTCATGTAGGAGTCTACTGCTTCCTCAGCCTTCTTCAGGTCTGCCAACGCCTGAGCAGTATATCCACTATTTGCTTTAGACAGAATGGACAATGCACGATTGTACAAAGCAATGGCAGGCCAACAAGGATTGTTTTCAATGGCTCTTGTGTACATCTCAATGCTGTCTGTAAGGGATCCTTTGAGACGGAGTGTGTTGCCAGTCCTTACATAGTGGTAGATCATAGAGGAAGGGGACTGGTTACAATCCAGTTTTTTCTTTGCACTTTGCAAGTCTTTATGTAACTGCTTTTTTAATGTTTCTATTGATTCATTCTCATTGAACTTCATCAGAAGCCACATACCCCAGCACTCATGAAGTGAAGACACAATATCTTCATGGTTGCCGCCCTGAGTCTGTTTGTAAATGCCATCCAGCATTGTAAGATATTCAGAAAAGAGGTCCTCCTTTTTGGTGATTTTTGGTATGTCATCTTTAAGAAAATGTGACAGTCTTGTTTGTACAATTAAATCTCTAGACTGTTTTTCCACCTCCAGGTTAGTTAAACCACTTGGCTTTTCAATGCTTAGCAAGCCTCTGAGTTCTGTCACCATTGCCTCATAGTTCTTTTCGTTGGGGTCTTCCTGACAAATTTTGAGGGTCTCTTCAAACTTCGCAATGACACCTGACACAGCTACAGTGGCTGTTAGATTCCTCAGAAGGGTAAGTAACCTGGAGAGAGGTAAGTTTAGTGCCAGCATCAGTTTGACTGACTCAGAGAAGTGAGTGGAGCACATGATGAGCTGGGCAGAACCAGGGTTTCCTTCTCGTGCAGTTCGACCAAAGGATTGTTGCTCCACACGGATATTAATGGGCAAGAAAGTCTGCACTACAAACAAACCCCCTGAAACATTTACTTCAGTACAGACTTTGAGGTCTGTCCCACGACCAGCCAGATTGGTTGCAACAATGACACAACCTTTGGTGACATTTTCACCTGTAACCTTCGAATTATCCATGTTGTTATTTGTGTATAGTTTTAATTTGTCTGTTGAAATGATTTTCAAGAGTGCATTGTGGATAATTTGTGCTCGATTAATAGTTTCACAGATGACCAAGACTGCTCTTGAACCTCGGTAGACTGTGGGGTTCACTTTCTTATTAACAACCTCACAAATTGTTTCTACCCACCCATTTTCATCATTAATTACAATGCCATCCTTCTCATAAAGTTTCCTGCGTTTGAATGGTGGGATTTTGCAAGTTTTAATGCCAGGGTACAGTTGCTGCAGCAAATCAAGTTCGTTTTGGTTCCCCAAAGTCCCTGTGAGCCCATAAATCCAATCGTAACTCCTGAATAACTTTACATTGGACATAAAATTTGTTATAATGCACATATTTGACAGCCTGGTTTGGTGCTTCATTTCAAGGAATTGCTGAAGTCCATCTCCCCATTTCATGTTATTTTGCACAACTCCTGTAGAGCTGTAATCTACAGGAACTATGCCATTATTGTGCAGAATGTATTCATGTCCTAAAGTCATTGTTTTGGCAAGAAATGCATTTTCAATCCATATTTTTAGCCTCCCATTTATGTGCTCTAGAAAGCCTGGAATGTGGAATTCATTGTGCTCCATCTCTGATGTATCTATGGGGATCTCTAAATATTCATGTGATGGCAGTATGTCTGAATCCTGTGCCATTAGTAAGGAATGAATGAGATCTAATGTCTTCTCTACATCCAGATCTTCAACCTGGTTGACAACAAACCATATCTTAGCTAAGATTACATTTAGAGGCTCCATGACAGGCATCTCACTGTTTAAGTAGACAACTTCTAGACCTTTGTCCAACATGAGCGAGTCCATCTCATCTACTATGACACATTGAAACTGTCTTTCAAGTCTCACATGTTCTCTTTGGAACCTGTCTCTTAACCAGTCTCCTGCAAAACTCTCAGTTGTGCCATAGACCACTTGACATGCATAACAATTCTTCAGGTCTTTAACTTCTTTTTTATCTGTATTATAATTCACAGTGATTCCCAGTTTTCCATAAAATAAAAGCCAGTCCTCAGCATCTCGCTCTGCAAGCACAGGGGAACTGGAGATAATGTCCACACTTTCTCCAATCATGGCACGATATGCAGCAAACATGGCCACTATGCATGATTTTCCTTCTCCTGTGCCAACCTGGATCAACTGGCTAGAACCAGAAAGAACCATGATGCACCAGCTCACCATCTGAGTCAACCTTGGTTTCCATCCTTTGGTATGTAATACTGCTGTACATAACTTCACTAATTTCTCCTTTATATCTTGCAGGTGTGTTGAAACAGGATGTGAGGGTGATGAGGACACAGACAACACAATGTCTTTAACTTCAGTTAAAATATTCGGATCAATGTCTCTTTCTGCTTCAATTTCCTCAAGGATTTTTTCAAGGCTTTTTTCTTTTGTTTCTTTAATAAAGACATTAATCCTAACTTCAATGTCATCCACAAACTGGCTTGGCTCAATGTTAGATAATAGATCTAACTTGTTGATCTTGTGAATTTCCATTTGGTAAAGTATTTTTGCCATCCATGTGTAGAAATCAGTCTTTTCTGGCCTGACACTGTATTGCTTCACAAGAGCAGTGAACAAATCCACAACATCGTTCTGACTCCACTGTCCATATCTGACCAAATCAAGCAATCTTGATAACAGTAGATTTGTTGATGCCATAACCTGAGTTGTGGATTATAGACCAAAGTGCACAAGATGCAGTGCTGTTCAGAAGTGCATTTTGCTCTTCCTGTGGTTTAAAACAGAGTATTAAATCAGGTGGTGTTGAGATCTTTGCTGGAGATAATAAGTAGTGCACAAAGCTCTACAATTACTATAACCTTACATCAATTGTTAGGCACATGTAAATAAATTATGAAAAAGATAAAATCATTCCAAAAATAATGATAAAAATAATACTAAAAAAAGGTTATTGTAAGGTAGGTAAATAGTAAAAAACTAAATCAAATCAGTATTTGGTTTGACAAATTACTATATATTTACACTAATACAGATCACAAAAATATATTACATTAAATTACATTTGATCATCAGGGGTATTTTGGTACTGTCAAGATCCTGGATTAACCTTTGATATTAATAAAATTATACTGTCAATTTTTAGTATAGGATTAGGATTAATCTTGTGACAAATTGGCAACAAAACAATCCATGATACATAAGTAATTCACAGGTTCCCATTTACTTTTGTTCTTTTTGTAGTAATAGGCCTACCTATCAGACCTTTTCATCACCCTTCAAAGGCGTCGTTGAATTCCCCAGCATTTTTACTTTTGCTTTTGATTAGTCACATTCAACATATAACAATAGTCTGTTGTTTGATATCATCGGGTATCAAGTAAGATCCTGAATAAACATATAATCTTATAAATTATAATATTTTTTGTTGGTTACTTTTACTTTTGCTTAATCATGTGTTCTCTAGACATACAGTACTGTGCAATGGTTTTAGGCACCCTATTTTTTTTAGTACAAATTTTATAGATTTTTTTATTTTACAACTTCTACATTATCAAGTCAGTACAAAAAACATTTTAGATTCCCAAACATTAGTTTTCTAGCACAAAATTAAATGTTACAGAAAAAATGTTTGTACGTCATTAAAGAAAATAGCATATTACGTAAGAGACACTTTTCAGACAAAAAACACAATGAAGGCTGCGAACTGTGGCTGGTTCTGCAAGATGCTCAATGAAACTTACCAGCTCATTTCCTTATAAAACTGCACAAATTGTACCGGAGACTACTATTTTTATTTTTATTTATTTGTCACACCAAATATTGACTTTGTTTCATTTACTATTGTTTACTGCTCTTTACGATTTTTTTTTTTAATGTAGGAACATTTGAACATTTCTTTGCATGTGCCTAAAACTTTTGCACAGTACTGTATATACTAGAATATTTATAACTTATGCTTCTCTGGAAACTATATATTAACTCAGTGTTCTGAATAGAATATTGATATAAAGCCAGTGAATCACAGGTTCCCTCTATGAGAAACCTATTTATTATGTTCTCTTTGTAGGCGTAGGCCAAACCATTAGTTCATTAACTCACAGGTGAAGATAAAACATCTTCACGTAAGACATCATCTGAAGTAATTTGGAAACTGTCAAGATCCTGGAATAAATAATCATGAATTATATATATATTTTTTTGTTACTTTGTTTTTGTTATTATTATTATTTTTTAAATTAATTTTTGATTAATAATGTGTCCTGGAATAGTTACCAGACTGTTTATAACATCTTTCTCCGAAAAATATATTTATTGGGTCAGTGTTCTAGATAGATATGGATTAATTTACACTATTGATTTTTAACGTAGGATTCATAAGATTCATCCTGTGACAAAATACCAGCGAAATTGAACATGACACATAACAGTTCAAACACAGGTGCTGTCTACATGAAACCTATTTACTCATGTTTTTTAATATAACATAAACCTTGTCAAACTTACCTCACAGGTAATGAAGAAGTGTCATCAGGCAAGACATTTTGAATTAAATGAACCTTCTTATAAAGAGTGCCACGGAATTCCCCCCACTTTTACTTTTGCTTTCAGTTAATCACGTGCTCTCTAGGAATCAGTAATGGGGCATTTATAACATTACGCAGGATAGCAAAAACATTGCCTTTAATATAAGCAAAATTCCTTGCGGTTATGGATACTGTTCTTTATTGTTAAATTCTTTTTCATTTGCAGTCTCTTTCCTAACAGTGTATTTTTTTGTTTTACATGCCATGACTGAGGTGAAAATAATTTTCGATAAGACTGCAATATTCTCAATGGGATTAAGGAATGGGGAGTTTCCTGGCCATGGACCCAAAATGTTGATGTTTTGTTCCCCGAGCCACTTTGTTATCACTTTTGCCTTGTGGCAAGGTGCCCCATCGTGCTGGAAAAGGCATTGTTCATCACAAAACTGTTCTTGGATGGTTGGGAGAAGTTGCTCTCTGAGGATGTTTTTGTACCATTCTTTATTCATGGCTGTGTTCTTAGGCAAAATTGTGAGTGAGACCACTCCCTTGGCTGAGAAGCAACCCCACACATGAGTGGTCTCAGGATGCTTTACTGTTGGCATGACACAGGACTGATGGTAGCGCTCACCTTTTCTTCTCTGGACAAGCTTTTTTCCAGATGCCCCAAACAATCGGAAAGGGGATTCATCAGAGAAAATGACATTACCCCAGTCCTCAGCAGTCCAATCCCTGTACTTTTTGCAGAATAGCAGTCTGTCCTTGATGTTTTTCCTGGAGAGAAGTGGCTTCTTTGCTGCCCTTCTTGACACCAGGCCATCCTCCAAAAGTCTTCGCCTTACTGTGCGTGCAGACGCACTCACACCTGCCTGCTGCCATTCCTGAGCAAGCTCTGCACTGGTGGTGCCCTGATCCCGCAGCTGAATCAACTTTAGGAGACGGTCCTGGCGCTTACTGGACTTTCTTGGGCGCCCTGAAGCCTTCTTCACAACAGTTGAACCTCTCTCCTTGAAGGTCTTGATGATCTGATAAATGGTTGATTTAGGTGCAATCTTACTAGCAGCAATATCCTTGCCTGTGAATCCCTTTTTGTGCAAAGCAATGATGACTGCATGTGTTTCCTTGCAGGTAACCATAGTTAACAGAGGAAGAACAATAATTTCAAGCACCACCCTCCTTTTAAAGCTTCCAGTCTGTTATTCTAACTCAGTCAGCATGACAGAGTGATCTCCAGCCTTGTCCTTGTTAATACTCTCACCTGTGTTAATGAGAGAATCACTGACATGATGTCAGCTGGTCCTTTTATAGAAGGGCTGAAATGCAGTGGACATGTTTTTTTGGGATTAAGTTCATTTTCATGGCAAAGAGGGACTTTGAAATTAATTGCAATTCATCTGATCACTCTTCATAACATTCTGGAGTATATGCAAATTGCCGTCATAAAAACTGAGGCAGCAGACTTTGTAAAAATTAATATTTGTGTCATTCTCAAAACTTTTGGCCACGGCTATACAAATATAGATCTCATCATAAAATGTGTATAAATTTTCATGGGAAATTGAAATAAATAAATAAGAGAATAAACACGATATAAATAGAATTTCAATGAAAAATAAAACATAAAACATAAAATATAGTTCCATAATACCATTCAAAAGTAGAAAAACAGCACTTCAGATATTTAGTTTAAAACCCTCATCATCAGGTTCACATATAAGATCATCAACACCCCAAACATAGAAAAAAGAATTCACATCTTTCACAAGTTGATAAAAAACATATTCTATAGTTAACCTCTTCTTTATAAAACCCTTCACCATTAGTACTGGATCAACTCCTCCTCTTCCTTCTAATTTATTTTTCCTTGTGCACCATATCGCCAGCTTTGCAACACCATATAAAAAGTTAAGTAAAACCACTTTTCGTTTGTTTTTCACACAGTACAGTAGGAGCATCCATGTCACGCACAGAGGTAAAACGTGCTCTAATAATTGCTCCTTTGGCCTTTTCTTGTAAAACCCTTCTTAATTCGTGTCTCTTCTGAATAATATTTTTCTGCATATTTACATTGTTTTGTTCAATTAAGGTGTTTTGGATAGCTGTGATATCCAGTTCTAGATTAGACACTGCTTGTTTAACCTTAGCTGAAGTGTGTGACATTAATTGTTGGCAGAAGAGCTTTATCTGAGCCTTTCCCACCTCCCACCACTGGAGAAGATTTTCATACTCTTTTTTTTTGGTTTGCCCAGCACCCCCAAAAAAACGTAAAATTCTCATTAAAATCCAAATCTTGGGTTAACTTTGTATTAAAACGCCAATAAAAATACTGTGGTTTTGTTTGTGATACAGTTACATGTGCTGTGATGAGGTGATGATCAGAGAACCCACAAGGCGTAATACATGTACTTATGACTCTATTACGCAGAGTGTTATTCATATAAAAGCGATCCAGGCATGCAGCACTAACTCTCCCTGCTGCCACTTTAAGCCAACTGTACTGTCTTACACTTTTATTCTTTTCTCTCCATACATCCACCAGCCCTGTCTGTGTAATTACTTCCTCTAAAGTTTTAGCAGATAAAAGATGAGGTTCTTCACTGTTTCTATCGAGAGTAAAATCAAGTGTGCAATTAAAATCCCCACCAACAACCAGAAAGACATCTTGTGTGAAAGAAGCAAGTTTATCATTGAGAGTTTTAAAAAGTCTGATTTTTTCTCTTCCGGTATTCGGAGCATAAATATTAATAAATACAAATTCCATGTCTTTTATTTTTGCCTTGACCATGAGCAAACGCCCATTTTCCACCTCATTAACAGTTAAAATCTTTACATTTAATCTAGGAGAGAAAAGTATTGCCACCCCTGCACTGAGATTGGTCCCATGGCTGAGGAAATACTCTCCCTCCCACCGTAAACCCCAATCTACTTCATTACTCACATCACTGTGAGTTTCCTGTAAAAATATTACATTTAAATCCTTCAGAGTTATACATTCTTTTAGTAAAACCCATTTATTATTATCTCTAACCCCATTTATATTTAAGGACCCGAGTCTTAAGATGTCCATGATAAAAGAGGGTAGGATGATAGTAAAAGACAGTTGTAATAGGAAGCAGAACAGAGAGAAAGAAATCCCCATGTGCACTTATTTAGTTGTACCTCTACCTTTAGTCTTGACCATTTTTTTCTTTTTTCTGACTGCTGTTAGGTATTTTTTCAGTCTGAATCTTTTCAGTAGTGGTAACTCATCTAAGCTGCTTTCCTTACGTGCTTTCTTAACCGATAGTATGAACTTGTCTAGGTCTGGAAAAAACTTCACTAGTTCAACACTCTTCCCCTTAGTTTCATCCAGGAAGGCATTAATCTGATCCACTGTGTAGAAATCACTATCAGCATCATCATCAGTAACTGAATCGTCATCACGGAAACTATCTTCAGTTACTTCTGAAACTGTGTCCATTTCATCACACTGTCCTTCATACATCTTAGCTTCCGGATCAGCCTCACTACAGACAGAGGAGTTATTGCTCTGATCCACACGCTTTCCAGCATCACCGCAGCCTGGCTGCTCATCATCAGCACTATGCACATTATTATCAGCAGCATTCTCTAGATTATCAGCAGCATTCACATTATTGTCAGCCACATTTGCATTTGTTTCAGCCACATTTGTTCTTACCTTTATGTTATTATCACTCTGCACCTTCACCTGGTCAGGATCCTTCACTGTATCCTCCTGTTCTGGGCTGTGTTTTCCTGTTACAGGTGGGTCTTGCTGATCAGCAGCACACGCTTTATGCGGGCAAGTAAAGCGCTTGTGTCCGATATTCCCGCATTCAAAACAGCGCAGACTTTCAATGCTGGCGTACACCATGTAGGAGTTTTCTCCACTAGTGACCCGAAAATACACCTCCAGGGATTTATTGGGAGAATTCAGGAACATGTACACCTGTCTCCTGAATGACAGGACATGTTTAAGTGTGGTGTTTTTACAGCCTAGCGTGATCATTTTCATCGCTCCGGTGATTTTCCCGAATCTGGTCAGCTCTTTGACAATGGCCTCGTTAGTGATAAGTGGGGGGACGTTTGAGATGGTGATTTTAGAGGCCGGGGTGGATAAAGGTGTAACTGCCACATACGTCTCCTTCACCCATATACCACTCCCAATTAACCCGCTGACCAGATTCTCGGTTTTCAGTAAGATCATGACTGCTTTGTTCTTTCTGGAGGCCGAGTTGATGTTATCATGGCCCACCTGCTCTCCTACAGCGAGGAGAACATCTTCGATAGATGCGCTCACCTCCGGAACACACCTGATCCCATTCCGGAGGGAGAGAGGCGACGCGCCCCCCGAAGGGGTAGACGCCATGTCGCCACACACACACACACGCGGACTTCTAACTAATATCACTAACCTACAACAAACTAAAAGTGCTCAAAGAAAGTAAGGAAAAGAAAATAAAGATTAAAGAATCTGAGTAAAAACTCAGCAAGCGCTCTCACACGCGGCTCTCGCGCTAACCACACCCACTCCCAGCATGCACCAGAGAGAGAGAGAGAGAGAGAGAGAGAGAGAGATTGATTATTAGGTATGCTTATTGTCCCGTAATGGTTAAGGACAGTGTACTTTGAGTGAGTGCAAGCAGGGAGTCCAGCAAGACTAGCTATGACAGCATAACTAAAAGTGAGAGCCAGAAGGTAACACAGACATGAGGGCTCCCTGGGACATAAGGCAGGCAGCCACTCCACCATCAACAAACTTGGGTGGGATTATTTGTCTTCCTTAATTAAAAATAAGGATTTAGGATCAGGTCTCGGGGCATGGTGGTTTAGTACTTAGCATGTATGCCTCGCACCTCTGGGGTTGGGGGTTTGATTCCTGATTCCACCCTGTGTGCATGGAGTTTGCATGTTCTCCCTGTGCTTTGGGGTTTTCCTCAGGGTACTTCGGTTTCCTCCCTCAGTCCAAAGACATGCGTTGTAGACAGATTGGCATTTTCAAATTGTTTGTAGTGTGTGTGATTGTGCCCTGCAAAGGGTTGGCACCCCATACAGGGTGTCCCCTGCCTTGTGCCCCGAGTTCCCTGGGATACGCTCCAGGCTCCCCCGCTATCCTGTTGAGGATAAGCAGTATGGAAAATGGATGGATGGATGGATCAGGTCATAAGGAATTCAGTTTTGAAAAATTTTTAAAATTTAAACTGGTGGTTTTGCAATGCCAATACTTAGGGGTAATCACTCAAAAAAAAAAAAATCTAGAAATTAAAAATGGTCAAGCAACTAACTTTGCAATTATTGGACCACTTGAGATGGAATGACCCTGCTAGTAAATCAAGTCTCTGTACAGGATGGAAAAAACAAAAGCAATGTTGCTGGTGCAGCTCAACCAGTCACTTGCATAATGCTCAGGCTACCATGACCAGGGTACAACATGCAATTTCTTTCTAAGCATATTGTAAGTAAGGTTTACATGGCACCAAGGATTTTTTTCTAATAAAAGTTAAGTGAATTTAACTAGCAGTTTAAAAAAGTAAATTTGACACAAACTTGAGTTAAATGAACTATATAAATCTCAATACTATATATAGTATACTGTATATCATCTAATCATGATCATTTCTCCTAAAAGGATACTAACAACTTTTTTATACCGTAATGAACAAATGTACATCAGCCTTCATGTACACACAAACCAGACACCTGACTGAGAAACACAAAGAGGGTGAAACAAGAAAACTTTACTGCAACCCTTGATCTTTCAAAACATTTCATAATGCAATAGCCATAGGCCTTAAAGCCAACTCAAAACAAGAAATGTTGAAAACAATCCCATCCATAATGATCAAAATGGAATCGGTTTAAAGTAAAGCATATGCAAATTGAGATTAAATAATAATAATAATAGTAAGTTTAACCCAGTAAAGTAAGTCAAATGTACTTTGTGTTTTAGCCTGATATTTACAGGAATTAATTTAGTACAGAACTTAAAGCATTTAGTAAGGCATTAAAGTAATTCTAAAAATGTAATTTTTTTGTGTAAAAATCACAGACTTTTTCAGTGCAGCTTCTGGCAACACAGTTTCATTTTGGGGTCTGGAAATGAAGTACAGTGATCTACAGCCGTTTAAAATCATCCACATGTCATCAAACCTGATGTTACATTCTATGTAGCCTTACGTTTTATTAGAAATTTGTATTTTAGTTGATGGTGTTTTACAGTTCTATTTTACAGAAAAAAATATCCACTAGAGGGCAACAGCTTGGTTTAGTTGGTAAAACTAATACAATTAATATAAAGTATGTTTTTATAATTACAGACTTATATTAAATAATGATGACGTGAATATTAAATAAGCCACCTGGTATATGTGCTGGTAGAAACAATTTCGGAATAACCACTAATAATTCTACATTAGATTGGATTAGATTAGATTCAACTTTAAGTGAACAGAGTACAAGTACAAAGTCAACGAAATGCAGGTAGCATCTGACCAGAAGTGCAAAACAGCAAGTCGCATACTGTAGGTGTAAAGCATGTCATCAACAGTGCAAACTGAATATATGGATTAAAAAAAAAAAAAACAGTGCAAATGGCAATGAATTACAGTAATAAAGAAGAAGTACAGTGCAGTGAACAACGGTGCACATGGAATGGAGGTAGGACTGTGTGAACTGTTTAAGTGAGGCAATAAAGTTGGAAAGCTGGCAAAGATGGTCTACCAGTTTGACTGGCTTGGCCTGTGTTTTAGCAGCTGTGGCTCTAACCGGACCAAGCTGGATATTTCAGCATGGATGAATTAGGTCGTGACCACGAATTGTGTAACATGAGGACTGGACTTGTATGTTGTGGGACTATTAAGACCTCATGGGCTCCTTATAATTTGACCATGAAGACATTCTGAGGTGTTTTTGAAGACAATGTTGGTACATGTGAATTTGGGACTAGAACTTATTTGCTTAATTTGCTCTAGGCCGATGCCAACGCCTCCGAATGTAAACGCTACAAGTGAGACTAACTGGCTGGACGAGTTCACATATTTTCTCTCACGTGTTGCTCGTGTTTTCTTTCAGAATTGGCAAAAGTGGTCAGACACGACTTGGCTGCAGACATATAAGTTCTGTTTAGTGGCTCCAACTCAGCTGCTGAATTTTAAACGCTTTCACACGGAGGATACATGGTAAGATGATACAAACATTTAAAATAACTGAAGTATTTAGTATGGTAAACTTGTTTCCTAACTTCACATGTCATGTGATGTTTCTTGTATGTTTCAGGAGGTGCGAGATAATCACATTGATGGGCAAAATGAAGTCACCTCAGGAGAGCGACAAACTGTAAGTGAAGAAAACAACACAATTTTAGTCTTACTCGGATAAAAGTTGCTTGGTGGCTTCACTCTGGTGTTCTCTCTGCTTATTTTATATTTAATTCCTTCACCACTTTTGATACTTGTCAATGAAGAGACACATTTGGTCTCCGATGCTCATAGCTGACCATTTTTTTTTTTACAATTGTAAAAAAAAAAAAAAAAAAAAAAAAAAAAAATACATATTAGTATTTATATTCTTCTGATCTATAGCTATATTCCTTTTGCAATTGATTACAAGGCTGTCAGTTATAAATGATTGCTATATCTTTCAAAGAAATGTATTGCACCACACATCATGTTTTATGTGTAGCATAACTTCATGTATCATCAGCATGACTGGCAAGAATTGATTGAATGAGAGTTCAGTGTGTTACAACTGTTCCTCCAAACAATCTTTGTCTAGTATCCTGGCATGCTACAAAATTTTATTTTTAGCAGTCTGATCAATGATCACAAATGTAATTCTACTTCAAGATAAAGTAGGCACAAGATAGTGTAAGAAAGTGAAAACAAACCCCATTATTTTGGTGAAATCTTTGAAGAGGAGCTATATTTGTACTTCCCGAATTCAAAGAGGATGTTATTTTACTTGCTCAGCAAATATCCAGATTGCAAAGAAGATAGTTAATGTGATACAACTGCTACACAACATGTTCGTAAATATTTTGCACCATTTTCCATGACTGTAAGCGATCACATGTTAGGAAAACATGACATGACAGTATTAGGTCTCGCTAATATGAATGTGAACATTTTGTTTGCATAATATGCAGTAGGCAGTGTGATGATGCGACTCATTATCTCATTAATGCATTATAATGTGTATGTATTTGTTAGCAGATAGAGAATGTCCTGAAGAGAGTGCCTCTAAGTCACTTTAATAGCCTAAGCAAGGTAAACCCACATGCACAAGTCAAGTACACATGCAGGCTAGAGTAGAACTTCCCACACATCTACTACATTTTTGATGGACCCACAATTTTTTATATATATAAAAAAATGAACTATTAAAAATAGGTACATTATTTAAACATGTACAATATTATTAAGCATATTTATAGGAACCAGAGTATTTTTTAATTTCGGAATGTTCCTCCCATTTTTATTAAGATTGTCATTCGATGCCAGGTGAAATTATTTACAGGCATTATAACTTAATACTGGTGGGTTTGATTTCCACCACTGTAACAAAATAAAAAGGTCGCTTATGCTTCATGGACCCCCGGGGTCTCCACACCCAACTTTAAGAACTATTGTTCATAAAGTTAGTTTTCTGTTTCAGTGGATTTATGTTACATTATGTTACATTTCACTCTTGAGCCAACAATAAAATTAAACAACAGTAAACAAAATTCCATTTGTTACTGACTCACACATTTTCTCAACCTGTGCTTCCTCCAACTCCAAAACAAATAATTCTTTAGCCAGTGTTTTGCAGTCTAAACAGGTAGATTCTTTTGACATGACTAGACTGCTGTACCTTCTTTTTTTTTTTCTTTTTTTTAGATGAGTGGGTTGGCCACAGTAGATTTAATCTTGCTAATAGTCTGAAAGAGCATCAGATCATAACTGTTTTTGTTTTATTTCCACCCTTTTTTTAAATTATTTATTTATTTTTTTTAAATTAGGAGAATATCTTATTCAATCATTCCTCTAATGGTACACATACTTCAGGTAGTCAGACTTTTAGTATTTCATTTCTGTGTGCGAGCTTTAATCACCCATTTTAGAAATTACCCAAATACTGCACTATTAACCCCTTTTTTTTTTTTTTTTTTTTTTTTTGTAACAGAATGGATATCTGACATCAGTGAACCCATTTCTACATCCAGATCAGGTAAAATAGCTCTATCTGTCTCTTGAGAGTTCCTAGATGGTTGAGTATGACAAAAAGGACTTGAATTTTCAAAGGAGCAAGGGATGTATTTTGTTGATTAAAACAATTTTACACTTTTTTGAACTTTCTCTTTTGAGAATGGGCTTGCAAAAGTCCTTTTGTCTTTTGCCCTATGATAAGACTGCTCTTTTTAGTACGACTTCATTCCAGATACATGACAGTGAGTGATTGTGGGTGTGATATGGGGTGTGATATGATAGGAAAGTGCTGTGTACTACATAGTTTTAAAATGGTTTCGTCATTCTTACTTTCAGACTGCAGTCAATGGACTCAGCTCAACATCCTCAAACCCATTTTTTACTCAAGGCAAAGTAAGCTATAATCTCCTGTGTCCTTCTCTGTAAGCTCAAAACTACAAAAAAATAATGTATGGTCTAAATAAGATTTTGTCTTGTAGGACTCCAGTGGGAACACTGTTTTCAGAGACAACAACAAAGACTTATTGTTAAGGCATGGACAAATTAATGGGTGGTATCACTTTCCAACATCTTCTACACCATCACGTGAGAATGACTGGGCTGTTTTCCCACTTACTAATCTAAGCCAGGAAACAAACCAAATCATACCCCCTAGTCAAAAATGGGACATATTCCAAGATTCACACTCTGCCAGAATTTCCCCAACTGGACTAAGCAATCAGAAAGCAAACATTTTTGGACCTTTTAAAGAGGAAACCAGTGTCTCCCAGAGAATGGTGGCCAATGAGAAAACATCGGATGAGGAGGATTATCTCTTAGAATACATACTAGCCAATCAAAAGAATGATGAGAAACCCATTCCTTCTACCACAGCATCCAATCAGCTGGATATTTTTGAAGACTTGCCTAGTTTTGTACCTTCTCAAGTAATCAATGATGACATTTTTCCAAACACTGCTGCATCTCAGTCGAGTGATATCTTTCAAACTCCTGAGTCTAATGTACAGAACAGAGTATTTCAAACTATCCAATTATTTCAGGCTCTAGCATCTGTCCAGAATGATAATTCTCACTTATCCAATAATTCCTCTGTGAATAATGGACAGTTCAAGCCACAGGACAGCCCCCTTGACAAAATGTTCATACCTACAGAGCTGAGTCATGGAATATTCCAGGAGACTTCCGCATTGCCTTCACCTCTTAATGCATCAACGAATGGAGGACTGGTAGGAACATTTTAATGATTTGATTGATTGTCAGTTTCTTAGACAATTCCCTATTTACAGACCTAAATGTTTTTTTTTTAATGATAATTAATATAAAAATGAATAGAAGCTGTTTACATTTTGTAGATGTTTAGAAGACTACCCCCCAAACCAGCCCCACGCAGTAAGGCTCCTAAGAATCTTAATCAGGTAAGCATAGGACAAGGGATGCAGCAATACTGGTATCATGTATCAGTGTGATACCATAGTCTTTTCCTCATACTTAGCCTCAAGCTCCGATCCCAACATCTGATACCACACGATACTGTGTCACGTAAGCCTAGTGTATGTTGCGGTACTACTGATCAGACAGAGTGTGAGGATGGCCGACCTGAGCACTCTGAGCAGTACCAGCAAGCATGGTTTTTAAAAATGAGTATAAGGTGTCGTGCATTGAGCTCACAAATGCATTCACGAACGTCGAGCGGTGGAGTGAGTATTCATAGAAACTGTTGTGTGTGAGAACACTTCAGTTCTGCGAGCACTGAGACACGTGCACTTCCTTTTTTCAGGGTCTGCACTTTGCTTATGTGTCAAGGTGCAATTAATTTTAATGATGACCCTCAGTAATGCTCAGGTAGGCCGCCCTTGCACCTGTTTAAACGTCATAACATCTAACATCATAACATAAAACTCAGCATGAGTAGTTCATTACTAACAGCACATGGAGACAACCAACATAAACATACAACCTTCTATGATGTCCCCAGTTTGTTTAATACTAAGCAGGTTACTCCTTTTGGCATCAGTATCAAAAATTAGTATTTACAAATACCAAAACACGTGTTCTCATACTCTGTCTAAAAAAACTGAAGATGTATCCCTACACAGGACTGCAGATTTCATTAGTGCTTTTTTATTAGCTTGTTTACCCACTTTCAGCAAATCTTGTTTTTGTCAATTCTTCAGAGTATCAACCATGACATTTTTTCCACACCTGCTGTATCTGTACCTGCTGATAAGAAACCTGCACAGACTCTGTTTACACCCACCCTGCCAACTCCCATACCCATTGTGCCACGAGCTACAACTAATATCGAGGTAATTTGTGTCCAGTTACTTTCTCTCTACTATTATTATTATTATTATTATTATTATTATTAATAATAATAATATTATTGGATTAGAGGTGTGATAACATACAGGCAATCCTCTTGAAAAAGTCCATTGTGAATATACATAAGCAGTTTACTTTCATCTAATAGTAGACTGCTGACATGTTATTTTAAATAAACTGTGATACTCTTGCATAACCACTTCACACTGCTGCAGGGATGAGAGTATGGAAGTGTATAGCAAACTAGTCATTTTTGTGTTTTGGGGTGACAGGTTACTATGCAGGCTGATGAGGAAAACCAGAGCCAAGTTTATGAGGATGTTCTTTTCATCGGCCAGGTGTGTACTTTTGTGTGCGCTTGTGAAACCTTGTGCTTGGACATTTGTATTAACATTGTACATTTGCGCTGTTTTCCAGGAGAAGTGTGTAGAAGACTGGCCAGAGGACAGCCCGGAGCTTAGCCCTGACTGGAAACCTGTATGTAAATCATTATACAGTATACACTTACTTGCCACTTTATTAGGTACACATCACTGACTGAATAACTACATAAGGTTGACTGTAAAAGTTTACATTACAAAGTTTAATTACAGCAGAAATAGATTTAGTCTGTTTGGTTTCACTATTCTTCCACTGCCTGGACTTTTTCCAACTGTCCAGTTTTGGTGAGCCTGTACCCACTGTAGATTCCTGTTTATGGCTGAGAGGAGTGGAAGCTGATGTTGTCTTTTGCTGTTGTAGTCCATCCGCCTCAATGTCCAGCTTGTTGTGTGTTCTGAGATGCTTTTCTGCTCACCATGGTTGTAAAGAGTGGTGATTTGAGCTACCATAGCCTTCCTGTCAGCTTGAACCAGTCTGGCCATTCTCCTCTGATTTCTGCCCACAGAACTGCCTCTCATTAGATGGTTTTTTTCTGTCTAGCACCAACAACCATGCCACGGTCAAAGTCACATGTATTCCCTGTTCTGGTGTTTGTAACCTATATGTGACCTATATCTGTCATTTTATTTATTGCTTTGCCACAGAATTGGCTGATTGGATAATTGCATGAATGTAGGTCACATACATAGTTTTGACATGGGTGGTGTTTCGTTGTTTCAGTACTGTTGTTGTTGTCCTTTCCCTTAGGGCAATTCCAGTTGCTATTTTAAGGGTTGTTGAAATAACTAAATAGCTCTAGTGAGATTTGGGGGTCTGAACACTTCAGTCAAAAAAAAAGTAGACATTTCCGTTGAAAAAATGGCAGTTATACTTTCCTAGTATGTGGAAAGAGGTCATGTAGATGTAGGGGATAACTGAGTCATAAAGGGAAGTCAGGTTTCAATAACAGCTGAAATGTAGGTATGGTTATTGATGCCAGCCATTGTAGTTCCTGCATTTCCCTTTTAAGACGTATGAGGTCAGATGAGTTTCATTTAAGCCAATAAAGAGACTGCAAGTGCTAAAATAACGGTGCTGTACTATACTAGTGTGCAGATGGACTTCTCTGAACAAACAATCATAAGGGAAACATTCTGGTGCTGCCACTCCCCTCATTTACATGCAGGAAAATCAAGCCATAGGAGCACATGACCACCTTAAGCAGAAAATGATTGAGAAAACAGTTTGACTCTTGTAGATGGGAGGATCTGAAGTCGGCAGAATCCATGATTTAATCATAATTTAAGTTCAGTTATTTTGCGGCTTGCCGTGGTTTAATTATGTGAGGATTATGGTTTTTTTTTGTTTTTTTTTTAAACACAAGTCCCCTAAATGTCAGCTGAGCCTAGCCCAATTTAAATGCCACAGCATACCTAAAGATTGCTACCATTTGTGTTCCTTTATGACTACAGTTTATAGAGATTTGCAGGAAGACAGGATTGCACAACTAATTGTTTCTAATATTTGATGAATCTGGAATTCAACAAACTGATGCTGTTCAGGAAGCTGAAAGGGTAGTAGTGGGTTATGCCAGTTATGTATGTAAGGTTTGCCAGTAGGTGGATTGACTACTCTTAATTGCCCATAGGTCTAAATGAATTTGCATTGTGTTTGCATGTGTGAGATGGACTGGCTCCATGACTCAAACCAGGATAAAGCAGTAACTGTAGTTGAATGAATGGAGATAAATGCTCTGCCAAGTGGATAAATTTGCAGTTTTTGCATTGTAGTGTGGACTGAGAAAATAGAGATATTAAAAAACGATGTTGTATTTTTAGTCATGATGCAGTCATGTGAAACAACCTTCAGATTGCATTTTTAAATAAATGCCTGATAGAAATGACACATGCACAGTATAGGGTTAAAAGCATTTTCAGATGTTTGTGTGGATGAGCAGTTTTTGGAAAATGTTGTAGACGGAGAGTGCTTTAAAATGAAAATGCAGTTTTCAGATCTATCCGGATTAATGTAGATGAATGTGAAATTGAGTTACAAATAATATCTATAATAATTTCACCTTAATGTGAAAATGAGATACAAAATTTCAGGTCATGAAGTCAAATTGTGTACACATGATATACGTTTTCATGCTGTCGTGATGCTATGTAGAGTTTTAGAATTAATTAATTGTACCCATATTTTGGTTCATTTGCAATCTTCTCTACAGAAAACATGGTCAAGTTGCAGTTCACTTTAAGTAGGTCTATGTGGAGTTCTTAATTTTCATTTATACCTCAGCACTGTTCCTTTAGTTTTGAGTCTGATTGTTCAAAAGGTGTTGATTAATTTTCTATAACTGCACAACTGAGTATAGTTCTGGCCGTTTCTATAGTAACAACTCAATCACCTGTATGGTGGATGATCTACATAATCTAAGCTTAATAAACAGAATTAAAAAAAAAAAAAATTGATACAAAAAAAATAAATAAAAAAAAAAAAACTTACCAAAGGATAATATAATCATTGATATAGTGAAGCTTTCTGTAAGGAGACATTTATTTAACATTTATGGAAGGAGGAGTCTCCAGTGTCAGCATTTTGTAATTGTTATGAAACTGGTAAAGGAAGGAAGCAGGATGCACTTGCAGGGGAAAGTGGTCAGTTTATTAGGAACACAAAAAACAAAAAGGCACATTCAAAAGTAATCGGACTACTTAACAAAAATACAAAAATTAAGCAAGTCAATCTTCCAATCACTTACAGGGCAAAAGTCCAGGAAATTCTGAAGCAGGAATTCTAAGGCTTACAGGGCAATAATCCAGGGAGTGACGAGGCAGGAATCCAAGAACCCGGGAACGCCGGCTAAACAGAAACATACGAAAACACGTAGGAACCAGGGAACGCCTGATTAACAAAAAACATCGGGGGAAAAAAAAACTTTGCTTCGTCGCTATCTTTAGAAATCTCTCGTTACGGTTAAATCAAGACATTCAAACATCATTACATTCCAAAATCAACACTCCACAATGAAGCGGACACAGACCGGGGTTTAAGTAATGCAGTTCATTCAAAATCAAACCAGATTAAACTAGCGACACCTGGACACAATAATCAGAACACAATGGCAGAACAAAGGACCAATCAGGAAGCGGGGGCAAAGACATGACGCAACACAAAAACAAAAAAGCACATGGCAAAGTAAACAAACGCAGAGTCTTTAAGAATCGCGCTGGAATGTGCTCCGTGGAATCCGGAAGGGCGTTGCTCCGTTAACAGCGTAGCGTGAGAGAGATATGCTGCTCCGTAGTGAGAGCAGCATGAGAGAGAGCTAACAGTAATGGTCAGTGCGTTTTCTGCCACGGGGAAGTCTTCAGGATTTTTGCACTTTTTGATTTCTCACAAGTTGCAAGTTTTACAGCGTTAAATGTAACTATAATCATATTAAAAGCATGATGTGTCATTCATTAACAAATTGATGTGGTATAAGAGGAATAAAACACTTGGGGATATATTAGAAAATAACCAACTTCAGTATGGTAACATTAACTCCACTTTGCGTCACACTGCATCACACCATCTCATCATGGAATATTATACTATAACAGAACGACCCCTGTCTTCGAGATAAGTACTCTCTCTGATTAAGATGCCATCTTCTCTGATCTCTTACATGTGCACAAAATAAAAAGTGGCATCTATTATAGTGATAATTCATGCAAATAATTAATTCATAATGTCATAGATACTGTGTATATATACAGTACTGTGCAAAAGTTTTAGGCACCCTATATTTTTTGTACAAACTTTGTAATACATTTTTTATTTTACAACTTCTACATTATCAAGTCAGTACAAAAAACATTTTAGATTCCCAAACATTAGTTTTCTAGCACAAAATTAAATGTTACAGAAAAAATATTTGTATGTCATTAAAGAAAGCAGCATATTACGTAAGAGACACTTTTCAGACAAAAAAAAAAACACAATGAAGGCTGCTGGGTTTTGCTGCAAAAATAAGAAGCAAGTGTGAAAGTCAAAGTCTCCAGAAGAACTGTGGCTGGTTCTGCAAGATGCTCAGTAAAACTTGCCAGCTCATTTCCTTATAAAACTGCACTAATTGTACCAGAGACTACTATTTTTTATTTTTATTTTTATTTTTTTGTCACACCAAATATTGACTTTGTTTCATTTACTACTGTTTACTGCTCTTTACGGTATTTTTTAAAATTTTTTTTAAATGTAGAAACATTTATTTATGTATTCATCATTATTCATCTTGCATCATTATGCATCTTTGCTCTACAGCATTTCTCTGCATGTGCCTAAGACGTTTGCACAGTACTTTATATACGTATTTAATATTGCCCTTGAATGCCATTCCAAATACATTTGAGTGTATTTACTGCCCAAAACACGTCAGTGTCAGCTGTCAGACACACTGTTTGTTTTTGGCAAACTCCACCCATGCATACTCCCACACAACTGTCTGAATAGCAATTAAGTCTGTGGTTATGTAAGGCCTGAATACCGCTGTGCACAATGTCACTATTATCTTCACAATAACTCAGCTCCGAATACAGCGCATTGTGACTATTGAATGTATATTTCATTTATCTCTGTAACAATTCACTGAGTTATAATGCAGAAGCATGCAATATTACATCTTTGTCTTTGTTTATTTTATCAGGCTGGGAAATTTAAATTAAGGAGGGAGTCTTTGAGGGTGAGTAATTAATGAGTATCACATTCTTGATATTCATTTGTGTCAGAATAATAATTCTGTTCTTATTTCTAGTTTAGAAACAATGGAACTAAGGATTAATTTTTAGCATCTTGACTGATTTTAAATGTTCTCATTAGATTACTCTAGAATCTGAGGCAGCCCTAAATGCAAACTCTATTGGGAAGAAATCTGGCAAAACAGTATGTCTATGAATCTTTTAATCTTTATATAATGATATATGATTTAATAATATTTCTGGGTCACTGCTTTCATTGGAATTCCCTTTCTTTTTAGAAAATGAAGTTGAGGGTCTCTAGAAGATGGTCAAAGGTAATATTCGAACTTAAAGATATTTAAATTAACCAAAAGTGTTAAGATAAAAGGAGGCACATTGTTAAAAAGTGTTTGGATTTCAGGATAAATCAGGAGATGACCCGAGGGTTCTGCAAATAGGCACTGTTCCCCAAGAGTCAAAGGTACTGTACGGTATATGTTCAGATTTGCAGAGGTGGAACTAGTAAAGCCAATTTACTCATATTCCCCCAAACAAATCCAATACCCAAAACCTTTTTTATCTAAAGTACATTAGACTTTGAACTTATACTAACATTACACTGTTGAGAATGTCAATATGGTGGGCAATATCTCGATTTGAATATACCAAAATGACCATACAAAAAAAATATGTGTGTGTGTATTCAGTATATCTAAAATTTATATATAATTATATTATATGTTTTTTTTTTTTAAATATTAATTTTAGTTTTTAGACACTGATTCAATCAGAAACCAGATGACCTATTTGACCTACTTAGCAAACTAGCTAGGTAGCAAATGGAATTATTGCTGCTAACATAAATGTATCTGGAGTTAACTCATTTGTTATGATTGTTTGTACTGATATTCTTTCACAATATTGGCTTGGGGTTTTCATGAATTAATGTAATGGCAGGGTCAAATTATTGCTACATATTTCATCCCCCAAATTATTTGGTATTAATGGAAAATTGCACCCTGAAACATATTAAATATGGTTATATTGTATTATGGTTATAATGGTTATATTTGTGACATGTTCAATGATTGGTGCTAATTTGCTGTATTTTAGTACTGTATTTGTACTGTATTTTGGTTATTCCTTTGACAAGTTGTGTGCCCCACTGATATCACAGGCGGACATTGCTAATGCAGTTATAATGGCTTTTAATAGGAGAAAAAAATTCGTCAATCTCAAACTGAATCGATAAAGGTCAGGTTTCGCTGTTAGCTCCTAAAAACAAAAGACTTCTTTTCTCACTGACCATTTCCAGCTATTTAAAACTCAAAGTCATATTAATGGTTATTTCCAGTTCAAAGTCATTGGGGCAGCCGTGGCTCAGGTGATAGAGCGGGTTGTCCACTAATCGCAGGGTTGGCAATTCGATCCCCAGCCCACATACCTCCACATGCTGAAGTGTCCTTGGGCAAGACACTGAACCCCAAGTTGCTCCTGATGGCAGGCTAGCACCTTGTATGTGTGTGAGTGAGTATGTGGGTGAATGGGTGAATGAAAAACAGTGTAAAGCACTTTGTAGAACTGCTACGGTTAAAAGGCGTTATATAAGTGCAGACCATTTACAATGACTTGAACATTTTATTCACGATTTGAGGCTACCAGCTCCAGCACAGACCAGAAAAACTGTGAGCATGAACCATCAGGTCTAGCTGGGGAAGAGGAAGGACTGGTCATTTCAGAACTGGAGGTGAGGAAAGTGCTATACAAAGTTAACACCAGAAAAGCATGCAGCCCAGACAACATCCTTGGATGTGTGCTAAAAGTCTGTGCTAACCAACTAGCGCCAGTATTAACCATGATATTTAACCTCTCCCTCAACCAACGTGTTGTCCTCCACCATCATTCCTGTCCCCAAAACCATCCATCCATCCTGCCTCCCTAAATGACTATGGTCCATTAGCACTCACTTCTATAGTGATGAAGTGCTTTGAAAAACTTATCAGAGCCTGCATCTGCTCCTCCCTCCCCAGCTGCCTAGATCCATTACAGTTTGCATAGCAGTCCAACAGGCCACAGACGATGCCATCAACCACACTCTACACCCTGCCCTCTCCCACCTGGACCAGAGGAAAGGGAATTATGTGCGGATGTTGTTGGTGGATTACAGCTCCACCTTTAACACCATTGTCCCCTCACATCTTTGCATAAAGCTCCAGAACCTAGGGCTGAACTCCTCTATGTGCCACTGGATCCTGGACTTCCTGACCGGATGCCCCAGGTGGTCAGCATAGGAAACCACACCTCCTCCATGCTCACCCTCAACACTGGAGCCCCTTAGGGCTGCGTCCTCAGCCCCCTACTTTACTCCCTCTATACCAGTGCTGCACGGCCAAACACAGCTCCAACAAGCTGGTGAAGTTTGCTCATGACACAGTGGTAGTAGGTCTCATCGCTAACAACAACGAGAAGGCCTACGTAGAGGAAGTAGACACTCTCCACATGGTGTCACAATAACAATCTCTCCCTGGATGTCACCAAAACTAAGGTGAACTATTGAGGAAGCAGGTGAGGAAGCAGGTGAGGAACTACAGTTCAAGGTCTCCCACAAGGTGCTGAGGGCTTTCTACACTGGGGCTGTGGAGAGTCTTCTCACAGGGAGCATCACCGCGTGGTCCGGCGGCACCTTGGCCCAGGACCGAAAGAGTGGTGAGGGCAGCAGAGAAGGCCATCAGGACTTCTCTCCCCTGCATCACAGACATCTACACCCAGCGATACAGGACTAGGGCCAGAAGAATTATCAGTGACTTTCACCACCCTGGACACAGATTCCTCTCAGTGCTCCCATTAGGGAAGCGCTACCAGATCCTGAGGAACAATACAGAGAAAGTCAGTAGAAGTTTCTACCTCGGGCAATCCGGCTACTGAACAAGGACACCTGAGAGAGTCTGCATATTCCTACTTCTCACACAAACACAAAACATTACATTACATAGCATTTGGCAGACACCCTTATCCAGAGCGACTTATATTTATTTCATCTATATATCTGAGCAATTAAGGGTTAAGGGCCTTGCTCAAGGGCCCAATAGTGGCAGCTTGGCAGTGCTGGGATTTGAACTCATGACCTTCCCATCAATAGTCCAAAGCCTTAACCACTGAGCTACCACTGCCTACAAAAAAACACCAAAACAACTTGCACTATAGTGAAGGAAAAATTAAATAAAGTAAGTATAAATAAACTAAGGAAAAACATTTCACTACATTACATCACATGTATGTAATATGTATGTGACATATAAAGAAATAATGAAAAAAGAAAGAACCACATTGATTATAAATATATGAGTTGTTTAGGTGGATTTTTCCTCAACTGTGATCTTGTTACATTCTTGAAGTTATATGATGGGTGTAATTAGAATTTTCTGTGCTCCTGGTTTGGATTTTTGGGTTTGTTTGCATACTATCATCTGTTAGCTTAAATGCTGTTTTTATTCCATGATCAATTTTCTTCACTAGGAAAACTATCCTGACAGCTTAAACGGTGCCTATGGTGATGCTATGCCTTGGGGGACAAAGGTGATGGTTAATAAATGATACAATTTATACTATATTTATAAAATAAATATAATTCCTCTTCTTTATATTCTGGTTTTCATTTGCTTGTTAATAAGTGTGAATTTTTGATTGTAGTTCCATGCATCAGATAACCATTTCTTGCCTGAACAAGAAGACCAGAATGCAAGAATGAAGAGCAAATCAGTGAAGGTTTTTACTCACTCTCTATTATCATATATATGTATTTGGTTTTCATTATGCATGGATTAATAATGATTGTATTCATTCTCAACAGAGTAAAAAAACAAAATTCATAGTTCCTCATTTGCAATATCGAGGATCCAAGGTAATTTCATGAATGAAGTTTTAAATATGTTTTACAATCACAATTCCAAAAAAGTTGGGACACTGTGTAAAATGTAAATAAAAACAGAATGCAAAGTAAGTGTTACTAAAAAGAAACAGCTGGAGGAACATTTTGCAACTAATTAGTTTAATTGGCAACAGGTCAGTAACATGATTGGGTATAAAAAGAGTATCTTAGGGTCAGAGACTCTCAGAAGTAAAGATGGGATGGAATCTGGATGGAAGCATATGTTGCTCTAAAAGCATATGTTGCTCCTGTATATACCTTTCAGCATTGATGGTGCCTTTCCAGATGTGCAAGCTGCCCATTCCATAGGCACTAATGCACCCCCATACCATCAGAGATGCAGGCTTTTGAACTGAGCGCTGATAAAAAGCCAGATGGTCCCTCTCCTCTATAGTCCTCTTTAGTTTAGAGGACTCTGCGTCCATGGTTTCCAAAAATAATTTCAAATTTCGATTCGTCTGACCACAGACCAGTTTTCCACTTTGCCTCAGTCCATTTTAAATGAGCTTTGGCCCAGAGAAGACGGTGGTGTTTCTGGATCATGTTCACATATGGCTTCTTCTTTGCATGATAGAGGTTTAACTTGCATTTGTGGATGGCACGGCAAACTGTGTTCACAGACAATGAGTTCTGGAGGTGTTTCTGAGCCCATGCAGTGATTTCCATTACAGAATCATACCTGTTTTTAATGCACTGTAGATGATGAGATATTCATAGTCTTCACAATTTTACATTGAGGAACATTATTCTGAAATTGTTCCACAAATTGTAGATGCAGTTTTTTGCAGATTGGTGAACCTCTGCCCATCTTTACTTCTGAAAGACTCTGCCTTTCTAAGATACTCTTTTTATGCCCAATCATGTTACTGACCTGTTGCCAATTAACCTCCAGCTGTTTCTTTTTAGTAACACTTACTTTTCCAGCCTTTTATTGCCCCCATCCCAACTTTTTTGAGACGTGTTGCGACAATCAAATTCAAAATTACCGTATTTTTTTCTTAAAATGGTACATTTACTCAATTTAAACATTTGATATGTTTTCTATGATCTATTGTGAATAACATATGGTTTATGAGATTTACAAATCATTGCATTCTGTTTTTATTTACTTTTTACACAGTATCCCAACTTTTTTGGAATTGGGGTTGTATAAACAAAATTAAATATGTGAACCCACAAATGTCTTCCTTTTCAGGCAACAGCCTCTGTCTAATTTTCTTTCTTCTTTGTTCAGAAAAAAACTTTTGGTGAAGTTTTTGAAAATGGATCACAGTTTCTGCAAGCCTCCAAGGTTTGTACTGTGATCTTTCAGTAGCACATCATAAACTTAGAAACACAGAAATGTTAAAAAGTACGTTAAAGGGTGGGTTTTCTTGCTGGTTATCATTTGTGCATGTCAAACTACTATGAAAAATGGCATAGTCATTAGGACAGTGCAACCATCTAAAACATACAGATAGATGTTGGTTATTCTAAAATGCCCATAGGTGTAAATGAATGTGTGAATTATGCCCTGTGATGGACTGGGTCAACTGTAATCAGGATAAAATGGTCACTGAAGATGAATGAAAACTTGCCTGTTTGTGGTAGTTAGGTTAGTTGTGTAGCATCCCAATTTTAAGAAGTTCAAGTTATGACTTTTTGTTGTTTTAACGTAAATTTCTACAGAGTGAACAGATTCAGGAGTCATATGAAGACAAACTGAGGAACAGTGAAGAGCCAGTGATGAAAGACTGCAGACCGGTATCTATCTGACCTATTTTTAGCTTGTGTTACTTTGTATGTACTGTTACTATAATGGGAAATTCCTCTTTGACAGAAGAAACCACTGAAATTCAAACCCTCTCTGCCTCACCAACTATCCAAGGTAAATTATGCTGTGATGTAGTAAATATTTTAATTGTCCCATATTGTGAAATAAAAAAATGTTGACTGAATAGGTTTCTCAGGTTTAATCAGTATCATTGTACTGTATATTGTTATAAATGTAAATGAATTGATATACCTTTTATAGGATACTATTGAAGATGATGTGAAGAAGATGAATGGCGTTTCACTTTTGGAGGAATCAGAGGTATTTTACAGTGGAACATTTGGGTATATTTATACATTATATGGCCAAAGTATGTGGACACCTGACCATGACAACCTGCCGTGCTTATTAAACATCTCTTTCCAAAACCATTGGCATTAATATGGAGTTGGTCCCAACTTTATTGCTCTAACAGCCTCTACTCTTCTGGAAAGGCATTCCACTAAATTTTGGAGTGTGGCTGTGGGGATTTGCCCATTCAGTCACAAGAGCCTTAGTGAGGTTGGGCACTGAGGCCTAGCATGCAGTTGGCATCAAAGGTATCCCAAAGATGTTCATTGGGGTTTAGGTCAGGGCATTGAGAAGGCCACTCATGTTCTTCCACACCAACATCGGCAAACCATGACCTTGCTTTGTGCGATGCATTGTCATGCTGGAACATGTTTGGGCTAGGCCTGTTAGTTCCAGTGAAGAGAAATCATAATGCTACAGCATACAAAGACATTCTAGACAATTATGTGCTTCTAATCTTGTGGCAACAGTTTAGGGAAGACCCACACGTAGGTGTGATAATCAGGTATCCACATATAGTGTATTTTATAGACTTCAGTTTTTGGTCTATCTATACCTTATATAGGATGATATCATTTTTAAATGTGTGTCGGGCTGGGAAAAACCTTAACATTGTCACATTGTCCACTATATATAGTTACTACAGGCTTTCCTAAACTGAAATATGTTGCATGTTACTCATTTGCATGTACATTATATAAATGAAAGGCTTTAGCATTTTAAAATCTGTCCATCCTCAAAAGTATATAAAAAAGGGAGAAAATAATACATTTTGGCAAACTAAAATTTACATGTGAGCTTTACAATTAAATTGATAGGTCAAGAAATCCAGTGTCTCACCATAGCAACTGCTAGTCAATAAAACATGATAATACAAAGGGATGTATTCATTTGACATACAGCACAGTTAAATATGTAGTAATCATAATGATGATGTTAACCATTTGGAATTGTCATAATAAACGTATATCCTCCCCCTATGTTATAATTTATTAGGTTTATGTATGTTTCTCTTCGGTACATAGCTATCCAACAACATGATCAAAGCTGGCTCTTTATCAAACATGATCATTGCATTACCATGTTATTTTGCTGAAATATATTTATCGTTTCTTAAAATAGAATTGTAGGCAGATAAACATGATTTTTTTTTCCTGCCAGAAATCATAGCAATATTAGACAAGTTTTCCCATACTTCCACACATATATGTTTTAAAGTTTTGTTAGTGATTATATTTAAGTGTTGATGATCAAACATGGTTGTTTACATGTATCTGTTTTCGTAGGAAAACGTGTTTGTAAGAGCTGAGAATGAAAATCATCGTTTCTCTACTGACTTACTCGTATGTACTGTAGTGCAGTAGGAGTTGATTGTGATTAAGTATTCTTTGATTACATATTCATATTGTGTGTCATGATAATTTAGCAAAACAAAAAAAAACAAAAAAAAAACAAAAAACTTTAGCAATAAGTTATGCATTAGAACCCATTTTTTATGTTTTAATGTTTAGGCAGAGTACCAGCATGAGCCATTCTCTCCAGAATCTTCAGACAGCAGTGGAAAAATACAAGAATTACAAGACTATCGACCAGTAAGTCTGTAATGATTGTCCTTCTCTCATCCCTGTCTATGAATCCATTGTGATTTATTGTTTTTTGTTGTTGGTTTACAGAAGAGATCTATTAAATTCACATTTCCTCACTTGTCTCGGAAAGGATCGAAGGTAATGCTTTGTTCTGTAATGTAACACTGCTTTTGTTTGCTCATGACATACATAGACAGCTTTCAAATTTTGTTTTCAAAATTGTCTTCAGAGTACCCTGGAGAATGATATCCCACAAAAAGGTGCTGATTTGTTTAAAGCCAGTGACATGCAAGGGTTGGAAATCAATGTATCTGAAGATTATAGTGAGGTATTTTAACTTTAAAAAAATTTAAATCTGGGATTTGTATTAGTTAATGAAGGTTTTCTGATGATGTTTGTAAATTTTATGTGATATTTTGTTTCTCATAGATGAGGAAGTCACCTGTACAAAGGGTTTCATCAATAATTCAGAGAGACTCAAAGGTTATACTGTTTTTTATTCTATTTTTTTGGCTTATTCTATTTATAAATGGACACTATGCTGAATATATTGCATTCTTCTTGACATAGAGTATTTTTGTGATATTTAGGGCGTAAATGACACAGAGAAAGGAGCAGACCTTTTTAAAGCAGGAGACATTACAGATGACGACTGGATGGAGAATCATACCATGGTATCTGTTCATCTCTCTTTTCATTCTCCATGTTAACTTTTTTTTTTTTTTTAATTTTAATTTTTTTTTTTATCTCTTAGTCATTTAAGCAAGTAATGGGTGTGGGTTTTTTGTGTGTCTGTTTAGGACATAAAAACAGAGAAGCTGAAAAAAGCATGTCTGCCAAGCAGCAAATCGAAGGTAAGGGTATTACATATTAGTACTATTTGTATATATGCTAGGTATTTACTCATGTTACACTTTTACATTACACTTTAATAACTGCCAAGCCATTTATCATGCCTTCCAGTATTGTTTACTGTCATCAAGTCCTTCTGCAAGTGAATTTTATTGCTTGCTAGCTTTGGAGTGCACAAATACAACCTAAAATGCCATCTGCCTAACCAACCTCATAGTCAACGTGAAGGTTATTGGGCAACCTTCATGGAAGATCACAAAAATTCTCCTATAATATAAACATCACACCCATCACACTACTTATCTTTCTTTTAATGTTAGACATTGCAGTAAGAGGCTCAAAATAAGGATAAGTGCTAGAAGTGCAAGAAGCACATCCAAAAATACAAGATGCATTGCACGGTTCCCAAACATTGCAATGCAGATGTAGTGTGTTTTGTATGGTACTGAAATAACCATCAGTGCTTATTATGTCACCGCAATTTTTAATATACTTTTCATCTTTGATCCTCAAGGCCAAGGACCAAGTGTGCTTTCCGGAAGACATTGAACCACCAGGTGCTACTTCTGGTGATTACTACCTTTCAGAAGCAGCTAAGGTATCCACACCCAACCTATACTTTAAACACATACAGTCACAGTTAAAGTACATTCTTGAATAACAACAACCTAATGATGAGAAATGTGCTTCTTTGTTAGCAGTCAGTATTGTGAAATATCGACGCAACAGAGCTTGCTTACAGGGCCAGTTGTTATTTCTGCTCTCAGTTTCTACCTGTTTTGTTTATCTAGATATTATGAAGCTATGTTGGCCAAGTGTGTTGTACCTTTTGACTCTCCAACATGTGCTTAAACCAGCTTGACGAGCTTAAAATGTTTCACTTTGTGAAATGAAATGGGTCACCGTCTAAAGTGATTTCTGACTATGTGTGACCGCTTTTTTGAATGTGACGGTGCTTCCATCCAGATTCTGTAAAAAAGAAATATATTTATAATAATTTAGATTCTGAAGAGAAGTAAAAAGATAATGGAATCAAATTAGTGCTATTATCATTTATTTAAAAATCTGCCTTTATCAGTGATCTCCTTTCTCACTTTCACCCAGGAAAAAGTGTTTTGTTCAATATGTAGGCATATTTTTTTTACTACCTTCAGGCATATCCATTTGTGATTTTCTTATGTACACATTGCTGAATGGGTGTGATTCTCTATCTCTCTCTTCAGGCTGAGTGGATGTCCTCCCAGATGGATGTGAGGCGAGCAAGAGCATCAGACGAAGACGAGGAACTGGAAGGAGTGAAGGAGGAAGAAGAAGGGGTGAGTCTTCCAGCCAATCTGACATTCTGTTCACCACAGATAAAGAACAAATTAGCACCCTATAGCACAGTATTTCACTAGAAAAAAACACCAGTTGCATAACTCTGTGAACCCCTGTTAACCCCCAGGGGCAGTTCAGAATCACCTGGTGTAGTACCTTGTGTGCTGAGACCTTCCAACAATGTCATAATAAGGCATTATTTTCAGTACCACGGTCATACAAACATTTTCCCTGAATTTCCCCAATTCCTACCAGGTCAGCATTTGTAACAATTTAACTCTGGAATTTAACCTGAAGTTCACAGAAGCACAGTTACACCCAGTGATGTGAAAAAGTATTTGCCCCATCCTGATTTCTTCTCATATTAAATAGTTTGAGATCTTTACACAAAATACAACATAAAACAAAGGCAGCCTGAGTAAACACACAATACAATTTTTTTATATTGAAGCAGAAAAAGTTATCCAATACCTATCACCAATATGAAAAACTAATTGCCCTCTTAAATTTAAAATCTGGTTGTGCCACCTTTAGCAGCAATAACTGCAACCAAACACTTCCGAAACCTGGAGATCAGTTTTTCACTTACTTCTAGGACTACGATTTACTCCTATGCTTTGGATCATTGTCTTGCTGCATAATCCAGTTGTGCTTGAGTTTCAACTTATGGACTGAAGACCAGATATTCTCCTTTAGGAATTTCTGGTAGAGAGCAGAATTCATGTTTCCCTCAATTACTGTACAGATGTAAAGGGACCCCTGTCTTCCAAACACTTCCACTTGTGACTCATCAATCCAAAGAAAATAGTGATAGTGGAGTCATGATAGTGGAGTCATGAACAGTGAACTTTACTGATGCAAGAGAGGCTTGTAGGTCCTTTGATGTTGTCCTTGGCTCTTTTGTGACTTCCTGGTTGAGTACTTGCTGTGCTCTTGGAGGAATTTTGGAAGGTCGGCCACTTCTGGGAAGGTTCACTACTGTGCTGAGTTTTTCCATTTGGAGATAATGGCTCTCACTGTGGTCCTTTGGAGCTATTCCCAGACTGATGTATTTCAATCACCTTCTTTTCAATTTTGGCATAGTGTGTTACTGGGTAAGACCTTTTAACCAACTTCATGCTGTTGAGAAAGTTCTATTTAAGTGTTGATTTGATTGAACAGGGTTTGCAGTAACCAGGCCTGGTACAGGCCAGGATAGTCCAGCTGAACCCCATTATGAATGCAGTTTCATAGACTTGGGGAATTAGTAACTACAGGGGCAAATACATTTTCACACAGGCCCAGTTGGTATTGGATAACTTTTTTGCTTCAATAAACAACATTATCATTTAAAAACTGTATTTTGTGTTTACTCAGGTTGCCTTTGTTTTAGCTTAGATTTTGTTTTAATTTCTGAAACAATTAAGTATGAGATATACACAAAAACAGGAGATCAGGATGGGGGCAAATACTTTTTTACAGCACTGTATGTAACTAGCAATCTATTTCACCTTCCTAACCATAAAAAAAATGGTAGAATCACTTGGATAACATATGCTCATGTCATGTGGACCCGACTCACCTTTGGACTAACTGGAAAGTTGTTCTGTGATGCCTGTCACACTCATGTCACTAAAAGGAGACAACATTAAACTTTGTAGACCTTGGAGAAGGTGCATGGTGACCCCCAAGTAGTAGGACTTCCTGCAGCTGCACATGTTGCAGTATGGTTTGAGCATCAATCCCATCTACAGACCATTGTGATGACATCTACCTCCTAATGGGCCCCCTTGTGTGTTCCGTCTGTGACTGATAACAGATGGTGTGAAGGCAGGATGGCCACTGTTCACTGTCTAAATAGTACCGCAGGGTGTGAGCTGTGCATGACAAAGACTGCTCAGCAGTCTAAACAGCAAGCAAACTAAATGGTTTACTGACTGTTTATTTAAAAGTGATCACTAGCAAAAAGGCAGTTTTTAGACACAACCATTTCAGTTCAGCATCATACATTGGCTCGTAACACTTAAGGTACTCCACCACAGGCAGGAAATCTCCAGTGTAGGCCTGGACCTGTGTACCTTGTTAAAATCATGCTTTAATTTATGGCACTGTATATATGTACACCACAGCCTGAGATTCCCGTTTTTGGCTGACAGGAGTGGATTGTGATATACCCTTCTGCTGTTGTTTCACATGTTTCTGTGTGTTCTGAGATGCTTTTTTGCTCACCATGGTTGCAAAGAGTGGTTACTTTTGTTAACGTAGCCTTTCTGTCAGCATGAACTAGTCTGGAGAGTCTCCTCTGATCTCTCTAATTACCAAGGTGTTTCCACCCACAGAACTGGCACTTACAGAATGTTTTTTGTGTCTCACACTGTTTTGTTTAAACCCTAGAGACTACTGTCCAAAAAAAAAAAAAATCCCTTGAGATCAGCAATTTCAAAGTCACTGAGATCACATTTTCCCCCATTCTGATGTTCAATGTGAACTTTAATTGAACCGGTATCTTAATGATTTTATGAATGGCACTGCTGCCACACACACACACACACACACACACACACACACACACACACACACACACACACACACACACACACACACACACACACACACACACACACACACACACACACACACACACACACACACACACACACACACACACACACACACACACACACACACACACACACACACAGAGAGAGAGAGACAGAGAAAGACAGGAGGAGTCCTGGGGGCATTTGTTTGTGTCCATACTAATTCAGTACTCTTCTTTTGGGTTTCAATTGCAGGACACTGACAGTCTGATGGAGTGGTGGAACACAGTAGAATGTAAGCATTCATTAGTATTCCAAAACTCCAAAATCTTTTAAACACTTATAAACACTTGTAAGTCAGCGCAGATATTCACATAATCCAATTTTTTTCCCCAGTATGGGACGAACTGCCACCAGATGAGGAAATCAGCTTAAAGGAGGATGAGACTAAGTAAATGATTCACTTGTCATTCATTTAACTCTTATGTTATTTAAAAAAAAACGAAACAAAAATAAACAACAACTTTTTTTTAAATTAAAAATTAAACAAAAGTTTTCCAGCATGAAACTTGTACTTGGCTTTATAAGTATGAGCACATCTTTTACATTATTATGCTTACACCCAACTGCCACTAGGAGGACCCTAAGCATCTACAGGTGTTTTATGTGTCTGTATCCACGAATGATGGATACATCACTAATAATTGAAATTAGGATAATAGATAATGGGTGTTCTAAGTAATGAAAGCCAAACAGTTGGCCTAGGCTTATGGAAAACCCATTATTAACTAAGGAGGGCAGTGGTAGCTCAGTGGTTACGAGTGAGCCTACTAAGGCTACTGATTGGAAGGTCGTGAGTTCAAACCCCAGCACTACCAAGCTACCATTGTTGGGCCCTTGAGCAAGGCCCTTAACTCTCAACTGCTCAGATGTATAAATGAAATAAAGATGTAAGTTGCCCTGGATAAGGACATCTGCCAAATGCCTTAAATGTAATGAACAGAACATGATGATACAATGCATAATAAAAAAATGTGGAGTTCAATCACTCCTTTCTTCTCTCTTGATCAGATCTTTCACTGAGATTGCTGACAAAGTCTACCGTGGTCTCAGAGTTTTCTATAAAGTTTTCACCGAGCAAGCCGAAGTCCTGTACCAGCACGTGCTGTGCCTCTACGCCATCGGTGATGACATCAGCAACTTCCACCGTCGTGCTAAGATCGCCAACATCACAGGTGGCACAACCACAGCTGTGGGTGGTGTAGCAGCCATCGCTGGCCTGGCACTGGCACCTGTCACACTTGGGGCTTCTCTGATTGTGTCTGCTGTTGGGCTGGGAGTAGCAACGGCAGGTGGGATCACAGCAGCTTCGGCCACCATATCAGACAATGTCCATGACATGAACGTAGGTTTTATGCTTTTGTTTACTTTCTTTGCCCAAAATATTAGGTTTGAAACTTTTTACTGTGTTTGTTCATGTCTCTGATCATACAGTGCACTTGAAACTCAAGTTTTCAGTAGTCATCAGTGAGATGACTTTTCTACTTGTCTACAAGTCTTCTGATTTTTTATTAAACAATAATGTCATGTCATGTTCTGTTAAGATAAACACATAGTTTATCTTGACCATTGTAACACGATAACAGTAAGAACTGCTGGTTTTCGAGTATGATTTTCTTTCTGATTGTGACAAAATCTGCATACTAACTACACAGGAATTATACCCATGCTTTATATAGAAGTTACACTATGAATACGTGGGTAGCTCCTGTGTAGTTAGGTTTTCAATGATTTCAATGGGTTAGAATGTCAGCACATTTCTATGTAGTTTAGCATTTTGGCGCTCTCTAATGAAACGATACAAATTCATAGAAGATCATATCTGGCAACTGTTTCACGTTACTGTAAAACTATTCACTTTTTCTATTTGCCTCTTCAACCAGGACCGTAAGAAGATTGAGGTGGTGGTGCAGGACTACGAGACCCGACTAGTGGAACTACGGCGCTGCCTGCGCTTTGTGGCTGAAGGTGTGCGTCGACTGCGCTTCCACCCTCTGCTGCGCCGTAATAATTACTATGCCGGTGACTGGGAGGTGCGACGAGCGCTTCAGACCATCAGCCTGGTTGGAGAACCAGTAGAGCAGGCCGAGGACATTGTGGAGAAGTCCACAACGGCTCTGAACAGTGTGTGCAAAGGCATGGATAATTACTTTAGCAGGGATTCGAAGGAGCTGAAGAAGGGCTGTAAGAAGGAGGTGACAATGCAAGTGAATATGTTAGCTAAGCTGCTGCATGAAGGCTTAGTGACACTCAACTCCATACGAGAGCAGCTAATGGAAGCTACTGGACAAGTTTAGAATGGGAAATAGATAAATAAAGCATTTAGAACAATATAAACTTTGCTTATTATTTAAGTATTATCTGTGGCTGGTCACATAATGGAAAAGTGTGATTCAATTCCTACTACTATTTTATCATAGTTTAATAACTTATGAAGAGACCTGTGACATCCATGCCTTTGCACAAGAAAGATCACGTGTCCAATATGCATATAAAATAAGAATTTTAAGTGTCTTCACTTTTTATTTCTTTTTTTTTTTCTTTTCTTTTTTTTTTTCCTCTGTGAAGTCCTTGATACAATTCAGATGTAACATAACATATATGCTTGACCTAAACAGCTTCTGTGGTTCTGTTGGTTGGGTTCCTTCTTCTTTGTGCAGTTTAGTTCTTGTTTCAATATTCACTTCCACAATGGGAAATACCATTCATGGTAAACACCATTCTGGGATTTAGTTGCTGTAGTCATCTCATCTGTATCCATAAAGTAAACTAAAAAGACTGCAAAAAACATTGCGCAGGAACTGAGAGTGCAAACTTCCTTATGTAAGGTGTACTTGTGTTACTGTATAGTTTGCTCACATTTAGCTTAGACTGCAATACAAAGTCCTCACAATACAGTATATAACTGACCAGCCAATCCCAATGCTTTATTTATATTTAGCTGCTTTGGTTTTTATTTGAAGTTTGCAAATGTTATGGCAAATACAAATTAAAACTAATTGTTTAACATGCATATTATTGTATAACTTTTTAAAATATATAAGAGGCAACAAATATGTTATTTGTTGTTGTTTGTTTATTTATTTACTTATATTCCTGAGACATTGTGGATAGCCAGTCTTCATCCTTTTAATTTTATCTATTTTATCTATATTAAATACTCAGTTTAGTGTAGCAAGTTTGTCATATTCTTCAATCTGATTGATCAGAAGATGTTGATTATTTTTCTATGAGAGCGCCTCTGACAATAGTTCCGACTCTAACTCAACTCGCAGGTGTATTTAAATACGCACATTCTAATATGTTAACATTTCTATGGTAACAGCTCATTCCCAGGGACTTGAATGGAGAATGCTCTGCAAACTCTAATGCTAATAATAAAGGGATTCAAAAATTTATCTTTTAACAAAGAAAATGTGTAATTGTTGATATGGTGACATTTGTGTACATTTATTTAACATTATGGAAGGAGTCTCAGGTGTCAGCACTTTGTAAGGTTCAGTACATTTTCCACCACTCGCAGACGTTCCACAACATTCAGTATAAATATAAAAACAGTTGAAAGAATAACACGTGGTTCAGTAATACATTAAAAATTGTAATCATTGGAAAATTGCTGTGGTATAACAGGAATATCCCTTTTGGGTTATGGAAAATTATCAAAAAATAGTATGACTCATCATATTTTATTCTTTATTTCTTATACATACAGCCTGTAAAGGCCAACCTCCTTATGCACATTCATAGTTATCAGTCTATATTTTGCATAATTTTTTTCAATGGTGGTCTCATTTTTGCTAAGTATTGGGAACATTTTTTGTAAAGGACAAAAAATGTATACTATATTTTAAGGAAGTATGGGAACATTTATTTGCAACATACTTATAATATATAATAACTTACAGTGCCCTCCACTAATATTGGCACCCTTGGTAAATATGAGCAAAGAAGGCTGTGAAAAATTGTCTTTATTGTTTATACTTTTGATCTTTTGTTCAAAGTATTCACAAAAATACTCTGCTCTCATGGATATCAAACAATAACAATTCATAAAAAAAAAAATCTTTGTTAAATATATGCGTGCCACAATTACTGGCACCCCTATGAATTCAAATGGGGAAAATATATTTGAAGTACATTCCCATTGATATTGTAAATTTTTTAGTACACCTGGGTGACTAGGAACAGGAAATTGTTCAACCATGACTTCCTGTTTCACAGGGTTATAAATATGAGGTAACACATAGGCCAAATTCCCTTAGTCATTCATAGCAATGGGTAAGATCAAGGAATATAGCTGTGATGTGTGGCAAAAGGTTGTTGAGCTTCACAAAATGGGAGGTGGCTATAAGAAAATAGCACAAGCATTGAAAAATGGCCATTTCCACCATCAGGGCAATAATTAAGAAGTTCTAGTCAATTGGAAATGTTATGACTCAACCTGGAATTGGACGTGTGTCTATATTGTCTCAAAGCACTGTGTAGAGGATGGTTCGAGTGGGCAAAAAATCTCCAAGGATCACAGCTGGAGAACTGCAGAAGTTAGTTGCATCTTGGGGTCAGAAAATCTCCAAAACTACAATACGAAGTCACCTACATCACCACAAGTTGTTTGGAAGGGTTTCAAGAAAAAAGCTTCTACTCTCATCCAAAAACAAACTCAAGCGTCTTCAGTTTGCGAGACACTACTGGAACATCAAATGGGATCGGGTTCTATGGTCAGATGAAACCAATATAGAGCTTTTTGGCAATAAACACCAGAGGTGGGTTTGGCGCACACAGAGAGGTAGCCATATGGAAAAGTACCTCATGCCCACGGTTAAATATGGTGGTGGATCTTTAATGTTTTGAGCTGTTTTTCTGCTAGAGGACCTGGACATTTTTTTAGGATACATGTTATATGTCATATTAAATGAAAACCTGACTGCCTCTGCCAGAAAGCTTAAAATGGGCCGTGGTTGGATAACAGCAGGACAATGATCCAAAACATACATCAAAATCAACACAAAAACGGTGCAAATAATTGTTGCACACCTAAATTTAACAAATATATATATATATATATATATATATATATATATATATATATATATATATATATATATATATATATATATATATATATTGTTTTGGTTTTTTTTGAGAAACCTGTGTTTTATTTGCAATTGTTTGATCCATGAGAGCAGAGTATTTTTATGAGTTTTTTTGAACAAAACATCAAAAGGTTAAACAATAAAGACAATTTTTCACAGCCTTCTTTGCTCATATTTACCAAGGGGCCAATATTAGTGGAGGGCAGTGTATTGCATTAGCTTCCTGTTTGATGCCAAACACACCAGAGAAAACCAGAGAAACCCCCCAAGCAGAGGTAGAGCTCTGCACACACAGGGTGGAGGTGGGAATTGAACCCCCAACCTCCAGGTGGGAGGTAAGCCACTTGGCCCCCTTTACCCTATTTATTACTTTGAATAATTTTAAGTTGTATTATTTATTATGCAGCGTGTTCATATATCTAGGTGTGTTTATTATTATTATTATTATTATTATTATTATTATTATTATTATTATTATTAATAGCAGTTAATAGCAGCTATATAGCTATTTCTTTTTGTCGTCATTCTGCTTTATACTCTATATACACAATATATTTATATATTTATTTTTGATTATAATTATTTATTAATATAAATACTATCTTAGTCCCATGTTCTCCAATGGTTAAAGGAGCAGCAGTGACGTGTGGAGGTCGGACTTCAGGCTTCGCCAACCGAAATTCAGTGATTCACTTATTTTCCTAACATGCCGTAAACTACAAGCTTAAACAAAACTTCACTAACGGCACGGATTTCTGGCACATTAAAAGGTTAGTTTCGGGTTTGTTTGTATGTTTTTTAGTTCATTACTTTATTTTAGTTTAAACAACCACCTGGTTTAATCTGGTCACTCCGAGGAACGTTACGGTTTGTTTTGTTTGTGAGAAATACCATCGTGGACAAAATCAGTCAAACTGAAAGTAACATATAACGTTATTATAAAATAACGTCAGGCTATAAAGAGACACAGCCTGTTAAAAATGATAACACGATACTTATACGGAACTTTAGAGGTTGTTCTGTGAATATGTGTAAATACGTCGCTACGGGTCCACGCCTGAGTTGTAGGGCATACAGGGGCGTTATTTTACTCCATCGACAAATAGCGCTTCCGGATTCGGCGGACTGCGGGTGAATTTGAGCCAACTAGCCAATCATAGCGAAGGACACGAATACTACTAGCCAATCCTAGTATAGGAGGCGGGTTCTGCTGAAATATCTACATGATTATAAAAATAACTATACACACACACACACACACACACACACACACATATATATATATATATATATATAGATAGATAGATAGATAGATAGATAGATAGATAGATACAGTACTGTGAAAGTTTTAGGCTTCATTGTGTTTTTTGTCTGAAAAGTGGTCTCTTACATAATATGCTGCTTTTTTAATGACAATAATGTTTCTATAACATTTACTTTTGTGCTAGAAAACTGATGTTTGGGAATCTAAAATGTTTTTTGTACTGACTTGATAATGTCATAAAAAAGTCATAAAATAAAAAATCTAAAAAAAAATAAAAAAAAAAATAGGGTGCCTAAAACCTTTGCACAGTACTGTATGTATATATATATATATATATATATATATATATATATATATATATATATATATATATATATACCCCACAAGACCTGCTGTTTTGGAGATGTTCTGACCCAGTTGGCATGTGCCACTGTAACGAGATAATCAATGTTATTCACGCCACCTGTCAGTGGTTTTAATGTTGGAAATGTTGGAAATGCATTTTAATCGGTAATGTTGGAAAAAGTCAAAAAGGTGAGGTAACTGTCAAAAGTTGAGGTAACTGAGCGATCATACCCCATGACTAACCATGAATCCTGGAAGCCCAGATTTATTAGTTCATGATCTTGATGTGACTAATCTCTTCTATTCAAAGTCCATGACCTAGCAGTCTGCAGAGTAGCATGATAGTGTAGCAAGATGATTGGCATTTGAGCATTTTCCTTTTTAACAGTGTTACATGATCTACATTTGACATTGCAGCATGGCTTAACATGCTTTTGGTATTTCCTTAAATAACAGAGTTGGGTGTTTCCACTGCTGGAGGTTTAGAACACTGCTCGTTTTATTGCGTTTCCTGTACTAACATGCCTAATTCAAATCATCAGCTCATTTTTATTTTCTGATATGTGACATATGACCTATAGCAATCAACAGACCTATTAAACAATTTTGTACCACACTGCTCTTGAATTCTCTATTCTGATTGGTCAGGAGGTGTTGATTAATATTCTATAACAGCAGAATATTATTTAATAACATTTTATTTAATAAAAATGAAAACAAAACGGGAACTATAGAACACAAAGGTTATGAAATAAACATCAATGACCATAACACAGCAACAGGAAAAAACGTCAAAATGAGTCAAATAAAAGACAATGTGTGTAGTGTAAGCGTGAATTATATACAAGTGCTCATTCATCCCAAACGTGAATCAGGTGCAGACAGTCATGTGACATGATCAGGTGAGGCGCAGTGGCTGATGGGAATCATAGTCTCTACTCTTTTTCCGGTCTTTACATGACAAGTGCCAGCTGCAATTCAAATCACAGGTTTATGTTAATGTGCTCGCATAATACATTATCATTTCTTTAGTAACAACTTACACAGTGACTTATTATGGCAGATTAATCAATCTTTTTAAAATCTTTTTTAGATTAATCATTAATCAATAACAAATGCAATTGTTGGCAAAGCTAAGCTAAGGTATAAGGGTAACAAAGCACTTCAGGATGTGCTGTTTATTTGGAAAATAATCAACTACAGGATTACCAGTAACTTTGCTTCACATGGAGTGCACCACAACACCCCATGGTTTTTCCTATAACTGCATGACCCCAAATGTTTTATTCACACAATATTAACACACACCTGAGGCTGAAATAATATGTATCTGGACTATATAGGTGTTTTGGTGCATAGAACTGTGCAAGATAGATATAACTAAAACTTTTTTTCTTCATTTTGCTAATTTATTTGTAAAACATGTGATTGCAGAACCCTGGTATGATGAGTGGGTTTATTCAGAAGCTCAACCCATTTAAGTCATCCTCAAAGGTAACACACTCACACATTTATACAGTGTTCTGTTATTTGTATACTAGTGCGATTAAACAGGTGTGAAGGAGAAGTGAAAGAGCAGATTTACGTTAACATAAATGTATGGCATTGTACTGTACAGTGTTCCAGTACATCTGAATCAAGCAGTAAGTCTTCGCACATTGGCAACAATGGAGATGATAAACCCACAAAACACAAACAGGTGAGTTTGAGATTTGATGCAAACAGTTTGATGTGTGTGGGACGAAATAATTTGATCTCTCTGTGGGAAACAAATGTCCCCATGATGATAGGAATACATGGGAATTTATTGAACAAATGTATATGTATGACGTTGTACAGTGTTCCAGCTCTTCTGAATCAGGCAGCAAGTCTTCCCTCATTGACAACAATGGAGATGATAAACCCACTGAACCCAAACAGGTGAGTTTCAGAGCTGATGTAAAGAACTATTGGGTTTGAGACAACAGAAATTCGTCTCTTTTTAGGAGCTAAATGTCCCCATGATGATAGGAATACATAGGGAATTTCCATAATGTGAGGGAATAACCTTCAAAAAAATCTCTAAAGTAGCTCAGTGATTTCCTTTTATGTACTGAGGTTTACTCCTTTAATCTCTCAGGATCCATTGGCAGGTCCAAATTCTCATTCCTCACTCTTGTAATTAATGCAGGTCATAGTAGTTACTGAATAATGCTATTAAAGTGAATAACTGAATAACAAGCTGAGGTTTTAATTGGTTAAAATTTTTGTTAAATAATATTTAACCCCTGGATTTTGTACACACACGTGTATATAAAATATATAGTGCTTGGTGTTTCATTCCTAATCATAGCTGTACTGATTCCTAATCAGACCATGTATTGGGCTTTCTATGGATCAGTATTTTAATTTTATTTGTAATTGAATTATGAAGACAATAGAATACCTGTTATCTCGTAATCTTATAGAAACCCGGACAAGTCAAGAGGCTGTTGAAAAAAAAAAATAAGCCGTTTAAATCTTTTTCAAAGGAACAACACAGACACACACAGACACACACAGACACACACATACACAGAGTGGTCATCAGCACAATGCACTTGTCAATCTGTTCACAGAGCTCAGCAGGAAATATTTGTCTGCTTCAGCACCTGATCTTCTCAGTCTCACTCTTTCCATGTCTCCTCTCATTTCAGAGCTGCAACGATCAAATTTCTTCTCAAAACACAGACAAAAACAATCAGGTAAGATATGTTTACATGTAATTGTGTTATAGCTAAGAGTATAGAGTTTTTATGTTCATCTGGAGCATAACCATGCAGCAAGATGATATGCTTAACCCCACAGTTCAGGTAGGGAGTATT
Organism: Cranoglanis bouderius; assembly: GCA_023630585.1. Taxonomy (NCBI): domain Eukaryota; kingdom Metazoa; phylum Chordata; class Actinopteri; order Siluriformes; family Cranoglanididae; genus Cranoglanis; species Cranoglanis bouderius. The sequence continues at coordinate 29,325,865 of CM042535.1, read as the reverse complement.
AACTGCATGATATAATTTTTTTCCCCTCTTGCTTTGTACCGGTACCATGCCAAAATCTCTGTGTATTATACTGAGCAAAAGTACACAAAAAGTAGTGGTTCATGGTTTTTCTTGGTTCTTGACTAAGATTTTTGCTTGTTGTTTCAGGCAGCTTGGTTTTTACCTTTACCTAAAATATGCCAAAAGATATATTTTCTTCTTTCTTCTCCTTGCTACTGCAGGAGTTAATATGTAAGGAATTAAACACAATGGGACGTGCTGTTATAGGAGAACAATCAATAACAGGGTGGTGTGATGACGAGTGTGTTTCCAACCTGAAGTTGATTATTTTCCTATAAAAGCATGTCTCAAAGAATTTTATTCTTCTTATACCACAGCAGTTTGCCAATTTAAAACATATTTTTTGTAAAGAACAGCTTTTTATCCATGTGTTACGTTTAATGTTTTGGAATGTTCATGAAAAAGGTTGATTCTCTCCAGTTGATGCCTTTTTTGTTAATAAGATAAAAAAAATGCACCTTTTTGGTTTGCCAAGAGACCAGAAACCTCAAAGCCCTCTGTCCTTGTCTCAGATATCATAAAGGAGCTGTCATGGTCACCAGGGACAGTTCCACCAGGGACAGTTCCACCTTGGGCCACTAGAGGGGATCCTTATTCCACGTGTAGAACTACTTCTGTTTGCCTAATTCCCTCGATGATCATGCTCACCGTTTTGTTACTTTCCTGATTAACTACTCTAGGCATTAGCTATGCCTGTGTTTATGTCCAAGTTCTTGGTTCTTGTTTCCCAGTGTTTGCTGGTTTCCTTGTGTTTGTTTGGTTTTCTTGTGTTTTATTAAAGAAGTTCTGCATCCTTCTCCATGGACTCTGTTATGACAGAATGCTCCAAACCACAAAAGGATGCAGCAGAGCTGGTCCTCGTTCTTGTTCTCGTTCTTCTCCACCTTGAGAAGCTGCTCACCAGCTGGAGGGACACTTGGGCTAGTGGTATAGACGAGATGAGGAGACAGTACGAGCCCAGAGCAGGGGTCTCTTTGTTGCCCTCTGACACCGCCCCGCTGAGGATGCTGCACAACCCTTGCTCAGCTGAGGACGTCATTTCCCTCCCTTGCTCGACCGAGGATGTCGTTTCTCTCCCTTGCTCAGCTGAGTACATAGCTCCACCTCCTTGCTTCACCATCGTTGTCACTCCTCCCCTTGCCCTGGTTGTCGCTCCCCCCCACGTCCCCTGGCCTGGCTGTGGTCGTTCCTGGTTCTTGTTTCCCAGTGTTCATTGGTTTCTTTGTGTTTGTTTGTTCCCTTGTGGTTTTCTTGTGATTTATTAGAGAAGTTCTGCTTTTGCATCTCTCTCCATGGACTCCATTATGACAGAAACAGCTTTTGACTATTACAAAGAGCTGAGACTTTAGACTCCTTTCGAAAATGCTGAATAAAAACGGTTTCTGTGTCTCCTCACAGAATACCATATCAACAATTACACACATTTTTAAAAATCGGTTTATGTGAAGGGTCAGTCATACAAGTCCTTGCGTAAGTTGTTACTATGTGTTAGAACAAGTGCATTAATATAAAGCTTGCAGTCAGCACTACTGTCAGAGCAGTAGATGCTTTTATCCAAAGAGAGACTTAATTACAATTCAAGAGCTGAGCTGGTAAAGGAACCTTAACAATATGGTGATGTGTTTGTTCATGTGTTCAAATTCTGATGTATTATGTGGCTGCTTCATTTGTATCTCAAATATTTTCTTGTTCAGGAAGGAATGTCGGCATCCAGTGCATCCACTGAACCCGGGTCTACCAAGATGCCTGGGTTTGATTGGGACCACTTTAAGGTAAATTAGGACTAAGCAATATTAGGACTGTAAAACGTATCCTTATCCTGGTGTAGTGGTACTGTATATCATCATTTTTCTTTTCTTTGCTTTTTATGCAATGCAATTTATAACCACTGGGGTTAAGACTGAATCAGTTCTTTAGTATGTAAAAAGCTTTATTTGCTTAGAGAAGGACTGCTGAGATTCATACTAAGGCACAGCATTGTTTCAGTGTCCTGTTTGTTTATAAATTGCCTAGTTATATTCTTTATGTAGCCATTCTGATTTTATTAGCAAGTAAAAAACTTTATTTGCATACAGAAGGACTCTGTTGAGAATCCAACTGAGGCAGAAATGGTGGAGACCAGTGAAGTTAGTCCACTGCAGACTGATGATGTACGTAAGAGAAACATTATTGTTATTTAGTTACATAACAACAGCTTTATTAGTAGCACCTTTACACCTGCTCATTCATGCAGTTGAACTTATATTCTGTCAGCCTCACTTGGCTGACAGGAGTGGAACTTGATGTGCCATTCTGCTGTTGTAGCTCATCTGCCTCAAGGTCTGGCATGTTGTGTGTTCTGAGATGCTTTTCTGCTCACCATGGTTATAAAAAGTGGTTATGTGAAAATTATAATGTATTTCCTGGTTACACAATTGCACTTTTTGACTATATAGCACACAGTTATAGAAGGGAATTGTTGATTGTTGACACCCAGATGAGGATGGTTTTCCATTTTGATTCTGGCTCCTCTCAAGGTTTCTTCTTCATATCATCTCAGGGAGTTTTCCTTGCCACCGTTGCCTCTAGCTTGCTCAATAGGGATACATTTATAAATATAAAATTTATATCTTTCATTTATATATTTCTGTAAAGTTGCTTTGTGACAATGTCCATTGTTAAAAGTGCTATACAAATAAAACTGAATCGAATTAAATTATTCAAATTACCATAACATTGCTGTCAGCTCCAAGTAGTTTGGCTATTCTCCTCTGACCTCTCTCATCAGCACGGCATTTTTGTCCACTGTCAGGGTTATGCCGGAATCGGCGCTTGACTACATTTCCCATCATGACACATGACCGCCAGCACCTGTGTCACATTTTTGTTAATAAGCACTAGTATATAAGTCATGTCTTACACCTCACTTATTGTCTAGCTTTTGTCTTCCATTGCTGTCTATTGCCTATGTTATGTTTTTGTTTTTGCCTTGAGATCCTTGTTCATGTTTTTTGCGTGTCTTAGCTACATTGTACTCTGTATTGTTCATTTTTTCATTAAAACTCAGAAACTGCACTTGCATCCGCCTTCGCCTCCTTTACGTGACATCCCCAGAACTGCCGCTCATCTAATGTTTTTTGTTGTTGTTGTTGTTGTTGTTGTTGTTGTTGTTGCACCATTCCATGTAAACTCTAGAGACTGTTTTAGACAGTGGCACCAAAAACCATGCCATGGCCAAAGTCACACTGATCACATTTTCCCCAGTCAGATATTTGATGTGAACACTGACTGAAGCTCTTATCCTATATCTGAATGATTTTATTCATTGTGCTGCTGCCATGTGATTGACTGATTGCATGAATAAGCAGGTGTACAGATGTTGTTATTAAAGTGGCCAGTGAGTGTAAATGAGAGCCATGTCAAAGCTGAATAACGTAATTATTTCTGTTTAATTATGTCTGTTATTGTATTTTGTCCTCAGGATGAAGAAGGGTTATTGGAGTGGTGGAGAAATGTGGAAGGTATGGTAAAGGTCAAGGCATCTTTGTACTCATGTATTTGATTTATCTATGTAGGTGGATGAGTTTTTGTCTTTTCCTGTTTAGGTTGGAATGAATGGAACGAGGCAACAAACTTTGAGGGAGACGATGCAGAGCAGTAAGTGCTACTGAGCTTTTTATTAATTCTCTCATTTTAATATGTTCTCATACGACGAAGCTTTTTGTAAGGAGGTGTTTATTTAACATTTATGGAAGGACTCGTCTGTGTCAGTGCTTTGTAACAGTCAGACGTAAAACTGTTCCATTAAGTTTCTTTACATCAAGTCTTATTAACTTGAAGAGAAAATGAGTGAACCACTGTATTTAGTTGTTTGGTTTTTAACTTCTTCCTTTCACTACCCTGTGGTTGATTATTTCCATGCAACAGTCCCATCATGTTTTATTCCTTGCGTACATTTGATCTCTGAAATGTGATTATATGTAATCTGTAGCGGTAAAAACTGACATGAATGTCTTGTCTTGCTCAGAGCCATAGAAGCAGCTGCAGATCGTGTCTTCAAGGCTGCCCGTCTCTTCGTTTATTTATTCAAACAGCGAGAGGCATCACTGTATATGCGAGTCGTTGAGTTGCTGGCAGTCGCTGATGCAGCAGACAGCTTCCATAAGAAAACTGTGACTGCTAGCATTGGAGGAGGAGTGGCTAGTGTAGCCGGTAGCATCACCACCATCACAGGACTGGCGCTGGCACCTTTCACTTTTGGCTCATCACTTATTGTAACAGCAGTGGGCATCGGCATTGCAACAGCGGGGGGTCTCACATCAGCATCCGCCAACATCACAGACACAATGCACTCAAGGACAGACCGGGCCAAAGTGGAGCAGGTCATCCTCGGCTACCAGGAGGAGATAAAGGACATTAGAGAATGCCTTCAGTTCTTGCAGGTGAGGCATGATGGTGTGGAGACAACATCTGTTCAAATATTACTTCTTTATTAAACTCAGATGCTTGTTCACCAAAAGGGTCAGAATTAGTTACCAATGCTTAAATTAATTAAATTAGTTACTGATACTTCAACATTATATCTTTCGTGATTTTAATAGCAGATTAATAGTAAATCTGGCAAATAGCTATAAAAGTTCTCGATTCTTTCTTTTTGTGCCCACCTGTATCTTTCTGTCTCACTTTTAGACAGGTATGGAGACACTGGAAGAGTGCAACTTCCAGCAGTACATGGATAGCATCTCTACGCGTGCAATGAACAAGAATGTGAAGCATGTAGTGAAGGAGGGGGGCCGTGCTGGCAAGGCATTACTTATCAATGCTGAGAGCCTGGCAAGCACTGTGCAAGTGCTCAGCACCGCCGGTGGGGTTGCCAAAGCCACTCAGGTCCTCAGCATTGCTAGCGGGGTCATGTCTGGCCTCTTCTTGGCCCTTGATGTTTTCTTTTTAGCCAAAGACTCCAGGGAGCTGCACAAAGGGGCCAAGACAAAGTTTGCGGCCAAGATTAGGGATGTGTGCAAGGAGCTGCTGGACGGCCTTATTGAGCTGAAGAGGATTAAAAAACAGCTGCAGACAATCATCAATGATGCAGAAGAGGAGGAAGAGGAAGAGGAGGGGGGAGAAGAGGACGAGGAAGAAGAAGAGGAGGAGGAAGAAGAAAAGTGCAAGAAAGATCAATGAGCACAGAGGTGAAGTGGATAATGAGAATAAAGGACAATTTAGAAGTTAAGATTCTTGCTAACATTAATAATATAAATAATAATAATAGAAAGAAGATATGGAAAACTAATAAGCACAGAGAACTGTAAAAAGCAGAAAGCAAGAATGTTCAGATAGTGTATGAGACAAATACTAATGGTATGGTTTAGATCAAAAAGTGTTTTACTTACATTGTAGTTTCACATTATTGCTATTTCTATTGATGGAGAGATGGACTATAATTCTGAGCCTTACATAGCCAGGATTTGGAGTTTCAATTTGTATAAACCTTCCAAATTGTAGGAAGGGAAGTTATAGTAGGTAATAACACTACTGAGCTATTGTCATTGGTCTGTTTCATTCAGAGTAACATAACCAGACCAAAATATTTTTTTTTCTACTTGAATACTGTAGTCATTTCAAAATACAACAAAACAAAATGCTCCACTCTTTTAGTTGCCTGCCCAGCTGAGGATAAGAATATTTTACGTTTGATTCTCAAGTATGTACAGCAGTGCTTTCCTTTATGCCTTCCAGACTGGCTTGTATACATTTCACTGTTAACACATTAATTATATTTGCACATATCTTTTTTTGTTCATGAAAAGCACCTTCAAGGTGAAACCTTTAAAACATTTAAGCTGTTTGTGTACTGTCTTTTAAGTCGGGCTGTTAACTTTTGAAACATTAAAGCACTCTACTGTGATTTAATAAAAGATTAAGTCTTGTCTTTGCACTCTACTTAGGAGCACTCTACTTAGGTTGCATTTAATATAATTATTATTTATAAATTGTATAATAATTTGGGGGAAATCTGCCATTTTGTACTTTAATAAATCTGAATTTATTTCAGTTCACCATAGTAATTAAAAAACAAATAAAGGTATTGAAAATAGCAGTGTTTGCTGGGTTGGTCTGTTGTTTGTTGGGTTGGCTTGGGCACAAATTTTTTATAGTTACAGTGGCACCTGTCAAGGGGTGGGATATATTAGGCAGCAAGTGAACAGTCAGTTCTCGAAGGTGATGTGCTGGAAGCAGGAAAAATAGTAATGTCATAAGGAAAGTCGTAAGGATCTGAGCAACTTTGAATTGGGCCAAAAACGGCAGGTCTTGTGGGGTGATCCCTGTATACAGTGTTTAATACCTACCAAAAGTGGTTCAAGTAAGGACAATCGGTGACCTGGCAACAGGGTCATGGGTACCCAATGTATGTGGGGAGTGAAGGCGAGCCCATCTGGTCTGATCCCACAGAAGAACTACTGTAACACAAATTGCTGAAAAAGTTAATGCTAGCTATGATAGAAAGGTGTCAGAACACACAGTGCATCACAGCTTACTGCGTATGGGACTGCGTAGCCGCAGACCAGTCAGAGTGCCCATGCTGACACCTGTCCACCACCAAAAGTGCCTACAAGGCGCACATGAGGATCAGAACTGGACCATGGATCAATAAAAGAAGGTGGCCTGGTCTGATGAATCACGTTTTCTTACTTGGGGAACAGCTACAGTGAGGGAAAAAAGTATTTGATCCCCTGCTGATTTTGTACGTTTGCCCACTGACAAAGAAATTATCAGTCTATGATTTTAATGGTAGGTGTATTTTAACAGTGAGAGACAGAATAACAACAAAAAAATCCAGAAAAATGCATTTCAAAAAAGTTATAAATTGATTTGCATTTTAATGAGGGAAATAAGTATTTGACCTCTTCGAGTTAGTACTTGGTGGCAAAAGCCTTGTTGGCAATCACAGAGGTCAGAAGTTTCTTATAGTTGGCCACCAGGTTTGCACACATCTCAGGAGGGATTTTGTCCCACTCCTCTTTGCAGAACCTCTCCAAGTCATTAAGGTCATTTTCAATGCCCTGGCTGAGGGAAGGAGGTTCTCACCCAAGATTTGACGGTACATGGCCCCATTCATCGTCCCTTTGATATGGTGCAGTTGTCCTGTGCCCTTAGCAGAAAAACACCCCCAAAGCATAATGTTCCCACCTCCATGTTTGACGGTGGGGATGGTGTTATGACTTGGGGTCATAGGCAGCATTCCTCCTCCTCCAAACACGGCGAGTTGAGTTGATGCCAAAGAGATCTGACCACACCTGACCACAACACTTTCACCCAGTTGTCCTCTGAACCATTCAGGCAAACTTCAGACGGGCCTGTACATGTGCTTTCTTGAGCAGGGGGACCTTGCGGGCGCTGCAGGATTTCAGTCCTTCACGGCGTAGTGTGTTACCAATTGTTTTCTTGGTGACTATGGTTCCAGCTGTCTTGAGATCATTAACAAGATCCTCCCGTGTAGTTCCTGGCTGATTCCTCACCATTCTCATGATCATTGAAACTCCACGAGGTGAGATCTTGCATGGAGCCCCAGACCGAGGGAGACTGACAGTTTCTTCCATTTGCGAATAATCGCACCAACTGTTGTCACCTTCTCACCAAGCTGCTTGGCGATGGTCTTGTAGCCCATTCCAGCCTTGTGTAGGTCTACAATCTTGTCCCTGACATCCTTGGACAGCTCTTTGGTCTTGGCCATGTTGGAGAGTTTGGAATCTGATTGATTGATTGCTTCTGTGGACAGGTGTCTTCTTACAGGTAATAGACTGAGATTAGGAGCACTCCCTTTAAGAGAGTGGTCCTAATTTCAGCTCATTACCTGTGTAAAAGACACCTGGGAGCCAGAAATCTTGCTGATTGATAGGGGATCAAATACTTATTTCCCTCATTAAAATGCAAATCAATTTATAACTTTTTTGAAATGTGTTTTTCTGGATTTTTTTGTTGTTATTCTGTCTCTCACTGTTAAAATACACCTACCATTAAAATTATAGACTGATCATTTCTTTGTCAGTGGGCAAATGTACAACATCAGCAGGGGATCAAATACTTTTTTCCCCCACTGTATGTGTTATTACAGATGTGTTATCTGAGTCCTTCACATTAGAATAAGATGGTGAATTGTTAATGTTGAACTCTTGTTGACTTGCATGGATTACACGTGTCTGGATCGGGCAGCATTGCATGTTACATAATGGTTCCTTTTACTATGTTGACGCTAAATATTAAAAGAAATATTATAGAATAGAACACATTTTCATTTTATAAATACAATGACTGAGTCATAACAGGCTGCTATAATAACTAAGTTTCTTTAAGCAGAAGTTTAAGTTAGTAGTAGGTTAGTAGTATAGGGGGAAAAAACTGTAACCCTGCCATTTTTAAATTACTGTATATAATTCAATAGAAAAAGGAGATATATGAAACAAAATCATCCATAATATACAAGTATATATAGTATACTGTGTGCTATGTATATGCAATACAATGTACACTAAAATATTTAAATAATACAGTGCAATATACAATATAACATGCAAGTACAGAATCATAAATTGCATATTAACCCAAATAAGAGCAAGAAGAGCTCTTATTTCTAATCCATCGATTAGACAATTGTCATTTTGTCCCCCCCACATCTGAAATGATGGCTACGTCCCTGGTGGTGGTTGTGCCATATTCTTTTAATAATGGATTTACTTTAAATGGATTTGAAAATTAAAAAAAGACAAGAGAGAGTAAGTTAACACTTTGTAAAGTGTATTGGCCTACTACAAACATTTTTAGAATACAGAATATACTTGCAGCAAAGGGGGTGTGGTCGAGCATCGTCTGTGGATGAAGAAAGGAAGCAGGGTGAACTGACAGGTAATACGTAATAGTTCCCACCTGTGTTATTACTAGCCACCTGCTTACAGTATGTGTGTTTTCTTTCAGTAGACACTTTGAGCCAGAGAGAAAGGGAGGTGACGCAGACAACACAGCACTCTTACCCTTGAGCTTGAACTTGGATTTGACAAGTTGCGACTGCTTAGTGTTTTTTTTTGTGTGTGTGTGTGTGTGTGTGTGTGTGTGTGTGTGTGTGTGTGTGTGTGTGTGTGTGTGTGTGTGTGTGTGTGTGTGTGTGTTTGTTTGTTTTCTTTTATTTTGTCTAATTAAGTGGAAGAGGTATGCCCTGAAAAGTGCTCGTCCTAATGAAATAGGGACAATATAAATAAAGAAGTACAAAGCTCTGTCAAAAGTCACCTGTCTTCATGCACACGCAGGGTTCTATAGTAGTATTTTGCATACATTTTGCATTACTCAAAGCATTTGGAGTGCTAGATTTTACTTGCTTCTGTATATACACTCACCAGCCACTTAAGAACACCTTACTGATATCTGGTAGGAGCCCCTTTGCTTTCAGAACAGCCTCAGTTCCTCATGGCATGGATTCCAAGGTGTTGGAAACATTCCTTCAAGAGTCTGGTCCATGTTGACATGATTGCATCACATAACTGAAAGAAAACATTCCACACACCATTATACCACCACCAGCAGCCTGGATTGTTGACACAAGGCAGGTTGGGATTCAGGCTGCTGATGCCAATTTCTGACCCTATCATCTACATGTCACAACAGAAATCAAGATTAATAAGACCCCAATATTTTTCCAGTTTCATTAAGTCCATGCCCACTGTGGCCTCAGATTCTTGTTCTTGGCTGACAGACAAGAGTGGAACCTAATATGGCTGAAGCTTATCCGCCTCATTTGGTTTGACGTGTTGTACAGTATGTTGCAAGATGCTCTTCTGCTCACCACAGCTGTAAAGAATTATCATTGCTGTAGCCTGTCTGTCAGCTTGAACCAGTCTGGCCATTCTCCTCTGACCTCTCTTATCAGTGTTTGTTTTTTCCCACCATTCTGTGTAAACTCTTGGGACTGCTGTGTCTAAAAATTCGCAGACAAGCTTGTCTGGCACCAACAACCATACCATCATCACTGAGATCACATTTTCTCACCATTCTGATGTTTGATGTGACTACTAATTGAAGCTCTTACCTGTATATCTTACCTGAGTTTAGTTCTTTTAACAAATACATCCTACAGAAGCAAATAAGATCTGGCACTCGACAAGCTTGAGTGGCTATATGCAAAACTCATGCAAAATAAAATTTTTCCTAAAAAAAAAAAAAAAAAAATCTTGAAGCAGGCCAAAACCCATGAAACTGGATTCAAGACAATTTGCACCGGGTTACAACCAGTGAAACAACCATTGAAATTTCCATTTAGTTACATATGCTTTAACAATTAAAAAATATATTTAAAAAAAAAATAAAAATAAAAATAATAATAATAATAATAATAATAATAATAATAATAATAATAATAATAATAATAATAATAATAATAATGCTTAATTTTAATAGCACCTTAGTCATAACCAAGGTTGCTTTACATTGATTTTTTTGTTTTAAACATTAAAAAAGAATCACCACAGTATACTTATCCTTGTACTAATGAATATTATTAGCACATGAATATTGTGTGCTATTATTAATGAATATTATCCTGTTGTCTAATATTTTTTGAGAACAATTTCCTCTTAAAATACAATGCATCTGCACATTTTGACAGTTCAAATAGAGATGTTATTGTTGAGATGTAATGTTTTGTTCCATTAATGATACTGTGTCTCACTGACCAAAATGAAATTTCAGTTTTAGCTGTGAAATTTTTGCTTTCACTTTTGTGCAACACGTGTATAACTGATTTCATGAATCAGACATAGATTGATTCATGAATCAACTGTCATGCTGGATAAAACCTATACATACAGTATATTATGTATTTCTGTATGTATTTTTTAAACTTCATTATAGACTGTCGTCTGAGGCAAACCTATTTGCATTTGTGATACACGAAGTGAATTTGCCTTTTAAATAAACTACATATTTATTTAACGAAACCGAGCGGACAGCTCAAGTTTAAAAGGGTCAAAGAGGTGACTTTCTGATCTATGTCGAGCAAGGTAAGAAATCTCTCTAAACTATGTCTTTATTTGGCTTAATATATATTTGATATATACGTCATATACTGTATATTTGCTATTTATACCATGGTCTGTTTGAATACTCTATTCTGATTGGCTGGAAGGTGTGCGTTCAAACCGTTGAATGCACAGGTAGTTCTAGTCAGTTTAATCACCATTCTAAATTAATGCACTGCCATAAACAACTGCAAACATAGTAACGTACAGTTACAGTTACATATAGTAGTTAAAATCACAGCTTCATGATTAGTAGAAATGCAGCACAGATACAGGTAATTCACACACGCATAATCTCTCTCTCTCTCTCTCTCTCTCTCTCTCTCTCGCTCTAATACTATGCACTACTTTATCGCTGTGTATGATTTAGAGAGGGCAGAATTCTACATCTAACAACCCGTATATAAAACAATTAATGGCAGTTATTATTATTCTGTCAGTCAAATTTTGCGTTTCAAACATCAATGATAGCTTTAACTTGTCAGTGCTGGCAAGTGACCATGGTATAAGCAGTATAATCTACGGCTAAGTGTGCGTTACATGATTTTAATCACTTCACTTCACGTCGGGTGATTCTTTGCCTCCACGTTGTGTATTAAAATCATGGATTCTCCCTTACATGATGCACTTCACATAATTTGATGTGCACAGTGAAAGTCTGATTCCTAAGTGGTGAATGCTACATTACTTCCACAGTTGGCTATTTTCCTGTCCTTCCTTGAGTGCTGCTGTAAATTGTCTAAAGTTGTTGTCTTTCCAGTTGAGCAGAAAATGGAGAAATCACATTGGCCCATGCTGTTTTTATTAGGTAAACTCTGATTTCACATATCAAACTGATTTCAAGTATATTAAAAGAAATCTGCTGTTAGCGTTAGTTGCAGTACACTAAGACTGATTTAATATCTCTTGTAAATTGTCATAACAATTTAAAATGACAACATTTTATATAGATTTAAAAAAATATTATTAATAATATTTTTGCACAGGGATATGCATTTTCTCAATGCAGTGGATACTGACCCATCAGCAAAGTAAGAAATATATATATATAGTTTTTTTGTACTGACCTGATAATGTAGAAGTCATAGAATAAAAAAATCTATAACAAAGTTTGTACTAAAAAAAAAATAGGGTGCCTAAATCTTTTGTCCAGTAATGTACACACACACACACACACACACACACACACACACACACACACACACACACACACACACACAGTGGTGCTTGAAAGTTGAACCCTTTATAATCTGACCTGTGAAAAATGACCTAAAACATCATCAAATTTTCACATCTGATGATGTTTTCACATTTTCAGAAGTCCTAAAAGTAGACAAAGAGAGAGAGAACTCTATTAAGCAAATGAGACAAAAATATTAGATTTGGTATATTTATTGGGGAAAATGATTATTACGATGATTATTTATTTATTGAGGAAAATGATGAGATGACAATCAGGTGTGAGTGAGTGCCCCATTTTATTTAAAGGACAGGGATCTATCAAAGTCTGATCTTCACAACACATGTTTTTGGAAGTGTATCATGGCACAAACTAAGGAGATTTCTGAGGACCTCAGAAAAAGAGTTGATGCTCATCAGGCTGGAAAAGGTTGCAAAGGCTGCAAAATCATCTCTAAAGAGTTTGGTCTCCACCAATCCACAGTCAGACAGATTGTGTACAAATGGAGGAAATTCAAGACCATTGTTACCCTCCCCAGGGTCAACCAACAAAGATCACTCCAACAGCAAGATGTGTAATAGTCCCCGAGGTCGCAAAGGAACCCAGGGTAACTTCTAAGCAACTAAAGGCCTCTCTCACACTGAATATGTTCATGTTAATGTTCATGAGTCTACCATCAGGAGAACACTGAACAACAATGGTGTGCATGGCAGGGTTGCAAGGAGAAAGCCAATGCTCTCCAAAAACACTGCTGCCCATCTGCAGTTTTCTAAAGACCACATGGACAAGCCGAAAGGCTATTGGAATAATATTTTGTGGATGATTTTTTTTTTTTATTTAAATGAGAAGCGTTATGTTTGAAGAAAGTAAAACACTGCATTCCAGCATAAGAACCCTATCTGTGAAACAAGGTGGTACTGTCATGGTTTGGGCCTGTTTTGCTGCAGTTGGGCCAGGACGGCTTGCCATCATTGATGGAACAACAAATTCTAAATTATACCAGCGAATTCTAAAGGAAAATGTCAGGACACCTGTCCATGAACTGAATCTCAGGAAAAAGTGGGTCATGCAGCAAGACAACGACCCTAAGCACACAAGTCGTTCTACTAAAAAATGGTTAAAGAAAAATAAAGTTAATGTTTTGCAGTGGCAAAGTCAAAGTCCTGACCTTAATCTCATAGAAATGTTGTGGAAGGACCTGAAGCAAGCAGTTCATGTGAGGAAACTCACCAACATCCCAAAGCTGTTCTGTACTGAGGAATGGGCTAAAACTCCTCCAAGATGATGTGCAGGACTGATCAACAGTTACTGGAAACTTTTTGTTGCAGTCATTGCTGCACAAGGGGGTCACACCAGATACTGAAAGCAAAGGTTCACATACTTGTAACATTGGATAATTTTCCTCAATAAATAAATGACCAAATAAAATATTCACAATTCTGCACTATACAGTATATCACAAAAGTGAGTACACCCCTCACATTTTTGTAAATATTTTATTATATCTTTTCATGGGACAACACTGACGAAATGACACCTTGCCACAATGTAAAGTAGTGAGTGTACAGCTTGTATAACAGTGTAAATTTGCTGTCCCCTCAAAATAACTCAACACACAGCCATTAATGTCTAAACCGCTGGCAACAAAAGTGAATACATCCCTAAGTGAAAATGTCCAAATTGGGCCCAAAGTGTCAATATTTTGTGTGGCCACCATTATTTTCCAGCACTGCCTTAACCCTGTTGGGCATGGAGTTCACCAGAGCTTCACAGGTTGCCACTGGAGTCCTGTTCCACTCCTCCATAACGACATCACAGAGCTGGTGGATGTTAGAGACCTTGCGCTCCTCCACCTTCCGTTTGAGGATGCCCCACAAATGCTCAATAGGGTTTAGGTCTGGAGACATGCTTGGCCAGTCCATCACCTTTACCCTCAGCTTCTTTAGCAAGGCAGTGGTCATCTTGGAGGTGTGTTTGGGGTCGTTATCATGTTGGAATACTGCCCTGCGGCCCAGTTTCCGAAGGGAGGGGATCATGCCCTGCTTCAGTATGTCACAGTACATGTCACAGTACACTCCCCAGTGCCGGCAACACTCATGCAGGCCCAGACCATGACACTCCCACCACCATGCTTGACTGTAGGCAAGACACACTTGTCTTTGTACTCCTCACCTGGTTGCCGCCACACACGCTTGACACCATCTGAACCAAATAAGTTTATCTTGGTCTCATCTGACCATAGGACATGGTTCCAGTAATCCATGTCCTTAGTCTGCTTGTCTTCAGCAAACTGTTTGTGGGCTTTCTTGTGCATCATCATTAGAAGAGGCTTCCTTCTGGGATGACAGCCATGCAGACCAATTTGATGCAGTGTGCGGCGTATGGTCTGAGCACTGACAGGCTGACCCCCCACCCCTTCAACCTCTGCAGCAATGCTGGCAGCACTCATACGTCTGTTCTGCAAAGCCAACCTCTGGATATGATGCTGAGCACGTGCACTCAACTTCTTTGGTCAACCATGGTGAGGCCTGTTCTGAGTGGAACCTGTCCTGTTAAACCGCTGTATGGTCTTGGCCACCATGCTGCAGCTCAGTTTCAGGGTGTTGGCAATCTTCTTATAGCCTAGGCCATCTTTATGTAGAGCACCAATTCTTTTTTTCAGCTCCTCAGAGAGTTCTTTGCCGTGAGGTGCCATGTTGAACTTCCAGAGAGAGTGTGGGAGCGATAACACCAAACTTAACACATCTGCTCCCCATTCACACCTGAGACCTTGTAACACTAACAAGTCACATGACATCGGGGAGGGAAAATTGCTAATCGGGCCCAATTTGGACATTTTCACTTACGGGTGTACTCACTTTTGTTGTCAGCGGTTTAGACATTAATGGCTCTGTGTTGAGTTATTTTGAGGGGACAGCAAATTTACACTGTTATACAAGCTGTACACTCACTACTTTACATTGTAGCAAAGTGCCATTTCGTCAGTGTTGTCCCATGAAAAGATATAATAAAATATTTACAAAAATGTGAGGAGTGTACTCACTTTTGTGAGATACTGTATATAGGTCCCTGCTTGTAAAGCAAATTTTTGATACTGACCACTGCTTTGTACAAAAGGTCAAATTTTCCTCATGCCCAATATCTTCTATTAAAGCATGTGTTCAGATGACACTCTGATGGATTTGATCTAAAATGGATCGTAAGGTTTCCATGCAGTCCATGCAGGAGTCCATGCAGCTCGAGTGCACACTAAAGAGTGCTTCATTAAAGCAAAAAGATGGACATACTAAATACTATGAAACTCATGAAATTCATGTAAATATTTATAAGACTTATTCATAAGACTCAAATTTCAAAGAATTGTTGCATTAAATTTAAAAATAATGCAAAATAGAAGCATTTTCCACTAGTGCTCTTAAACTTTTGGACCCAACTCTGTGTGTGTGTCTGTGTGAACAAACTGATTGATAAATAAATAAATAAATAAATAAATAAATAAATAAGTTCTCTTCTCCCCTCCAGTCAATGTGGCCTTAAGAGGAGTAGCAACACAATCTTCTGTATACGCTAATTACTATGCTCACTTTGCTATTGATGGCAACAGAGGATCTAATGTGGGTTTCCAGTCATGTACACACACAAATACTGAGAATAACCCGTGGTGGAGGGTGGATTTGTTGGCGGTGTATGATATTAGCAATGTAGTCATCACTAACAGAGGCGACTGCTGTCCAGAACGGATAAATGGTGCTGAGATTCACATTGGCAACTCCTTAGTCAACAACGGCAACAACAACCCCAGGTGAAATTTTTAAAAATACATTTATATAAAAATATCAGCATAAAAGAGTCAGAGTTTACTTATAGAGCTTTATTAACATTTCGAAAAACTTGCTGTGTATAAGTCTTTGTAATTTGGTAAGTATTCTTTTTATGCATTCACAACTGGAATGTTTTATTAAGGCATTATAACATTCCAGTAAAATTGCTCATAATGTAATGTGGAATTGTAAATTGTCTTTATACATAATTATAAAGGACTTTTTAAAAACTTGTTTAAGAAATATATTACAAAATATATATAAAATATTTTAAATGGCATCAGTTAGTGATTTAAATAAAGTCACTCATACGTTTAGTATTGCTGATTTTAAAGTATTGTGCACTTTATTTTTTCTGAAGTATGACAACATTTAAATCCAAACTTATTTTAGAACATCTACATAGAAATATATTACTGCAGTTCTTTGTCTGATTGTCAAGGAGTGAATTGTACTACTTTATACCACAGTGCTGTTGAATTCTTAAATCTGAATGGTCAGAAGGTGTTGATTAATTTTCTATAACAGCAGTTCTGACAGTAGTTCTGGCTACAAGCCAAATCACAGGTTTATATGAATATGTTCATTCTAATACATTATCATTAAAACTTATACAGGGGCATGTATTGCAGTTGATTATTTCAGTAATAGGTAAGAATATAATAGAATACTGCAATGTGTGTGTGTGTGTGTGTGTGTGTGTGTGTGTGTGTGTCTTTAGGATCCATCTTTAGAATTAAGGGTTGCATTTTTGTCTTATCAACTTCAGGGGAGAGAAAAAACAGGAGGGTGGTGTGGGAACTACTGTCTATAGCTGCCATAATGTAAGGGATAACAGGAACTAACTTGTTTCACAGATGTTCGTTCTGCAACATTAAATTGACTATAAACTGAAAAACAGTATGAACATTCTTTAATAAAATAAAAAATTCTTCTGCACTGGTATGAAAATAATCAACTTCAGAGTGGTGACAGCTTTATTAAGTATTATTAAGTATTATTAACTTTGGATTTAACTTAATATGTAAAACTATCTTAATACATTACCCCTCAATTCTCTCTCTCTCTCTCTCTCTCTCTCTCCAGATGTGTCGTTATCTCTAGCATCCCCGCTGGTGCCTCTGTAAATTACAGCTGCGAGATGAGGGGTCGTTATGTGAACATCATCATTCCCAAAATTAGCCAGATTCTCACGCTCTGTGAAGTGGAAGTCTATGGTATTCTAGGTTACACTTTTAAATTCAATTCACTTTATACATTTAAAGTAAAAATAAGTTTCACAACAGTTGCTAAATATCAACACTGATGAATGTTTCTGTAGTGCCTGTTACTAAGAGGACATTTCTGAGACTAAAGTTTAACAGCAGTGAGGATCTCACCAACCCTACCATGAGGGACAAAGTTCTTCAAAAGGTGTGTGTTTATGAGAATGTACACTCAGTTGTCAGTTTATTAGGTACACATGCCTTGTAGCTAAACTCATTGGCCATTACTGATTGTAGTCCCTCAGTTGCACCACACAGCTTGTCCCCACTCCTCTATTAGTAGAAAGGGGCTCACTCTTAGCTGGACTATTTCTCAACCTAGCAGTGACACAACCCATTGCAACTGCTGCACCTGATACAGATGTACCAGTGCCATGTGGTATAGTATTATATACTGTAAATCTATAAAAACTGTACTGTAAAAAAAAAAGCACATAGTATTTTTTTTTTTTCCATAGATGAAATCTGCCAATGTCTCATCAGTATTTCAGGTCTGTTGGACAAAGGAACCAGAATTGGAAACTAAAACTTAAAAAAAAGGGTAAGAAGGATTAGAATAATATTGCTACTATTACTTCTACTCCTACACCTCCTCCTCCTACTAATATAGCCACAACCTGCACTCAGTGAGGTCCAAGCACTCCTTGTATATTGCTCTCCCAGTGGCCAGTTATTGTCTAGATACATAGACCAATAAATAGACCATACATGAACATACTTATCACATTTTGTGATGACAGCTCAATGGTGTGTTTTTTCAGTAATCAGATCTGTTACGTTACTTGGGTGAAGAGTCAGATAGGATGCACTCGCAGGGGAAAGTGGTCAGTTTATTAGGAACAAAAAGACACCGGGCACATTCAAAATAATAAATAAAGAGGAATCGCAAGGTTTACACGGCAAAAAAACCCGAACATCATTAAATAGGAATCGCAAGGTTTACAGGGCAAAAAACCCGAACATCATTAAATATGAATCGCAAGGTTTACAGGGCAAAATCCAGAGAGACAGGAAACATTACTCCAAAGGATAACAGGGCAAAAATCCAGGAAGTAGCGAGGAATCCATTCAGGAACGCGGGAGCGCCGGGTAAACAAAAAACTCCAAAACTAGCGCAAGGACCAGGGAACACCTGGTAAACAAAAACCTAGGAAAAAACTACGAAGCTTGAGCTTCCTCGCTACCGATCATTATCATTAGGAACATATCGTTAAGTTTAACTATAACGAGTCCCTTTCAGTTATTCTAACTCATCACCATTATTCAATATCATTCTCGTTCAATCTACTTCATTTCAATTCAATACTCCGCGAAGACGTGGACAAAATTAGGGGTTTTAGTACCAAAGGAAATTAAGCGCGCATCAGAAGTAACACACGACACCTGGAAATAATTATTAGAAAATAACAGTTGAACCAATGACAAAATATGGGAGGAAACATAACGTGAAGGACCAATGAGGAAACGGGGGCAGAGACATGACGTAAACAAAAACAAAGGAGCACATGGCAACGTAAACAAAACCAGAGTCTTTGTTATAGGAATGTCCAGCGGAGAGTTCTTTTTAATACTAGCGCTAGAAAGCGCGTAGACATGCTGCTCCTTAACGGGGCAGCGATTCATGCTGTTCCTTCCCGGCGCAGCGATTGGCGAGAGCTCTAACAAGATCATCATGAGAATCCACTTACAGATTAGCACATATATGTACCAGAGTTTCAATTAACCGGTAAATATCAGTTTTTGACCGTTAAAAATTCAAAATGTCCGATAAAATCGAAAATTGTTGGACACAATGTCTGGTAAAAATATTCACACGAAGCAGACGTTAGACAAAGTACATTTTCAACTGCACACCTAAGGGTCTCTAATAAGGTCCTAATAAGGTCCTAATAAAGTCTCATAAATTAGTTTTTTCATGTTTCTTCCATTTTTACATTCACTTTTCAGCGGACCTATTCATCAATGTTCTGCTGGTCTAATATTGTTAAAACTGTACATCTCAAAAGAATGGCTTATCTTAGGCTAGAATTGATTTAAATATTTTCCAGGTCTTATCATAGCTCTGAACAATTAAGGCTAGAGTAGGTGTAGTAACATTTAGATGACTGAAATAAGGAAAAAAAAACATAATTGGGCATGCTGCTATAGGAAAATAAGCAATGATGGACTGGTGTGAAGGGGGCTAACATGAAGCGGAGTTACTGTTACCACCAGAAGTTGATTATTTTCCAATTATTGCACACCCTCATTTCTTCTCATTTCTCTCACTCACTCATTTCTTCTTATACCACAATAATTTGGGAACAATTACAATTTTATATTTTGACACTTTCAACTGTTACATCTAATGCTGTAGAACATCCACAAGACCATGTAGTTCCTATTATCACTTATGTTATAGCAGTTATAAACTATACAAGGATCAGTCATAACATTAAAACCACCTGCCTAATATTGTGTAGGTCCCCCTTGTGTCGCCAAAACAGCACTAACCCATTGAGGCGTGGACTCCACAAGACCTCTGAAGGTGTACTGTGGTATCTGGCACCAGGATTTTAGCAGCTGAGCCTTTAAGTTTTATGCCTTTGTTCAAGGAACAAAAAAAAAAAATAAAAATGTGTGAGGTGATGATATATACTTATTGATTAAAATTACATTACTTTTTGGAAATGTATCTATGAAAAATTATTTTTATTACTATGTACTATGTGATTGATGTATTTAAAATGCCCTCTTGATTGTTGGGTTAAGCATGGTTAATCCTCTGTTTGAGTTTAAGATAATAGCTAGATAGACTGTGCTCGGTACATTTCTCTCACAAATATAATTGAGTAGATATATTCAGTAGCCTTTCTGGAAAAGTGAGAATTTCTGTGTAAACTTAATGGAAAACAACACACTCAATTTAGCCTCAAATTCATCTGTACCCCTTTACAGTTTTCATCACAGTAGTACATTTTACACAAAATGTAAAACAAGACACTGTATAGTGATAATTTAGGGATAATATTCTTGTACATTTCCTTATTATTATTATTATCATCATCATCACTAAAAATATTAAATATTAAACAACAACAACAACAAAAACAACAATAATAATAATAATAATAATAATAATAATAATAAGATATAATATTGCCATGTCACCTAAGGCAATTCTCAGAATACTTGTCACCTCCCAGCCAATCAGAAATGTTGAGAACAGACTGAGATTGAGAACAGTCTTGAAGAATTTAGGTATGGAAGCATGTTAAAAATCAAAATTGCTGAGATCATGTAGGAATGAGGTTTTACTCACTGGCATGTGTCCACTATAAACTTTGTTACTTCCCTTAAACACATACCTGCTTGAGAATTTCCAAAATTTGTAGACTGATGATTCTCAGTAAAACACATTACCAATTATTAATGTGCTTTATGTTTATTTATTTAAGAAAATTATTAATGGGATTGTTTAAATTGTATGTAATACTGTATGTGTAAATTTTTCATGATTTTACACCGTAACTTTTTTGCTCATCCTTGTTAAATAAACATTTCACATTGTTAGTATCAGAACCTTATTTAACATGCAACATATTCAATAATCTGTAATTAAGACGCTGTAAAGAATTTTTCATTATGCAGATTTAGGACAATGTCCAGAACGTCTCTCAAACACTTCAGCCTCTGATTAGCCATGGATTCCTGAGAGGACATTCCAGCAGTCTCTGGGGATTTCTTCTTATCACTCCACTGCAAAAAACAAAAAACAAAAAACAAAACATTAAATACTGGCTTGTGTAGTTTTAACTTTAATTTTTTATTTTTTTTTTACTCTGATTCTCAAAGCTCAAATCAATCCAGCAACTAATTTATCACAAATATCAGGACTGATTGTGTCTAAAATTAAACCCTGACAATATCCCAATATCTGTTTGTTTCTAGATTGTATGACATATTTAGCCAAATCTAAACTTACCTTTGCATTTGTGTAACTGGATACTCAGGATAATGAATTTTCACTCTTGTTTCTTTATTTATAAATAAAAAAGGTATTTGATACACAGAATAATACAATGTGTTCTCAAATTAATAGTGGGTGATTGTGTTTTCTTTGCAGTGTATCTGCCTTATGAATGAATTCTTAATATGAAGACAAGAATGTAACTGACCTGCTGCTTTATTATGTCATAGCAACTTGAGCACCTGCATAACCCAACTCTGAATAAGAGGAACCTTCTCTACACAAATATTGACATACTGTAACTAGATGTTTGTCAGCCTATCCCGTTCTTACATTATCTTGTTACATACAGATCTCTTAGTCTCTTAAGTATTTCCTATATAGCCTACATTTTTACATTTTATTATGTCTACCAATATGTAAGCCAATGAAAAAAAAAAAAAAAAGAACACTACAACAAAATGTCCCGTTGTGCCCTTCCACACTCATCAGAATTTGACTTCTATAACAAGGTGGTGCATCTGGTAGCACGTTACCGCCTCACAGTTCCATGGTTCCCGATTCAATCCTCAGCTCTGGTGCTGTGTATCTGATGTGGAATTTCACAAGTTTTTCCTTGCCCATGTGGGTTTCCTCTAGGTTCCCTTTTTTCGTCCCACCTCCCAAAAACATGCCAGTAGGTGCATTAGCGATGCTAAATTGCCCCTAGGTGTGAACGAGTGCCATTCCGGGTGTATTCCTGTGTATTCCTTGTGCAGTGTTCCGAGGCTGGGATAAGTTTCTCCGAAACGAACTGAAGCAAGAAACTGATTCTACTGTTTCCCTTAAATTTGATAAGAGGCTTATGAACACCAGATGTCGCTACTACACAATTTTCTTCTTGAGAAACATGAAATGCCCAGCAAATGTGTAGGCATTATATAGAGGATGATCATTATAGAAATGTGGTTAGATTGTTAAATTGGATTGCATTAATGCCTTTTGTAATGACTTGCATAGCCACTATGTAGCCCATGCACACTAACCTTAATGCGCATGACGTCATGCACTATGTTGAAATAACAACAACAACAACAACAATAATAATAATAATAATAATAATAATAATAATAATAATAATAATAATAGTCAAATAATCGTTATCATTTGTCGGTCACTTCACTGGACAGGAATGTGATGTAAAAACAGACTTAAAAGTAATTGAGTCTCATTTAATACAGGTCTACTATAGTCTGTGATACAAATATCGTGCACATGCGTGTTCTATTTCACTTTTTTTCAGGGATAAACATATTGGAGGATATTTTGTAGATTTAGCACAATATAAACTACATAAAAAAGGAACCTTTGGATACCAAGGTTATAAGCACAGAGGGAACGTTTAGGGTTTGGCATCTACCTTGAGAGATCAATTTATAGATATAAAGAAAACGTTTAACAGTGTGTCATTGTTTATACACTAGAGGGGAAACGTTGAACAGTTGGAGTGATCCGCATCGGAGTTCACTAAATTCCAGGGGTTTCAATACCGCGACGTAAAATGGGCGTTTCTGGAGGTGTGGCGAAGACGCCCCCTTACAAAAAAAATTACAGGTCACCGACATGCGCAGAATACTGTTTTTGCGCGGGTATTCCCAGGATATAAGATGAAGGACAAAACACTAATATCGGTAACTATTTTTTCAATGTTTAAAAAAATAATAATAAATCTGTAAATGCTAAATTAACTGGTTCTTCAAACTGTCAACTTTGCTCTTTCTGTGTAAATAAAGTTGAGTATGAAACGTGGATAATTATGAGTTTGTTTTTTTATAATGGGGCAACAGCAGTGTAAACAATACTTAGGTTAAAAAGAACTAAAGGTTTCACTGTAGATTTTTAGTCTTGCGTGTTAGGACACATGACTGGATTGATGTAAAGTCAGTAAGATTTTCACAACAATAGTATTTTTCAAACATGAAACCCCTGTGATCACACACAGGTATCTGAAGATGTAGCAGAATTGATGTAAAACTCCTGTGATCATGGACAGACAACTATCTGCTGTGAATGGCTTTTCTTCCCAAACTGCGCATGGTCATTGACCGATGCAGATTCTCAAAATAGGCCTACTTGATGACGCAGTATCTGTTACGCTGTCCTGAAACCCCTGGGGAAAAAAGTCTAGTTAGTATTCTCTGGAGAGAAGTGGCTTCTTTGCTGCCCTTCTTGACACCAGGCCATCCTCCAAAAGTCTTCGCCTTACTGTACGTGCAGACACACTCACACCTGCCTGCTGCTATTCCTGAGCAAGCTCTGCACTGGTGGTGCCCTGATCCCGCAGCTGAATCAACTTTAGGAGACGGTCCTGGCGCTTGCTGGACTTTCTTGGGTGCCTTGAAGCCTTCTTCACAACAGTTGAACCTCTCTCCTTGAAGGTCTTGATGATCCGATAAATGGTTGATTTAGGTGCAATCTTACTAGCAGCAATATCCTTGCCTGTGAATCCCTTTTTGTGCAAAGCAATGATGGCTGCACGTGTTTCCTTGCAGGTAACCATAGTTAACAGAGGAAGAACAATAATTTCAAGCACCACCCTCCTTTTAAAGCTTCCAGTCTGTTATTCTAACTCAATCAGCATGACAGAGTGATCTCCAGCCTTGTCCTTGTTAACACTCTCACCTGTGTTAATGAGAGAATCACTGACATGATGTCAGCTGGTCCTTTTGTGGAAGGGCTGAAATTCAGTGGACATGTTTTTTTGGGATTAAGTTCATTTTCATGGCAAAGAGGGACTTTGGAATTAATTGCAATTCATCTGATCACTCTTCATAACATTCTGGAGTATATGCAAATTGCCATCATAAAAACTGAGGCAGCAGACTTTGTAAAAATTAATATTTGTGTCATTCTCAAAACTTTTGGCCACGGCTGTACTTAAGGAAAATATTGTTTAAAGGCAAACCACAATAAACTGCTGTTAACCCTTCACACAAAATCCCTGTGCAGTTTAATTATCACAAAAGCTAAGAAAGAGAAATTGAGCTGAAAATGGAGAGGGACAAGGTAGCACGCCATTTGAGTCAATGCAAACAAAATAAGCTCTATAATGGTGAAACCAGCATTTGGTGTGAGGGACTGGGTGGAGTAGTTTGACAAAGAGAGGGACAGAGAAAGGGAGGGAGAGTGAGAGGCCCACTTTATTTTGGGAGATGTAAAGAGCCATGGTGATAGTAGGGGTGGAAATTCAGAATGAGAGAAGGGAATATAGAAAAATGACAAGAGACAGAACAAGAGGTAAAGAAAGAGATTTAGAGAGAGAGAGATTTTTTGTTGGAAGAGGTGTGAGATGCACACAGACAAATTACATGTATGCTGATTGGAGCTTGAATATGGAATGTAGCACAGAATCATCAAGCTGAACTGTAGCAAAACAACTTGTTTGCATTAGCATATTTCAGATACAACCGAGAACATTCTAAAGTTAAAACTCATGTTTACAAAAACTCAGGTTGGTGTAACAGACTGAAAAGCACAACTGCTGATCCTTCAGTTTTCCCACACCTTTTCTCTATTCCTGTTCTCTTTCTCTTGGATCTGCATTTCATCATACTGCCCCTGGCTATTTTCCTTTCCTTTTCTTCCACTGCTGGCTCTGACTCTCCCTCACTCTCTCTGTACTGTGTCTGTTTGGAGGAGGTCTCCAGACTTTCAAGCTAGAGAGAATGAGAGGAACTTGAGAGGAAGCAGAAACCCCCTTTGCAGATACAGTATATACCCTACTGGACAGAGTGCTAGGTCACACACATACTGACTGCCCTGTATATGATATTTCCTTGCTAGCAATGCAATCAGATACAGTGGGGGAAAAAAGTTTTTGATCCCCTGCTGATTTTGTACGTTTGCCCACTGCCAAAGAAATTATCAGTCTATGATTTTAATGGTAGGTGTATTTTAATAGTGAGAGACAGAATAACAACAATTCTTGTAGTTGGCCACCAGGTTTGCACACATCTCAGGAGGGATTTTGTCCCACTCTTCTTTGCAGATCCTCTCCAAGTCATTAAGGTCATTTTCAATGCCCTTGCTGAGGGAAGGAGGTTCTCACCCAAGATTTGACGGTACATGGCCCCGTCCATCGTCCCTTTGATGCAGTGCAGTTGTCCTGTCCCCTTAGCAGAAAAACACCCCCAAAGCATAATGTTCCCACCTCCATGTTTGACGGTGGGGATGGTGTTATGACTTGGGGTCATAGGCAGCATTCCTCCTCCTCCAAACACGGCGAGTTGACTTGATGCCAAAGAGATCGGACCACACCTGACCACAACACTTTCACCCAGTTCTCCTCTGAATCATTCAGGCAAACTTCAGATGGTCTTGTACATGTGCTTTCTTGAGCAGGGGGACCTTGTGGGCGCTGCAGGATTTCAGTCCTTCACGGCGTAGTGTGTTACCAATTGTTTTTTGGTGACTATGGTCCCAGCTGCCTTGAGATCAATAACAAGATCCTCTCGTGTAGTTCTGGGCTGATTCCTCACCGTTCTCATGATCATTGAAACTCCACGAGGAGAGATCTTGCATGGAGCCCCAGACTGAGGGAGACTGACAGTTTCTTCCACTTGCAAATAA
This sequence comes from Cranoglanis bouderius, assembly GCA_023630585.1. NCBI lineage: Eukaryota > Metazoa > Chordata > Actinopteri > Siluriformes > Cranoglanididae > Cranoglanis > Cranoglanis bouderius. Next base: position 29,299,940 of record CM042535.1, on the reverse strand, counting down.
TTGCACCAACTGTTGTCACCTTCTCACCAAGCTGCTTGGCGATAGTCTTGTAGCCCATTCCAGCCTTGTGTAGGTCTACAATCTTGTCCCTGACATCCTTGGACAGCTCTTTGGTCTTGGCCATGTTGGAGAGTTTGGAATCTGATTGATTGATTGCTTCTGTGGACAGGTGTCTTTTTACAGGTAACAAGCTGAGATTAAGAGCACTCCCTTTAAGAGAGTGCTCCTAATCTCAGCTCGTTACCTGTGTAAAAGACACTTGGGAGCCAGAAATCTTGCTGATTGATAGGGGATCAAATACTTATTTCCCTCATTAAAATGCAAATCAATTTATAACTTTTTTGAAATGCGTTTTTCTGGATTTTTTTTGTTGTTATTCTGTCTCTCACTGTTAAAATACACCTGCCATTAAAATCACTGATAATTTCTTTGTCAATTGGCAAACATACAAAATCAGCAGGGGATCAAATACTTTTTTCCCCCACTGTATGAGCACCATGCACAGCTCAATTTGATGAAACTATCTGTACACAAATATCAAACAAATGACAGAAACACTTAAAAATCTCTTAGGATGTCTTTGATTGATCTATAAAATCCATCCATATTTGGGATATTGGTATTTACTCACCCAGTTTGGCAGATACAGTCATGTGCATCCTCCTTCAATACTATGCTTTTATTTATCATGACCTAAATAACAATTGTGTGGTCCTTACCGATTTCTATAAACAAACAAATAACCTCAGGTGACAACAACAACAACAACAACAACAAAAAAAAAACATAACAGATTTCAGTATATAGTCTTTTTTTTCTCCCCAAAAAGTAAACCAGCATTCAGAAACTGGACAGGTGAAGACTGGAAAAAGACCAGGTGATTTTCCCCCTAATCTTCAATTGTCCATTTTTGGTGAGCCTGTGCCTCAGATTCCTTGGCTAACAGGAGTGGAACATGATGTGTTCTTCTGCTGTTGTAGCCCATCCACTTCAAGGTCAATGTTTTGTGCATGCTTAGATGCTTTTCAGCTCACCATGGTTGTAAAGAGTGATTGTACAAGTTATTATATCATTTCTGGCAGCTTGAACCAATCTGGCCATTTTCCTCTGACCTCTCTTATCATCAAGGCATTTCCATCCACAGAACTGTCGTTCACCCAATTTGTTTTGTTTTTCACACCATTCTATGTAAACTCTACAGACTGTTGTGTGTGAAAATCCCAGGAGATCAGCAGTTTCTGAAATACTCAAACCAACTCATCTGGCACCAACAATCATGCCATCGTTGCCTCTGGCTTGCTCATTAGGGATAAATTCATACATTTCAAATCTATATCCTTAATTTATACAGTACTGTGCAAAAGTTTTAGGCACCCTATTTTTTTTTAAGTACAAACTTTGTACTTTTACTTTTATCGATTTTTTATTTTATGACTTCTATCAAGTCAGTACAAAAAACGTTTTTGATTCCCAAACATTAGTTTTCTAGCACAAAATTAAATGTTACAGAAAAATGTTTGTATGTCATTAAAGAAAGCAGCATATTACATAAGAGACACTTTTCAGACAAAAAAACACAATGAAGGCTGCTGGGTTTTGCTGCAAAAATAAGAAGGCATCTTTCCTCTACAGCATTTCTTTCTCATGTGCCTAAAACTTTTGCACAGTACTGTGTAAGAACTCACCTCATAAAGGCACCGGTTACAAATATGATCCGGCTCTAACAGCGTATAAATGAAAAAAAAAAAAAAAAAAAAAAAAGCACACCAAAGACCTCTAATAACTTTTAACAAGTTGTTGTGTATTATACAAAAAAACACCATTCAGCAAATATATATAAATAACCCACACCCCTAGTCTCTCTTGCAAGGAAAAAGAAATATATACAATGGACTAAAGCCTTTTCGGATTGTTCTCACCCGTTTCACAGTGCAGCATTATTATTATTATTATTATTATTATTATTATTATTATTATTATTATTATTATTTCATAAGTTTTTTTCTTCTATTTTTAATCAGGTAACACTTTATGATTGCATGATGCAATTATCTGGTATCCCTGGTGATAGTGGGTACGCTGTTAGGAAAAGAATTAGAGATGTACAGGGGGCGAGTGTCCATGCTTGACTGGTCTTCTGTCTTTCATCATGAAAAGGTCAATCAGGGGCTCAGTATCGCAAAAAGAAAAAAAGAGGATGAGAAAAAGAAAGATAAATATAAAGGTATGCAACAAGTAGTCTATGGACGGTAAAGACCTGTTTTGTAACCTATTAGCGCCTATTAGTGCTCCATCATGACGAGCACAACACGTTCACAAATGACACGCTGTCCTAGCAAGAATCCCCTGTGTTAAAACACATTTAAGCAGCTGAATATTAGCATAATAAAGATGGATCTTTAAAAAATGCTATTAGAAAGACTGTGATCAGAAATGAATGTTTAGTGTATATTGAAGATAGTGTTGTTACTATGACAACCAGTGTAGACCTGCCAAACAACTGCAGTCTGAACAGAAGAAAAGTATAAAAGTTATTGTATGTTATGTTATGTACATGAATAATTTCAATAATCTTCTTGCTGTAAATGTATAACTAATTGCAGTTACAGACAGACATGCTTTGTGATATTGTGTGTCCTGCGGATGAGAATCTGTTCATTTATGCTGTATGCTAGAAGTTTTATATTTATGATCCAAACAAATAATGTTATTTCTAAAATTAAAAAAGTGTATCTCCACATTTTATGGTGTTGGAAGGTGCGAATGAATGGATTTGGTGATGGGTGTACCACTCGGAATCTCGCCTAGGGCGCCAAAATAGCCATAAACGGCCCTGCACGGCAATGTCCTTTAAGGAACGAGACAATAATCCACAGCACGTGTTCCCTCAGTTGAGCACGCCCTTTTTGTGGTCTTTCTCCTGGTTTATGTTCGCTTCCATAAACAACTTTAATTGTTTAATTGTGCAGTAGGTACAATTATAACAACTTTTGAGTGGTCATTAATTATTATTTCATGTTTTATTAAAAAAAAAAAAAAAAAAAAAACATTATCATGTTAAGCAGAGATAACTTACTATGTTACATTTCTGTAAGGGAGGGGAGGGGCCCATTCGAACAGGTCTGAGCACTGTGAATGCTGAGTCCTGTGTGAAGAGTCTGCTCATCCTGGCTGCTGCACGCTAAAGCTGTGGGTTTTTTTAAATTAACGTTACACCAATTCGGATGGTGAGTGTGTAAAGGAACTATCTGTAGATATCTTTCTGGGACCTACCTAAAAGCCAGGGCCGGTGACAAGAAGTTAGCTAAACGCTAGCTTAGTGTTAATGTCCTGACAGTTTTTTTCTGTCAGTTCACAGTTTAGCTATAACATTAGCATGTTTGTGTGTGCATGTCTGTGTGGCTAACACTAGCTTATGTCTCTTCGATATGGTAATGTACCGATTCAAAATGGTGTTTGTTAAAGTTGTGCATGAGTGATTTGTTGTATTTATAGTAGTAACCTAACGAACTTTTCAAAGGACGAGGTCATTAGTCATTAGCAGAGGTTGGTTAACGTTTTCAAGTGGAGTTAATGTAACTGCAACCGAGTTGTTGAGCTAAAAGCTTTCTTATGTTCTGTTTTTACAGTTTCTTGTGAAGATGCAGTGAAAGTAAAGTATTATGAGTTCATATGTGACAAAAGGGATTACCAATTAAAACATTACAGGTTAAAACATGGGAGCTACACTAGAACTGTACATTTTCCTTGCTTACACCAAGAATGTTTGTGCACATTTAACTACATTAATGCCCTTGAGATCCACTTATCAAAGATTCACCAGAAAGCCCAAGATGCACAAGTAACCTTTCACTGTCAGTTATGTGATTTTTCTGCATCCTGCAAAGAAGCAGTTTTTTTCACTCACCTGCGCAGTACACATTTAAAAGTTAATCACAGTCCGGTGTCCATATAAAGGTTGTAACTTTCACACTAATGTGTACTCCACATTTAATGCACATAGAAGTAAAGAACACAGAACAGACAATTGGAGGATGTTCAAGCCAGAAATTGTCTCTGGTAGTGTAACTAACGAAATGGCCCAAGAAGAACATATGCCTCCAAATGACACCCCTGATTTAGAGGACAGTGAGGTTTCCAGCAATGAAGAGCTTCATGATTTAGGGAACACAACCTAGCAGCTCTTTTTTAAAGATGCAAACCATCCTTCATATTTCAGAAAGTTCTGTACAAGAAGTCATACAGCAGCTTTTAGAGATATGTGAACTGTCCCAGCCACTGCTGCATAATTCAGTCAAGGACATTCTGAATAACACACAGATGTAGATGATTCAACTGTGAGACAGTTAGTCAGGGCTGCCTCAGAGATCAATGTCATAATGAGATTTTGTGGCAAGGATGGCTCCTTATCAACCACTAAAATGAGAACAGCATATGTGAGCAAAAACTTTACAGTGGTTATGCCAGTGGATTATATTATTGATAGAAAAAAATATCTAGTGCTGTATATGTTCCTCTAAATGCAATGCTACAGAAAATGTTGAACAGGGCAGACATTTTAGACAAAGCTCTTACAGTACAAAAACATGTGCCACATGAGTACAGTACATACAGAGATGGATACTGTAAAGAAAATGACCTCCTTAAAGGGGGGAGTTCAAAATCGCTGTTGGACTTTACACAGAACAATTTGAAGTATCCAATCCCTTAGGAACATCTAAAAAGAAACACAAAATGAGTGCAGTGTATTGGGTGATAGCTAATGTGCCATCAAATATATATAAGCAACTGATGTAAAAGAATATGGCTATGCTAAATTTCTCCATCCTCTCATCCAAGATATGGCTTATTTGGAGCAACACGGTCTATATGTTGAGAATTTGGGAGCATGTATCAAAGGCACAGTGTTATATGTGGCTTCTGATAACTTGGCTGCTCATTCATTGACAGGATTCTTTGAGAGCTTTGCAGTGGACAGGTTCTGCATGGCGATGAGGAGCGAGATCCAAGACAAGGAGGTAGGTTCAGGCACCTTTGAACCCCGAACTAAAGACACTCACAATTGGCAGGTGCATCAGGATCTCACTGTGGCTAAACAGTATGGTGTGAAAAAGGATGTGTATTGACTGACAGTCTGGAACACTTTCATGTTGTTTATGGTTACCCCCCTGACATCCTGCATGACCTTTTGGAAGGCAATGTTCCTGTTGAGTTATCGCTCTGCATTTCAGACCTTTTAAAGAAATATTTCATTTTAGAAACACTGAACCATGCTATAAAAATATTTGCATATGCCTTTAATGACAATACTGACCAGCACCAGCCTATAACCAATGGCTTCTCTACCAAAGGGACCATAGGTGGAAATGGCCATGAGAACTGGGCTCTAATCAGACTGCTCCCACTTCTCATTGCCCATAAAGTACCTGAAGGAGACAATGCATGGAACATTCTGATGCTCCTCAAAGACATTGTTGAGTTGGCTGTAGCAACAAGTCACACTTAAGAGTCAGTACATTTCCTTGATTGCAGGTTATCAGAACACAGAGAACTGTTGCAAACTACATTCCCCGATTTCAGATTACATCCAAAACACCACTTCATTGAGCATTATCCTGAGATGATTAAGGCATTTGGTCCACTTTCAGATGTCTGGACAATGTGCTTCGAGGGAAAGCACAAATTTTTCAAACAGGTCATTCATAATGCTCACAACTTCAGAAATGTAGCTCTTACACTGGCTGTAAAGCATCAGAAAATGATGGCTTACTGTTTAGACACAAGTTCATTTTTCAAGCTCTCAGTTGAAATGGACAAGGTTACTACAGCATCGATTGCATCTTACCCTGAGAATGTCCAACAAATTTTCTGCCAGAGAGATCCTCAGCTTCCAACAATTCTTGTTGCATTATCAGTCTTTATGGATGGAATTAGATATTGTGCTGATATGATACTCTCTGTTGGTTCATGCTCAGGCCTCCCTAAATTTAGGCAGATCAAACAGGTTGTGGCAATTAACACGGAGATCCTGTTTGTCTGCAAAGCCATGACTGCATGGTACCATGAGCATTTCAGATCTTTTGAACTCTGTGACAACACTAACCCCTCTCTGTGTGGTGCAACTAAAAGAGCTTAACGAAGCATACAGATTTGGAGATATTTTAATAGTGACACTCGGGCGTTATATTCTGTGTTAAAAAGCCACGAGTGTGATTGATGCAATCAATCCAAGAAACATGTCTCCTGAGAGAGTCTAAATGTAGGCCTAAATGGTCACAATTTGCAGCTTTTTTCATAGATGTATTAAACTGTTTCTTGATTATGCACTGCACCTGCCACATAAACATTTATGAATTGGAACTTTCCTGTCATACTTCATTTTGCTGATAATACTTACAATGGCTCAACAACCAACTGTTCTTGAGGACATGCATATTTCTCATGAGCCAATGTTTATTTTTATTCCCAAGATGGTGGCACGCCAGAAGATGACCTTGAGGGTCATTCTCACAGAGGCAGATATAAGAAAGGTCACCCTCAATACGAGGCCTGCTACAGTGGAGGAATTGATAAGCCAGCTTAAATAGTCACTGGGATTTCATTACAACTTCAGTCTCCAGTACAAAGATCCTGAATTCAATTACGAACTATGTAATCTGACAGATATTGCAGATCTTCCAGAAAAACCAACAGTCAAAGTCATCCCTGTATTTGAGCTGGTAACTGTCTCAACATCTGATGAAATCTTAGGTGACACACACAGTACAGCAGATACAGAGATCCTCTCACACTCATCTCAGGGGTGACAGACACAGTGGCCAGAACTATTTGATATCTCAACTTTTTCTGTTGATGTACAGTATAGACTTAGGCAAGCAGATCTGCTGTATCTTAGGGATGGAACACACCTAAAAGTATCAAAAGATCTAAAACACGAGATCCTTGAAAGACTGGCAGAGAGCATGTGACACAGCATACCCAAATAATGCTCAGTTTGAAAGTGTTGCAGCAGCACTGATAAGCAAGCACCCATGTCTACATGGAACGAGGCTTAACCAGTCACTCTAGTGGTCGGAAAAATAGTCTAAAATATAAAATGGCTAATTACAGAACAAATCATAGAAGATCAGGATGCCTGATGTTGTGGTAAATGCAGGTAAACGTGGAGGGCATTCAGCAGAAGGAGAACCAGCTAACAAGAATATCAAGAAGACAAAGAAAGGTGAACTCAACTACTTACCCAACTTTCCGGATGGATTTGATCAGGCAGGCTTCAAGGGTGTGTTTGTTCCATTACCATTATTGCTCCACTGAGTTGACAATGTCCCTGCAAGTCCTTGGTTCGATTCACAGCTGGCTGGACCATTTGCTGCATTTCATGGCCAAAAAAAACCTTCCCTGTCACCCCAATACAATAAGGCTGGATAGGTATCCTTTTGTGGAGCTCAAACCATTAAAAATTTATATGAGGAAACTTAATAGCAACAGGTCTTTCCAAACTCTTTGGGTGATCTGTTTGTTTAATCTACTCCAGCAGTCATAACCAATTCACACCTTCCCTTGTGTGTCTTACTCTCCCATGACTAGACTATATTGCTTAACATTACTGATGTTTATTTAATGAGAAATGTCACGATGGTGCTCTTATGTTTTTAGGACTCTGACAACAATGACTCATTCTGCCACCTTGACATTGGGATCCTCTTTGTTGAGCATGAAGGAGCTGTGCTCTCATCTTCCCTCCATCTCAGTATCAGTCCAGCCTCATTGAAGATCATCACTGAGGGAGAAGTTGTCATGGACAACATTCAAGACTTTCCAAAAGCTATGTGCACTCTGTTTGGACTTGCATATGCGCTGCATCTCAACTACCCCAAGTCTATGAAAAACACATTCCAGTTCATCCAACAGGTACTTCTCACGTTGGACCACAGTGAACTAAAACCCAGGTTACAAACATTGAAAAACCAGCTTGCAATTTAAAGAAATGCCATGTCAATTCTACTCTGAGAAGCATTTACAGCATTTTGCAGACACCCTTATCCAGAGCAACTTACATTTATACATCTGAGCAGTTGAGGGTTAAGGGCCAAACAGTGGCAGCTTGGCAGTGCTGGGATTTGAACTCACTACCTTCCGATCAGTAGCCCAACATTTTAATCCCTGAGCAGCCATGGCTGCTTTTGTTTTTTCCACAGCGTGCCATGCAGCCACAGTCATGGGGAGAATATAGGTCTGACCAAACCTTTGCAAGTTTGATAAAATGCAACACAAAAGCCTCACATGGTTTCATTCTCCTTTGGCACCAGTGATAGAAAGGAAACACTGAACAACTGCTTGTTATTTTTTTTATGTAAGAACTGATTCAAGTTTAATGAGGGACAGGAATGTCCAGCCACTTGTGTTCTACAGTACAAGATATAGAGGTGTATGCTCATAATCAACTGAGCACTAATATGCAGTCCTGAGCATACACTTCTACATCTTGTACTGTAGAACACAAGTGGCTGGACATTCCAGTTAATCTGTTCTTCTCCAGTCAAGCTGAAATTTTAGAGGCTTGTATCCAGTTTTTACTGCATGTCTTTGTGTCCAGTCGTTCACATCGATAAACATATTGTTGAGATGTTGTTGTATGCTGTGAATATTCCTTCTCCAAACAAGTTGGAATTGTTACCAATCAGTTTTACTTGTTTTTACTTGTGTTTTGGTTGACAAGTTTGTTATTGATGCAATAACACATTTGAAGTGTTAGCTTGCAATGTTTTGTCAACAATAAAATACCCTGGAACACTGAAATGTATTGTTTAATTTCTTCCCTTCCAATTTTGTTGAAACAGAATGTATTTAATACAGTAATCTCAAAATCAATGTAGTATAATTTGTTAAGTTACAAGAAGACATTACTTATATTAACAAATGATTTTAAGTAGCGATAAATAATTTTATATTTGACATTTGTTATATATTTTTGAATGTTTAACTTAAAATAGTTATTTTATACAACTTCAGTCTCCAGAAAAGGAATAAATTATGTGAACTAATGATTTTGAGTAAAGACTACTAATGTAAACTTGATTTGTCTACTGCATCCAATTAAGGTTCTATGTTAATACAACTTGACCTGTTTAGTTTTACCTTGTGTAAAAACTTAAATGATCTAAGGCAACGGGTTTTCATGCAATTTTCTAGTAAAGTCAATTAATTCGGGTTAAGAGTGCAGGAGGATTCAACACAGTTGAATTCACCAGAGTCAGTGGTGGAAAAAATAACTTGTGGTTTATGACAGTTTTTGGTAATCATATCAGAGAGGTATTGACACTTCGCAGCCTTAGCTGCCCTCTGGATAGCAGGGAGTAAGAGAATTTCTAATGATTTCATAGGAAACCTGAAGTTTATCCTTCTTCCATTTGCACTCAGCCTGTCTGAGAGAGCGTGTAGTTTCAAAGCACTTGCCTGCCATTGGGAGCAACTTGGGGTTTAATGTCTTACCCAGCACATGGAGTCATGTGGGCTGGGAATTGAACCCCTAACCCTACTATTAGTGGACAACCCTAATACCACCTGAGCCCCAGCCACCTACTGTGAGCCAGTGGGAAGAGATTGACAATGAAAGGTGTTTTTAAAAACCGTCACTAGGCCCCCACCGTGACCAGACAAACGCAGGGAGTTAAAAAATTGACAGCCCTATAGCACCATTTCAGACAGTGAGCATAACTCGCCAGACTTCATCCAAGTTTCTGTAATACATAGAAAATCCAGTGCTTATGAAGTAAAGAAGTCATTTAAAATGAAGGTTTTATTTACCAGGGATCGTGTGTTAATGAGAGCCATCTTCAGCAGTGATGAAACACTGTCTGGCTGCGTTGCTTGACACAGCGGTCGGAGATTATTGAGATTTGCTCCGCCACGGCAAATACTAGGAGTAATCGAATGACGATGCATGGAGAGGGGAATGGGGGTAAATGCATGTAGCCGCTGGAGTCGAAACTCAGGAAGGGGCCAACCTGCACGAGCCGAGTCATATCCCCACAATAGTGAAGAGAATTGGGCGACGTTCTTCCAATCCGGTCCAGATTTCAGTTGCACAGCAATGCCTAACCACTTACCACGCTTCCTCCATCACTTCCTCCATCGCTTCCTTCTAGGCAGATCCACAGGACGCCGACGCAGGTATGCCGGGAGGTGAATTGAAAATGGTGGGGGGGGGGGGACGAGGTCCACTAACATCACCCATAGTAAAATCCACAACCACACTGCGGCTGTTAAGCAGTGTTAGGCAATCATAAACAAAGTAGAGTTACAGTTTGTGATTAAAAAATAAATAAACAAAAAGATTGTAAATGACAGAGGCAGAGACAGAGAGGACAGCAGACGGCAAGCCACAAACACAGGCACCATCTTTTGCATTCAGCCAAGGGCTAAAGAGTGTCTGTACTAATACAATATCATGTCAACATGGAAGAAGGTACATAGAGAAGATTTATAGTTACATTCTGATGGTGTCTCCTTGGTTGGTCCTGATCTGTGAAGTCAGCCATTGCATCAGTGGAGAATCGCAGTTAAAGTGCCCTATGAATCATGATGTAGAGTCGGTTTGTACAGAGATTGCAGAGTACGTGTGGATATTATGTGTTATATACAAATATAGTCATATCACTTGCTCACCATCTTCCTGTGTTGTTCTTTCCAGCTGTTTTATGAAAAAAAAAATGGTTGCAGCATTAAAATTTTACTTTTGAATTCTATTATGGTGTAAAGTATAATGAAGGGATTTGGTTATCCAGTGTGGCTTGGAGATATTGACACTTGTATAAAATTGGTTTAGAATCTGTCTCAGTCTGGCTCACAAAAGAAATATACTAAAATATTCAGCAGTGAAATACAAGCAGACATTTGTCTACTACATGAAACTCACTTTTCAAAAGAAATGTTTGGTCATAGATATTTATCTTTTGAGTAAATGTGATGATAATTGTGTTTATTTTTGTGGTGATATGCTTTGTAACTGGATTATTTCTTATGGACTGGTAACATGCAATTCCCTCAGTGGACAGTAGAGGGGGTGGTGTGCTGTTAAGTGACTTTGGAGTTCCCTCTCTAAGGAAACTCAATGTTGCATCACGCTTGACGCTTTGGGAACGCCCCTTGGCGGAAACGGTGTCTGAATATGTGTGAAATCACACCAATCAGATTGGCCTCCCTCAGTCAGGTGATGAAATAGAAACGCATCACGAAGATTATATAAGGCACCCACAAACTATGTCATTCAGCTTCTTTGTTTTCAGGAAGCGCATGTCTGTGTACTATATGTGATTGTTTGTGCCTCGTGATTTGGGACCGGCTGCTGTCAAGGCAGCCTGCTGGCTCAAATCATGGGGATCTCGGATGGATCTGGAGGAAGAGCAAGAGACAGATGAGTCAGTTTTTCTTCCTCTTTCTTCCGGTTCTGGGTCACCAGTCCCGGCGGGAGCTCACAGCGCGATTTCTCCCCTGGGACTGCTAAATCCGCCTGCTGCATACACTTCTGAGGAGATGGAGGAGGAAGCACAACCCGTGTGGCTCTCTGAATCCTACAGAGAGCTGCTAGAGGTTGTGACCAGGGCTGTGGCAAAGTTAAAAATTGAATCGCCAGCTGAGGAGGAGTTGCCTTGTGGTAAACTGGACGAGCGTTTCCTCACCAGTGGTTTAAAAAAAAAATCCTCCCCCCCCCCCGCAAGAAGCTCCCCTTGATGAGATCATGAGAAAAGCCATATTCCAGTCGAGTTTTTAACCCCGCAATGGCAAATTATGCTGCCGTCGTGGGGGGGGAAATGAAACCTATCTCTCTCCTGGGGCAGTAGCACACTTAGAGGGACCAGCCTTGCCCACGAAGCCATGCAGATGCAGCAGCAGGTCAGCCTTGTGGGGCATACTATGGCTGTGCTTCAAGCTTATCAAGCTGACCCGCTAAAAGAGCTCGATAGCGGCAAGGGTATTGGTCCCGAGGTGGTGGCGGAGCTCCAGCGAACCACATATTTGTCTCTCTGTGCCATGAAGCAGACAGCCAGTGCCATCGGCTGGTCTATGGCTGCTCTGGTGGTCATGGAGAGGCATCTGTGGCTTAATTTGTTGGGAATAAAGAGAGAGACAAAGTGTTTTTATTGAATGCCCGTTTCTCCTGCTGGCTTGTTCGGTGATGCAGTAAATAATGTTGTGGACAGGTTTCAGGAAGTGAGGAAACAGTCAGAGGCATTCAATGAATTCCTCCCTCGCTGCTTCGAGCTGCTGAGGGCTTCGAGTAGTCCTCGGCCTGGGACTAGCACTGATAGGAGGAACAGAACGCTAGTGTGGCTGCGCCCCTCTGCAGAGGCAGGGGGTCCGGGCAGCCACGATCCCAGTTCTCCGGAAGTGCGAGAATGGATCTGAGGACTGTTCTAAGTGCTAGAAGGAGGAAGTAGTCTCGGGGGGCTGATAAAGTGGGGTATCGGTGACTTTGAGTTTGTGCTTGCCCCCAGTATTTCTGTAGGGGCACCATCTATTCAATGGTCTCCTATGTTCTTATGCCCCTGTTCAGTGAGTTGCATTACCTGAAACCGGGCTCATCATACATGTGGTTTCAGTACGTTACGCACATTCTATTGTATTGTACATTCAGTTCGAGTACTGATTTGTCACAATAAGATCTTAATGTCGCACACTCCCATATACACCCCCCCCCCCCCCCCCCCTTCAGTCGAGTCTGTTAGGGCTGGTATGAACACAAAGTATTTCTGAGGAAATATCTCTTCTCATATCAAAAAGGGGAATATTGTTGAAGACAGACATCCTACTGAGGTAGGGGCTGAGGCTCAGGGAAGGGAGTGGTTGAGGGCACGCCTGTTTCCCGATAGCTCTGCTTTCAGAACAGGGGGTTCGTCAAAACCAGTAAGTCTGCTGCTGGTAGCTCCGCTTTGACTAAATCCGAGTATGGTTTTCAGACCTTATAGCCCTGTCGAGGCAGTGTAGGCTATAAGTCTGGCCCCTGAGGGGGTACCAACTCCTGGGCATCTCTCAATCGAGGTTGGGAGAACATTTTCCATGCTAGAGTTTTATCCACAGGGAAGTGTACACCCTAATACATGCCCATTCTTTTGTGGTATAAAGATTGCCAGTAGAACCAGTACTGAAGTGCTAGGGTTCTACAGGGGCACATTCAAGCAGACTTAGGTGGTTACACTCGAGGGTGTGGATTCCTCTAAGGCATTACCTGAGGGTATGTTGTAAAACGAGACACTCTATGTTTGTTCAAGAAGTGTTTTTGTGCATATATACTTCACAGACATGGTTCAGTATGGCATAGTGGGTATTCTCGTTCCCAAAGTGTCAAGCACAATTCTTTTCCACCAGAATAATGTAATGGATGAACTTTAAACATGAAATGAAACAGAAGCACACGCTTAGATTCGAAGCACCTTTTTAAAGGAGATGAGTTTTAAAGCGTGCCCACATTATCTACCAGAATGTGTAGTAAATCGGATGAATCTGCAACATTTAAAAAAATATTCTCCACCAGTTACAATTTATGTAACAAATTAAAAGATGTTTAACATGTTTAAATGTATTCTCCAATTTATATAAGGAATTAGCTCGAATGGCGTGAAATATATCTATATATCTAATCAACGCGTGTTGTGACCAGTTATAAATATACATCAGCCATGAAAGGGAATTCATGTATGTGCACATATACATATAGATAAATAACTACAACGGATTATAATTAATTATGACTATGTATGTGGCCTAGATCAGCTTTATGAACTCTAAAGAGTGAGTTTATCCTTCTGGCCAGGAAGAATTACCTCACGAAGTTTGTTATTAAAGATTAGAGCAGGTAACGAGATCGCAGCGTTTAAGGGACTCATCACGTGACAAAACAGAGAAAATCAAGCGTGGGATAATAGATTTTAATAGCTAGATCTAACTATGGATACACACGACTAACTCTAAGCAAGCATACATATGTACATCTATATACAATGAAAGAAAAGGTATAGAGAGAAAGTAATGAAGAAAAAGACAGAAACACAACTAATTAGCCTTTTTCAAAAACCAGCACAAACTTAATTCTCCTGTAAACAGGGGTCGAATCTTAAACGCAGATATAGGTTCATTAACTATACTTTATAGCCTCAGGTTTGAAAGTTTGCGCGAGGTCGTGTAGAGTTCGCTGGTTCGTTGCGCCGTTTGAAAAGGCGTGAGCCATGAGGTAGTTGCATCCTTTGTCCGGGAGAGAGAGATCCTGGTTTCCTCTTCCCGGGGCACGTGGCCCCGGGGGAGAGAAACCGGAAGGAGTGTAGAAGTGCGATTGAAGAGTGACGAAGAGAAGACTAAGAGTCTGACTCAACGTGAAGAAGAGTGTGGTGTTGTTTTAAAGACAACACCAACACACATGCCTCTTTGGGCTATGGGCCAATCAGGAAGTTGGATTTGCATGTCCGGATGAACTCTCTTTGTCTGGTCTCAGGCCCTAATTTAAATGTCCAGGGAGGAGCTGGTTTATACCGTATTATATATGAAATTAAGAGAAAACATGAAATAATGTATCCCATTGCAATATGATATGCATAATCAATCAGGGTGTCTCGAGACGATTAACTACATACCAAATTCGATGGACTTGTAAAGAATATTACAAATAAAACCTGGTTACAGACATTTAAAATGATATCATAAATTAAAACTATCTAAAATCATTAAGGTTAGTTACTGTACATAAACACACAATATATGTAAACAAGATAACATCACACTATTTAGGCATCGAATAATTACATATAATTACACGTTACATTGAAAAGAGAGAGATTTCTCCATTGTGTGTGTGTGTGTGTGTGTGTGTGTGTGTGTGTGTGTGTGTGTGTGTGTGTGTGTGCACGTGTGTATGTCCAGAAGAGGGGGCTGGCGTTCTTCTAATGTCCCACCGGTCCTTGGTCACCTCAGGGTGACCTTAGGGAGGACATTTTCTCCTCTGGCCTTTGCGACTTTGAGGCTAAATCATGTGGTCGTAAACAGAGATTAGACCTTGATTAATGGAAGTGGGTGCAGCGGCGCTTTTGGGGTGGCTGGCAGATTCATTAGCTGACAATCGTGACATGCTGCACACCACCTGTGAACATCACAGTGAATGCCCAGCCAATAGAAGCGGTGCCCCACCGTTGGATTATGGTGAGCCCCCTGGAATAACAATTCCCGACGTCTCTTTGAAACCAACAACTGGGTAATTTCTTACTGGGTTTGAGTGTCCTACCTCACTCGATATAATCTATCCTTAATAATCAAAAAATATGGTGGAAATGCGCAACATTAGGCTGAGTTTATTACTCTCACTTAGTCGAAGTTTCATCCATAAATATTTTTTTCGGTAATGCTTGAAAAACTGGCCAATTTGTCCCCAGGATTAGTGGATGGGTGAGGCGAGGACTAACTGCCACCTCTACCCCTCTGCCCCCGCTGCCCCTGCTCCAGATTCACCCACCTGGAGGAGAGAAAAAACAGACATGGGGGAGAGGGACCCACCCCACTGTCCCTTCCAGAAGAACTGCTCCAGCACCACAAGGTCGATAACTTTCTCAGCGCCGCACCCCATGACCTGCAACCACCTTCAGCAGGTGACCCGGAACTTCTGGGTGAACACAAATGGGCGTCCAAGCTAACAGAGGGTCAGTGAGTGGAAACATTGACAGTGTTGTTCAGGGATGCGGCCAACCCATTGCACAATTCACCCATTTCAGGTACTCCAAGTTTGGATACTCCAGTATGTTAGCAACAAACAGTTGCTGAGCTGCGAGCTGGGCTTCTTTAGTGGTGAGGACTCCATGTTGCTGGCTCTTCCTCAAGTCTCGGGTTTCAGCACCAGTGTGACATTCTCCCAAGTTTGGGCAGAAATGAGGGAGCTGGAGGCAGGCTTGGAACAATTCAAACAGATGCTCTGTTCTATGATCTTTACTTTTGCTTTTCAGCAGTTTTATTCTATCCATACACATGCACATGATGTTGAGTTTAGAAGGCAGAGTTCATATTTGGCATATAGTTAAGCAGTTGGATGTTAGGATTATGATGCAAATAAATAGTTATAGTATTATGACACAAATAAATACCAAGAGGCAAGTGTGGGGAAAATAAACATGTTTTATTCAAGAAAAAGGGCAGTACAGATTAGTCTGGAAAAAGGAGAGC
Source organism: Cranoglanis bouderius (assembly GCA_023630585.1). Lineage (NCBI taxonomy): Eukaryota > Metazoa > Chordata > Actinopteri > Siluriformes > Cranoglanididae > Cranoglanis > Cranoglanis bouderius. Next base: position 29,283,740 of record CM042535.1, on the reverse strand, counting down.
CTGTCTTGTGCTGGGAACAGCTGAAATAGAAGGAAGGAGACAGAGGAATAATGACAGAAGGGAAAACTGGACTCGTCGGTGAATAATCCGTGGGGGAGGCAGGATTAGACAGAGTTGACTCATCCATATTCTGAAAAACACTGGGAGACAGGGGAGCTCTAGAGTCCCATGGACAACTGTCCACATGAGGGCAACAGTCAGTCTGAGTAGACTGAGATGTGGTCATCACCAGAAACATCGGGGTTTGAGTAGAACGAGAATTGGTAAATGACACAGGTGTCTGTGTAGATACGGACTCCATTTTAACCCTTTGAGAAATTTGGACCGGAAACAAAGGATCATTAGGTATGGGTGTGCTGTAGAGCTGCTCCAGGTACTCAGAGACCCCGGTGGCCAAGTGAGTCAACTGATAGCGACGATAGCAAGTTCAGATGTCCCAGAGGAAGTTGGGAAAGAACCACGTGGGCGGGCTAGAAGAGAACACACAGAAGATGTGCATGAGTCAGGGGAGTTTTGGGAAAAGGAGCACCCGCACTTGCCAGAAAATAAACAAGCTAAGTAGTCGGACTATAACAGAGATGGTAACAGTCATGCTTAAGGAATGTATTGCATAAACAGCTTGCTAGAAATCTAGAGACACAGCTTACAGAATATGTCCAGGGCATTACTAAAGTCTCACAAAAATAGCATTAAATATAGTATAGGAGTAGAGAGCATGACAAAAGGAAGTGCTTAGAGTAAAAATAACAAAATAAGAAAAGTAAAACTAAACTTACACATTTTAGGCATCGTGAAAAGAGAATAACGGCGAGGCGTTTGGTAGCATGGTAATCCACTGCGGAGTGTGCCAAAAACTAGGAAGTTTAGATTAAATACAGACAGTTTTTTTAATAAATGATGCCAAAGGCCAAAAATAAGGGGAAATCCAGAGGACAGGAACACCCAAAAAAGGACATAAGGAAATTAGTAAAACCGGGAAATAAGGGGAAATTCAGAGAACAGGATATGAGTCAAAAATGACGCATAAAGAGGGGCTTCCCAGAAAAGCCGAAAATAAGGGGAATTCAGCAAAGGATGCAAATTAGAATAGGAGGGGCCAGAAAGGCTATAGTAAAAAATAAGGGGAATTCGCCAGGGCATATGCAAATTAAAGAAAGGAGGTGCTTCACAGCACCATAAGATAAAAAGAGGGGATTTTCTGGGGAGTTTTTGAGAACACAGAGGACATTGAGGATGCAGTGGATGCTGATGCACTTGCTTACAATAACATAGAAATGTGTTTTGTATTGTGAGTGTTGTTCTCCTTGAGCTCAATGGATTTTTATGTTTTTGGATTGCATTAAAACAACGTTTGCTCTTTCTCATCCAAGTCTAAAGAGTTTTGATTTATTGGTAGCAGTTTGAGTGAAACGAGAGTTGGAAAAGACAAAAACAGCTGAAAAAGGACCTCAACTTCACCCTGGATGTCGGAGCTCGGAGGGAGGCTCTGAGAACCCTTCTCTTTTTCTGACACACACACACATGGCTCTGTGATGGTTCTCTCTCACTCTCTGTCTCACTCTCTCTCTCTCAGCTCTCCTTTTTATCCTCGCCTCAGCTCACTGCAAGAGAACACATACTCATTAGTACAGTGTAAGACATTTCAGGTGGTTAAATTTAGAAATGAATGTTCACCTGCTGCATTAAAAACGTGATTAAACTCAACTTGAAAACTCAAAAAGTTACAGTTTTCAAGTTTTACAGGTCAAGACAATGGATTAATTAAGTTTAATTTTTGAAAACATATAAACTTGAGTTCAAAATCCAAAACTTGTCATGACAATTGGAGTTAAAGAGAAGAAATAAGTTCACATAATGGGGCTATCATGTTTTACATTGTAGAATTCCCCACAGGTGTGCATTCCTTACCACTCACCTTCTCCAGCTCCGCCCTCCATTCACAAATCGGCATTCGAGCATGCCCCCGCTTCTACAATTACCATACCCTACTATTGCTGGATATGTGAAATTATTATAAATAAATAAAAATAAAAAATAGAATGTGTCCTTCTAAAATAGTTTGAGAGATCATATTTTCAGGTATGCAGATTGTTTTAAATGTGCAAGAATATAAAGTGTATGATTTACACTGATAAATATTCTTTAAATTGTTAGAGCCTCACTGACTATTAGCCTCCTTACACAGTCAATGACCTTTGGTGGAAGGCCTGTTCTAGGTAGTGGTTGTGAAATTTCCATTCTATTTTTATTTATTTTTTTCTATTTTAATGGAATTAATTTTGAACACACTCAAAAAAAAGTTGGGACAGAGGCAAAATAACACTGAAAAGTTTATAGAATATTCAAGTAACAGCATTTTGGAGGATCAGGTTAATTGGTAACAGGGGAGGGTTTGGAGAGGTGATATCAGGATTGGGCATAAAAGGAGCATCCACCAAAAGCTCATTCTTTGCAAGCTTTGTGAGAGAATTGTCAGTCAGTTCAAAAAGAACATTGCTCAACGCAAGATTGAAAAGAATTTAGGTCTTTCACCATCTACAGTGCATAATATTGTGAAAACATTCAGGGAATCCGAAGAAATCTCATGGCGTAAAGGTCAAGGCCGGAAACCACTGTTGAATGTGCATGACCTTCGAGCCCTCAGGAGGCATTGCCTGAGAAATCGTCATGCTACTGTGATAAATATAACCACATGGGCTCGGGAGTACTTCAGAAAACCGTTGTCACTTAACACAGTCCGCTGCTGCATCCAGAAATGCAACCCAAAACTCTATTACACAAGGAGAAGGCCACACATCAACTCTTTGCAGAAACGCCGCCGAGTTCTCTGGGCCCAAGCTCACCTCAGATGGACTGAAAGGCAGTGGAAATGTGTATTGTCGTCAGATGAGTCCACCTTTCAGCTTGTTTTCTGGAAAAACGGACGTCAAGTTCTCAGTGCCAAAGATGAAAAAGACCAAACAGATTGTTATCTGGTTGGGCGAAAGGTGCAAAAGCCAGCATCTGTGATGGTATGGGGGTGCATCAGTGCCCACGGCATGGGGGACTTGCATATGTGTGAAGGTACCATTGATGTGGAGGCGTATATTGGGACTTTAGAGAGACATTTGTCCAAGTCCATGGATATTTCAACAGGACAATGCCAGGCAACATTCTGCATATGCTACAACAGCGTGGCTTCATAGACACAGAGTGCGTGTGCTTGACTGGCCTGCCAGCAGTCCAGATCTGTCTCCTATGGCACATCATGAAGAGGAGAATCAGACAATGGTGACCAAGGACTGTTGAGCAGCTGAAGTCTTGTACCAAGCAAGAATGGGCAAAAATTCCTCTTGCAAAACTGCAACAATTAGTATCCTCAGTTCCCAAACAATTAAAAAGTGTAATTAAAAAGAAGGGTAATGTAACATAGTGGTAAACATGCCTCTGTCCCAACTTTTTTTAGTGTGTTGAAGGCATTGAATTCTAAATTTGTTTATATTTACAAAATACAATTAAGTTGGTCAGTGAAAACATTGAATATCTTTTCTTTTTTGTCAGTTAATTAAAGTTTCAAGAGACTTGACATATCATAGATTTTTGTTTTTATTGCATTAAACAAAATCCCAACTTTTATGGAAATGGGCTTAGTAAGAGAGAGAGAGAGAGAGAGAGAGAGAGAGAGAGAGAGAGAGAGAGAGAGAGAAACATTTTTAGGAAAAATACTTGTGCCAAAGGGGGTGTGGTCGGACATCGGCTGTAGATGCATAGAGACACACACAGACACACTCACTCACATACGCACACAGGGTTCTATAGCAGTATTTTGCATAAATTTTGCATTACTCAAAGCACCTGGAGTGCCAGATTTTACTTGCTTCTGTGTATACACTCCCCAGCCACTTTAACAAGAACACCTTACTAATACTGGGTAGGACCATCTTTGCTATCAGAACAGCCTAAATTCTCATGGCATGGATTTCACATTGTGTTGGAAACATTCCTTCGAGACTCTGGTCAATGTTGACATGATTGCGTCACATAATTGAAAGAAAACATTCCCCACACCATTATACCAGCAGTTTCTGGTCCAATTTCTGACCTTATCATCTACATGTCACAACAGAAATCAAGATTCATCCGATCAGACAAAGTTTTTCCAATCTTACACTGTCCAGTTTCAGTAAATCCGTGCCCACTGTAGCCTCAGACTCCTGTTCTTGGCTGACAGACAGGAATGGAACCTAATTTGGTTATAGCTTATCCACCTCATTTGGCTTGATGTGTTGTATGTTGCAAGATGCTTTTCTGCTCATCTCAGTTGTAAAGAATTATTGTTACCGTAGCCTGTCTGTCAGCTTTTTCTCACCATTCTGTGTAAACTCAAGAGATTGCTGTGTGTGAAAATCCCAGTACTGAGTAGCCTAATGCAAAACTTATTCAAAATACAATTTTTCCTAAATAATTCTTGAAGAACGCCAAAGCCAATAAAATTGGATTCAAGGCACTTTATACAGTGTTGCATCCACTGAAATAACCATTGACATTACCATTTAAATACATATGCTTCAACAGTTAAAAAATATATTTAAAAAAGTAATAATAATAATAATAACAACAACAATAATAATAATAATAATGTATAATTTATATGGCGCCTTACTCATAACCAAGGTTGCTTTACAATTAAAAAAAAAAACAACAACACACACACACACACACACACACATATATATATATATATATATATATATATATATATATATATATATATATATATATATATATATATATATATATATTTAAATATTTAAAAAAGAATTACCACAATATACTTACCCCTGTGCTAATGAATATTATTATCACATGAATATTATGTGCTGTTATTAATTAATATTATATTGTTGTCTAATATTATTTTTTAGAACAATTTCCTCTTAAAATGCATTTTCACAGTACAAATGGAAATGCAATTAATGTTTTGTCCCATTACTGATTCTGTGTCCACCACTTTTTCACCATTAGAAAAGAAAAGCTCAACTCTGAATGTCAATTAAACAATGTTCATCTTTGTGTCATCAGATGACCAAAAGGTATGCTGGGTGATTCGTCACATAAATTTTAGCCGTGACAATTTTGTTGACAGTTCTACAACAGTTTTTATGAATCAGACATAAATTGATTCATTAATCAGTTATCATGCTGGATAAAAGCTATACCTAGAGTATGTATTTCTGTATGTATAAAACCTAAATGGAAGCTTTTTGCTTCATGTTTTTTAAAAACTTGGTTACAGACTGAGGCAAACTTATTTGCATTTGTAAAAGACGAAGTGCATTTGCCTTTTAAATAAACTAAATAATCATTTAGCGATACAACAAGTGGACAACTCAGAGTTAAAAGGGTCAAAGAGATGACTTTCTGATCTATGTCGAGCAAGGTAAGAATCTCTTTGAACGGCGTATTTGTTTGGCTTAATGCATTATATATTTGCTATCTGATGCACTTCATATAAATTGATGTACGTAGTGAAAGTCTGATTCTTAAGTGTTGAATGCTAGATTGCTTTCTCAGCTTCTCAGTTTCCCAGCTACTTTCCTTTCCTTCGCTGAGTGCTGTTGTAAATCTAAAGTTAGTTTGAAACTTAAAAATCTAGTGTTAGTTTGTTGCATTAAACTAGTAATGATTTAATATCTATTATAAATTGTCATAAAAATTTAAAATGACAATACCTTTAATAGATGTTTGTAAAAATACCTGTCAAATGTTATTACTATTACATCTCTCCCTAAGCAGGCACATAATCAAATGTATAATTTTAGATTGCTTGTTTTTGCACAGGGATAACCATTTTCTCATTGCAGTGGATACTGACCCATCAGGAAGGTAAGACTATAATAGAATACAGAAATAAATACGTACATACATATACATATACATATACATATAAATACATATATACGCATACCGTGGGTTCCAAATGTCTGAGACCACATTGAAAATCTGGATTTTTTTCTCATTTAAAATTGGAAATAAACAGGTTTTAGAATTCTGAAATGTTTAAAACAAAGAAAGTCAATGTTCAATATTTTGAATATTTAATATTCAGAATTCTGCACTATTTCTAAGTCCCTAATTGTAAAACACATTTGTGACAAAATTATCACGTTAACTGCATTGTACAAATGCCTAATCTCTTCTATTGAAGCATGTGTTCATACAACACTCCTATGGATGTGATCTAAAATGGATCATAAGGTTTTGGAGTCCATGCCAGCTTGAGGGCGCACTGTCATTAAAGCAAAAAGGGGACATACTAAATATTATGAAACCCAGAAATCCATGTAAATATTTCAAAGATTATACTTTTCACTGAAGTTGTAGTCAATAATATATTTTTAAATGAAAATTGTTTCATTAAATAATAATAAAAAAAAGAATGCAAAGTAGAAGCATTTTCTACTAGTGCTCTCAGATATTTGAACCCCACTATGTGTGTGTGTCTATATATAAATATATATTTACATTTATGGCATTTGGGAAACACCCTTACCCAGAGTGACTTATATTTATTTCATTTACACATCTGAGCAACTGAGGGTTAAGGGCCTTGCTCAAGGGCCCAACAGTGCTGGGATTTGAACTCACGACCATCTGATTAGTAGTCCAACACCTTAACCCCTGAGCTACCACTGCGCACATGTGTGTGTGTGCGTGTGTGTGTGTGTGTGTGTGTTACATATATAACACACACACACACACACACACGCACCCTATTTGTATTTTTTTTTTTACTACAAACTTTGTTATAGATTTTTTATTTTATGACTTCTATATTATCAAGTCAGTACAAAAACATTTTAGATTCCCAAACATTAGTTTTCTAGCACAAAATTAAATGTTACAGAAAAAAATGTTTTATGTCATGAAACAAAGCAGCATATTATATAAGAGACCCCTTTTCAGACAAAAATACAAAACAAAAAAAACAAAAACAAATGAAGGCTGCTGGCTTTTGCTGCAAAAATAAGAAGCAAATGTGAAAGTCCTTATAAAACTGTACAAATTGTACCGGAGACTACTATTTTTATTTTTATTTTTATTTTTTTGTCACACCAAATATTGACTTTGTTTCATTTACTACTGTTTACTGCTCTTTATGGCATTTTTTGAAAATGTAGAAACATTTAATTTCATTATTTTGAAGGCATCTTTGCTCTACAGCATTTCTTTGCATGTGCCTAGAACTTAAATAAATAACTAATAAATATGTTCTCTTCTCCCCTCCAGTCAATGTGGCCATAGGAGGAGTAGCACCACAATTGTCTGTATACATTAACTATTACTATGCTTACTTTGCTATTGATGGAAACAGAGCATCTAACATGGGTTCCCACTCATGTACACATACAAATACTGAGAATAACCCATGGTGGAGGGTGGATTTGTTGGCAGTATATGATATTAGCAATGTAATCGTCACTAACAGAGGCGACTGCTGTTCAGAGTGGATAAATGATGCTGAGATTCACATTGGCAACTCCTTAGTCAACAACGGCAACAACAACCCCGGGTGAAATTTTAAAAAATAAATTTATATAAAAATATCAGCATAAAAGAGTGAGCATTTCAAAAAGCTTTCTGTGTATAAGTCTTTGCAACTTGGTAACAATTCTTTGTATGTATTTACAGCTTTAATAAAGCATTACAACATTCCAGTAAAATTGTCCATAATGTAATGAATTGTGATGGATAATTGTCTTTAGACATAATTATAAAGCACTTGAAGACTATTTTAAAAGTTGTTTAAGAAATATATTGCAAAATATTTTAAATGACATCAATTAGTGCTTTAAATAGTCACTCATAAGTTTAGTATTGCTGATTTTAAAGTACTGTACACTTTATTTTTCTGAAGTATGAAATCGAATCTTATTACAGAAAATGTACATAAAATATATTACTTCAGCTTTTTATCTGAATGGCAAGGACATTTTTAATTATACAAATTGTGTAATTCTGACGTAAGTTGCCAAGGAGTTCATTGTATTACTTTATAACACAGTGCTGTGGAATTTCCGTAATAGGTACAGCAAGAATATAGTAGAATACTGCAATCTCTCTCTCTCTCTCTCTCTCTCTCTCTCGCTCTCTCTCTCTCTGTGTGTGTGTGTGTGTGCGCGTGTGTGTGCGTGTATGTGTGTATACTTTATAGTAACTACATAGTAACTTAACTACATAGTAAATTTTCTCATCTTCCCTCCATTCCTTCTATTCCTTAGAACAAATAGTGACACTGTATGAAACACAGAAGGGTTTACTTAGGAAGGTTTTTTTCCCTTTCATTGTAAAAGTCTTTAGAATGGAGGGCTGCATTTTTCTTATTAACTTCAGGGGAGAGAAAAAAGAGAGGGAGGTGCTGGAATGACTGTCTATAGCTGCTGTAATGTAAGGGATAACAGGAACTAACTTGTTTCATAGGCGTTCTGCAACATTAAACATGACTATAAACTGAGAAAAAGTATGATGTGCCATTCTTTCATAAAATAAATTCTCCTGCACACTCTGGTGTGAAAAGAACCAACTTCAGGGTGGTGTTCTTTATTAAGAATGATTAACTTTGGATTTAACTTAATATATAAAACAACACATTTCCCACATTTCTCTCTCTCTCTCTCTCTCTCTCTCTCTCTCTCTCTCTCTCTCTCTCTATATATATATATATATATATATATATATATATATATATATATATATATATATATATATATATATATATATATATATATATATATATGCAGATGTGTCGTTATCTCTAGCATTCCTGCTGGTGCCTCTGCAAATTACACCTGGGGTCGTTTTGTGAACATCATCATTCCCAAAGTTAGCCAGATTCTCATGGTCTGTGAAGTGGAAGTCTATGGTCTTCCAGGTTACACTTTTATATTCAATTCACAATTTCATATAAATTTAACCCAAAAATCAAAGTCAAAATAACAGTTGCTAAATATCAACACTGCTGTTTTTTTTTTTTTTTTTGTAGTGATTAAGAAGATGGCATTTCTGAGATTAAAGTTTAACAGCAGTGAGGATCTCATCAATCCTACTGTGAGGGACAAAGTTCTTCAAATGGTTTGTGTTTATGAGAGTGCACTCAGTTATACAAGGGCATGTATCGTAGGGCATATATATATATATAAAATGTATAGTGTATTATGATATATACTGTAAATGAAGTATTGCATGACACCTAATAGTAATTTTTCCTCATAGATGATATCTGCCAATGTCCAGCCATCAGTATTTCAGGTCCGTTGGAAACTGAAACTTAAAAAACGGTAAGAAATATTACTACTACTACTAAAAAAAAAAAGATTAAGCGAATAGCAGGAGGAGGGGGAGAGGGAGGGGCTGCAGCAGGGTGTCATATATTATGCGAAAGGATTGTATTCATGTTCTATCGAAAATAAACACTAAAGTTTTTAGCGATTTTGTATTTATGGACTTTTTATAATTCAAGCAGTTTTTAAGCATCACTAAATAAAAAAATGGCTATTTTCAAGGTTTTCCAGTACAGTAAATTTCCAAAAACCAAATTCAAGCACCTTGTACGAACCCTGTCAAAAGAAGGTCTTACCTTAGGCTAGAATTCATTTAAAATGTTTCCAGGTCGTATGAAAAAACACAACGGGTGCATGCTTTTATAGGAAAATAATCAATGATGGACTTGTGTGCAGGGGGCTGACGTGAAGCAGAGTTACTGTTACTACACGAAGTTAATTATTTTCCAATTATAGCATGTCCTGAACTGATTTCTTCTTATACCACAACAATTATATCACAACAATTGGGAACAATTACATTTAATGCTGTGGAACATCCACAAGACAAAGCATTACCTATTATCACTTATGTTATAGCAGTTATAAAGACTTGTTTCCTCACTTTTTCTTGAAGTTAATGAGAAAAAAAAACCCAACATTTTGTCATGTTCCCAAGAAACTGGAAAGTGTAAAGTTCTCTGTGCTGAAGACTCTCCCATACTGGAAAACTTCCTGGGTGCTGAAACCCGAGACTCCTTCCATAAATGTCAAATAAACATCTCCTTATAGATAGTGTCACCATATCAATGCCAAAGTTTTTATTTTATAAATAACAAAACAAATCTGTTTACTATTAGACTTTATGTGATTATGCAGACCGTTTGCAATAAAAGTCTCAGTGAATGATTTGCTATTATAGAAAGGATAACTTATTAGAATGAGCACTTTAATATAAACCTGAGATATGAATTGCAGCCTTCAGACCTTCTGACCTATCAGATTCAAGAATGCAACAGCACTGTGGTATAATTTGTATTAAATACACTAAAGTATCTCTTGATAGTTCCATGAAATTAGCAGAACATTGACTGTTATTTATTTATTTATTCATTGATTTATTTATTTTACCTGAGTGATATGACAGTCAATACTTTTGTCATTCTGGCTTACAGGTGGCAGACATATGTCTTAAACAACAACAAGAAGAGAAAGAACAAGAAGAAGAAGAAGTGACCAAAGAACAACAACAACAGCAAAAGACCATCAAATGTGTGAGGTTTGGGTGTAGCACTAGGAACTACTAGCTAGTTGATGTGATATATTTATTAGTTAGAAGTACTAGAAGTTTTTTGTGTGTTTTTATAATAATAATAATAATAATAATAATAATAATAATAATAATAATAATAATTATTATTATTATTATTATTAATAATAATAATAATTATTATTATTATTATTATTATTATTATTATTATTGTTTGTTAGGTCGCGCAAAAAGCGCGACTTCAATTACCAGAATTCTCAGCAGCTCAAGAACATGGCCGCCACTGACTCTCATTCACACACTCCACACTACATTTCCCAGCAAGCTCGGCGGCCTACAAACATGGCCGCCAGGGACTACAACACCCAGAGCACCCACACACTACCACGGTCACAATCACCTTCCTTCTAATCCCGCACACCTGCCTTCAATCTCACAAGCACTTTATTTAAGGACTTTTGTTTTACAGGTTGAACGCGAAGTATTGTTTGTTCTCCCGAATCTCACTTTACCGAGCGATTAAACTCTGGACTGATTCTCACGGCATTGACCTCAAAGCTAAGTACCTTGGATTCCGACTTCCTCTAAAGCCCTCTTTCTGTTTATGCATCTCTGTGATAGTTTAACGTGCACTTGTGTCTGATTTCTGTTAGCGCTGTGTAGTTAGCACACTTTATGTTTTTGACCACTAACGTATGTAAAAGGTTCTGGGTGCTTATTTTCCGTTTATCCTTATCACTGCTAATTGTGTGTTTTTACTGCTAGCGCTAACGATTTGAGAGCTTGTATAATCTTTGCCACGATAACCTGCGAAGTCTAGAAGCCTTCCTAAAGCATTTCTATTATCCTGTGTCCTTTCTACATGTGTGCTGAATAAAGTGACGAAGTTTTGACCGCAACTGTGTCCAGCCTTCTTCCGGTGATATAACATTGTTGTTGTTATTATTATTATTATTATTATTATTATTATTGTTGTCAAATAATCATTAGCATTGATTTGTCACTTCACTGGACAGGAATGTAATGTAAAAACATTTAATACAGGTCTACTGTAGTCTATTATACAAGTAGTGTGCACGTGTGTGTTCTATTTGTGGTTGAACAGTGTCGTTGTTTATACACTCTAGAAGGGAAATGTTGAATAGCTGGAGTGATCAGCAGCTGTAGTTGTGACTCTATAGCATATACACATTTGGCTAGTGCATAAATTACACTTAATATGTCTAGGTTACTATTAGCTGTAATTTAATAAAAAAATAACCTAGTATGTTCATTAGAAACTACTGTCTACAATTATATAATTATGTCATATCAAAATCCTTATAACATGGTTATCATACTTGCAACATATTAACCCTAGAATGCACAGACCAAAAAACCTATATGATAAAGTGGGTAAAAATGACCTGTTGTTACGACACGTGGTGTGGGAGAGAAGCAGGATGCACTTGCAGGGGAAAGTGGTCAGTTTATTAGGCACAGTTCAAAAATAAACGAACATACAAAACGCCATCAAACATAAATTCATGAACAAAAAGGTAACACTAATCCAAAATGATACTTTACTTGGCTGAAGAGGCAGTAATCCAAAAAGGAAACAGTAATCCACAAAAAGGAAGTTATCCAAGAAACAGGGTAAGAAAGCAGTCTCTAGAGTTTGCATCGAATGGTGTGAAAAACAAAAAACATTCATAGAATATCAACAACAATGCCACACTGAAAGTCACTGAGACTTCAAGACAGACTTGGAAACAGAACCATAAACAAAATCACAAACTTGGTTGGAAATAGAGCTGACAACTAAATTAGAGATAGGGCTGGAGACAGGGCTGGAAACAGAGCTGGAAAATAAATTAGAAACAGCTTCTGAAACTGGACTGGCTGCTGAACTAGAAAAGTAATTAGAGACAGTGGAGGAGACAGTGGAGTGAGCTGGGTTCGAAATGGAGCTGGAAACGGAGCTGGGAGTTAAATCAGCCTCCGAAATGAGAAGGAGAGCAAAAACATATCCAGAAATTAAACCAATGTAGCTAGCAACTAAATCAGGAACTGGACTAGGAACAGGGTCAGAACCTGGACTTGGACATGGAACTGAACTAGGAACTGGACTAGGAACAGGGTTGGAACCTGGACTTGGACATGGAACTGAACTAGGAACTGGACTAGGAACCGGGTCGGAACATGGACATGGAACTGAACTAGGAACAGGACTAGAAACTGGACTGGGAACAGGATTGGGAGCAGGACTGGGAACCTGACTGGGAACTGGATCAGAAATTGGCCTTGGAATAGGGCAAAAATCTGGACATGGACTTGGACATGGACTAGAATTAGGGCAGGAACCTGGACATGGACTTGGACATGGACATGGACTAGGACTCGGACAGGAACCTGGACATGGACTAGGACTCGGACAGGAACCTGGACATGGACTCAATTTTGCGCTAAAACATGGGCTAGGACTTGGAACGGAGGTCATCCCTTGGACCTCGGACATGGACTGGGCTTGAGAAGAGGCCATCCCGTGGGCTTCTGACATGAACTTGACTTCGGAGGTTTCTTCCCGAACCTATGATGAGAACATGGCTTGGGCGGAGGTCTCCTCGTGGACCTCTGACATAAATTTAGCTTCGGAGGAGGTCATCCCGTAGACCTCTGACAGGAACTTGGCTTCGGAGGTTTCTTCTCGAACCTCTGACGAGAACATGGCTTGGGCGGAGGTCTCCTCGTGGACCTTCGGTATGAGCAGGCCAGGAGAGGAGGTTTCCTCTTGAGTCTCTGGCATGCACAGGACTGGAGTGGAGGTTTTCTCTGGAACCTCCAAGAGCAGCTCAGCTGAAGGGACCTCCTGCTGGGTCTCTGGCTGCAGCTCGGGGCTGGAGGTTGCCATGTTAACCTCCATGAGCAGCTCCGCTGTGGAGACCTCCTGCTGGGCCTCCGGCTAGAGCTCGGGACTGGAGGTCACCATGTTAATCTCAATGGGCAGCTCCACTGTGGAGACTTCCTGCTGGGCCTCCTGCTGGAGCTCGGGGCTGGAGGTCGCCATGTTAACATCCAGTTGTAGCTCCGTGGAGGACACTTCCTGCTGGGTCTCCGGCTGGAGCTCGGGGATGGAGGTTGCAGGTGCAGCTCCCTTGAGGAGACCTCCTGCTGGGCCTCCTGCTGGAGCTCGGGGCTGGAGGTTGCCATGTTTACTTCCAGGTGTAGCTCCCTTGAGGAGACCTCCTGCTGGGCCTCCTGCTGGGCCTCCTGCTGGAGCTCGGGGCTGGAGGTCGCCATGTTAACCTCCAGTTGTAGCTCCGTGGAGGAGACTTCCTGCTGGGTCTCCGGTTGGAGCTCTGAGGGTGCCCGCCTGTGGAGTCGCTTATGCACCCGCCAGCTGCCCTTGAAACAGCCTTGGGAGCAGAAGTAGCTGCTCCTTACTCCCTGGTTCCTGCAGGTGGGACACTGAAGGATGGCTGGTCGGGTGCATCCCTCGGTGGCACACTCCTGGGTTAGGGGATGAGAGGTGTAGGCCGCCACGTTAGCCCGCTTACTCTCATAAAATCCCAGGAATGTTTTACTAGGTCGGTCGCCCAGACGGTCCTTCCCGAAAAAGGTCCTGAGGTCAGGTTGGAAGTCTGGGCTTCCGAACACCTGGACCAGTAGATCCACAAAGCCCGAAACTGTTTTGAGCTGCGTGGATCTACTGGCAAGGTGAAGCTCTGCCCATTGGCGAGCGGAGCCGACCAGACGAGAGAGGAGGAACCCCAACCACTCTTCTTCGTCGGGTTTGGGGTCCTCCAAGCTCAAAAAATATAGCTGTGCCTGCAACAAAAAGCACTGAGGCCAAGTGGCAAAGCCATCAAAATTGTCCGGAGGATAGATGAAAGTCCACTTAGGAAAAAACATAGAATTATATGCAGGCATATTAAATGTGGCGTTGCATGGCGTGGCGTGGAGTGCCCTTGCTTTCCCCGCTGCATCCATTTTTTGGTGGACTATTCTATTAGGACACGTGCTATGGGAGAGAAGCAGGATGCACTTGAAGGGGAAAGTGGTCAGTTTATTAGGCACAGTTCAAAAATAAATGAACATACAAAACGCCATCAAACATAAATTCATGAACAAAAAGGTAACATTAATCCAAAATGATACTTTACTTGGCCGAAGAGGCAGTAATCCAAAATGGAAACAGTAATCCACAAAAAGGCAGTTATCCAAGAAACACAGGGAAACACACACGAGGCATCGAGGTGGTCTGGGAACCACGAATTACGAGCTAAGGGTTAAATATGTAAGGCTGGAAAGGTGGTCTGAGAACCACGAAGAACGAGCTACGGGATAAACGCGCAAGGCTAGGAGGTGGTCTGGAAACCATGGACAAAGAGCTAAGGGATAAACGCGCAAGGCTAGGAGGTGGTCTGGAAATCACGGACAAAGAGCTAAGGGATAAACGCGCAAGGTTAAACTCATCTAGGCTAATACTCCGCGCCGAAGCGGACACGGAGCGGGGCATTTAAACACACAGAAATCACATGCCCAAATCAATGACACCTGAAACTCATAATACACAGAATGAATGAGCCGAACATGAACCAATAGGGAATAAGGAGGCGGAGACATGACATAAACAAAAACATGAGCACATGGGGAAACACAGGAGGCGGAGACATGACGTGAACGAAAACATACGCACATGGCAGAGGTAAACAAAACGAGAGTCTTTGAATGAAGGGAAAACTCCAACGGAGAGTTTTTGAATGGCGCTGGAATGCACGCAGTGGAATGCGGAAGTATGCCACTCGCTACTCTTTGCAGCGTAGCGAGAGCAGGGGAGCGAGAACCTAACACCTGTATTGAATTCAGTGGTTTTCTTAATTAAAATAGATGACCTGATGAATTATTTTAAAAAATGTATCATACACAAATGTTTTAATTTATCAATAGTTTATTTGTTCACTTCCCTAGTACATATACAGTACAAACAATAAAGTAAAATTTTATTCAAATGCAGTTTAACTTTTTCTGAGCTAATTATGTAATGAATGTAATGTTGTAGTCAGAACAGAACTTTCACTTCTTACATGTCTCTTATATGTATATATATATATATATATATATATATATATATATATATATATATATATATATATAGAGTAAGTTTTATTGAGCATATTGCAGAACCAGCCACAGCTCTTCTGGAGACTTTGACTTTTGCACTTGCTTCTTATTATTGCAGCAAAACCCAGCAGTCTTCATTGTGTTTTTTGTCTGAAAAGTGTCTCTTACGTAATACGCTGCTTTCTTTAATGACATACAAACATTTTTTCTGTAACATTTAATTTTGTGCTAGAAAACTAATGTTTGGGAATCTAAAATGTTTTTTGTACTGACTTAAGTCATAAAAATCATAACAGAAAAAAATCTATAACAAAGTTTGTACTAAAAAAAAATTCTTCTAAGCAACTAAAAGCCTCTCTGACATTGGCTAATGTTAACGTTCATGAGTTTACCACCAGGAGAACACTGAACAACAATGGTGTGCATGGCATGGTTGCAAGGAGAAAGCCACTGCTCTCCAAAAAGAACACTGCTGCCTGTCTGAAGTTTGCTAAAGACCACATGGACAAGCCAGAAGTCTATTGGAAAAAAATTGTGTGAATGGATGAGACCAAAGATAGGACTTTTTGGTTTAAATGAGAAGTGTTATGTTTGGAGAAAGGAAACACTACACTCCAGCATAAGAACCTTATCCCATCTGTGAAACATGGTGGTGGTAGTATAATGGTGTGGACCTTTTTTGCTGCATCTGGGCCAAGACAGCTTGCCATAATTGATGGAACAATGAATTCTGACTTATACCAGCGAATTTTAAAGGAAAATGTCAGGGCATCTGTCTGTGAACTGAATCTCAAGCATCATGCAGCAAGACAACAACCCTAAGCACACAAGTCGTTCTACCAAAGAATGGTTAAAGAAGAATAAACCTTAATCCGATAGAAATGTTGTGTGCGTGTGTGTGTGTGTGTGTGTGTGTGTGTGTGTGTGTGTGTGTGTATTGTAACGTCTGACGGTATCAAACTGATTTCTGAATCAACCTGGGTTTAGCAAAGAAGTTTCTTTTGTTTCTTTTGAGCTGTAAATCCCTATCTGTTTAATGACCACGCTAACCTCTTCACCAGATACCCCATTGGAATGCGACACGACCCCCCCTCTTCACACACACACACACACACACACACACACACACACACACACACACACACACAGACACACACACACACACAAGCTTACCTTACACACACAATGGAAAAATCTCTCTCTTTTCAATGTAACATGTAATTATATGTAATTATTCGATGTCCAAATAGTTTGATGTTTTCTTATTTGCATGTATTGTGTGCCTATGTAACCAAGCTAGGATGATTTTGGATAGCTTAACTTAGGATATCATTTTAAATGTCTATAACCATGTTTTACTTGTAATATTCTTTACAAGTCCATCGAATTTGTTATGTAGTTAATTGTCTCGAGATTGATTATGACCCTGATTGATTATGCATATCATATTGCAATGGGATACATTATTTCATGTTTTCTCTTAATTTCATTTGTAATATGGTATAAACCGGCTCCTCCCTGGACATGCAAATCCAACTTCCTGATTGGCCCATAGCCCAAAGAGGCGTGTGCGTTGGTGTTGTCTTTAAAACAACACCGCGCTTTGAAACTTGTCTCTATTTCTCCTCTCAGTCTTCGCGCTTCTCTTCAATAACTCTTCACTTCTACACTCCTTCCGGTTTCTCTCCCCCGGGGCCACGTGCCAGCAACGAACCAGCGAACTCTACACGACCTCACGTGAACTTTCATACCGAAGCTATGCAAGTATAGTTAATGAACCTATATCCGCACTTAAGATTGTACCCCTGTTTATAGGAGATTTAAGTTCGTTGCTGGTTTTTGAAAAAGGCTAATTAGTTGTGTTTTTGTCTGCCATTCCATTTTACTTCATTACTTTCTCTCTATCCCTTTTCTTTCCTTGTATATAGATGTACATATGTATGTTTTGCTTAGAGTTAGTCGTGTGTATCCATAGTTACATCTAGTTATTAAAATCTATTATCCCTCGCTTGATTTTCTCTGTTTTTGTTCACGTGATGAGTCCCTTAAACGCTGCGATCTCAGCTACATGCTCTAGAAATGGATATTTCCTTCTTGGCCAGAAGGATAAACTCCCTCTTTAGAGTTCATAATTCCAAATTAGACTACAGCTAACCCTAAAGCTGATCTAGTCCACATACATAGTCATAATTAATTATAAACTGTTGTAGTTAATTATCTATATGTATATGTGCACATACATGAATTCCCGTTCATGGCTGATGTATATTTATAACTGGTCACGACATGCGTTGATTAGATATATAGATATATTTCACGGCAGTTGAGCTAATTCCTTATATAAATTGGAGAATACATTTAAACGTGTTAAACATCTTTTAATTTGTTACATAAATTGTAACTGGTGGAGAATATTTTTAAACGTTGCAGATTTAGCCGAGTTACTACACATTCTGGTAGATAATGCGGGCACGCTTTAAAACTTGTCTCCTTTAAAAAGGTGCTTCGAATCCAAGCGTGCGCTTCTGTTTCGTTTTCATGTTTAAAGTTGATCCATTACATTATTCTGGTGGAAAAGAATAATGCTAGTAATGCTTGATTCATTGCATTTAATGGTGGAGGATTCAGGCAGTGTTTTAAACTTTATTTCGTGAACAATTCTGTTTCAATCTAAGCTTGTTTTATTAGATTTTTGTGCTATTAGATGTGTTGTATTTTCGTGCCCTCGCCAGGTGAACCGAGTCAGCGAGTGAACCGAGTCAGTGAGCCGAGTCGCAACGCGACTCCCCTCCCCCACTCCAATGATAACTGAAAAGCTTTGAGCTCATTGTTTCAGCGTAGCACGCTACAGCGCCATTTTTGTTTAACAAATTTAGCCGTGGTTAGGTGCTTAAAGTTAAAACTGCAGTCATAACATTAAACTTGTGTCTGAAGACGATGAAATTGCAGTACAGCACATTTTTAATTGTGTAATCGCCTGGTAAGAACGAAGAAATCTTCTTCCAGCGCAGTAAAAGATTGATTTGAGCGATGTTCCTCTTATCTTTCTAAAAGGCCTTATTATTATATTGCTAGATTCGATTCATTGCGTAGGACCAATGTATTCGACTAAGTGAAGTCACTCCCATCGGCGCAAAATCTTGGCATAGCTAACCAAAACGTGCACCATGTGCATACCCAATCAAAATCACTGCTGGCAAATATTTGATTGATATGTATATGGGAGCCCTCTACACTCTGATCAAGTGTAAGGGTTAAACAATGGCGAAGAAATCCCGTTGTGATTTTGTGTGCATGGCAGCGAAGAAATCCTGCCCACATTTCTTGTGCATAAATAGCACAAAAGGATCCCTGAGATCTAAAAAGTTCTCCGTTCTCGTGGTCAAGCATGAAATCGCCATTAAAGCCGTCTCCTAGGGAACGCGCGCTTCCTAGGGAATTTCATTTCCGGTCCTAACCCCCTCCTTACTCACGGTGGCGTAAGCCCACTGCCACCACCTTGTGGTCCTTCTTAGTTAGGTCCACTCTATTTCCTTTTTAATTTCATTTGACTCCTCTTTTAATTTCAACTTCCCCCTTGCTACTTTATTTTCATTGCTAGTCTCTTGGACTACTATTGGGGTCGTTCCCTTTTTATATTTTCATTTCTTGCATTTCTTTTATTTCATTTTTATTACCATTCGGTAACTCTTTTATTTCAGCCTTTCTTACAATGCACGCTTGCTTAGTTTGAACTAAAGACAAGTTTAAGTAAGATTTAAATCAGGCTTCTGTGTTGTCCATTAGTGCCTCCCTCTTAGTAGGACTTCTCCTCAGGACATTCACAGATAGAGAAGGCTTCCCTCTCTTTTCTCCTTTTAATTCGTACCTCTAATTTTCATGTACGGCTCATTATCACTTTATTTCTATATTTCTATCTTTCTCAATAATTGAGTGAGTCTGATTACTATAGGTATCAGTGTTATCTCTTACCCTACACCTGCCTTAATTTAGATTTAATTTAAACAAGGTTTAAATTGAAATGTTAAATTAATATCAAGTTACATTTGTTCAGCCATTTGTATACTTGCAGGTAATGCTCCCCCTAGTGCTCTGCGGAGAAGCGACGGTTGTACCCAGGTTGAATTCGGTGAATGGAGTCGCCTGGACTGGCGGATCCAGCGCTGGCTCTGGGTGTGTGCGTCGGACGCCTCGGCCCTCGTACCACTGGTAGGCGGCACGCGGGCGACAACAGCACTTGAGCACTCCAGGTGAAAAGGCAGACAAGGCCAACTGACCACCAGAGCAGTTGGGTTACGTACCCACAGTAAGGCTCCGTACCGATGGACCTGCCTGTCTGGCACAGCTTGCCACAGAGGCAGCTGGCCCCAAAAAGGGTTTTAGGAGGAAATCCGATTCCGGCTCTGCAGCCTGGCAGTTGGCATGCCTCAACAGACCACCGCCCAATTGTGCTAAAGGTCATAGCTGGTTGAGTGGTCGCACCGTGGTACGGGAAAGCGAGGGGCCCTGAGTCACACTGCAGTTGAGTGTTTGGGGACCGTCAGGTAGGTTGGCTTCACCACTGATTCTCATCTGAGCAACCTCAATTCACCCCAGGCATATCTAAAGGGCATACGGCCCATCCACTTAGTATAAGCCATGGCATCTCTGATTATTTAAGTGTTTGGCCCAGCTCTCTCTCTCTTAAGCCATACCGTCTCCATAGGGCTTATGACTCAACAGTGCCCCCACTCCGGCAGGCCTGTCATAAACCCTATGCATGATAGCTAACTTAAGTCTTCTATTTTCCTCTAGCTATACCTGTTTTCATTTGCATCTTGCTTTACATTTCCCTCCTCTAATTGTTACAGTTTTGTTTTCCTTTGTGTTAGCTGCTGTTCTGTTGTGACTTGTCTCTCAAAGTTCACATACAGGCAGAGCCTATGAGAATCAGCAAGGAAAAAGCTAAATGCTAGTTTGACGACCCAGGCAGCCAGTGTCTTTAAGATGACCCACTAGGCTACTGCCTGTCCAAATTTCTATTTAGATCCGGCGTTTACCCATGCAAATTGGCCCTCCCTGGCCACTTACGGCCAGAAACCATAAGTATCTGGCCTACGTACTACTAACTGTCTACACCAGTTAGCCAAATTTGTATACTCCCTGTGTACCAAATTCAGTATCACTGTAGCTCATTAATTCTGCGCGGACTTGTATGGCCTTTGGTGTTCTTTCTCTCTCGCCAACAGTGAGCTATCATGTCCCAATCATCCAGTCCCGCCACCCACTGGGACCACCTCGAGACCTGGCTGTGTGTCGTGACGACTGTGTTCCTGCTCCAAGCTGCTGGCGACCTACAGCACCTAAGCAGAGAGCAGCTAGACGACGACATAAGTGGACAGACGGCCCACAATCTGATCCAGAACCCCAAGGATGGGCAGAGATCATCGGGAGTCTCGCACACAACCTCGTCACCCAGGCACGACTCAGCGAAACGAGCAACGTCCACCTGGAGCAAGAAGCAGCAGCTCGCTCAAGCTCCAGAACGAGGAGGCCTGAAGGAATCAGGCCCATGCTCAAAGCTGCCTAGATCAGCATACTCCTCGAGACCCAGAATCGGCGCGGGACAGAAGGTGAAATGGACCCAGAGCTCCGAGAGGCAGTGGAAAAACTACAAAGAGCCCTGGCAGAGCCTCATGCAGGGACCGAGCACCAAGAGCAGTTGGAGAGAAAACCCAGAGAGGAACTCCATCAGGAAACTCCAACGAGTGAAGCTCTCCTAACCAGAGCAAAAAGTGAACTGAACAGAAAGGAACACTAAGGTCAAAGCCTGCAAAAACAACCTGCTGGCGACCCGAGCTGAAATCCATACTTCAGCACAACCAGGGTACATTTTCATAGATGGACTTAACACTGTTCACAGAGAACTGAACTGGTCATACCTTCTGCAAAATGACCAGAGAAGACGAACGCTCACCACAGAGTTTTCCCTGACCAGTGGGTGCAAGCCTCCCAGCTACCACTCCCTAATTCCAAAAAGGGGGGTGGAAGCCCACTGCTCAATGTGTCACCAGGCAGAATCCACAAGGCCTACGCCAAGCAGAGGACTGCTGCCGCAAAGGCTGTGGAAGGAACCAACCATTGACCCTGTCTCTGAACTGGCCCTAAAGGGCACACAAACACACATCAAGATGGACCCTCAGCCTGAGGAAGCAAAGGCTGAGGACATTTAGGAACCACCCGCTGATCGATCAGTTTGATCCACTTGTCAGCCGATCACCATGATGACTGTCACCCAACGATGTCCACACCTGGACATCCTTGTCTGAAAGGGGGGGCTGTAATGTCTGACTGTATCAAACTGATTTCTGAATCAACCTGGGCTTAGCACAGAAGTTTCTTTTGTTTCTTTTGAGCTGTAAATCCCTATCTGTTTAATGACTACGCTAACCTCTTCACCAGATGCCCCATTGGAATGCGACACGACCCCCCCTCTTCACACACACACACACACACACACACACACACACACGCACACACACGCACACACACACACACACACACACACACACAAACAAGCTTACCTTACACACACAATGGAAAAATCTCTCTCTTTTCAATGTAACATGTAATTATATGTAATTATTCAATGTCAATAGTTTGATGTTTTATTATTTGCAT
Organism: Cranoglanis bouderius; assembly: GCA_023630585.1. Lineage (NCBI taxonomy): Eukaryota > Metazoa > Chordata > Actinopteri > Siluriformes > Cranoglanididae > Cranoglanis > Cranoglanis bouderius. Next base: position 29,261,408 of record CM042535.1, on the reverse strand, counting down.
GTATTGTGTGCCTATGTAACCAAGCTAGGATGATTTTGGATAGTTTAACTTAGGATATCATTTTAAATATCTATAACCATGTTTTACTTGTAATATTCTTTACAAGTCCATCGAATTTGGTATGTAGTTAATCGTCTCGAGATACCCTGATTGATTATGCATATCATATTGCAATGGGATACATTATTTCATGTTTTCTCTTAATTTCATTTATAATATTGTATAAACCGGCTCCTCCCTGGACATGCAAATCCAACTACCTGATTGGCCCATAGCCCAAAGAGGCGTGTGCATTGGTGTTGTCTTTAAAACAACACCACGCTTTGAAACTTGTCTCTTCCTCTCCTCTCAGTCTTCGCGCTTCTCTTCAGTAACTCTTCACTTCTACACACCGGGTTTTTCTCCCCCGGGGCCACGTGCCAGCAACAAACCAGCGAACTCTACACGACCTCACGCGAACTTTCATACCGAAGCTATGCAAGTATAGTTAATGAACCTATATCCGCGCTTAAGATTGTACCCCTGTTTATAGGAGATTTAAGTTTGTTGTTAGTTTTTGAAAAAGGCTAATTAGTTGTGTTTTTGTCTGCCATTCCCTTTTACTTCATTACTTTCTCTCTATCCCTTTTCTTTCCTTGTATATAGATGTACATATGTATGTTTTGCTTAGAGTTAGTTGTGTGTATCCATAGTTACATCTAGTTATTAAAATCTATTATCCCACACTTGATTTTCTCTGTTTTTGTTCACGTGATGAGTCCCTTAAACGCTGCGATCTCAGCTACACGCTCTAGAAACGGATATTTCCTTCTTGGCCAGAAGGATAAACTCCCTCTTTAGAGTTCATAATTCCAAATTAGACTACAGCTAACCCTAAAGCTGATCTAGTCCACATACATAGTCATAATTAATTATAATCCGTTGTAGTTAATTATCTATATGTATATGTGCACATACATGAATTCCTGTTCATGGCTGATGTATATTTATAACTGGTCACGACATGCGTTGATTAGATATATAGATATATTTCACGCCAGTCGAGCTAATTCCTTATATAAATTGGAGAATACATTTAAACGTGTTAAACATATTTTTTATTTGTTACATAAATTGTAACTGGTGGAGAATATTTTTAAACGTTGCAGATTCATCCGAGTTACTACACATTCTGGTAGATAATGTGGGCACGCTTTAAAACTCGTCTCCTTTAAAAAGGTGCTTCGAATCCAAGCGTGCGCTTCTGTTTCTGTTATATATATATATATATATATATATATATATATATATATATATATATATATATATATATATATATATATATATATATATATATATATACATGTGTGTGTGTGTGTGTGTGTATGTATGTATGTATGTGTGTATACAGTACTGTGCAAAAGTTTTAGGCACCCTATTTTTTAAAATTGGTATAGATTTTTTATTTTATGACTTCTACATCTCCATTATCAAATCAGTACATAAAGCATTTTAGATTCCCAAACATTAGTTTTATAGCACAAAATTAAATGTTACAGAGCAATGTTTGTATGTCATTAAAGAAAGCAGCATATTGGGATTCATGTGGATGTTACTGTAACACATACCACCTACCTAAACATTGTTGAAGACCAAGTGGCAAGGTATTCACTAATGGCAATGGCCACTTTCAGCAGGATAATGTGCCCTGCCACACTGCAAAAAATGTTCAGGAATGGTTTGAGGAACATGACAAGTTCAAGAGTTCAAGGTGTTGACAAACTTCCCCAGATCTATATATTTTATTTATTTATTTTTTCCATTCAGTCTTTCTCATAAGTTATGCTATCATTCAGTTATGCTGAAACATATGTTACAATAATTTGAGATGCCAAAACAAGATGCCAACTCTAATCAATTACTAACTAGTTTATCCATAATATATGAATATCTGTGTTTCAAAACTGACCTGTCATATAATTTCAGTGTGAAAATACAGTTTTAATTTGTAGACAAATTTTACCTGACAAGATCACAGGAGCATTGTATTTTAGGTCTGTGCTTGCTGTGATTTGAAAATTCTGTTATGATTGTTGGTATGAGAACTGATGTCATGTGACAACTGTTGTCTGAGGCAAATTCTTGGCTCAGAGACAAAAGTCAGAACAGATTCTGAGTAGGGGAGAGAGGGGCACAACCTAACACATTGTTTTCTCAAGTTTCTGAAAAAGTACTTAGGGTTCAAAGCATTTTACTTTTTTCACATTTATTTTACAAATGTCTGGTACAAATATACAAATATATTATAATGAATAAAACATATGCATTTTTTATTATTTAACCGGAAAGAAGAGAAGTGAAATGTTGTAACATGTTGGGGGTATGTTGTAACATGACCATATGACACCTTAAAATCCCCCTCTAACAATTTAATCTGATTTAATTAAAAAACATACAAAATAAACTATGATATTATGTCAGTAAAAAAATTTATTAATTTATAAAATTATAAATTCATGTGAAATAATGTCAATTTACATACAACAAATTTTAATGCTTGACAATGAACACAACAAAGCCAAAGGCTTTATGAATGTTACAAAACCTGGGAAGGATTGGAAGCAGGATGCACTTGCAGGGGAGAGTGGTCAGTTTATTAGGAACAACAAAAGGCACATTCAAACGTGATGGGGATTAAATACCAAAAAAAACCAAAAAAGAACAGCACGTCAATCTTCCAACAAATGATAGGGCAATAGTTTCAAAACACTTACAGGGCAAAAGTCCAGGAATTCTAAGGCTTACAAGACAATAATCCAGGGAACGCCTGGTTAACAAAAACATCTGAAAAAACATTGGAATACTCGAGCACTCTTTAACATCAGATCATTCAAAACTCAATACTCCACGATGAAGCGGACACAGACCGGGGTTTAAGTAATGCAGTTCATTCAAAATTAAACAACGTTAAACTAGCGACACCTGGACAGAATAATCAGAACACAATGGCAGAACAAAGGACCAATCAGGAAGCGGGGGCAGAGACATGATGCAACACAAAAACAGAAAAGCACATGGCAACATAAACAAATGCCGAGTTCATGACGTAGTCCGGAGAGTTCCCTTGAATCGTGCTGGAATGCGCCCCATGGAATGCAGAAGATATGCTGCTCTGTAGCGGAGCCACGAGTGGGAGAGCTAACAGAGCCCCCCCCCAAAGGAGCGTCTCCTGAAGCGCCGAAAGTTTTGCCTGTTCTGGCGGACCCGGGCCCTTGGGTAGGATCGGAACATCTGCCCCCCTGGACCCGAGGCTGGTGAAGTTCAATCTCCCGCAGCCAGAGCAGAATATGTCGCGTTGTCCTTGAGAACTTGGACGAGAACTTGGACGAGAACTTGGACGAGAACTTGGAGTGGTGCTTGAACTGCTGCTTGGCCTGGATCTCAGAGCTGCACGTGACAAGATGCTTGGCCTGGATCTTGGAGCTGCGCATGACCTGATGCTTGGCCTGGATTGCAGAGCTGCGCATGACCTGATGCTTGGCCTGGACCTCCGAGCTGCACGTGACCCGGCGCTTTGTCTGGAATCCGGACTGAAACCAGGACTGGATTCAGATTTGGCACCTGGATTAGGGACAGGCTCAGAGACAGACTGGGAAACAGACTGGGGAATGGGACAGAAAATAGGACAGAGAACTGGACAGAGGATGGGACAGAGGATAGGACAGAGAACTGGATAGGGAACTGGAAAGAGAACTGGACCGGAAATTGAACTGGAAAGTGAATAGTCTATAAACTCAAAACTTTGACCCGGAGCAGACTTGATAACCGGATTCAAAGCAGGAGTGAGAACTGAGCTGTAAATCAAACTGGAAGCAGTGCTAGATATCGAAGAGGAACTAGAGCTGGAAATAAGAGTAGAGTCAGGGCTGGAAACAGAACTGGGAATTAAGCTGGAGACAGGGCTGGAAACAGAGATGGAAATTAAAGTGGAGACAGGGATGGAAACAGAGCTAGAAATTAAAGTGGAGACAGGGCTAGAAACAGGGCTGGGAATTAACATGGAGACAGGGATAGAAACAGGGCTGGAAATTAACGTGGAGACAGGGCTGGAAATTAACGTGGAGACAGGGCTGGAGACAGGGCTGGAGACAAAGTCTGAACCTGGACTGGAAACAGAGCTAGGAAGATAACTAGAGACAGAGGAGGAGACAAAGTCTGAACCTGGAATGGAAACAGAGCTAGGAAGCTAACTAGAGACAGAGGAGGAGACAGGAGGAGACAGAGGAGGAGACAGAGGAGTGTGCAGAACTGGAAACTAGGCTAGGGACAGCACCATCAACAAAATCTAGAACGGAGCTGGGAACGGAGCTGGGAACGGAGCTGGGAATTAACTCAGCAACCAAACGGAGAACCACTGCAAAAATAGGGCTAGAAATAAACTCAAACACAGAGCTGGCCATGAAATCACGAACTGGACTGGAAATGGGACTGGGGACAGGACCGGGGACAGGACCGGGAACTGGCTTTGGGCATAGGCTGAGGCATGGACTGGGAACAGGCCTTGGAAAAGTACCGGAAACCTGACTGGGAACTGGATCAGAAATTGGCCTTGGAATAGGGCAGTAATCTGGACTTGGACTCGTACATGGACTAGGAATAGGGCAGGAACCTGGAATTGGACTTGGACATGGCTCTGAGGAACCGGGCAGGAACCCGGACATGGACCTGGACATGGACTAGGCATAGGGCAGGAACCTAGATATGGACTTGGACATGGACTAGAACTAGGGCAGGAACCTGGACATGGACTTGAACTAGGGCAGGAACCTGGACATGGACTCAATTTAGCACTAAAACATGGGCTAGAACTTGGAACGGAGGTCATCCCGTGGACCTCAGACATGGACTGGGCTTGAGAAGAGGCCATCCCGTGGGCCTCCGACATGGACTGGGCTTGGGAAGAGGTCATCCCATGGACCTCTGACATGGACTAGGCTTGAGAAGAGGTCAACCCATGGACCACTGACATGAGCAGGACAGGCGAGGAGGTTTTTTCTTGAAGTTCTGGCCAGATCATGGCCTGGGCGGAGGTCTCCTCATGGGCCTCCAATGTGAGCAGGACAGGACAGGAGGTTCTCTCTTGAACCTCTGGCAGGAACGTGGCTTGGGCGGAGGTTTCCTCGTGGACCTCCGATTTGAGCAGGCCAGGAGAGGAGGTTTCCTCTTGAATCTCTGGCAGGAACGTGGCTTGGGCGGAGGTTTCCTCATGGACCTCCGATATGAGCAGGCCAGGAGAGGAGGTTTACTCTTGAATCTCTGGCAGGAATGTGGCTTGGGCGGAGGTCTCCTCGTGGGCCTCCGGTGAGAACAGGACTGGACCGGAGCACCCCACTTGGGTCTCCGACAGGGACAGGACAGGAATGGAGGATTTCTCTTGACCCTCCAAGAGCAGCTCAGCTGAAGGGACCTCCTGCTGGGTCTCTGGCTGGAGCTCAGGGCTGGAGGTTGCCTCGTTAACCTCCAGGAGCATCTCCATTGAGGAGACCTCCTGTTGGGCCTCCTGCTGGAGCTCGGGGCTGGAGGTTGCCAGGTTTACCTCCAGAAGTAGCTCTGTTGAGGAGACCTCATGCTGGGCCTCCTGCTGGAGCTCAGGTCTGGAGGTTGCCACGTTAACCTCCAGGTGTAGCTCCGTGGAGGAGACTTCCTGCTGGGTCTCCAGCTGGAGCTCGGGGCTGGAGGTTGCCATGTTAACCTCCAGCTGTAGCTCCGTTGAGGAGACATCCTGCTGAGCCTAATGCTGGAGCTCTGAGGGTGCCCACCTGTGGAGCCGCTTATGCACCCGCCAGCTGCCCTTAAAACAGCCTTGGGAGCAAAAGTAGCTGCTCCTTACTCCCTGTTTCCTGCAGGTGGGGCACTGCAGGATGGCTAGTCGGGGGCATCCTTCGGTAACACACTCCTGGGTCCAGGGATGAGAGGTGAAGGCTGCCATGTTAGCCCGCTCACTCTCATAAAACTCCAGGAAAGATTGGTCAGGTCGGTCACCCAGACGGTCCTTCCCCAAAAAGGTCCTGAGGTCGGGTTGGAAGTCTGGGCTCCTGAACACCTGGACCAGTAGATCCACAAAGCCCGAAACTGTCTGGAGCTTCATGGATCTACTGGCAAGGTGAAGCTCCGCCCATTGGCGAGCAGAGCCGACCAAACGAGAGAGGAGGAACCCCAACCACTGTTCTTCGTCGGGTTTGGGGTCCTCCAAACTCAGAAAATAAAATTGTGCCTGCAAAAAAAACATTGTGGCCAAGTGGCAAAGCCGTCATAATCGTCCGGGGGATAAACGAAAGTCCACTGAGGAAAAAAAATTGAATTATGTGCAGTCATTTTAAATGTGGCGCGGCATGGCATGGTGTGGCGTGCCCTCACTTTCCCTGCTGCATCCATTTTCTGTATCCGGACTATTCTGTTACAAAACCTGGGAACGATTGGAAGCAGGATGCGCTTGCAGGGGAGAGTGGTCAGTTTATTAGGAGCAACAAAAGGCACATTCAAACATGATGGGGATTAAATACCAAAAAAACCAAAAAGAACAGCACGTCAATCTTCCAACAAATGATAGGGCAATAGTTTCAAAACACTTACAGGGCAAAAGTCCAGGAAAATACGAAGCAGGAATTCTAAGGCTTACAAGGCAATAATCCAGGGAGTGATGAGGTAGGAATCCAAGAACCCGGGAACACCGGGTAAACAAAAACGTACGAAAAAACGCAGGAACCAGGGAACGCCTGGTTAACAAAAATATCCGAAAAAACACTGGAATACTCGAGCACTCTTTAACATCAGATCATTCTTTCTCATCAAAATCAATACATTCAAACATCAATCAAAACTTAATACTCCGCGACGAAGCGGACACAGACCGGGGCTTAAGTAATGCAATTCATTCAAAATTAAACAATGTTAAACTAGCGACACCTGGACACAATAATCAGAACACAATTGCAGAACAAAGGACCAATCAGGAAGCGGGGGCAGAGACCTGACGCAGCACAAAAACAGAAAAGCACATGGCAACATAAACAAATGCAGAGTTCCCTTCAATCGCGCTGGAATGCGCTTCGTGGAATGCGGAAGATATGCTGCTCCATAGCGGAGCCGCGAGTGGGAGAGCTAACAATGAAAGCCAACATAATGAAGACAAAGAGATAACGTACACATAGGTACACCCCTGTCTGTCCTCCTTGGCCTGTTTCTCATGCTGCAGTAAATAAAATCATAAAAGGGAATTGTGTGAATTTACATGGCTAACTGCATGGAATAGCATAGTTTCTTGTAATAGCGGGGCAAGTTTTAACACAGTGTTACAACGTGCCCCGTGCGCAACTGAGTGTTACGTAATAAGGTGTAGGACAGACGAGGGAGTCAGGATGCATGCGCTGGGGAGACGTCAGATAACGCAGTAGAGTTTATTAACAACAGACATTCAAAAAGGCAATAATCCACAACACAAGGAAATCGAGAAAAAGCAGTAATCCAAAAGTCAGGGATAATCCAAAAAGACAGGAAAAAACACTCGAAACACGGAAGTGGTCTGGGAACCACAAACACGGAGCTACGGACATCGGAACAAGAACTATGATCTCTTTAAATTACAAACTATACAACTCTGAACTAAACTAATACTCCGCGTTGAAGCGGACACAAACAGGGGCTTTTTAAACACACACCAAATCATACACACAATCAAAGACACTTGGAAATGATAATCACATTAGACAGAGAACCAATGAGGAAATGGGGCAGAGACATGACGCAACACAATAACAAACGCACATGGGGAAACACAGGAGGTGGAGACATGACGTGAGTACGAAAACACAAAGTGCACGTGGCAACATAAACAAACGTGAGTCTTTCTGAATGGCGCTGAAATACGCTCCGTGTTATGCGGAAGTAGGCTACTCCGTTCTCAGCGTAGCGAGATATGCTGCTCCGTAGCAGAGACGTGAGTGGGAGAGCTAACACTGAGATTCTGACCTGGCTATTCAATTCGATGTAGGATTATAACTGAGAGACTAAAGATTAAAATGATACTAAATTTGCCTCGCTTTGATTTAACGCTAAACACAGAGGTGAAAATTAACATCTGTGTGAAATTTTACTTATGCTATGGTAAAATTATCTTCCCTTGATACCTTCCAAAGTCATTTGAATTTTGGTGCGATTTCTTTTTTACACACAGTGTTGGTATGGTAATCAGTAAAGACAGGAAATTTTGTCATACCAGTGTACAGGTGCATCTCAATAAATTAGAATGTTGTGGAAAAGTTCATTCATTTCAGTAATTCAACTCAAATTGTGAAACTCGTGTATTAAATAAATTCAATGCACACAGACTGAAGTAGTTTAAGTCTTTGGTTCTTTTAATTGTGATGATTTTGGCTCACGTTTAACAAAAACCCACCAATTCACTATCTCAACAAATTAGAATACTTCATAAGACCAATAAAAAAAACATTTTTAGTGAATTGTTGGCCTTCTGGAAAGTATGTTCATTTACTGTACATGTACTCAATACTTGGTAGGGGCTCCTTTTGCTTTAATTGCTGCCTCAATTCGGCGTGGCATGGAGGTGATCAGTTTGTGGCACTGCTGAGGTGGTATGGAAGCCCAGGTTTCTTTGACAGTTGCCTTCAGCTCATCTGCATTTTTTGGTCTCTTGTTTCTCATTTTCCTCTTGACAATACCCCATAGATTCTCTATGGGGTTCAGGTCTGGTGAGTTTGCTGGACAGTCAAGCACACCAACACCATGGTCATTTAACCAACTTTTGGTGCTTTTGGCAGAGTGGGCAGGTGCCAAATCCTGCTGGAAAATGAAATCAGCATCTTCAAAATGCTGGTCAGCTGAAGGAAGCATGAAGTGCTCCAAAACTTCTTGGTAAACGGGTGCAGTGACTTTGGTTTTCAAAAAACACAATGGACCAACACCAGTAGATGACATTGCACCCCAAATCATCACAGACTGTGGAAACTGAACACTGGACTTCACGCAACTTGGGCTATGAGCTTCTCCACCCTTCCTCCAGACTCTAGGACCTTGGTTTCCAAATGAAATACAAAACTTGCTCCCATCTGAAAAGAGGATATTGGACCACTGGTCAACAGTCCAGTTCTTCTTCTCGTTAGCCCAGGTAAGACGCCTCTGATGTTGTCTGTGGTTCAGGAGGGGCTTAACAAGAGGAATACGACAACTATAGCCAAATTCCTTGGCACGACTGTGTGTGGTGGCTCTTGATGCCTTGACCCCAGCCTCAGTCCATTCCTTGTGAAGTTCACTCAAATTCTTGAATCGATTTTGCTTGACAATCCTCATAAGGCTGCGGTTCTCTCGATTGGTTGTGTATCTTTTTCTTCCACAATTTTTCCTTCCACTCAACTTTCTGTTAACATGCTTGGATACAGCACTCTGTGAACAGCCAGCTTCTTTGGCAATGAATGTTTGTGGCTTACCTAGTGAACCAAACTGAGAGACCATTTTGAAGGCTCAGGAAACCTTTGCAGGTGTTTTGAGTTGATTAGCTGATTGGCATGTCACCATATTCTAATTTGTTGAGATAGTGAATTGGTGGGTTTTTGTTAAATGTGAGCCAAAATCATCACAATTAAAAGAACCAAAGACTTAAACTACTTCAGTCTGTGTGCACTGAATTTATTTAATACACGAGTTTCACAATTTGAGTTGAATTACTGAAATAAATGAACTTTTCCACGACATTCTAATTTATTGAGATGCACCTGTATAATGTTGCCACCACTATGCTTCACAGTAGGTATGATGTGTTTTGGGTGATGTGCTGTGTTTGGTTTTTGCCAAACATAACGCTTGCAGTTCAGTTCAAAAAGTTCAATCTTGGTCTCATCTGAGCATAAAACCTTTTGCCACATGGCATTAGAATCTTCCAAATGTTTTTTTGCAAAGCCTTTTCAGAAGAGGCTTCTTTCTTGCCACCTTTCCATACAGGCCAGCTTTGTGTAAAGCTTGTGAGATTGTTGTCACATGCACAGACTGACCAATCTCTGCCATAAGGACTTGTAAGTCCTTCAAAGTTGTCATTGGCCTCTTGGTAGCTTCCCTGATCAATATCGTCCTGGCTCGGTCATCCAGTATGGAGGGATGTCCCAGTCTAGGCAAGGTGTTGGTGGAGCCATACGCTTTCCACTTCTTAATAATGCCCTCAACGGTACTCAGAAGGATAGTTAAAGCCTTTGAAATCTTTTTGTATCCTTCTCCTAACTTGTGCCTTTCCACAACTTTGTCCCAGAGCCCTTTTTAAAGCACCTTTCCAACCATGGGGTATTCTTTGTGTTGCCATGCACTACTAGTAATGGAACCATTATTGAACAGCCAGTTTTCTTATGAAGTCATCAAAACCACTGCAATTGATGTCAGGTGGGGGGCAATTAGCATGGTGTGTGATCTGGGAAGTGACTGGTTGTACCTGAGCAAGTTTATAATGGTTACTCTAAAGGGCTGATAACTTATCCAAATCAGGTATTTCACTAATTAAATTTTAATAATTGTTCAGAATTTTAAAAATGTTATTTTCACTTAGATGTTGAGGGTTATAATGTGTAAATACAGCTGGCAAAAGTTAGATTTCATTTATTTTATTAAATAAATATATATTTCCAGGGTGTAATGTGACAAAAGATAAGGATTTTGACAGGGTATGATGATTTTCTATAGGCACTGTATGTGGGTCATTTTGACCCGCTTTATGAAGACTTGGGGTAGTGATATGACAATGTAACCTTTTCCCAATCTGTGACCAAAAAATATGAAAATTAGGTCTACATTGATGATTGTCAAAAAGAAGTTTCTTAAGGCTTACAATAAATGTTTTATTGATCAAATATTAAAAAAAAAAAGTGTTAAAAGCACTATTATCTCAAACATTAGTGTTTGTCAAAATAATTTTGCTCTACTGAGTTATGCGCGTTTTAAATTGATACTGAAGAGAGAGAAGTCAATCTGGCAACCCAGGCTGACACCGGCCACAGTCTTGGGACAAGCGCCTCTCACACAGCGCTCTCAAACTAGAGAGACAAATCCTAACATAATGTTACGCATGGGCGTAGAATCCACGGGAGACATGCCCCCCCTTTTAATAAAACGTAAATTCGTGCCCTGCACTTTTTCACTGGCCATGGCCAATTTCTGTATCTTTGCTTTCTATATGTGTATGTGTCTAAGTCTTTACGTGACCTGATGTTGCCATGACAATTGGTCACTCTCGTCACGTGCCACGCCCATGCTCACACCAGATGAAACCAAAATAGAGCCTTTTGGCAATAAACACCAGAGGTGGTTTTGGTGCACACAGAGAGGTAGCCATATGGAAAAGTACCCCATGCCCACGTTTAAATATGATGGTGGCTCTGTAATGTTTTGGGTCTGTTTTTCTGCCACAGGACATGGATATTTTGTTAGGATACATGCCATCATGGACTCTAATTAAATATCAACAGATATTAAATGAAAACCTGACTGCCTCTGCCAGAAAACTCAAAATGGGCCATGTTGGATCTTCCAGCAGGGCAATGATCCAAAACATACATCAAAATTAACACAAAAATGGTTTACTGACACAAAATCAAGGTCCTGCCATGGCCATCCCAGTCCCCTGACTTGAAACCCATGGAAAACCTGTGGGTTGAACTGAACAGGTGGTTAAATCGGAAGGACTGCAGCCTAGGATCCTCTAGGCTGCAATCGAGTTTTCATTTTCAAGAGGAATCATTTCAGCTGAAAAAGGTAAGTAATTTAATTTCATAATTTCAGTCTACAGTATTGTTTGTTGTTTAAAATGTTAAGAAGAAAATGTTTATGTGTGATGGCAATGAGAACATAACGTCAGAAAACCCACACAGCTTGATATGTCTTTTAACATTTATTACATTTAAATACCTTGTCTTTATTAGAAAAACCGCTGATTATGCACTGCACTATATAATATTCATGAGAAAGTTGAATTTTGTATTTGTATTTATTTGATTTTTGCGTAAATTAAATTCGTCGTTTTCAATGAGTGATTAAAAGAACCGGTTCATATGAGTCACGCTGGTGGCGCTGTCTTATTTTATTTTACACAATGTTTGTGGCTTATGTTGTTTCCTTATAAGTAGCCTACAGACTTCTGGAAAGACTCAGTTGTCTTTTTGCGATGTGCATAGTGTTTGTGCTTCTGGGCTTTAGCCTAGAGGGTAATGCGTTCGTTTTCGAGCTCGAGACCCACTGTGTTCAGGTTTAGAAAACATATTTTACATTTATGGCATTTGGCAGACACCCTTATCTAGAGCAACTTACATTTATTTAATTTATACATCTGAGCAATTGAGGGTTAAGGGCCTTGCTCAAGGGCCCAACAGTGGCTGCTTGGCAGTGCTGGGATTTAAACTCACGACCTTCTGATCAGTAGCCCAACATTTTAACCACTGAGCTATCGCTACCTATTTTCTTTCTTTCTTACTTTCTTTACTGAATAAAGATAATTAAAACAATTTAAACATGAACTGACTTTCATTCATTTTTTATATTAGGGTTAGTCATTTAGTCATTTACGCATAGGTCCAATGCAGAAGTATAAATCAGCCTTTAGCGTGTCTCAAATTGCAGAAGTTATCAACTGTTTTGTCTCTGAGATACTTGAGTTATAAAATTGTGTAGTAGCCAGTGTATCCCATTTCTGCCAGAATTTAATGTATTTTTCTACTTATGTTCATTAGCTGCTGTCTGAAAGAACCCATTATCATCAACAAATGCTGAAATTGAGAAAGGTGGCTGCAGCTGGCTTCAGACCGTGAAGGAGGACGGAAGATGTGCAACAAGCAGTAGCTTGCCCTTGATATACACACATTACATTACATTCTAACTGATAAAAATAATCTGTTCTACATGTTAAATTCACGTTTTTGTTTTGTTCATTTATGTCATTGTTGTGTATGCATTCTTGTTAAAAGTAAATGTTTAATGTAATTCTTGAAATTTGATAGGGTGCAAAATATTTTGTACAGTTTTAATTTTCTGAGTTGAACTTAAAAAAAAAATTAAAATCATTAATTTCAACTGCTTTATTGTTGTCAATTTATTTGAATATGACAATTTTGAATGAATTAATGAATTATTAATTATGAAAAAAATGAATGTGGTAGTTTAATAATGTCTGGGTCAAATCTGGGTCACACATAATTTCTATTCACAGTAGTGCATGGGCCAGATCTGGGCCGAGGACCCAGGCGTATACTGGGCCAGAACTAAAGCAAGTATGTGGCCCACAAGTGGGCCAGACAAATTTTGCTATCTGGGGAAAACAAGGCTTAGATGCTAGAAATGCACAATGAGGGTACGTTTACACGACAGTGATGTACTAAAAAGGAAAAGTTTTTCCTTTGCGTTTTTGAAAAGTTTCGCTTACAGACGACAAAGTTATCAAAACGATCCCCGTTCACACATATCCGCGAAAACGACTAAAAACACTGTATTATGCAGCACAAACACAGTCCTGTAATCCGTTACTGTATAGTTTTGAATGTCTTGCACGTTGTTTAGAAGTACTTGTGCGCATGCCTCTTTGACAAAAATCATGTGGCTCGCCAGGTGTCTCATCCTTCCCCAACATATCATTGTTAAAAACTTCACTAGAGGCCACTAGAGGTCAGTTTCCTGTAGAAAATGCAAAGTCAATTACAATTCCTTTGTTGTACAGCCTGCCGAAGTTAATGAAAATCAGTTAATGAAAATAATTCAGAGGAGCATTGAAAATGTCAGCGTGACTGGACTGAAACGTGCTTTTATTGAAAGCACTACTGCTCTGCTGTGTCTGATTTGCACAGTAAAAAAAACTGGGCGAAAGCCGAAGGAAGGCGTGCAGCTGCAAGCAGGACATGGGCAACTGGAAGCCTGAATGCTGGCTCATTGGAGATTGTAAGACAATGAAAACCTTTTACTGACAGGAGATATGTAAAGTCATGCATGTTGAGTATGGAAACTGAACTGTTTGCGGATTTGCCGAACAATGAGAAAATCATTCAGAAAACAAAAGACGTTCCCCTGTCAGCCCGAACACTGCATGAGCGCGCTGTCATGACGGCACGTGAGATAGAGAGGGAAAAGAGCATGGATATATATTTTTTTCACTTGTGTTGGGTGAGTCCACACACACACACACAGAGAGAGAGAGAGAGAGAGAGAGAGAGAGAGAGAGGTTTTTGCAACGGCTCTTTCGAAACAAATGCATTAACTAAAAATGAGAAAATGGCTCTTAAAAAGGTTCCCGACCCCTGCTATAGAGTGAACACGTAATACGTGTGTGCATGACGTCATCGTTTTCACAAATCCACGTTTTTGTATGTTTACACGGAGACGATAACGGTATCGTTTTCAAAAACTTCCACTTTGGAGCCCGTTTTCAAAAGTTTGTGTTTTCAGGCCCCAAAATGCCGTTGTCGTGTAAACGAACAGCCAAAACGATTAAAAAGTTTTCCGTTTTTAGTTGAAAACGTTGTCTTGTAAACTGCCCCTAAGATTTTGAGAAGAAACAAAGAAACAGCAGGGTATAAATAGACAAACTAAACAATGGCTAAAGAGTGTCTGTACTATTAACAGATACAGTACACTGTCATGTCAACACTGAAGAAGGTACATAGACAACATTTATAGTTACATTCTGATGGTGTCTCCAACCATAAGAGTCAGCCGTTGTCCATCAAAGAAGAATCGCAGTGAAAGTGCCCTATGAATCATGATGTGGAGTCTGTTTGTCCAGAGATTGCAGAGGATGTGTGGCTATTATGTGTAATATACAAATATGATCATATCACTTGCTCATCTTCCTGTGTAGTTCTTTCCAGCTGTTTTATAAAAAATATGGCTGCAGCATGAAAATTGTGCTTTTGAATAATTATACGTAATAAGTCATTTATAAGGAGGGACATCTTCCAGTGTGGCTGGGAGGGATTGACACTTGTCTGGCTCACATACGAAAAAACAAACAAACTAAAATATCCTGAGATTTGATTCAAATAGAAGCAGACATTTGTCTACTACATGGAACTCACTTTTCAAATCAAAATAATTGTAATCTTAACAACCCACAGTTTAATCAACCAAGCAAAGTTGTCTCAATCTACACTAATAAAATTCTCAGAATTTGTTAGGGCTTCACTGACTAATGGACTCTTTACCTTGTCACTGACTTCTGGTGGAAGGCCTATGTTAGGTAGAATGGTTATGCCATATTCTTTCTATTTTTGGCCTACTACAATCATTTTTAGGAAAAATACTTGTGGAGAAGGGGGTGTGGTCAGTGAAGGAAGGAGGCAAACACACACACACACAGGGTTCTATAGTAGTATTTTGCATTACTCTAAGTGCCTGATTTTAGCTTCTGTATGTACACTCACCAGCCAATTTATTAAGAACACCTTACTAATACTGGGTAGGACCCCATTTGCTCTCAGAATAGCTTCAATTCCTCATGGCATCAATTTCACATGGTGTTGGAAACATTCCTTTGAGATTCTGGTCCATGTTGACATGACTGCATCACATAATAGAAAAAAAAAAAACATTCCACAAACCATTATACCACCAGCAGCAGTTGACACAAGGTAGGTTCATGCTGCTGATGCCAATTTCTGCCCTATCATCTACATGTCACAGAAATCAAGATTAATCAAATCAGGCAACGTTTTTCCAATCTTCAACTGTCCAGTTCCAGTAAGTCCGTGCCCACTGTAGCCTCAGACTCCTCTTCTTGGCTCACAGACAGGAGTGGAACCTAATATGGTTGTAGCTTATCCACCTCATTTGGTTTGATGTGCTGTATGTTGCAAGATACTTTTCTGCTCATCACAGTTGTAAAGAATGATCGTTATAGTAGCCTTTCTGTCAGCTCAAACCAATTTGGCCATTCCCCTCTGACCTCTCTCATGAACAAGGTGTTTGTTTTATCCCCCACCATTCTGTGTAAACTCAAGAGATTGTTGTCTGTGCAAATCCCAGCTCAGCCTCTAAAATTCTCAAACCAGCTCGTCTGGCATCAACAATCATATCATCATCACTGAGATCACTGAGATTCTGATGTTTGATATGAATACTAACTGAAGCTCTTACCTGTATCTGTATGATTTTATGCATTTCATGTGCTGCTGCCACATTAATGAGCTTAGCTCTTTTTCAAATGCATCCTGCAGAAGCAAATAAGATCGGCACTCCAGGAGCTTTGAGTAGCCTAATGCAAAATGTATTCAAAATACTATTTTTCCTAAAAAATTCTTGAAGAAGGCCAAAACACCTGAAATTGGATTCAAGGCACTTTATACAGTGTTACAGCCACTGAAATTACCATTTAATTACGTATGCTTCAACAGTTAAAAATATATTTAAAGTAATAATAATAATAATAATAATAATAATAATAATAATAATGTGTCATTTATATATAGCTCCTTACTCATAACCACGCTTTACAATTACAGTGTTTAAAAAAAACATGGAATATGTGGTCAGTTAGATTTAAGAAAAAATATGTATAGTATAGTATAGTATAGTTTACATAGAAATATTATGTTTCTTATCAATGTGATTTCATTGCTTATGCTAAACTTAATTTAAACAAGTTTCTAATTACAAGATTGAATTATGTAAAGTGAGAATGATCAGTTCACGTAGTATTAATGTAAACCAATTACATTATGAAATCTTGTGGGGATGTTGGCACTGACAGGTACTATAACTATAGTATTTAAATTAACATGATTAAAATGTGTGTGGAAGAATTGCACAGTGTGCAATGTGGCCATTGCAAAATGCCAGCAACCTGGGTTTGATCTTCAGCTCAGGTAAGAGTGCGGAGTTTGATTTCATTCAGGGCATTGAAAATATATGATCAAATCATGTTGGATGTACAAAAACAAATTGTGTTAATGTAGCTCAATTCAATCACATGGAACCGATGTACGCATTTGAATTAAGTAAATTCAGTGCTAATGAATATTATTAGCACATACATATTATGTGCTATTATTAATGAATATTATCCTGGTGTCTAATTTTTTTTGTATTAATATAACAGTTTTGTATTAAAATACAATGCATCTGCACATTTTAACAGTTCAAATGGAGATGTTATTAATGTTTTGTCCCATTAATGATTCTGTGTCTCACTGCTAGAAATGAAAACCTCTTAACTCTGAAAGTGAAATAACAATGTTCATCTCTTGAAGGAGAAACAATAATAAATGCGTCATTAGATGACCAAAAGGAGAGTGATCCATCACATCAATTTTAGCCTGACATTTTTGTTTCTGCGCAAAACATTTGTACAACAGTTTTCATGAATCAGACATAAATTGATTCACGAATCAGTTGTCATGCTGGATAAAACCTGTACATTGTGCTGAGTCTTCTACTGTAATTCCTGATGAGGCTGGAGAATACATGGCAAGGGATCTGAGACCATTCCTTCATACAGAATCTCTCCAGATCCTTCAAATTTCGAGGTCCATGCTGGTGGACTCTCCTCTTCAGTTCAACCCACAGGTTTTCTATGGGTTTCAAGTCAGGGGACTGGGATGGCTAGGGCAGGACCTTGATTTTGTGTCAGTAAACCATTTTTGTGTTGATTTTGATGTATGTGGCAGAGGCAGTCAGGTTTTCATTCAATATCTGTTGACATTTGATAGAGTCCATGATGCCATGTGTCCTAACAAAATGTCCAGGTCCTCTGGCCGAAAAACAGACCCAAAACATTAAAGAGCCACCACCATATTTGTGGGCATGAGGTACTTTTCCATATAGCTACCTCTCTGTGTGCGCCAAAACAACCTCTGGTGTTTATTGCCAAAAAGCTCTATTTTGATTTAATCTGACCATAGAACCCGATTCCATTTGAAGTTCCAGTAGTGTCTGGCAAACCGAAGATGCTTGAGTTTGTTTTTGGATGAGAGTAGAGGCTTTTTCTTGAAACCCTTCCAAACAACATGTGGTGATGGAAATGGGCATTTTCAACAACCTTTTGCCGCACATCACAGCTATATTCCTTGGTTTTACCTTATGAATGACTAAGGAAATTTGACCTAAGTGTTATCTTATATTTATACTCCTATGAAACAGGAAGTCATGGTTGAACAATTTCCTGTTCCTAGTCACCCAGGTTTACTAAAAAAAAGGTAAAATCTCAATGGGAATATACTTCAAATATATTTTTCTCATATGAATTCCTAGGGGTGCCAATAATTGTTGCACACCTATGTTTAATAAAGATATAAATATATATTTTGGATAAACCTATGTTTTGTTTGCAATTGTTTGATATCCATGAGAGCAGAGTATTTTTGTGAATTATTTTTGAACAAAAGATCAAAAGGTTAAACAATAAAGACAATTTTTCACAGCCTTCTTTGCTCATATTTACCAAGGGTGCCAATAATAGTGGCAGGCACTGTATAGCACTTTAAGACCTTTTAAAATGTTGTTTAAAAAATATATTACAAAATATCTTAAATGGTATTGTTAGGTCATGCCACGACACTGACTCCAGTTCCCAGAATTCCCAGCGGCCTACAAATATGGCCGCCAAGGACTACACTTCCCACAACACTCACTCACTACCACATTCATGTTCACCTTCATTTTCAGCACACACCTGATTCCTATTTCACAGCACAATCACAGCCACAGTATTTAAGGACTCTCAGTTCACTCTCACATTTCGAAGTATTTGCTCAGTCACGTTGTTTTCTGTCATTACCAAGCCTTGATCCTCTGTATTGTGCATTCTGGTTTTTGATCTTTGCCCTCTGGATATTGTTTGTTAATCGCATGACCCTGGACTGTTTACTGATTCCGCTTTTTGCCTAATGCTTGAACTTTGCCTGTTCCAATATTACTGGAGTTCCTAATAAAGTGACATTTCCCTGCACTTGCATCCCGCTTTGATTCTGTGTGCTAACAGGTATCAATTAGTTATTTAAATAAAATCACTCATAAGTTTAGTATTGCTGATTTTAAAGTATTGCAAGCTTTATTTTTCTGAAGTCTGACTCTGCAACATTTAAATCCAAACTTATTATAGAACATCTACATAAAAATATATTACTGCAGTTCTTTATCTGATTGGCAGTGACATTTTAAATGATACAAATCTTCTAATTCTGACATTTAAGTCATCATGGAATGAAATGAACTACCCATAACACATTATTTCAGTAATAGGTAAGAATATAGTAGAATACTGCGATATTTGTGTGTGTGTGTGTGTGTGTGTGTGTGTGTGTGTGTGTGTGCATGTGTTTGTGTGGATCTTTGGAGGGTGGTGTGGGAACTACTGTCTATAGCTGCTATAATGTAAGGGATAACAGGAACTACCCCTAAACCTAACTTGTTTCACAGACGTTCTGCAACATTAAACATGACTATAAACTGAGAAAAAGTATGATGTTATTTTTTAAATTAAATGTTGTTTGTAGATGTTATTTTTGAATAAAAAAATTCTTCTGCACACTCTGGTATGAAAATAATCAACTTTAAGGTCATGACAGATTTATTAAGCATTATTAACTCTGGATTTAAGTTAATATGTAAAACTAACTTAATATATTACCCCTCAACAAACCAAACAAAAGGCTGAAGAACAAAAGTAAGTGTTACTAAAAAGAAACAGCTGGAGGAAAATTTTTGTGACTAATTAGGTTAATTGGCAACAGGTCAGTAACATGATTAGGTATAAAAAGAGTATCTTAGAGAGGCAGAGTCTCTCAGAAGTAAGGATGGGCAAAGGTTCACCAATCTGCGAAAAACTGTCTACAAATTGTGGAACAATTTCAGAATAAAGTTCCTCAATGTAAAATTGTAAAATTCCAGATGCGCTGAACAACTTCTATGCTCGGTTTGCGGCACAGAATGATGTGACGGCGAGGAAGACCACCCCTCCTCCTAACGACCAGATGCTGTGTCTAACCACGGCTGATGTGAGGAAAACTACGCAGAGTCAACCCACGGAAAGCTGCTGGACCAGACAACATTCCTGGAAGTGTGTTCAGAGGATGTGCAGACCTGCTGGCGGATGTTCTCACTGACATCTTCAACATCTCTCTGAGCAGCGCCATCGTTCCAACGTGCTTCAAGGGCACCACCATTGTCCCCGTGCCGAAGAAGTCTTCAGTGTCCTGCCTCAATGACTACCATCCCGTTGCACTCACACTCATCATCATGAAGTGCTTCTAGTGGCTCGTCATGAGGCACATCAAGACCCTGCTACCACCCTCACTGGATCCCCTGCAATTCGCATATCGTCCCAACCGCTCAACAGACGATGCCATTTCCACCACCCTACATCTGGCCCTCAGCCACCTGGATAAAAAGGACACCTATGTTCAAATGCTGTTCATAGACTTCAGTTCAGCATTCAACACAATAATTCCTCAGCACCTGATTGGAAAGCTGAACCTGCTGGGCTTGAACACCTCCCTCTGCAACTGGATCCTGGATTTCCTGACTGGGAGACCTCAATCAGTCCGGATCGGGAACAGCATCTCCAGCACCACCACACTGAGCACTGGTGCTCCCCAGGGCTGTGTGCTCAGTCCACTGCTGTTCACTCTGCTGACTCATGACTGTGCAGCAATGCACAGCTCAAATCACATCATCAGGTTTGCAGATGACACGACCGTGGTGGGTTTCATCAGCAAGAACGACGAGTCAGCGTACAGAGTGGAGGTGCAGCGGCTAACGAACTGGTGCAGAGCCAACAACCTGTCTCTGAATGTGGACAAAACAAAAGAGATGGTTGTTGACTTCAGGAGAGCACAGAGCGACCACTCTCTGCTGAACATCAATGGCTCCTCTGTGGAGATCATCAGGAGCACCAAATTCCTTGGTGTTCACCTGGCGGAGAACCTCACCTGGTCCCTCAACACCAGCTCCATCACTAAGAAAGCGCAGCCACATCTGTACTTTCTGAGAAGGCTGAAAAAAAGCCCATCTCCCTCCCCCCATCCTCACCACATTCTACAAAGGAACTATTGAGAGCATCCTGAGCAACTGCATCACTGCCTGGCTTGGAAATTCCACTGTATTGGATCGCAAGACCCTGTAGCAGGTAGTGAGGACAGCTGACAAGATCATCGGGGTCTCTCTTCCCACCATCACAGACATTTACACCACACGCTGCATTCACAAAGCCACCAGCACTGTGGATGATCCCACACACCCCTCACACACACTCTTCACCCTCCTGCCATCTGGAAAAAGGTACCGAAGCAGTCGGGCCCTCACGACCAGACTGTATAACAGCTTCTTCCCCCAAGCCATCAGACTCCTCAATACTCAGAGACTGGACTGACACACACACACACACACACACACACACACACACACACACACATACTGAATTGAACACCATCCCACTCCCCTTGCAATTTTTGCACATTTCCTATCGCCCACCTTTACTTTTGCTGCTAAACTTTAAACTAAATATTATGTTTAAATTCTTGTTACTATCTACACTTTTACCTGGCTGCTACCGCAATAACTGCTATGTCCATATATGGTACATGCTAATCTGCTGAATACTATACAGTATATGTCATAGTATGTTATGTTTAGATTCATAGTATCTTTTAATTATATTGCTATTCTTCTGCACTATCAAGCTTCTATCAACACGTCTTCTGTCTGACAAGAGGGGAAAACACACTGGACCACTGCTATTCTCAGTTTAGGAATGGCTACAAAGCTAACTCACTTCTGGCTTTCAGTAAATCAGACCATGCCACCATTTTCCTCATGCCAGAATATAAACAAAGCCCAGGAGAGGAGGGTGGTGCAGCGCTGGTCTGCCAGAATGGAAGCTGCGCTACAGGACACGTTCGATGACATGAACTGGGACAAGTTCTGGTTGAGTTCCGCTGACGTCAGTGAGTTTATGGATGTAGCAATTAGCATTGTTAGCATGCTAATTGAGGATACAGCACACACCGCCACAATAAGGACTTTCTATAATACGATCCAAGCCACAGTGAATGCGCGCACAGCCACATGCAATGCAGGGCTTGTGTCAGGGAACATGAGCGAGTACAAAGCAGTATGCTACACTCTCTGACATGCAGTGAAAGCTGCTAAACTCTGGTACAGAGAGAGGGTGGAATCTTATTTCCAACTCAATAACTCCCGACATATGTGGCAGGGACTTAGGACAATCACCACCACAATTCACCACCGCGATGAAAGCTGACTCTTCTATGGCCAATGAGCTGAACACTTTCTATGTGCGCTTTGAGGCTAACTACATTAGCACTAGTCTGCCAAATAGAGCTACAGAAAGAAGCAGCTCTTTTAGCGATGAGAGCGCAATCACCACCTTGAAGGCTGAGGTTCGGTGGGCTCTGAAGCATGTGAACATCAGGAAAGTGGCCAGCCCTGATGGTATTTCCAGCCATGTACTGAGATTCTGCGCTGATCAGCTAGCTGGTTTGTTCATTTCTATCTTCAACGAGTCCCTAACTGAGTGTGTAGTGCCCACTTGCTTTATAAAAATCTGTTGTCCTTCCTGTGCCTAAGAACAGTAAGCCCTCTTGCCTAAATGACTATCGTCCTGTCGTTTTTAACATCACTTGTCATGAAGGTTTTTGAGAGGCTTATCAAAAACTCCATCTGCTCCTCCATCCCTGACACCATGGATCCGCTCCAGTTCACCTACCACCCTAGTAGGTCTACTGAGGATGCCATCTCTCACATCCTACACACCACCCTCACCCATATGAACAAAAACAAAGGGAACTATGTGAGGCTGTTTATAGACTATAGCTCAGCCTTCAACACCATAGTCCCCATGGTACAGAAACTGCTCTAACCAGGACCGCAAAGCCCTGCAGAGAGTGGTGTGCTTAGCTGAGTGCATCTCTGGGACTGCTCCCCTCTCTCTGCACGACATCTACACCAGGCGAGGGAGGGTAAATTAGCCATGGAGGGCAAATTAGCGTTAATCAGACAAAAGCTACACAAGCCTGACAAAACAGATAGATGAGAGACTAGCAACCAAGAATAGTGTAAATGACATAAGAGGAGTGTTGGGGGTTATCAAGCCTGGAAACTTTAAAGACATGTTGGTGAACAAAGATTGGCTGACAATACCTGAAAGGAAAAGTTTGCTCCAATCACATCTAAATGATAGAAGCTGCTCTGAGCTCTTTCAGGAGCTGATGTGTGGTAAACAGTATGACAGTGAAATGCCCCAACAGTTCCTAAATGATTGATTAGACTGGAACAAAAACTGATCTTCATGTCCAAACAAGCTTCAACAGACCTTGAATATGACTAATAGACAATTCAGAATGTGTTTCATAATACCATCTATCAGGGCATAGGTTCAAAGTTTAACCAGCTCTACAGCGAAACCACTAATTGCCAACCAGATGGTGACCAATGAAGCACTCTTGCGCCAGGTAAATCAGAGAGCCAGTGATGAGAGTGAAAGACAACATCACTTAGGACAGAGCTTTAAGTTGCAATCAGAATTATTCAACCCCCATTGCAAATCAGGTTTATTGTCAAAATTTACAGACTTTCAGCTGTTTGCAATGAACAAACCAAACAAAAGCAATTGAAATAGCTCCACACAATGAATGCTTCAAGTGGTTTCCCCAAATTCAACTGAAAATGCAACTTATAATGACTTTTCCAGTCTCAATATTATTCAAACCACTAGAATCCCTCACAACAGCACTACTGACCCAAAAGCACAAGAAAAGTCAGCTCAAAATCATATAAATAAGCCACAAAAGTTTTGGGATTCTGTTCTGTGGAGCTATGAAACAAAACTGGAACTTTTCGGCATGATGGATCACGATGGTATGTCTGGAGAAAGAAGAATGAAGAAAGAACACTCTGTCCACAGTCAAGCATGGTGGTGGCTTGGTGATGCTCTGGGGCTGCTTTGCATCCTCTGGCACTGGAAACCTGCAGCGTGTGGAAGGCAAGATGGATTCACTGAAGGAAATCTTAGGAGAAAATGTCATGCCGTCTGTGAGGAAGGTGAAGCTTGGGCGTCATTGGTCCATCCAGCAGGCCAATTATCCCAAGCATACCTCAAATTCCACCAAGGCTTGGTTGCATAAGATGTCCTGGAAGATTCTACAGGGCCATCACAGTCACCGGGTTTGAAGAAGGTGGTTACAACCTGCAAACCCAATAATATTACTGAACTGGAGGCCATTGCTCATGAGGAATGGGCTAAGATTCCTCAGGAATGCTGCCAGAAGCTGGTGTCTGGCTATGCATCTCGTTTGCAGCAGGTCATAACAGCAAAAGAGTGCTCTACTAAGTACTAAAGATGCTTGCCATGAAGGGGCAAGCATGCCATGAAGGAGGTCATTATAAGTTGCATTTTCAGTTGAATTTGGGGAAACCACTTGAAGCATTCAAGCTGAGCTACAGTGCAGACAATCAAGAAAACAGCATGTGGAGGTGTAAAGAGTCAGAAATCCAATGGGTAGCATTACCTCAAGCTGTCCATTCGATATTGTGTCAATTGACTATTCGCGCTATATTTCTGGTATTGGTGGATCACTTTACCAGATTTGCGGAGGCATATCTGATGAGAGACAAGTCAGGAAAGACAGCCTGCAATTCCAGAACAACACCTTATTAACGTGAGGCAAATCCAGCAAAATTATTTACTTGGACTCTGTTACAGATGCTGAGAACACTGGAGGACAAGGAAAAGGACACATGGAAGGTGCACCTCCCTCAAGTAGTGAGTGCATATAATTGCATGAAACTTGTGTAGACATGGTTTTCCCATTTTTCTTTCTTTATGGACATCACCCTCGCCTGCCAAATTACCTGTTGTTTGGGTTAGAGTCAGAAGATCATGAATATTCTCCCTACATCAGCCTATGAGATGTGTAAGCCCAGAATAGGAAGACAAAGACATAATAGTACCAGTAGGAGAACCAGAGGTAATGATTCAAAGTGATACCAATTCAGATGACAGTGATGTCCCAAGAACAGGTTACTGGTTATGGGCTCCTATATGAGAGAGATGTCAAAGGGAAACAGAAACCATGACTGGTGATTATCAGGAGGATTTCAGGAAGCAGAGAACCAGTATTAACGAACCTACAAGGAATGGAGAGATTGCTGCCGGAATGGAGAGATGAATGTTTCCTCAGAATTTCTACTGCCTGATGACTTACATATTGTACCTGAACCACCCACACATGCATGCATACACAGGGCTCTGTGCTGGTCATCTCTCTCTCTCTCTCTCTCTCTCCCTCTCTCTCTCAGCACCCGTATGTCTCCTTTTAATCCTTGCCTTGGATCACTGCAAGAGAATACATACTCATTAGTAGAATTTCCCACAGGTGTGCATTCCTTACCACTCACCTTCTCTGGCTCTGTCCTCCAATCACAAACCAGCGCTCAAGCACACCCTGCTTTCACATACCCCCACCACCTGACTCAGGCTGGGGAGCCATCTGGCCTGCCACCAACTTGGGTCTTGGGCAGACTGAAATCGCTGCTGTCTTATCAATTTGGGGACATACCTGCCCATGACCCAAGTGGAAGCCCTGATAGTGTACTTCCAAACCTCCAATCACACACTTCTTTGGGTTTGCTGTGAGTTCCACCCATCTGAGCGATCTCAGAACAGCCCTCAGGTGCTGCATGTCCTGATGCCAATCATTACTGTAGATAATAATGTCATCTAAATAGGCAGCAGCATAAGCAGCGTGTGGACTGAGGATTTTGTCCATGAGATGCTGGAACATTGCAGGGGGCCCGAACAACCCAATAGGAAGGGTCATAAATAAGTGTAACCCAAGCTAAGTGGAAAAGGCCATTTTTCCCTGAGACATTGGAGTCAGGAGGATCTGCCAATATCCCTTTGTCAAATCCATTGTCACATAAACACGAGCCACAGCTAACCAATCGAGCAGTTCATCAATGCGAGGCATCGGGTATGTGTCAAATTTAGACACCAGATTGACTTTTCTAAAGTCCACACAAAAATGGACCATCCTGTCAGTTTTGGGCACCAAAACCACCGGGCTGCTCCAGTCACTGTGACACTCCTCGATTACTCCCATGTTGAGCATAACCTTGAGTTCATCCTGAACCATATTTTTTTTGTGTGTTCGGGCAGACAACACAGTACGATATACAATACGATACAGCTGCATACCACCATCCCTGGGGTCATCTCTATGTGGTGCTCTATGAGATTAGTGTGACCATGTAGAGGCGAGAACACATCGGAAAACTCTGGAGATGTTACGATGTCAGGAGAAGGCTGGACACAGTTGCGGTGAAAAGCTTCGACACTTTATTCAGCATACATATGAAAAGGAAACAGGGCAAACAACAGGTTTTTAGAAGGCTTCGAGTCTTCGCTGGATATAGAAGCAGAGCTTGTACACACTCTCAAAAGTATTAGCGCTAGCAGTACAAAAAACACACACTAAACCACGGAAGGAAAAAAACGAACAAAAACAGCATCCAGCAATGAACCTTCACAACAAAAGAGTGGTAATAACAAAAGGTGTGCAAACTACTAGCGCTAACAGAAAATCAAACACTTGTGCAAGTAACCCTATCACAGAGATGTGTAAAATAGGAAGGGGGCTAGAGCGGAAATCGGAATCCAGGGTACTTAGCTGAATGTCAAATGCCGTGAACATCAGTCCAGAGTTTAATCGCTCGGCACAGTGAGATTCGGGAGGAAACGGACATTCGACATAAGGAAGTGGTTTGGGAACCACAAACACGGAGCTTCGGACATCTAAATTAGAACAACGGAATCAAGAACTACGGAAATCGGAATCCGCGCTACGGAACTAGAAACATTTCTATACTTCAAAGTGAAACTCCGTTAAACTGAACTACAAACTAATAATCCGACTCGAGTGGAAGAAAACAGGGCTTTTTAAACACACAGAAAACATACATGAAATCAAAGGCACCTGGAAATGATAATCACATAACATGGAGAACCAATACGAAATAAGGAGGCGGGGACAGAGACATGACGCAAGACAATAACAAAAGCGCACATGGCCGAGGTAAACAAAACGAGAGTCCTTCTGAATGGAGCTGGAATGCGGAAGTAAGCTACTCCATTCGCTGCGAGAGAGGGAACATAACAGAGCCCCCCCCCTTAAGGCGCGGCTCCCGAAGCGCCGCAAGCTTTGTCCGTTGTGGCGGACCCGGACCCCTGGGCAAGATTAGCACATCTGCCCCCCTGGAACCGAGGCTGGTGCAATTTAATGTCCCGCAGCCAGAGTCGACCGGGTCGTGACGAGGACTTGGACGAGGACTTGGACGAGGACTTGGACGAGGACTTGGACGAGGACTTGGACGAGGACTCATGCTCGGCCTGGATCGTGGAGTAGCGCGTGACCTGATGCTCGGCCTGGATCGTGGAGTAGCGCGTGACCTGATGCTCGGCCTGGATCGTGGAGTAGCGCGTGACCTGATGCTCGGCCTGGGTCTCGGGGTTGCGCGTGACCTGGTGCTGGACCCGGGTCTCGGGGTTGCGCGTGACCTGGTGCTGGACCCGGATCTCCGAGCTGCGCGTGACCTGGTGCTGGACCCGGATCTCCGAGCTGCGCGTGACCTGGTGCTCTGCCTGGAACCTGCTTCAGCTCCTGGATTAGAGATAGTGGAGTGAGTAGGGTAGGAAACAGAGGAGGAGATAGTGGAGTGAGTTGGGTTGGAAATAGTGGAGGAGACAGGGCTGGGGACTGAGGAGGAGACAGGGCTGGGGACTGAGGAGGAGACAGGGCTGGGGACGGAGGAGGAGACAGGGCTGGGGACGGAGGAGGAGACAGGGCTGGGGACGGAGGAGGAGACAGGGCTGGGGACGGAGGAGGAGACAGGGCTGGGGACGGAGGAGGAGACAGGGCTGGGGACGGAGGAGGAGACAGGGCTGGAGACTGAGGAGGAGACAGGGCTGGAGACTGAGGAGTGAGCTGGGTTATGAGTGGAGCTGGGAGTGAAAACACCCTCTGCACTGAGGAGGAGGGCTAACACCCATCCCGAAATTAAACCCATGTAGCCCTCATAAAAATCAAAAACTGGACTTGGGAAATGATTGGAAATGGGGCTTGGAACCGGATTGAGAACGGGGCTTGGAGCCGGACTGGGAGCAGGATTGAGAACCGGAGTAGGAACCGGATTGGGAGCCAGGGTGAGAACTGGATTGGGAGCAGGACTGAGAACTGGATTGGGAGCAGGATTGAGAACCGGAGTAGGACCCGGATTGGGAGCAGGGCTAAGAACAGGATCGGGAACCGGAGTAGGAACCGGACTGGGAACAGGATCGGGAACCAGAGTAGGAACCGGACTGGGAACAGGATCGGGAACCAGAGTAGGAACCGGACTGGGAACAGGATCGGGAACCAGAGTAGGAACCGGACTGGGAACAGGATCGGGAACCAGAGTAGGAACCGGACTGGGAACAGGATCGGGAACCAGAGTAGGAACCGGACTGGGAACAGGATCGAGGACTGGATTGGGAGCAGGACTGAGAACAGGATTGGGAACCGGAGTAGGAACCAGACTGGGGACCAGGGTGAGAACTGGATTGAGAGCAGGAGTGATATCTGGACATGGGCTTGGAGTGGAGGTTTCTTCTAGAACCTCTGAGACGAGCAGGCCAGGAGAGGTTTCCTCTCTATTCGCTGGCTGCTGCTTGGGGCTGGAGGTCACCTGGTTAACCTCCAGTTGCAGCTCCGCTGGGGAGACCTCCTGCTGGGTCTCCTGCTGGAGCTCGGGGCTGGAGGTCGCCATGTTAACCTCCAGTTGCAGCTCTGCTGGGGAGACCTCCTGCTGGGTCTCCTGCTGGAGCTCGGGGCTGGAGGTCGCCTGGTTAACCTCCAGTTGCAGCTCCGCTGAGAAGACCTCCTGCTGGGTCTCCTGCTGGAGCTCGGGGCTGGAGGTCGCCTGGTTAACCTCCAGTTGCAGCTCCGCTGAGAAGACCTCCTGCTGGGTCTCCTGCTGGAGCTCGGGGCTGGAGGTCGCCTGGTTAACCTCCAGTTGCAGCTCCGCTGAGAAGACCTCCTGCTGGGTCTCCTGCTGGAGCTCGGGGCTGGAGGTCGCCAGGTTAACCTCCAGTTGCAGCTCTGCTGAGAAGACCTCCTGCTGGGTCTCCTGCTGGAGCTCGGGGCTGGAGGTCGCCTGGTTAACCTCCAGTTGCAGCTCTGCTGAGAAGACCTCCTGCTGGGTCTCCTGCTGGAGCTCGGGGCTGGAGGTCGCCAAGTTAACCTCCAGTTGCAGCTCTGCTGAGAAGACCTCCTGCTGGGTCTCCTGCTGGAGCTCGGGGCTGGAGGTCGCCAGGTTAACCTCCAGTTGCAGCTCTGCTGAGAAGACCTCCTGCTGGGTCTCCTGCTGGAGCTCGGGGCTGGAGGTCGCCTGGTTAACCTCCAGTTGCAGCTCTGCTGAGAAGACCTCCTGCTGGGTCTCCTGCTGGAGCTCGGAGCTGGAGGTCGCCAGGTTAACCTCCAGTTGCAGCTCTGCTGAGAAGACCTCCTGCTGGGTCTCCTGCTGGAGCTCGGGGCTGGAGGTCGCCAGGTTAACCTCCAGTTGCAGCTCTGCTGAGAAGACCTCCTGCTTGGTCTCCTGCTGGAGCTCGGGGCTGGAGGTCGCCTGGTTAACCTCCAGTTGCAGCTCTGCTGAGAAGACCTCCTGCTTGGTCTCCTGCTGGAGCCCTGAGGGTGCCCGCTGGTGGAGCCGCTTGTGCACCCGCCAGCTGCCCTTGAAACAGTTTTGGGAGCAGAAGAAGCTGCTCCTTAATCCCTGGTTCCTGCAGGTGGGGCACTGCAGGACGGCCGGGCGGGTGCATCCCTCGGTGGAACACTCCTGGTTTTGGGGGTCTGAGGAGCAGGCCGCCACGTTAGCCCGCTTACCCCCATAATATTCCAGGAATGAGCGGTTAGGTCGGTCGCCCAGACGGTCCTTCCCCAAAAAGGTCCTGAGGTCGGGTTGGAAGTCTGGGCTTCCGAACACCTGAACCAGTAGATCCACAAAGCCCAAAACTGTTTTGAACTTCATGGATCCACTGGCAAGGTGAAGCTCTGCCCATTGGCGAGCAGAGCCGACCAAACGAGAGAGGAGGAACCTCACCCACTGTTCCTCGTCGGGCTTGGGGTCCTCCAAACTCAGGAAATAAATTTGTGCCTGCAAACAGAAACACTGTGGCCAGGTGGAAAAGCCATCAAACTCATCGGGGGGATAAACAAACGTCCATTGGGGAAAAAAAATTGAATTGTTTGCAGGCATTTTAACTGTGGCGTGGCGTGGCATGGCGTGGTGTGGCATGGCGCGGCGTGCCCTTACTTTTCCCGCTGCATCCATCTTTTGGGCGGATTATTCTGTTACGATGTCAGGAGAAGGCTGGACACAGTTGCGGTGAAAAGCTTCGACACTTTATTCAGCATACATATGAAAAGGAAACAGGGCAAACAACAGGTTTTTAGAAGGCTTCGAGTCTTCGCTGGATATAGAAGCAGAGCTTGTACACACTCTCAAAAGTATTAGCGCTAGCAGTACAAAAAACACACACTAAACCACGGAAGGAAAAAACGAACAAAAACAGCATCCAGCAATGAACCTTCACAACAAAAGAGTGGTAATAACAAAAGGTG
The DNA here is from genome assembly GCA_023630585.1 of Cranoglanis bouderius. Taxonomy (NCBI): domain Eukaryota; kingdom Metazoa; phylum Chordata; class Actinopteri; order Siluriformes; family Cranoglanididae; genus Cranoglanis; species Cranoglanis bouderius. Next base: position 29,230,728 of record CM042535.1, on the reverse strand, counting down.
TGCAAACTACTAGCGCTAACAGAAAATCAAACACTTGTGCAAGTAACCCTATCACAGAGATGTGTAAAATAGGAAGGGGGCTAGAGCGGAAATCGGAATCCAGGGTACTTAGCTGAATGTCAAATGCCGTGAACATCAGTCCAGAGTTTAATCGCTCGGCACAGTGAGATTCGGGAGGAAACGGACATTCGACATAAGGAAGTGGTTTGGGAACCACAAACACGGAGCTTCGGACATCTAAATTAGAACAACGGAATCAAGAACTACGGAAATCGGAATCCGCGCTACGGAACTAGAAACATTTCTATACTTCAAAGTGAAACTCCGTTAAACTGAACTACAAACTAATAATCCGACTCGAGTGGAAGAAAACAGGGCTTTTTAAACACACAGAAAACATACATGAAATCAAAGGCACCTGGAAATGATAATCACATAACATGGAGAACCAATACGAAATAAGGAGGCGGGGACAGAGACATGACGCAAGACAATAACAAAAGCGCACATGGCCGAGGTAAACAAAACGAGAGTCCTTCTGAATGGAGCTGGAATGCGGAAGTAAGCTACTCCATTCGCTGCGAGAGAGGGAACATAACAGGAGAGAGGTGGTCTCCACAAGGGACTGGGCTGGATTGAGAGACCGTTTTTAGATTTACCTCCGGTCCTAGCTCCTCCTTCTCTGGAAAAACTGTCGCCAAAGCCACAGGAACCGCCTCCGTCAGTGGTTTAAGGAAGTTAAGGTGATACACCTGCTGTGCCCCGCCTCTATCAATATGCCTTACTTCATAGTCGACATCACCAACCCTCTGTGTGACCTCACAGGGTCTTTGCCACTTGGCAAGTAATTTGGAGCTTGACATTGGTAGCAAAATGAGCACTTTATCTCCCGGTGCAAACTCATAGCCAAGTACCCCTGTTATACAGCTGGGATTGACATTCTTGTGACTATAGCAAATTCTCCTTTGTTACGTGGCTTAAAGTGTGGAGTTTTGCTCTCAGCTCAAATACGCATTGAATTTCGTTTTTACTGTTAGAAGGTCCCCCTTCCCAATTTTCCCAAATGACACAATTTTCCCATGAGGCTTCCGCCCCTTGCGGGACCCCACGCACTGCAAATAACAGGGGCTCTAGCTACTTAACCCAATTCCAATTTGCGTCATCGTGAACGAACTTATGAATCATGTTTTTAAGCATTTGATTACACCGTTCGACCAGCCCATCCATTTGCAGATGATAAATGCTGGTGTGAATTGATTTAATCCCCAACAATTTGTAAAGCTTGCATAGTGTTTGTGACATGAAAGTCGTGCCCTGATCAGTCAGGATCTCTTTGGGGATCCCAACACAGAAAAGTGCCCACGCAACATTACAATCTGAGATGTCACAGAGAGGCACTGTTTCCGGGAATCGCATTGCGTAGTCCACTAGAACTAACACAAAGCAATGCCCTTGTGCAGTTTGATCTAATGGCCCTTTGAGATCTATGCCAATCCTTTCAAAGGGGACCTCAAATTAATGGAAGTGGGTGCAACAGCGCTTTTGGGGTGTCCGGTGGATTCATTAGATTACATTTGCGACATGCTGCGCACTACCTGCAAACATAGCTGTGAATGCCCGGCCGATAGAAGCAGGCCATGAGACTATTCAGTGTTTTTCCTAACCTAGGTGACCCACCATTGAATTGTGTTGAGCCCCCAGGATTAACAATTCCCGACGGATCTTCTGAACCAACAGTTGGGTAATTTCTTCCTGGGTTTGGGTGTCCTGCATCACTCGATATAACCTATCCTTAATAATCAAAAAATAGGGGTGGGAGAGCGCAACATTAAGGCCCTTTGACATTGAGTGTGACGCGATAAAGCGAAACGACAAAAGGTGCTTTCACACCGAATGCCTTCAGCTAATTCATACCTGCACAATAGGTGGCACTGACCGAGAATGCATTTTATGCCTGCACACGTGGTGGCACAACTCACTATTCAGCTGATCGGCCTATCGTCTTTGATCACTGAGAAGAAGAATTACTTAAATGTTGGCTCAGAGCACCACAAGGCACACAAACTACTAAGAAGCACAGAAAAAGAAAGAAATTGATTTAATTTATTTAATGTAATTATACTAAACATTATTTTACATTATAATTATACATTTTGTTTGGCCTAAAAACCTTAAATAATGTAAAAACATCAAACACTATTACATGTGTATTGAACATTTTATTTATATTGAACTATCCAAAACACAAACATTCCAATCACACTCACTGCACTGTTGAGTACAATTCTAATATGGTTGTGAAGGCTGTCAGTAGACCCTGCTCCATACGATATTTTTACCTTACAAATTCTACATTCTGCCGTTATGTTGTCTGTGTTATTAAAATGCATGTATTAAAATGGAGAATGTTATCACATGTGATTGGTCGCACGCACATATACATCAACACAACATTCAGTCAGTGCATGGAGTGCGCGTGGTTGAGAGTCAGTGCATGGAGTGCGCATGGCCGAGCAGTGTGGCAAAAAGATCATCCTATTATTCTGTCTTGTATTAATTTACAAAAAAATTAAATCGGCTCTCAGATGGGAGGTGGCTACCATCGTTCACTTAAAGGAGCCGACTCATAGAGCTGACTCGCTCGTGAACGACCCATCACTAATATATAGATGCACACACAACATATAAATATAAATTGCAAATACAAAAGATTAAAAAAACTCTTAAAGTCAACAACAACAAAAAAACAACAACTGCTTTTCAAGTGCTTCTCTTTGGGGAAATACTTTTCTTTGGTGTTTACACTGGTTTTCAAAACAGCTTTCTGTGCTATAGTGCCACCTATCTCACCCTTTTGTGCAACAGCAGTGGCTCCAGGCACGTGATCTAAAGCTCAAGTCTAATTGGACGGCCAATTTCATCGCAGGGCGACGGGGGAAAAAATCGACACACTGGTCGAAAAAAAAAAATCTCGCTTTGTCGCGTCGCGATTGATCGCACCCAGTGTGAAAAGCTTCATAGGGATCTCTTGTTTTGATTCAAAAGCGTCATTATGACATCATTGCGACAAAAGCTTAATCACACTCAGTGTGAAAGGCCCTTTATTGAGCATCGATTACTATCACTTGGTCGAAGTCTCATCCATAAACTTTTCTTTTGGTAATGCTTGAAACTCTGGCCAATTTGTCCCCAGGACAACTCATGAACATCCCCATGCACACACCTCACCTTCACCATATGTGCATTCCCCAATGCCTCACCTTGAACCAGTCATTGGTGAATTGAGGTCTGGTTACAGCCTGAATCCACCAATGTGTGGTATGTACACCCTTTAATACTCACCGGTATATGGTACGTCCTGGCTCATTTGGGGGCGGCCTGTAGAGCATCGGGGATCCAGACCAATACCCTCACCTCCATCACATGGCAGTGGTCCTGGGAATGCCTGGACTCCCCGCAATGCCAGCACACCAGCCCAGGCTTTACTTCTACACCTGCGGCTCTAGATTCACCCACCTGGGTGAGTGAAAAGACAGACACAGTCAAGCAACACTGGCTGGTGGCACTGGACCCACCCTACTATCCCCTCCGGTAGAACTGCTCCAGTACCGCAAGGTCGATCACGTCCTCGTGCCTCGACCTCGACCAGCAACCATCTTCAGCAGGCGTCCAGGAGTTTCAGGGCGAATGCAAATGGGTGGCTAAGCCCAAGGCCAAATGGGTCAGTGAGCGGAAATGTTGACAGTGCTGTTCAGGAGTGCGGCCGACCCATTGCAGAATCACCCATTCAAGGTTCAGGTAATCCAGAATGTTAGCGACAAACAGCTGCTGGGCCAGGAGCTGGGCTTATAGGAACGCTTCCAGGTAGTCCTGCCAAGGGGCCTGATGATCTCAGCTAGTGGTGAGGACTCCATGTCGCCGTCTCATCCTTAAGTCCCAAGTTTCAGCACCAGTGTGACAATCTCCCAAGTTCAAGCAGAAATGAGGGAGCTGGAGGCAGGCTTGGAACAACTCAAAAAGGCACTCTGTTCTATGATCTTTACTTTTGCTTTTCAGCAGTTTTATTCTTTCCACACACACATGCATGGCTCTGTGCTGGTTCTCTCTCTCTCTCTCTCTCTCTCTCTCTCTCTCTCGGGTCTCCTTTTTATCATCACCTCAGCTCATTGCAAGAGAACACATACATTGTAAGACATTTCAGGTGGTTAAATTTAGAAATGAAAGTTCACCTGCTGCCTTAAAAATGTGATTAAACTCAACTTGAAGATAAAGTTTGTTTCAACTCAGACAGTTACATTTTACAAGTTTTACAAGTCAAGACAATGTATTACATTGTTTAATTTTTGAAAACTTATAAATTTGAGTTCAATATCCAAAACTTGTCATGACAATTGGAGTTAAAGAGAAGAAATAACTTCACATAACTTAATGGGGCTATCATGTTTTACAGTGTAGAATTCCCCACAGGTGTGCATTCCTTACCACTCACCTTATCCGGCTCCGCCCTCCATTCACAAACCGGCATTCGAGCATGCCCCCACTCCCACAATTGCCTTAACCTACTATTGTTGGATATGTGAAATTATTATAAATAAATAAAAATAAAAAATAAAATGTGTCTCAGTCCTTCCAAAATGGTTTGAGAGATCAGATTTTGAGGTATGCAGATTGTTTTTAAGTGTGTAAGAGTAGAATTTGCACTGATAACGTTCCCATAATATGTTAGAGCCTCACTGACTAATAGCCTTACACAGTCAGTGACATTTGGTGGAAGGCCTACTCCAGATAGAGCGGTTGTAAAAATTTCTTTCTATTTTTAGTAATGGAATTAATTTCGATGTATTTATAAGTAAAAAGAGAGAGAGAGAGAGAGAGAGAGAGAGAGAGAGAGAGAGAGAGAGAGAGAGAGAGAGAGAGAAACATTTTTAGGAAAAATACTAAAGGGGGCGTGGTCGAACATCGGCTGTGGATGAAGAAAGGAGACATAGAGACACACACAGATGCACTCACTCACATATGCACATATAGTAGTATTTTGCATAACTTTTGCATTTCTCAAAGCACCTGGAGTGCCAGATTCTACTTGCTTCTGTATATACACTCACTAGCCACTTGAATAAGTGTCTCGATAGCTGACAGAATAATGTCTGTCAGCTTTTTCTCACCATTCTGTGTAAACTCAAGAGATTGCTGTGTGTGAAAATCCCAGATTAGTTCCTAAAAATTCTCAAACCTGCTCGTCAAGCGCCAACAACCATACCATCATCACTGAGATCAATGAAATCATATTTCTTCACCATTCTGATGCTTGATGTGAATACTAACTGAAGCTCTTACCTGCATCTGCATAATTTTATGAATTGTGCTGCTGCCACATGAATTAGCTTAGTTCTTTTTACAATACATCCTGCAGAAGCAAATAAGATATGGCGCTATTGAGTAGCCTAACGCAAAATCTATTCAAAATACTATTTTTCCTAAAAAAATTCTTGAAGAAGGCCAAAGCCGATCAAATTGGATTCAAGGCAATACAGATCGGCGTTACACTCGCAGTGTTACAGCGACTGAAACAAACATCACTGACATTACCATTTAATTATATATGCTTTAACAGTTAAAAATATATTTTAAAAAGTAATAATAATAATAATAATTATAATAATAATTTACATAGTGCCTTACCCATAACCAAAGTTGCTTTACAATTACAAAACACACACACACACACACACACTCACACACACACACACACACACACACATATATATTCTTTATTCTTTATTCTAATATATATATATATATATATATATATATATATATATATATATATATATATATATATATATATATATATATATATATATATATATTAAAAAAAAGAATTACCACAATATACTTATACATATGAATGTTCATTATGAGCTAATGAATATTATTTGCCATGAATATTATGTGCTATTATTAATTAATATTATGCTGTTGTCTAATATTAATTTTTGAGAACAATTTCCTCTTAAAATGCATTTTAACAGTTCAAATGGAGTAAACTCAAGTATAGTTAAACAAACAAAGAAACAAACAAAAAAAAAAAAATCTATTGTTAGTTTGTTGCATTACACTAGTAATGATTTAATATCTCTTATTGCCATAACAATTTTAACTTGCAATACCTTTTATTGTTTTATGTCATTCCTATTACATCTCTCCCTAAGCAGGCACATAATCAAATGTATAATTTTAGATTGCATGTTTTTGCACAGGGATATGCATTTTCTCATTGCAGTGGATACTGACCCATCAGGGAGGTAAGACTATAATAGAATATAGAAATAAATACATACATACATACATACATACATATACATACATATATACGCACACTGTGGGGTCCAAATGTCTGAGACCACATTGAAAATCTGGAATTGGAAATAAACAGGTTTTAGAATTCTGAAATGTTTAAAACAAACAAAGTAAATGTTCAATATTTTGAATATATAATAATCAGAATTCTGCACTATTTCTAGGCCCCTAATTGTAAAACACATTTGTGATATTGACCATGTTAACTGCATTGTACAAATGCTTAATCTCTTTTATTGAAGCATGTGTTCATACAACACTCCTATGGATGTGATCTAAAATGGATCATAAGGTTTTGCACAAACTTGTGGAGTCCATGCCAGCTTGAGGGCACACTGTCATTAAAGCAAAAAGAGGACATACTGAATATTAAGAAACATATTTTTTTTTTTCAAAATATTTCAAATATTCTACTTTTCACTGAAGTTGTAGTCAATAATATAATTTCTAATGAAAGTTGTTGCATTAAATAAAAAAAAAGTAAAAATAAAAGCATTTTCCACTCGTGCTCTCAAATATTTTGAATTGGGTGTGTGTGTCTATATATATATATATATATATACACTACTGTGCAAAAGTTTTAGGCACCCTATTTTTTTTAGTATAAACTTTGTTATAGATTTTTTATTTTATGTCTTCTAAGTTAGTACAAAAACATTTTAGATTCCCAAACATTAGTTTTCTAGCACAAAATTAAATGTTACAGAAAAATGTTTGTCATTAAAGAAAGCAGTATTTTACATAAGAGACCACTTTTCAGACAAAAAACACAATGAAGGCTGCTGGGTTTTGCTGCAAAAATAAGAAGGAAGTGCGAAAATCAAAGTCTCCAGAAGCACTGTGGCTGGTTCTGCAAGATGCTCAATAAATCTTACCAGCTATTTTCCTTATAAAACTGCACAAACTGTACCGGATACTATTTTTATTTTTATTTTTTTGTCACAACAAATATTGACTTTTTTTCATTTACTACTGTTTACTGCTCAAAGAAAATGCCTTCAAAATAATTAAATTATAATAAAAAATAAATATGTTCTCTTCCCCCCTCCAGTCAATGTGGCCTTAGGAGGAGTGGCAACACAGTCTTCTTCTACCAGTTTCTATGCTTACTTTGCTATTGATGGCAACAGAGCAACTAACATGAATTCCTACTCATGTACTCACACAAATAATGAGAATAACCCGTGGTGGAGGGTGGCTTTGTTGGCAGTATTTGATATTAGCAATGTAATCGTCACTAACAGAGGCGACTGCTGTTCACGACGGATAAATGGTCCTGAGATTCACATTGGCAACTCCTTAGTCAACAACGGCAAAAACAACCCCAGGTGAATTTAAAAAAATAATAATTTATATAAAAATATCAGCATAAAAGAGTTTATTTATAGAGCTTTCTTAACATTTCAAAAAGCTTGCTGTGTATAAGTGTTTGCAATTTGGTTTGTATGTACAATTCTTTGTATGTATTTACAACTTTAATAAGGCATTACAACATTCCAGTAAAATTGTTCATAATGTAATGTTGAATTGTGACTGATAGTTGTCTTTACACATAACTTGAAGAGTTACAAAGAGTTGAACAGCACTTGAAGACTTTTTGAAAAGTTGTTTAAGAAATATATTATGAAATATTTTAAATGGCATGAGTTAGTGCTTTAAATAAAGATGCTCATTAGTTTAGTATTGCTGATTTTAAAGTATTGTAAAGTATAACTGAAATATTTAAATCGAAACGTATTACAGAAAATGTACATAACATATTACTGCTGTTCTTTATCTGACTGGCAAGGACATTTTAAATTGCACAAACTGTGTAATTCTGAAATATATGTTGCCAAGGAGTGAATTGTACTACTTTATACCACAGTGCTGTTGAATTCTCAAATCTGAATGCTCAGAAGATGTAGATTAATTTTCAGTGACAGCAGTTCTGACAGTCATTCTGGCTACCTGCCAAATCACAGGTTTATATGAATGCACTCATTGTAACACGTTATACTTTATAGTAACTATATAGTAACTTAACTACATAGTAAATTTTCTCATCTTCCCTCCTGTCAATGGGGAATCCTTCTATTCCTTAGAAGGAATAGTGACACAGTATGAAGCACAGAAGGGTTTACTTAGGAAGACTTTAGGAAGACTTTCATGGGAAAGTCTTTAGAATGGAGGGCGGCATTTTTCTTATTACCATCAGGGGAGAGAAAAAATAGAGGGAGGTGCTGGAATGACAGGAACTAACTTGTTTCATAGGCGTTCTGCAACATTAAACATCTCTCTCTCTCTCTCTCTCCCTCCCTCTCTCTCTCTCTCTCTCTCTCTCTCTGCAGATGTGTCATTATCTCTAGCATCCCTGCTGGTGCCTCTGCAAATTACAACTGCAAGATGAGGGGTCGTTATGGGATCATCATCATTCCCAACATTATCCAGGTTCTCACGCTCTGTGAAGTGGAAGTCTATGGTCTTCCAGGTTACACTTTTATATTCAATTCATATAAAAGTTTAAAAACTTTCATATAAATTTAAAGTCAAAATAACAGTTCCTAAATATCAACACTGCTGAATTTTTTTTGTAGTGATTAAGAAGATGGCATTTCTGAGATTAAAGTTTAACAGCAGTGAGGATCTCATCAACCCTACTGTGAGGGACAAAGTTCTTCAAAAGATGTGTGTTTATAATAGTGTACACTCAGTAGTAAGTGCATTAGGTACACATACCTTGTAGCTACATTGTTATACATGGACATGTATGGTAGTGTATTATGATATACACTATAAATGAAGTATTGCATAACACCTAATTTGAATAGTTTTTATTATAATTTTTAATAGTAATTTTTCCTCATAGATGATATCTGCCAATGTCCAGCCATCAGTATTTCAGGTCCGTTGGACAAAGGAACCAGAACTGGAAACTGAAACTTAAAAAATGGTAAAATATATATATATATATATATATATATATATATATATATATATATATATATATATATATATATATATATATATATATATATATATATATATAAGCATTTCATCCCCTGCTGATTTTGTACGTTTGCCCACTGACGAAGAAATGATCAGTCTATGATTTTAATGGTAGGTGTATTTTAACAGTGAGAGACAGAATAACAACAAAAAAATCCAGAAAAATGCATTTCAAAAAAGTTATAAATTGATTTGCATTTTAATGAGGGAAATAAGTATTTGACCCCTTTGACTTAGTACTTGGTGGCAAAACCCTTGTTGGCAATCACAGAGGTCAGAGGTTTCTTGTAGTTGGCCACCAGGTTTGCACACATCTTTGGAGGGATTTTGTCCCACTCCTCTTTGCAGATCCTCTCCAAGTCATTAAGGTCATTTTCAATACCCTGGCTAAGGGAAGGAGGTTCTCACCCAAGATTTGACGGTACATGGGCCTGTCCATCGTCCCTTTGATGCGGTGCAGTTGTCCTGTCCCCTTAGCAGAAAAACACCCCCAAAGCATAATGTTCCCACCTCCATGTTTGACGGTGGGGATGGTGTTATGACTTGGGGTCATAGGCAGCATTCCTCCTCCTCCAAACATGGCAAGTTGAGTTGATGCCAAAGAGATCTGACCACACCTGACCACAACACCACCGAGTTCTCCTCTGAATCATTCAGGCAAACTTCAGACGGGCCTGTACATGTGCTTTCTTGAGCAGGGGGATCTTGCAGGTGCTGCAGGATTGCAAAACCAATTGTTTTCTTGGTGACTATGGTCCCAGCTGCCTTGAGATCATTAACAAGATCCTCCTGTGTAGTTCTGGGCTGATTCCTCACCGTTCTCATGATCATTGAAACTCCACGAGGTGAGATCTTGCATGGAGCCCCAGACCAAGGGAGACTGACAGTTATTTTGTGTTTCTTCAAGTTGCGAATAATCGCAGCAACTGTTGTCACCTTCTTACCAAGCTGCTTGGCAATGGTCTTGTTGCCCATTCCAGCCTTGTGTAGGTCTACAATCTTGTCCCTGACATCCTTGGACATCTCTTTGGTCTTGGCTACGGTGGAGAGTTTGGAATCTGATTGATTGATTGCTTCTGTGGTCAGGTGTCTTTTTACAGGTAACAAACTGAGATTAGGAGCACTCCCTTTAAGAGAGTGCTCCTAATCTCAGCTCATTACCTGTGTAAAAGACACCTGGGAGCCAGAAATCTTACTGATTGATAGGGGATCAAATACTTATTTCCCTCATTAAAATGCAAATCAATTTATAACTTTTTGAAATGCGTTTTTCTGGATTTTTTTGTTGTTGTTGTTATTCTGTCTCTCACTGTTAAAATACACCTACCATTAAAATTATAGACTGATCATTTCTTTGTCAGTGGGCAAACGTACAAAATCAGCAGGGGATCAAATACTTTTTTCCCCCACTGTGTGTGTGTATGTGTGTGTGTGTGTGTGTGTGTGTGTGTGTGTGTGTGTGTGTGTGTGTGTGTGTGTATATATATATATATATATATATATATATATATATATATATATATATATATATATATATATATATATATATATATATATATATATATATATATATATTACTACTATTACTACTACCACTACTACTGCTAATAATAATAGTAATATTGCTATAAAAAGCCAATTGGCAGAAGGCAGACATGTTTTTGAAGTAATTCAGTAACGGATTAGCAGAAAGATGAGTAGCTATGAACATGAACAGCAACCCCAGGTAGCCAATTTGAGAAAGACCTGCATCAGGTACTATGAGGTCCCTCACTGAACCTACCATTCAAGTTTTGTGGCAATAGCTTAATGGGAATCTTTTCAAATATCTGATTTATAACGGTCCTCTTCATTGCATATCTGCAGTGCCTGCTTGCTTCACTGGAATTAAGAGCCTCATTGCAGCTCACATGTATAGGAAGTGACTGACTGATGGACATGTAAAGCGACCAGAGAATATTACTGGTGCTTTGTTAATAGGCAACACAACACAATGTTTACATTTACTTACAAATAAAATCAAATAACATAATTCAAAAAGTTATATAATAATACACAATCAGTGTATGCCAAGGGATTTATTACCAGTCTGACTGTATTTCTCAACATCTTGTTTAAGGGAGCAGCAAGTAGTTCCTATCTTAACTTAATTATTATTATTTCCATGATGAATTAATTAATCAGTGTTAAAAAATAATAATTTACCATTGCATGTATTATTATTGGCCTATTGAAAGTATGGATTTTTCACGTTCGACAATCTCATCCTTATTATTCATGATGGAGCAGGAGATGGCGACTGATTCCATATATGAGATTCTGATGAGAAAATAGTTGTATTATTAATATAATTAATATACAGTTTGAGTATTAATTGTATCTTTGGATGGTCTATAAATGAAATAAGACTCTATAAATTCATAATTGTTCTGAATTGTTACGATAAATGGAGGGAGGCAGGATGCATGTGCTGGGGAAACAGTCAGTTTATTAGGAACAGTAGTATTCAAAAGTAACGGAACAAAAGCAGGGTCAAAAAACAAACACTGATCCCAAGAAGGCAAAAGGTCAAATAATAATCCAACGAGTGCAGTGATAATCCACAAGGCAGTAATTCCAAAAATGCACAGAACACGAGAACAAAACAAAACAAAACCGAAGCAAACGCACGAAACTAGGCTATGGTCAAGGAACTAGGAACTATGAGCTAAGATCTATGGTGTAAGGGTGTGAGAATGCGAGAAGGTAGCAGGCGTACATCACATGCTAGGACAAACTCTAATACTCCGCGAGGAAGAGGAAACGGGAAGCCGTTTAAATAGGCAGAATAGAAATTGGCCGAAATTAAACACACCTGCTACTAATCATGGCAGTAAACAGAAAACTTATGAATGAACGGGGGCGGAGACATGACGTAAACCAGAGAACAGAAAACCAATTAACATACCGAGGCGGGGACATGACGTCAAACAAAAACAAAAGCACATGGCAAAGTAAACAAAACGTGAGTTCATGAATGCATAGTCCAGCAGGTTTTTGTGAAAGGAGCGTGGAATGCGTCGCGAGTGACTCCGAGTGCGCTGCCGGTTGTCCTTCAAAATGTAATTTTGAATTTGATGACCATGTTACTAAAAAGAAACAGCTGGAGGAACATTTTGCAACTAATTAGATTAATTGACAACAGGTCAGTAACATGATTGGGTATAAAAAAGAGTATCCTAGAGAGGCAGAGTCTCTCAGAAGTAAAGATGGGCAGAGGTTCACCAATCTACGAAAAACTGAGTCTACAAATTGTGGAACAATTTCAGAATAATGTTCCTCAGCGTAAAATTGTGAAGACTTTGAATATCTCATCATTTACAGTACATAATATCATCAAAAGATTCAGAGAATCTGGAGAAATATCTGTGCAAAAGGCACAAGGGTGAAAATCAATATTGCATGCCTGTGATCTTCAGGCCCTCAGGTGGAACTGCATTAAAAACAGGCATGATTCTGTAATGCAAATCACTGCATGGGCTCAGAAACACCTCCAGAACTCATTGTCTGTGAACACAGTTCGCCGTGCCATCCACAAATGCAGGTTAAAGCTCTATCATGCAAAGAAGAAGCCATATGTGAACATGATCCAGATCTGTCTTCTCTGGGCCAAAGCTCATTTAAAATGGACTGAGACAAAGTGGAAAACTATTCTGTGATAAGACGAATTGAAATGTGAAATTCTTTTTGGAAACCATGGACGCCGCATCCTCTGGACTAAAGAGGAATCGGCGCTCGGTTCAAAAGCCTGCATCTCTGATGGTATGGGGGTGCATTACTGCCTATGGAATGGGCAGCTTGCACATCTAGAAAGGCACCATCAGTGCTGAAAATACAGGTTTTAGAGCAACATATGCTTCCATCCAGACAACGTCTTTTTCAGGGAAGGCCTTGAATTTTTCAGCAAGACAATGCTAAACCACATACTGCATCTATTACAACAGCATGGGCTTATAGTAGAAGATTCCGGGTGCTGAACTGGCCTGCTTGCAGTCCAGATCTTTCACCAATTGAAAACATTTGGCACATCATGAAACACAAACTATGACAAAGAAGCCCCAGGACTGTTGAGCAGCTGGAATCCTGTATCAGACACAAATGGGACAACATTCCTCTCCCAAAACTCCAGCAACTGGTCTTCTCAGTTTCCAGACGTATACGGACTGTTGGTAAAAGAAGAGGGGATGCTACACAGTGGTAAACATGGCCCTGACGCAAATTTTTTGAGATGTGTTGCTGTCATCAAATTCAAAATTACCTTATTTTTTCCTTAAATGGTACATTTCCTCAGTTTAAACATTTGATATGTTTTCTATGTTCTATTGTGAATAAAATATGGGTTTATGAGATTTGCAAATCGTGGCATTCTGTTTTTATTTACATTTTACACAGTGTCCCAACTTTTTTGGAATTGGGGTTGTACATCATGCGGACAGCCGGATGCATGTGCATTACTTACATGGGGAAGATATGCACTATGGAAATGGGTAATGAGTCCATGCTGCAATGGGTCAGAGCTGTTTTTGCAGCATAAGGGGGACCTACACAATATTAAAAAGGCAGGGGGTTTTAATGTTATGTCTGACTGGCGTAGAAGTCTCAAGTGGCTTTTATTTTATTTTCATATGTCTACCAATATGAAAGCCAATGCAAACGTTTTACACTACTACTATATAATGTCCTGTTGTGGCCTTCCACACCCATCAGAATATTGCCATCTCACTGTTTGACAGATAAAAATATTTTAAAAAAATAAGCTTTAAAAATAGTTAAATGGTGTCCATGCAAGAAACTGAATTGAACTTTTCAATTTGAACACAGGAAGTACATTGCCCCTTTATTATTCTTTGGAGTCTATAAGCTAGTATGTTACTAGTAAAAGTTTCAAAGGTGAGCTTGGTGATGAATGACATGTCTTCCAAGGTTGTGAATCTGATAACACATTACCGCCTCACAGTTCCACGGTTCCTGGTTCAATCCTCAGCTCAGGTGCTGTGAATCTGATGTGTAGAATTTCACAAGTTTTTTCACAAATTTCCCTGGTTTCCTCCCACCTCCCAAAAACATGCTAAATTGCCCCTAAGTGTGAATGAGTGCCATTCAGGATGTATTCCTGTGTATTCCTTGTGCACAGTGTTCCTAGGCTGGGATAAGTTTACAGAAAGGAACTAAAGCAAGAAACTGATTCTACTGTTTCCCCTTACATTTGATAAGAGGCTTATGAACAGCAGATGTGGTCACTACACCATTTTCTTCTTGAGAAACATGACATGCCCTGCAAATTTGTAGGCATTATATGGAGGATGATCATTATAGGAATGTGGTTAGCTTGTTAAATTAGATTATGTTAATGCCTTTTGTAATGACTTGTATAGCCACTGTATAGCCCATGCACACTAACCTTAATAACCACACTAATTATTATTATTATTATTATTATTATTATTATTATTATTATTATGTGGTGTAAAAATAGACAAATAATTGAGTCTCTTTTAATACAGGTCTACTATAGTCTATGATACAAATAGCATGTGCGTGTGTGTTCCATTTCACTTTCTTTTCAGGGATAAACATATTGGAATATATTTTGCTGATATGACACAAAATAAACTTTACATTAAAAAAGGCCTTGGTACCTTTGGGTACCAAGGTTATAAGCACCCAGGGAAAATTTTAGGGTTTGGCATTTAGCTACAGAGATCAATTTCCCCACGCTATATAAAGAGAGAGAGAGAGAGAGAGAGAGAGAGAGAGAGAGAGAGAGAGAGAGAGAGAGAGAGAGAGATTTAACAATAACTTTATTCCTACACTTTTTACATCACAATTTAACAATATAACAATGTTTTTAACATGACAAATAGTTCTTCATAAAAAAGAAAATAAAAAAGTAAATAAATAAATAAATAGATTAAAAAAAAAAAATGTTAGTAGAATAAAAATTACCAGCTTTCAAAAATTAAAAGCCAGCTCGTTGTCGTAAACTGTACATACATCCTCGTTAACACACCATGTATCACATCAGCCCAATAAGTTATTTGTCAGCCTATAATAAGCAAATTCAATCTTTAACCTTCCTGCTACTAACCTCTGGAACATTACCTCAGAATCTAGTGTGGCAAGTTGTAAGCCCTTATTCTTCTGTGTTTTCCATATTGCCAGTTTAGCCATTCCCATAAAATAGTTTAGTAAACACATTTTTCTCCTTTTTGAGAATTTATATTTCATTCCTCCAATAAATACCTTGCCAGAAAACTCATCATCAAATTTTCGAAATCTGCTCCTAAGCAACTTGAAAAGTCTTTTTAATTTAGCACACTTTAAAAACCACCTTGAAACTTTTTGTCTCCTCAGTGAGACTTTATGTATCGTTTTGACTGTAATGTAGTACATTGCTTTTTTTGACATGCATTTAAAAGAACTTAACTGAGGAGTCTTAAAAGACAAGATGGAGTCTGCAACTCCTGCTTTGTCTTCCTCCATTATTGCTGGAGAGATTCTTATTTCTGGAAACTCCTTATTTCCCATGTCTTGCATATTGTCATGTCTCTGTCCGATGTAAGTCCTGTGACCACTTGGTAATGTATTGTAGATTTCTTCCTTTAGTTTTGACATGAGACGTGAAGATCTCAAGCCCATCACCTCTTTAAGTTCTTCAGTCGATTTCCACCCTTCCTCTTGTAATAAATGACCCAGCTTTGATTCCGTTCCTCAATAAGCATTTCTGAACACTTACAGAAGACAGCAATCTAGTTTGAATCAATGTGTTGAAAAACATTGGCTCCTCAGGGGCCCACTATTCTGGATTGTCCATATGTTGTTCTGTTTTCAGTTTTCCACGTTTGCAGCATGGATCTGTAAAAGGGTGGGCTCAGATAAGCTCACCTCCTCGAGCTTCATTAGGAGTAAGTCTTTATTAAGTCCAAAGCCACCTAGTCACCTCAGAATCACACTTGCAGTCTTTTCCCATAACACATCCTTATGGTATAAAAGTCTCTGTGCAGCTTGTATCCTGAAAGCACGGATGTGATTTCTCACATCCACTAGTCCTTGACCACCTTCCTGTACTGGCAGGTATAATACTGCTGCATGAATCCAGTGTTGTCCATTCTAGAAAAAGTTTACTGCTGTCCTTTGTATGTTTGACATCAACTCCTCTGGTGGCTCCATAACAATAGTCCTATGCAACAAAGTAGAGGCGGCCAGATTATTTACTACCAGAACTCTTCCTCTATGAGACAGTTGTGGTAATAGCCATTTCCACTTCAACAATCGGCCTGACACCATATCCAGCAACCCCTGCAAGTCTAACCCTAACCCTAACCTTAAAAACCGTAATGTCATCTGTGTATGCTGATAAAACCACTTTGGAATGACTGTTTACATTAGGGATTAGAGTTCCTTTTAGATTCTTTCTTAATTTACATAGCAAAGGTTCAATAATCAGGCTGTATAATTGTCCAGAAAGTTGACATCCTTGCCTTATCCCTCTTGAAACAGGTACTGGAGCACTTAAGCCACCTCCTGCTTTGACCATCACGTATACATTAGAATACAACAACCGAATGTATGAAATAAATACATCACCAAATCCAAAATGCTTCCGCACATTAAAAAGATATTCATGATCTACACGATCAAATGCTTTCTCCTGATCTAATGACAAGACTCCCAGATCATTATTATTGGCATGGTTAAGATCAATCATGGTTATGTCCCTTAGTTAAAAAAAGTTTGTCTACAATATATCTCTGAGGAATGTAATATGTTTGATCGTTTTGGACAGCTAATAAAATTCCATCAATTCCGGGGGATCAGCCTGTAGATAGCTGCCACATTGCCTCTGAGAGTTTTTGAGAAGTAATTATATTATCCAATCCTTTTTTCTGTTCATCCCCAAGCTGAGGTAACTCTTTAAGTAAATCCTCAGCACAGTCAATGTCACAGCTCTTAGCACTGTATAATTGTTTATAAAAGTCTCTTGCCAGCCTCCTCATTGCTGCAGGATCCGATGACACAGATCCATCCGAGTGATGAAGATGGCACATCATCTTCTGTTGGACACTTTTCCTTTCGAGATTAAAAAAGAAAGCACTGGTAGCATCCATGTCTATGGAGCAGTATCTTGTTCAGCTATTCCAAAACAATTAAACATTTTCACAGAAGAAACCATCCTGTAGTAACTTGGCATTAAAAGTCCAATAGTAGTTTGATTTTGATGTCTTCTTTGTATTAACATCCAATATTACCATATGATGGTCTGAAAAACCATTAGGTGCAATAAAATATTTATCACCTTGCTGTTCCATGTCTTTTCCAAATAAAATAAAAAATCTTGCACCACTAACTGTATTATCAAATACTTTTAGCCATGTATACTGCTTAACTCCCATTATTTCTTGTTCTCCATATACCTGTCAGTTGGAATTAATTGATAACTTTTGATAATACAACACTTGACTGATTATGAGGTTCTTTCCCATTCCTATCAACAGTAAAGTCTGTTGTAAAATTCCAATTTCCCACAAGTAACAGACACACCATCATCATATTTTTCAATAGCCTTCCTTACTTCTCTAAAGAATGTCAGTCGCTCGGAGCCATTGTTAGGAGCATAAACATAAAAAAAATAAAATAAAAATGTTCCTCCATGCTCAATGTGTTACTAATAATCTTCCTTTAATCCTCTATGGTACACAATACTATATCAATGAGGAACAAATTATTTGTGATGTTTTTCCTGCTTAAAATTGGACACTATAACAATATCAATAAACATTTTCATTATTTTGAAATTTATTTATCTATTAAAAGTTTGTTGCCTCATGGCAACATTGTACCACAATGGACACACTGAAACATTTGAAATTTTCATGCAGAAAAAATAAATATATTTATTGAAAACAGCAATTTCTTTGACCAAACACTTGAAACAGATTTATCTAGTGTTTAATGTATTACACATTTCATATTTAATAAAAAGTAACATTTCATATTCAGCTGTTGCTCTCAGGCAACAGTGTACCATCATGGAACACAAGTATTACCAAACCATCATATCAAGTTATCATTTCAAAAGACTACAATCAGTGTTGTTTCAAGGTAAAACATCACCGTAACCTTATCCTAATATGCACCTTATCCTTACAAGCATGCACATACAGACACAAGGACTTGCATGTACACAAGCACATACACACAAAATCTCCTTCCTCACTAATGGCACCTCACTGCTTGTGAAAGTTGAGGAAGCAATTCCTCTCAACAGAAAAACACAGGTAGGTAGCACATTTTGAGCACTGCACGTTTACAATGCCTGAACAACCTTGGAATTTGCATCGTCCTTTTCTTTCAACCCAAACAGACCAATGACCTGTTTTTGGACGCAAATGACATGCATCATCCTACTCTAATCAAGCCTGCTACTGTACCTCCGTTTTCACCAGCACAAAGTTCTTCATTCTCACTCTGAACTTCTTCCTGTTGATTTTCTACCAGTATGGTACTTCATCCTCATCTCCATCCTCGCTCTTACTCTCTCCCTGCCAGATTGTCACTATGACCTCATCACTATATGACACCTCATCTTCACTCTCATCAACTGTCAGTGCTACCTTTGCTTTATACCTTTTTGAAGTACCATAGAAAACATGCGGATTCATCTACTGCATTAAATCATAATATGTGCAGATATAGTATGTGAATTACTATTCATATTATTATTCTTTTGCATTACAAAATCATGCAAAAATGCAAATACATTTAGATAATTCTAACTCTTTAGGCCGGAAAGAGGACGCTTGATGTGTTCTGTGAGGTTCAGATGTGGGGCAGTCTTTTCCGCACTGCACGGAGATGACATGATTTCCCCGGCCTGGCTTGGACGTGGAGCGTTAGCTACCGCGCAGCCAGCATGGGGAACGAAGCTCAAGGCGGAGCCCAAGGGGGGAGCGACATTAGCCATGGAGCTAGAGGGGGAAGCGACACTCTTCACGAAGTCAGAGAGGGGAGCAAAGTTCTCTGTGAGGCCCAAGGAATGAGCGATGCTCTCCGCAAAGCAGGTGGGGGGAGCGATGTCCTCAGTGGAGCAAGAAGGGGGAGTGACATGCGGCACGAAGCAGAGAAAAAGAGCGACGCCCTCAGCCGAGCAGGATGGCGGAGTGACGCCCTCAGCCGAGCAGGATGGTGGAGCGACGCCCTCAGCCGAGCAGGAAGGCGGAGCGTCGTCCTCAGCTGAACGGGGGGGGCTGGGCGGCTTTCAGCCATGCTTCTGTGGCCCTGATCCATGATTCCCTCCCCTTAGGTTCCAGCTTCAAGGGATTCCAAGATCTTCTCTTGGGTAGCGAAAAAATCTGCTGCATCCATTGAAGGTCTTGCTTTCTGTCATGTAATGGAGGCGGAGACGGTTGCAAGTGCAGATTTTTGATTTTATAATAATAATAAAATAAACAAACTAAGAAAATGTAATAGACAGACACAAAACATGAACTATGAATAGTGTCAGAAATACTAAGACAAAAGTGCATAACCCTATGACAACAACAAACGACAGAAGCAAGACAAAAGTGTACCTCAGGACATGACTTAAATACTACATTTCTACTTAACAGAAATGTGAAACAGGTTATGCGGTCATGTGACATGCCCAGTGGGGTGAAGTGGCTGATGGGAATTGTAGTCAAGTGCCTTCTCCGGTATTTCCATGACAAAGAGGAAACAAAATGGACCGCTGTGTGTCATGTGACCACTTTTTTGCATTTTCATTGGTTAGTATTTGAGTTCTCCTCCCCTGATATAGCATTGACCAATTAAATGGGTGTCTCATTTTATTAAAATAAACTAAAATAGGCTATGTTGCCTGTAGGCAACATGGTACCATAGAGAGTTAACAATTTCTTCTACATTTAAGATAATAATGTTCAGATTTTCTGAAAATAAAATGGCTACCCCAGCATTATTTCTTGTCCCATGACTCATTGCAAGATTTCCTTTCCACCACATTCTCCATTCAACTTCATTATCATCAGTGTGTGTCTCCTGTAAAAAGGAAACATTAACCTTTTTAATTCTTAAAAAATCTGAAACCATTGCTAATTTAGTCCTGTCCCTACCCCCATTAATATTTAAGGATCCTACTCTCAACATATTCATGGAAAGATGTAAAACGAGAGACAGAGAAGAAACAGCAGAGTACAGAAAACACCATTTGTGATTTACTATAAAGATTGTACTTTGTTTTTCCTTAGTTTCATTATCATCTTTTTCAGCTGGAATCTTCCGGAAACTTTGGAATCCAGAATTTCATGGCTCACTGTTTTTTGTAGTAGTAATGCTGACATTATGAATTTCTCCACATCCAGGAAGAAATCTTTCACTTCAACCAGTTTGCCAAACGTTGTGTCAAGAAAATAATTGATTTCTTCTATGGAGTACATCTTCCATCACCTGTGACCTGACTTCATCCCTCATCTCTGCATCACAGTTTTCCTCAAATTTTGACCTAGCGTTATTTTCGGTATCACTTAATTCGCCACTAATGCTGTTTTTAACATCTTCACTTATTACATTCTGTTTTTTCATTGTTCGAATTCACAGTAATCTCACGTTGGTTATTCAACTTCAATCTATTCATCAGCACACTAAGAAATATCTGTATATTAACAGTTGTATATTTTACCAGAATTTGTCCATAGCAAGTGATTCACAGGTGTTTTTCCAGTTATTTACATTTTCGAATTGCATGATGTGACCTTGAGCTCTGCTCCAACAACTTTTGGTGGAAGCACAAACTTTATCCAACTGTTTCAGCGATAAGTAATTTCATGGAAAATTTAACACTTAAGTTTAACAAAGTGACTGTTTTATTGCCATTATTAGTAGGTTGAAATGACATTGTCCAGGTTGGTCATGTAAAATATGATTGTGAATGTTCGTTGGATATCGCTAACGTAGCGAGCTGCTGTTCACAACACAATTACCGTTGTTATTAGTTAACCAGCACTTGGTTAAAGGATTTTTTTTTTTTTCATAAGCTTACAAGCTGAGCAGCTTTCTGAGAGAGAATTTTTGTAACATTTTGTAATTTTACTTGGTTATGTTGCTTGGGTGAGTATCTGTGAATTTACAGTCTTATTGTCAGTATTTTTAATTCCCCCCTTTTGGTCAAACTTTTATTGTGACTCACCAAAACGTTTGATCTCCACCAGCCCCAATTTGCGTGTAAAATGTAATTATTCTATGGAAATTTCATAGAAGTTACAGCTTTCTTGGTATTATATAAACACTAAAAGTTAAAGTTCGTAACTGTTGTGTAGTTTGGTTGTGGTAAGACGGTGTTAGCTAACGTGCTAGTGGTGTCCATTAGTGGTGTCTTTTGAGGGGCTTAAATGGAGGCTCTTTTTAAATATAATTTTGGGCCATTTGTTGTTTGTGTTGGAGTGGATGATATACTGGTAGACACGATAAACTAGTACAAAATTGACAAATTTTGACAAATAGTATAAATTTTGGATTATCGTCTCTAAGCTGTTACGCTCACGTGACGTTGCAGTGCTGCGTCTTCATGAAAGTTTACTTTTGCATGCGTTTTTAAGTCTTGCCAATTTCAACTTTCAATCGATTTTAAAAGTTTCAAGCGCAAGTAACTCAATTCGCTACTCAGACGCTGTCTACAGGCGGTTTTCTGTCCTGCCACAGCCTTCTTTTTCGTGGTTTATTGCACTAAAACGGTCAAATACATATACAGTTATGTCAAAATGCCCGTCTTGGCGAGTATTCATGTAGGTGTTCAGTTGGTTATATGTTAAGTGAACATAATCAGTTGGAAAAGAAATCAGATGTGTCAGTATATTGGATCTGTGCATTAAGTCTTAAAGTGACAGCAGAGAGAGTATTAGTTTGTATGTTTCATCAAACTAATTTTGACAGGTCTAGGTCAAAGTTCATCATCAATCAAATTAATTTTGACAGGTCTAGGTCAAAGGTCATCATCAATCAGAATAATTATGACAGGTCAAAGGTCATCATGATTAACTTTAATTATGTCAGGTCAACATATGTAAGTAATTAGACCCATGTATCCCCCCATTGATTCAAATCAGGATGTTAACATTCATCTAATTTTGACATGTTTAAGTAATTAGACACGTGAATATCCCCATTCTCTCTCTCTCTCTCTGTCTCTCTCTCTCTCTCACACACACACACACCCCTTCCTACACCCAGCCTCAGAATTTTTGACATGTTTAAGTGATTAGTTACATGAAACCACCATTCTCACAACCCAGGATGTTATAATTCAACAAAACTATTTTTGCCATGTGTAAGTAATTAGTTACATGAAACCACCATTGTCACAACCTAGGATGTTATAATTCATCAAACTAATTTTGACATGTTTAAGTAATTAGTTACATGAAACCACCATTCTCACAACCCAGGATGTTATAATTCAACAAACTATTTTTGCCATGTGTAAGTAATTAGACCCATGAAACCACCATTGTCACAACCCCTTCACACCCCTTCCTACAACCACCCTCAGAAAGAGGGTTGGTATAATTCATCAAACTAATTTTGACATGTGTATGTTATTGTTTAAGAGTATAGATTACACCTGAAATCACCCTCAGTATGTTACTGGTTAAATGAAAGGACCATTCCCCCCACCCACCCACACCCACCGACACATATCACAAAAAGTGATATGATCACACTGCAATGAAATGTTCAAATTTGATTCAGACTTCTAATAAATGACACTCATTCAACATGTTTTTTTTTTTTACTGCTTGTTCAGTTTACTTAATTAAAAATAGATATTGCAACACAATTCTTTTGGCATTTTGTCTCAACTTAATTTCATTGTGTTCAATCCATATACATTTACTTAATCTAGTTGTGTTGGGAGTATGTGATTAATATTTGTTGGTTCAGTGTACTGCTGAAAAAGGGAGGCTCTATTAATTTTTTTATTTATATAGTATATTGTGATATATAGGCCTATACTTATAGTTTAGTATATAGTTTAACCCTGGTCAGTACTGGCACAAGTTAATGTAACAGTGATACAAATTATTACTAATAGCTACAGTTATTTATTGTTGTTGTTGTTATTTATGACTAATTGCTGCTCTTTCTTTCTTTTCAGTGACAGTTGTTGTACAATGTGGCACTGCAAGGCCTGTTCAGTTTTTGTCAAGTAGGTTGAAACTATTACAGCATTATAGGGTGAATCTCAGACATTTTAGATAATGTCTAAATCTAGATGCGTCTGACACATCTAGCTCTGATTTATCAAGGCTTGGCGCTGTCAACTGGTACCCAATAATTAGTTGATGTTTTGTAGCCAGGGAGAGTGGCACATTTTTTAAAGCAACTGGCATGCCTAATGACTTGTTTAAAAAAAAAAAAGCTGTGCTTTGCTTCATTTCTGATTGTCCAAAATCCCACAAGAGGACCAATCAAGCTGATTATTTGTGGTTAATGCTGCAAGTAGTGGCATTTGGGCAGCAATCTCTCCTCAGGAAATAACTCCTGATATCTTTGATCTACAATATCTTTTAGGTCCAAGAGAATCTGCCATGCAGGGTCATGTTCAGGAATCTGAAGATCAATTAGAAATGGAAGCAAACGTAACAAGCTCCAGTTCTCGTGAGCATTACCTCCTATGTTTTCCTGCTTGATGGATGTTGGGGCAAAATGTGAGGCTTATTAGTCTTATTGATCCATTTGTATGGGAAAGCCAAAATTGATTTGTTGATTTCTTCCAAGGTTACATACTTCTTTGATATAATAAATGTGAGACACTGTGCAAGCTCAACAGGTACAATACCGTCAAAAATATCATGGGCAATGTCTGGAGAGTAGCCAGTGATGACATCAAAATGAGAAAGAGCTGCAGTTAAAGTACAAGCTTTTTTACTCCCAACAATTAGTGCCACACTCTTCAGCTGACCTCATGTGAGCACTGTGGAGATCTTTTGTTCTGAGACTGAAAGCACCTGTTCTTACCTCTTTTGATTGTATATCTAATTTGCTTGCAGTACAAAACCGATATAAATGCCCTGAAGAAAATTTATAAAAATTATAAAAATATAATGCCCTGAAAAAACTTTCAGTAAAGCCTGCTAAACCACGAGTTCCTAAATTGTCTGCAGCAACAGTGACAACTGTACAATTTAGTGATTTCCCTAACTGTGCCATGAAAATTCCATTTTCCTCCAAGGATTTGAGGTCTTTTAGGAGTGGCTCTAAAACTCTGATATAGCCGTAAGTTTTGAGATCATCTGTTTTACATAGTAGAGACAAGTATATGGAGGACAAATATGAATTAGACCCAGGAGGTACATTACTCAACACCCAATAGACTGCACAAAGCTTGTGTTTTGTTTGCGGGATGTCCCCAAGGGTTGCAGAGCTCAAATTCATGGATATATAAACCAACAAACACTCTTAACTCCTACCCTGACAAGAAGCTATTTTGCTTTAAATGAAGGCCATCTCTAAAAGACTGATACAGACATTCTGCCTCAGTTTCTCTTTGTGTTTTTAGATTCTGAGCTGTCTTGTCTAAATATCTTTCCTATTCAAAAGCACTTGCAGGGACTCAAAAATTGAAATATACTGAATTGTTTTGTTCTCTTAGCATCCAGAATATATTCAACTGGCTCAACTACATTAAATGTAGCCTTATAATACTGCCTATGTTGATAAGCAGAGCTAAGAGAGCCAGCCCACATTTCTGTATAGCTTTGTGTATAGGGTTCACTGTGCACAGTGTAATTGCTATTTCTTTCAAGACCGATTTGTCAACCTGAAGACTATGCTTCTGGAAAAAACATTCCATAAAACATCAGTATTAAGAAGAATAGACAAAGTGCTATTTAGGTTGTAACACTCATGTAGAAATTCATCAATTGCTGTACTTGGTACATGGTGCAAATGCTAAAGCTTTAATAGAGCAGCTGCAAAATTGTTTTTGAATACATTTGGAAGGTCCTTTGTGGAATGGACATCAGAAACAGATTTTCTATCATGACATGCCTCCACCTCATCATCATCTGTAACATTTTCCGATTCCAGAGAAACTACTGTGGTAGTTGTTACTATCGCAGGTTTAAAATCTTTCAGTGAAAAAGAATGATGTTTTCAGTTTTTATGAGATGTGAATAATCAGATATTTGTTTGAAAGTTACAATCTAAAAACATACAAGTTATTACTTAATTTTTCTTCAGATGTGCATTAATATGAGCCCAGTAATCTCTCTCAGAGTTAAGACATCTATAATCACATATATGGCAGCTAAATATGCACTTTTTAGACTGTCTCTTACTAATTTGATTCACATGAAATCTGTTCAAATGAATCAGAAGAGCATTCCACCTGCTGAATGTGCAAGGGCAGCTAAAATATATGCATGGAAAACAACTATTATGTCCAAAATGTCTGAGATTCACCCTATAATGCTGTAATAGTTTCAACCTACTTGACACAAAAACTGAACAGGCCTTGCAGTGCCACATTGTACAACAACTGTCACTGAAAAGAAAGAGCAGCAATTAGTCATAAATAACAACAACAACAATAAATAACTGTAGCTATTAGTAATAATTTGTATCGCTGTTACATTAACTTGTGCCAGTACTGACCAGGGATGTTAGCTGGCTGAGGCCAGATTCTTCTCCATCAAAAAACATTTTAAAACACTTTTAAAAAGTTTCAAAAAACTTTTTAAAATCTTCTAAATAGACTTTTCCTTGCATGTGAGGGCTAATTGCTTTAAAATGTGAAAATTAGACAAAAAGTTAGATTTATCAGAAAGCTTACCTCAGGTGTATCACTGTTTGCAGGACTTCCAGGCCAATAAAATATAAAAACTTTTTGGCTATCTAATACATGACACGGCTAATTTGGTGTCGCTAGCCAAGGGGATGCACAACTAAGCCATCATTGGCAGAATTGAGAGCTGTCAGCCAATGAGACACAAGTATTTCCACATATTTTCCTGTAAACCCTGTCTGGCCTCGCCTCGTTCACTGAAGATATAAAATTACAGACCGTCTTCTTTTACTGATGTGCAGTTACGTAGTGACAAACTGCTCCAAGTGGAGAATTATTCGGGGCTAAAGAAAAAATCTTCGGGGCTACAGCTCCAAATGTCCCAGGCCAGGTTACACCTCTGGGATTGACAGTAAAGCAAGTAATCTAGCTATGGACAGGGTCAACTTTAACTGTACTCAAGTTAAACCGCCAACTTTACTCAATGGAATCTCGATACACGTGCTCATTGCTGACAGAGATTATGTGAAAATGCGTGGCAATGATTAATGTGCTGTTTGCCCATATAATTACCTACATATAATAAAATACATAAATCACTTGCTGGTTTGGTAGAACAAAAGCCAATTTTAAAAAACAACTTATGATGACCAGTGGTCTTCATTCAATATCAAAGAATGCGTGACATTTCACCAGAACGATCTTAAAAGCTGTCTCATTAAAATTTTAGATTCGATTTGATTATTTGAGTAAACTAAGTCTCTGTAATATTTATCTCAAGAATATTCCCGCATTCACAATAAAGTATTACATAGCAAGCTAGCAAGTCAGACGGCGACACTCGGCTAAACCAAATATAAGCTGAATTTGTTAACGGACGACATGATTTAAAACGTGTGGGGTTAAAACATCTTAAAACACTATTTCTTGTATTAATGTTATGCGACAGCTATTTTCAGAATATACTATCAGATTTTTATTGCAGTTCTTACCTTCTACAGAACTTTGCCAGTCAGTCCCCTCAGGTGTCCCTCTCCAGACCAGTGATCGCGCTTTGGAAATAAGCGCACACTCGCGCACTCACTTTGAAGTTGCTCCCACACAAATGGAAAAAAACCCTCACACGATGCAAACACAAACCTTGATATTTCTTGAATACAAGCTAACAGAAGTCCATCTATATTTTTCCACTATGGAAATGAAGCGGTGATAAACCTTAAGTGGAAACATGTATTCACAAACAGTTCAGACTCAGTAAATATGGAAGCCAACATTTTCTGTCTTGTTTTTATCATCTCGAGGAAAGAAAGAAAGAAAGAAAAAAAACCTAAAACAACAGAAAAAACATGTACCCCGTGTCATCTGCATAACATTATTAATTATATGTTTTATTAAATACATGTCATTCATACTTCATTAACTGACATAAAATGTTAAACTATATACTAAACTATAAGTATAGACCTATATATACTATAGCACAATATACTATGTAAATAAAAAAATTAATAGAGCCTCCCTTTTTCAGCAGTACACTGAACCAACAAATATTAATCACATAATCCCAACACAACTAGATTAAGTAAATGTATATGGATTGAACACAATGAAATTAAGTTGAGACAAAATGCCAAAAGAATTGTGTTGCAATATCTATTTTTAAGTAAGTAAACTGAACAAGCAGTAAAAAAAAAAAACATGTTGAATGAGTATCATTTGTTAGAAGTCTGAATCAAAAATGGTCCTTTCATTTTACCAGTAACATACAGAGGGTGATTTCATGGGTAATCTATACTCTTAAACAATAACATACACATGTCAAAATTAGTTTGATGAATTATACCAACCCTCTTTCTGAGGGTGGTTGTAGGAAGGGGTGTGTGTGTGTGTGTGTGTGTGTGTGTGTGTTTGTGTGTGTGTGAGAATGGTGATTTCATATAACTATTACTTAAACATGTCAAAAATAGTTTGTTGAATTTTAAAATCCTGGATTGTGTATCAATGGTGGTTTCATGGTCCAATTAGTTAAACATGACAAAAAATAGTTTGTTGAATTTTAACATCCTGGATTGTATCAATGGTGGTTTCATGTAACTAATAACTTAAACATGTCAGAAATTCTGAGGGTGGGTGTAGGGAGGGGTGTGTGTGTGTGTGTGTGTGTGTGTGTGTGAGAGAGAGAGAGAGAGAAAATGGGGATATTCATGTGTCTAATTACTTGCCAAAATTAGATGAATTTTAACATCCCGATTTGAATCAGTGGGGGGATTCATGGGTCTAATTACTGGCAGCACGTTTCCAAGATGATACCTAGAGCTTTAGGGGCCATTCACATATTGCGACTGAAAACGAGGCCGGGCCACTTTCACCTTCTTTCTGAAACGCTCTGGAGCTTGCGCTCCCGTGGTGTCTGCTGTTGCTAGAGCTGCGCTCTCCTTGACGACGAGGAAGTTTTAGCACAAGTTGGATTTACAGCACCAAAAATCCCTTGAAGTGGCTCTGCTACTATATTTAGTTATGGAGAAGAAAAAAAAAAAAAAAAAAAACGCTGTGTTTGGGTGCACCCCATCCTTCAAGCATGTAGAAAACACGGAGAATTTCACCAACTAGAGCTCTGTCTGGATGATGGGAGATTCAAAGCCGGAATGGGTGAAGCTGATTGGTTGGTTCTTGTCACATGACCTGCAGTGCACTTGCGGCATTCTGAAAAGTTGGGATTTTTTCACCACGTCGCGATCTGTATGAGCGAGCTTGCCACATGCTACATATAAAAATAACGAACTTGAGTGCGCAAAAGATGCGATATGTGAACAGCCCCTTAGAGGGCTCCACCTCCAGTGAAACACAGGAGTCTATATTCAAGCCATCCCTCTGCTCTCCTAGTCTACAAATTGTAAGTTATCTTTGTGCCTGTCTATCTCTTTCTCACACTGTCCCTCTCTATCTCTCTTAACAGTTCAAGTGTAATGTTAGTGTGTATTAGAAATAATATTGTCTTTTATTTTACAGCTGTAAAAGTAGCATCTGGCCAGGTTATCATCCCCATGTAAGTTATCTCCATTTCGTCTCTGTCTGTTCTCTCCCTGTCCCTTGATATAGAAATATCTTTCTCTCTCTCTCCCCTTGCATCTCTGACACACAAAAAACAACCACAGTGTAATATTAGTATGTATTAATATTAATATTGTTCTTTGTTTTAGAGCGACTGAAGAAGCGTCTGGCAGGTCCATGCTCAAACCACCCTAGTGCACTGCTAGTCAACAAGTTGTAAGTTCTCTCTTTTTCTCTCCCTGTTTATCTGTGTCCCTGTCTCTCTCTGACCCCAGCTATTTCTCTTCTTGCATCTCTGACACACAACCACATTTCAAGTACAGTTGTGTTAAACGGCAATCAGTAACCTGATGAACCATTGTTATTAGTAATAGTGATATTTCTGCATTTCAAATAATTTACTTGTAGATGTATTAGTGTAATAGAAAAGCATCAGACCCAACTGTCATGACATGCATACTGCTTGTTCTGAGTAATTGACTCATTCATTGAAAGGGGCATATTCAAAATAATAGCAGTGTGGAGTTTAATTAGAGTTTAATTAGATTCATTAATTTTGTGAAAAAAACAGGTGTCATTAATTGTCCTTTATTAAGGAAGAAGGGAAGCAAATGTTTCACACACTGTTCTAAAATATATTTCCTTCTGAATTGTTCTAAACATTGTTCGGAGGAACAACGTAATTTGATTCAAAGTTGATTGGAGAGGGGAAAACGTATAAAGAAGTGCAGCAAATTATAGGATGCTAAGCTAAAATGATCTCAAATGCTTTAAAATGGCAACAAAAACCTGAAACACACCTAAGAAAATGAACAACTACTGTTAAAATGGATTGAAGAATAGTCAGAATGGCAAAGATTCAGCCAATCACCTCCAGAAAGATCGAAGAGGATCTAAAATGATCTGTAAGTGCTGTTACAGTCAGAAGATGTTTTATCAAAGCTAAGCTATCAGCAAGAAGCCCTCGTAAAGCACCATTGTTGAAAAAACGGCATGTGCAGAATCGGTTAAAATTTGCCAAGGAACACATCGATTGGCCCAAAGAGAAATGGCATAACATTCTGTGGACTGATGAGAGTAAAATTGTTCTTTTTGGGTCTAGTGGTCATCGACAGTATGTCAGGCGACTCCCAGGTACTGAATTCAAGCCACAGTACACTGTGAAGACAGTGAAGCATGGTGGCGCAAAAATCATGATATGGGGATGTTTTTCATACTATGGTGTTGGGCCAATTTATCATATACTAGGGATCATGGATCAGTTTGTATAAATCAAAATACTCATATTCAAATAAGAGATTATGTTGCTCTATGCCGAAGAGGAACTGCCCCTGAAATGGGCGTTTCAACAAGATAACAACCCCAAACACATGAGTAAGCGAGCAACTTCTTGGTTCCAGACAAAAAGGATTGAGGTAATGGAGTGGCCAGCTCAATCCCCTGACCTCAACCCCGTTGAAAACCTGTGGGGTGACATTAAAAATACAGTTTCTGAAGCAAAACCCAAAAATTCACAGGAACTGTGGAACGTAGTTCGTTCATCCTGGGCTGAAATACCTGTTTCTAGGTGCCAGGGGTTGGTTGACTTGATGCAACGCAGATGCACAGCAGTTATCAAAAACAATGGTTATGCAACTAAATATTGGTTCATTAATTTAAAGTGAAGTTAAATCTTGAAAAATTTCTTCAGTTTATAAGTGTTTGAGTTTGAAGAGAAAAATGTCGGCACTGATATTTTTTTGAACAGATTCATCTGTTAATCCTTCTTATTCTTGTTTCCTTCCTTCTCTTAGCTATGTTTTTGCTTCCCTTCTCTTTTTGCTGTCCTTTTTAGTAGTTTCGTCCTGGTTTAGGTTTGAGATTCCTTGGCAGTTGGTGCTGTTGCCAGTTAGTTTGTTGGCTAGCTAGTGTCTTCCACCATTTTGTCTACTGATTTTAGTTTACTGGTTTCTCAGATTGACTGGAAATTTGCCCACTTTGTCTCATTTTTTAAGTTTAATTTATTATAAAACTTGCCATTAAACTTGATCTAAAAGCAATAAAATTATTTGCTGAAGTAGGAGCTCATGTTTTTCATGGGCTTACATGTGAGTAAAGAATCACATTGAGTAAGCAGCAATTTACCATGCCAAGCAGCACCATGTTCTTCCGTAAGGTCTATGGTCATATTTACTGCAATAAAGACATTAAAACAAATATAATTGATTCAAATTGAGCTTTTATTTTAATTTAATCGAGTTTATTTGTTTATTTGTGTGTGTTTGTGTTTGAATTCTAGATTCTTTGAATTATGCAAATCATCAATATCTTGCCGTACACAGTATAGGTTCTGATATTTACTGTACCTTTCTGCTCATCTCCTGGTGTCTTTTAAATTTTTTGTGCCATGCAGGCCTTGAACTCAGTATCCTCTGAGTTCACTATCCACAGATGCCTCTGTGAACTTTTTTGACATGGTCTGTAAGAAATTAAAAGAAATTCTATTACATTTACAAACAAGTTTGGATTCAGATTCCAAAGAGGGCCTAATTAATTCATATTGTGTAATACAGGTGTCAGTGGTTGAGCCATGAGTGCATTATTTTATTTACATTGGCTTATGACCTAACTTTGCATTGAGGAATGTAATGAAATGGTAACACTTTACAATAAGGTTTCATTTGTTAACATACTAACAATACTTCTACAACATTTACTAATACATTCTTAAAATCAAAAGTTGTATCTGCTGACATTAGTTAATGCACTATGAACTAACATGAACAATCAACAATTGTATTTTTATTAAGTAACATTAACAAAGATTAATAAATGCTGTAAAGGCTATATAGCTCGATGTTAGCTAATGCATTAAGTAATGTTAACGAATGGGAACTTATTGTAGTGTTACCAATGAAATATTTGAAAAAGAATGAGATTTTATGGGTGTGTTAAAACATGGGGAATTCATGTGTTTTCTGTAAGGAGTATACCGTTAAATAACCGAAAATTTCCGTTTTTTAATTACGGGACAAATGAGCTGCCAGTACTTTTTCGGTTATTTTACAGATTTATTTCTTAGAGTGTATTCTCAGCACTCTCAGCACCATTCTCTTCTACCATTGCAGACTGCACGGTTTCAGACTCATTCACAACAACTTCAGCTCTCTGAATGGCTGCTTCTTCAGCAGCTTGGGACTTGTGTAGACATGCTAATCTCTTATGCCCAACGTCTCCACATTCAAAACACTTCCGGTGTTTGCATAAACCATATACGCTCTGCCCTCATACCACACTCTAAAAGACACGTCTCAATCCTGTTCATTTAAGAACATGAATACCTGTCTTCTGAACGACATTACGTGATTTAATGCTTCATTTTTACACTCGAGAGTAACTGTTTTTATTGCGCCGTCTAACTTTCCGTAGCACTGAAGCCCCCATGCTATTTCATCATTATGAATAAAAGGAGGCACATTAGAGACAGTTACTCTGGTAGTTGTGGCGACCAGCGGTGTAACTGTGACAAAATCGCCACTTACCTCTATCTCGTTGCTTATTAAGCGATTCACTAGGTTATCTTCCTTTACAAAAACAACCACCGCTTTATTCATGCGAGATGCAGATGAAATATCTGATTTCTTTTCCTACATGCACACACCAGACGCCATGCCAGAGGGAAACAGGTGACGCCGCCCTCTACTTGAGGGACGCCATCCCAGTCCCACTCCATCCTCACTACTACTTTCCAACAAAATGACACCTCCTCCACTATCACTCCAAATTAACTTTCTTTTTCTTTTAGGTAAACAAAACAAGAAAATAACTCCTATCAAAAAGTGAAAAAAAGAGTAGAAAACCCACACGATCACCCTCTCCTCGTGAGAACCCTCACACGCACCCAAATGCTCCCAGCATGCACTGCGAGAGAGAGCGAGAGACGGAAAATCGGTATGTGGTTGAACAGTTTGTCGTCGTTTTTATACTAGAGGGGAAATGTTGAATAGTAAGATTGATCAGCATCTGTAGATGCATATGTAAATAAAAACAGAATGCAATGATTTGCAAATCTCATAAACCCATATGTTATTCACAATAGAACACAGAAAACATAAAATGAGGAAATGTACCATTTTAAGAAAAAAAACAAAGTAATTTTGAATTTGAGGGTCACAACACGTCTCAAAAAATTTGGGACGGGGCAACAAAAGGCTGGAAAAGTAAGTGTTAATAAAAAGAAACAGCTTGGAGGAACATTTTGCAACTATATAGGTTAATTGGCAACAGGTCAGTAACATGATTGGGTATAAAAACTTTGAACATTCCTCTCCCAAAACTCCAGCAACTGGTCTCCTCAGTTCCCAGACGTATTCAGACTGTTGTTAAAAGAAGAGGGGATGCTACACAGTGGTAAACACTGCCCTGTCCCAACTTTTTTGAGACGTGTTGCTGCCATCAAATTCACAATTACCTTATTTTTTCCTTAAAATGGCACATTTCCTCAGTTTAAAAATTTGATATGTTTTCTGTGTTCTATTGTGAATAAAATATGGGTTTATGAGATTTTGAAATCATTGTATTTGGTTTTTATTTACATTTTGAACAGTGTCCCAACTTTTTTGGAATTGGGGTTGTACTAACTGAAGCTCTGTATCGGTATGATTTTATGCATGGTGCTGGTGCCACCATTAACTTAGTTCTTTTCCCAAAACATCCTCCAGAAGTAAATAAGATCCGGCAATCCAGGAGCTTTGAGTAGCCTAATGCAAAATTCATGCAAAATACTAGTTTTCCTAAAAAATTCTTGAAGAAGGTCACCCCTTAATGTTCTAAATTAACAACCATACTTTTTACCATTAAATTACCTTTTAATTACAAATGTAATTTTAAATGTACTTTTAATTAAAAAGTAATAATAATAATAATAATATTAATAATTTATATAGTGCCTTACTTATAACCAAGGTCGCTTTACAATTACGAACAAAATATATATATATATATATATATATAATTACCACAATATACTTATCCTTGTGCTAATGAATATTATACTGTTGAACAATTTCATCTTAAAATGCAATGCATCTGGACATTTTAACAGTTCCATTGGAGATGTTATTAATGTTTTGACCTATTACTGATACTGTATCTCACTGCTGGAAATGAAAAGCTCTTAACCCTGAAAGTCAATTAAACAGTGTTCATTTCTTGAAGGAGAAACAACAATAAATTTGTCATCTAATGACCAGAAGGAATGCTGGGTGATTCATCACATCATTTTTGTTGTGAAATTTTTACTTTTGCTTTTCTGCAACACACTTGTACAACAGTTTTCTTGAATCAATTGTCATGCTGGATAAAAGCTATACCTGTGTTATGTATTTATGTATGGATAAAACCTAAATGGAATCTTTTTGCTTCATGTTTTTTTAAACTTTGTTACAGACTGTCGTCAGAGGCAAACTTATTTGCATTTGTAAAAGACAAAGTGCATTTGCCTTTCAAATAAACTACATAATCATTTAGCAATACAACAAGTGGACAACTCAGAGTTTAAAAGATGTGACTTTCAGATCTGTGTTGAGCAAGGTACGAAATCTCTCTAAACTGTGTCTATTTGGCTTAATACATTATATATTTGCTATACGATGCAGTTCATATAATTTGATGTGTACAGTAAAAGTCTGATTCTTAAGTGGTGAATGCTACATTGCTTCCTTAATTGGCTATTTTTCTGTCCTTCCTTGAGTGCTGTTGTAATTGTCTAAAGTTGTTATCTTTGTAGTTGAGCAGAAAATGGAGAATTCACAGAGGCCCATGCTTCTTTTTTTAGGTAAACTCTGATTTAAAGTATTATTTGGGGAAAAAATCTAGTGTTATTATTAGTTGCAATACACTAAGAATGATTTAATATCTTTTAGAAATTTTCATACAATTTAAAATGACTACCTTTTATTGATTTTTTACATCTCTCTCTACGTCTCTCTCAAAGCAGGCACATAATCAAATATATAATTTTAGATTGCATGTTTTTGCACAGGGATATGCATTTTCTCATTACAGTGGATACTGACCCATCAGCAAGGTAAGAATATAGTAGAATAAATTATATATATATATATATATATATATATATATATATATATATATATATATATATATATATATATATATATATATATATATATATATATATATATATATATATATATATATATATATATATGTTTAACCTTTGGTGAAAAAATTCACAAAAATACTCTGCTTTCATGGATATCAAACAATTGCAAACAAAACACAGGTTTATCCAAAAATATATAGATATCCTTGTTAAATATAGGTGTGCAACAATTATTGGTAACCTTTTAGTCAATACTTTGTGCGACCTCCCTTTGCCAAGATAACAGCTGAGTCTTCTCCTATAATGCCTGGTGAGGTTGCAGAATACATGGCAAGGGATCTGAGACCATTCCTCCATACAGAATCCCTCCAGACCCTCCAGAGGTCCACACTGGTGGACTCTCCTCTTCAGTTCACCCCACAGGTTTTCTATGGGGTTTCAAGTCAGGGGTCTGAGATGGCCATGGCAGGACCTTGATTTTGTGGTCAGTAAACCATTTTTGTGTTGATTTGTATGTTTTGGATCACTCTCCTGCTGGAAGATCCAATCACGGCCCATTTTAAGCTTTCTGGCAGAGGCAGTCAGGTACCACTCTGGTACCACTTCTGGTGTTTATTGCCAAAAAGCTCTATTTTGGTTTCATCTGACCATAGAACCCGATCCCATTTGAAGTTACAGTAGTGTCTGGCAAACGGAAGATGCTTGAGTTTGTTTTTGGATGAGAGTAGAGGCTTTTTTTCTTGAAACCCTTCCAAACAACTTGTGGTAGTGTAGGTGACTTCGGATTGTAGTTTTGGAGACTTTCTGACCCCAAGACACAACTAACTTCTGAAATTCTCCAGCTGAGATTTTTTGGCCACTCGAACCATCCTCTACACAGTGCGTTGAGACAATATAGACACACGTCCAATTCCTGGTTGATTCATAACATTTCCAGTTCAATGGAACTTCTTAATTATTGCCCTAATGGTGGAAATGGCCATTTTCAATGCTTGTGCTATTTTCTTATAGCCACTTCCCATTTTGTGATGCTCAATAACCTTTTGCCACACATCACAGCTATATTCCTTGGTCTTACCAATTGTTATGAATAACAGTAAATGTCTTACCTCATATTTACAGCTGTGAAACAGTTGGTTGAATAATTTCCTGTTTCTTGTCACCCAGGTGTACTAAAAAATGCATCAACATATCAATGGGAATATATTATCTGCCTATATTTAACAAAGATTTTTTTTTTTACGTAAACCTGTGTTATGTTTGCAATTGTTTGCTAGTGAATTTTAATATTCCAATATTAGTGGAGGGCACTATATATATATATATATATATATATATATATATATATATATATATATATATATATATATATATATATATATATATACATATATATATATTATAATATATTATATATATATATATATATATATATATATATATATATATATATATATATATATACACACACACACACACACACACACACACACACACACACACACACACAGGGTCCAAATGTCTAAGACCACATTACAAACCTGGAATTTTTTTTAAAACTGTAAATTAAGAGGTTTTAGAATTTTTAAATATTTAAAACAAAGAAAGTAAATGTTCAATATTTTGAATATTTAATATTCACAGTTTCACACTATTTCTAGGTTCCTACTTGTAAAGCAAATTTGTCATATTGTGATACATGTTAACTGCTTTCAACAAAAGGTCAGATTTTCCTCATGCCTAATCTCTTCTACTTAAGCATGAGTTCAGATGACACAGTTGATCTAAATGGATCGTAAGGTTTTGTTCAAACTTGTGGAGTCCATGCCAGCTCGAGTGCACACAGTCATTAAAGCAGCAAGAGGACAACCCAAGTACTAAGAAACACTAAAATTGATGTAAATATTTCAAATATTCTACTTTTCACTGAAGTTGTAGTCAATAATATAATTTCCAATGAAAATGGTTGCATTAAATAAAATTTAAGAAGAATGCAAAATGGAAGCTTTTTCACTAGATCTCTCAGACTTTTGGACCCGACTGTGTGTGTGTGTGTGTGTGTGTGTGTGTGTGTGTGTGTGTTTGTGTGTGTGTGTGTGTGTGTGTGTGTGTGTGTGTGTGTGTGTGTGTGTGTGTGTGTGTGTGTGTGTGTGTAAAATAAATAAATATGTTCTCTTCTCCCCTCCAGTCAATGTGGCCTTAAGAGGAGTAGCAACACAATCTTCTGTATATGTTAACTATTATGCTTACCTTGCTATTGATGGCAACAGAGCATCTAACATGGGTTTCTACTCATGTACACACACAAATTTTGAGATGAACCCGTGGTGGAGGGTGGATTTGTTGGCGGTGTATGATATTAGCAATGTAATCATCACTAACAGAGGCGACTGCTGTTCAGAACGGATAAATGGTGCTGAGATTCACATTGGCAACTCCTTAGTCAACAACGGCAACAATAACCCCAGGTGAAATTTTTAAAAATATTTATGTAAAAATATCAGCATAAAAGAGTATGAGTTTATGTATAGAGCTTAATTAATATTTCATAAAGCTTGCTATCTATAAGTCTTTGTAATTTGGTAACAATTTTTGTATGCATTTACAACTTTAATAAGGCATGATAATAGTCCTCTATAGTCCATTGCTCATAATGTAGTGTTGAATTGTGACTGATAATTGTCTTTATAGATAATGATAAAGCATTTGAAGACTTTTTAAAAAGTTGTTAAGAAATATATTACAAAAAATTTGAAATTGCATCAATTAGTACTTTAAATAAAGTTACTCATTAATTTAGTATAGCTGATTTTAAAATATTGTAAACTTTATTTTTCTGAAGTATGTCTCAGAAGCATTTAAATCCAAACTTATTACAGAAATTTTCAATAAAAATATGTTTTCACGGAAGGCCATTTTAAATGATAAAAATTGTGTAATTCTGACATGTAAATAGTCAAGGAATGAATTGTACTACTTATATATATGGCTGCGATGGGCTGAACAAAACAAGTAAACAACTTTTATTAAATCTTTCATGGAGTGGAGGTGAGATGAGTGTAGAGTGCTGGGTGAGAGCTGCAGCATTATGCTCATCCTGGCTGTGGGCACGGCATGCAGGTCTGAGCAGCATCTAGAGGTGGGGTGCAGTTGTTTGGCTCAGCACTGGTGGGGGGGCGTGGTTTCCATCGCTGTCGGCAGTCTCTGAAAGGACTGAAAGGAGGAAGAGAAACAGATCAGCATAGCTTTCCAGATCAGATGTGCTCATCTCGCTGTTTCTGCTGCACTCTTTTATACTCCACACTCATTAGAAACCAGCCATGTATGATTGTGCCACCCCGACTTGCAGCCATGTGCTCTTGTGCTATCCATAACAATGGGGGTGCTGAAGTGGCGCTGTCCTTTCAGCACCCAGGTGGTGGTTTAGGAAGGGTTTTTTTTTTTTTTTTCATTATTTTCCTGTCATATGAAATTCTTTAGGATGAAGGGTTGCATTTTTGTCTTATTACATTCAGGGGAGAGAAAAAAGAGAGGAAGGTGAGGGAATGACTGTCTATAGCTGCTATAATGTAAGGGATAACACAAACTAACTTGTTTCACAGACTTTCTGCAACATTAAACATGACTATAATCTGAGAAAAAGTATAATGTGTTATTCTTTAATAAATTTAAAAAATCTTCTGCACACTCTGTTATGAAAGTAATAAACTTCAGGTTGGTGACAGTGCTATTAATCATTAGTAACTTTGGATCCAAAATCCTCTCTCTCTCTCTCTCTCTCTCTCTCTCTCTCTCTCTCTCTCTCTCTCTCTCTCTCTCTCTCTCTCTCTCTCTCTCTCTCTCTCTCTCTCTCTCTCTCTCTCTCTCTCTCTCTCTCTCTCTCTGCAGATGTGTCGTTATCTCTAGCATCCCTGCTGGTGCCTCTGCAAATTACACATGCAAGATGAGAGGTCGTTATGTGAACATCATCAATCCCACTGTTACCCAGGCTCTCGCGCTCTGTGAAGTGGAAGTCTATGGTCTTCCAGGTTACACTTTTATATTCAATTCACACTTTCATATAAATTTAAAGTCAAAATAACAGTTCCTAAATATCAACACTGCTAAATTTTTTTGTAGTGATTAAGAAGATGGCATTTCTGAGATTAAAGTTTAACAGCAGTGAGGATCTCATCAATCCTACCATGAGGGACAAAGTTCTTCAAAAGGTGTGTGTTTGTGTGAATGTACACCCAGTTGTCAGTTGATTAGGTACACACACAATTTATGTTAAAATGGCAGGTTTATGTGATGTAAGAAAATTAAACCAAGATAAATCATGTCAGAATTTTCCCCACCTTTAAACCCCACGTTTTTTGGAATTGGTCTCATCAGATCATAACACATTCTGCCACATGGTTTGGAGTGTTTTACTTGAGCTTGGTTTGGTTTTTTGTCATAAAGGGCTTCCGTCTAGACATCCTATTCACATAGACATGTGAAGAATATGAGAGATTGTTGTTACATGCAGAAAGTAATCATTACTTGTCATATATTACTGTAGCTCATTTAATGTTGCCATAAGTCTCTTGGCAGCCTCCCTGGTAATTTTTTATCTTGTCGTTTTATGAATTTTGGGGGCTGTCCTGTTCTTTGGATTTCACTGTGGTGCTCCATTTTCTCTATTTGTTGATGATGGCCTTTACAGTGTTCCATGGTACATGTAATGTTTTGGAAATTCCATATACCCCTCTACTGATTTATATCTTTCGACAAGTGAGATACTGTACATGCTTTGTAAGCTCATTTCAGACAATGGCTTCAGCAGTCAGATGGAAGCAAGAAGATGTCAAGAAAATCCTACAGAAACAGCTGAGCTTTATATGGGTTATTTCATTGATGTATGATAATTACTTT
The DNA here is from genome assembly GCA_023630585.1 of Cranoglanis bouderius. NCBI lineage: Eukaryota > Metazoa > Chordata > Actinopteri > Siluriformes > Cranoglanididae > Cranoglanis > Cranoglanis bouderius. The sequence continues at coordinate 29,190,511 of CM042535.1, read as the reverse complement.
AGAACATGAGCCTGATTGGTTCATTCTGAACACAGCCACATCCCCAATTAAAAAGGGTGTGCACAGTTATGCAACCATGTTATTGTGACTTATTTTGCCCATTTTTCCCTAAAATGTTTCTGATTGTTTTTAACTTAATTCTTACAGTGCTGTGAAAAAGTATTTGCTTTTTGTGTATCTATGTTTGGAAACACAAACGGGGACTGGATGCAAGTGCAGGGGAAAACGTCACTTTAATGAGAGTAACTCAAAAGTAACGGAACACATGCAAAAAACAGGGGAAATACCGTAACACAAAAGCAGGGTCCAAATACAAACAATAATCCTCACAATTGGCAAAGGCTGAGATAAAAAAAAACACGGTAATATTCCACAGGGTAGCGAAGCATAAATCCACAGAGTCATGAGGAAGTAGATCCACAAAAGCAAGGTTATAATCCACAGGGTTGCGAGGCAGAAATCCATAATCGAACGAGGCTAGGGTCTATGGTCCATGGTCTTCGAAACGCGAGACGAGTGCACACGCACAGAACCGATATTCACAAAAACTTCACTCTATATACTTTCAGTTTTTTACTTTTACATGTATTTGCATTCACCTACTTATATTTATTTAATACTCCGTGAGGAAGCGGAAACGGGAAGAGGTTTAAATAAAGAGGGTAATCAAAAACAAACAAGATAAAACACAAAACACCTGAAACTCATAATCAAACAATAAATGGAAAACCTATCAGAGAACGGGGCGGAGACATGACGTAAAGCAAAAACAAAAGCACATGGCAAAGTAAACAAAACAGGAGTTCATGAATAGGGATCTTCCTCAACGGTGGTGCAGAGAATGGAATGCGGAAGTGTTTGAGCCAGCCGCTCGCTTAGCGAGCGACTCAGAGAATGAGAGGAAACTCTAACAGAGCCCCCCCCAAAGGCGCTTCTCCCGAAGCACCGAAAGTTCTGACCGTTCTGGCGGACCTGGGCCCCTGGGCAGGATCATAACATCTGCCCCCAGGACCTGAGGCTGGCGATGTCCAGTGTCCTGAGGCCAGAGCGGAGCATGACGGGTTGTTCCTTCGAGCCCTGGTTGAGAACTTGGTCGAGAACTTGGTCGAGAACTTGGTCAAGAACTTGGTCGAGAACTAGACTTGGAGCTTGGAGCGGTGCTTGACCTGGTGCTTGGCCTGGAGCTTAGAGCGGTGCTTGACCTGGTGCTTGGCCTAGAGCTTGGAGCGGTGCGTGACCTGGTGCTTGGCCTGGAGCTTGGAGCAGTGCGTGACCTGGTGCTTGGCCTGGAGTTTGGACTGGAACCAGGACTGGACTCAGGCTTGGCACCTGGACTGGAGAAAGACTGGGAGACAGACTGGGAGGCAAACTGGGAGACAGACTGGGAGACAGACTGGGGAACTGGACAGAGAACTGGACAGAGAACTGAACTGGGGACAGGATTGGAAACTGGACTAGAAATTGTATCTGAAGCATAATCAAAACTCTGACTGGGAACAGAACTGGAAACCTGATTCAAAGCTAAATTAGAAGCAGAGCTGGAAATTAAATTGGAAGCAGAGCTGGAAATTAAATTGGAAGCAGAGCTGGAGACAAAATCGAAAACTGCATTGGAAACTGAGCTAGAAATGGAACTAGAAACTGGACAGGAGACAGAGGTGGGAACAGGACAGGGAAGAGGACAGGGAACTGGACAGGGACCTGGATCGTGTACAGGACGGGAAACTAGGCTAGAAACAGAACTGTAAAGTGGGCTTGAAACAGACCTGGAAACTTGACTCAAAGCTAAATTAGAAACAGAGCCGGAAATTAGATTAGAAACCAAGCTGGAAATTAAATCAGAAACCGAGCTGGAAATTAAATCAAAAACAGAGCTGGAAACAGGACTGGGGACAGGACTGGGGACAGGACTGGGGATTAAATTAGAAACTGGCTCGGAAACTGGACTGGAACCTGGATTGGGAACTGGCCTTGAAATAACACCGGAAACTGGACTGGGAACTGAGCTAGGAACAGGATTGGGACTAGGACTGGAAACTGGCTTTGGGCATAGACTGAGGCATGGACAGGAACATGGACTAAGACTAGGGCAGGAACCTGAACATGGACTTGGACATGGACTAAGACTAGGGCAGGAACCTGGACAAGGACTTGGACATGGACTAGGACTAGGACAGGAACCTGGACATGGACTTGGACATGGACTGGATCTAGGGCAGGAACCTGGACGTGGACTGGGACATGGACTAGGACAGGAACCTGGACCTGGAGTTGGACTAGGACTTGAATTAGGGCTAAGACATGAGCTAGGACTTGGAAAGGAGGTCATCCCATGGACTGCTGACATGAGCAGGACAGGAGAGGAGGTTTCCTCATGAACCTCTGGCAGGAACTTGGCTTGGGCGGAGGTCTCCTCTTGGACCTCCGGTGGGAACAGGACTGGAGCGGAGCACCCCCTTTGGGTCTCCGACAGGAACTGGGCTGGAACAGAGGTCTCCTTGTGGGACCTCAGACATGAGCAGGACAGGAGTAGAGGTTTCCTCGTGAACCTCCGGCCTGAACAGGACTGGAGCGGAGCACCCCCCTTGGGTCTCCAACAGGAACAGGACTGGAGTGGAGCACCCCACTTGGGTCTCCAACAGAAACAGGACTGGAGCGGAGCACAAACTTGGGTCTCCGACAGAAACAGGACTGGAGCGGAGCACCCCACTTGGGTCTTCGACAGGAAGACCCAGGGGAGGAACAAAAACTGTGGTGCGGCGTGCCCTTACTTTCCCCGCTGCATCCATTTTTGGCGGAGTATTCTGTTAGGAAACACAAACGGTGACTGGATGCAAGTGCAGGGGAAAACGTCACTTTAATGGGAATAACTCAAAAGTAACGGAACATATGCAGAAAACAGGGGAAATTCTGTAACACAAAAGCAGGGTCCAAATACAAACAATAATCCTCACAACTGGCAAAGGCTGAGATTCACAAAAACACGGTAATATTCCACAGGGTAGTGAAGCATAAATCCACAGAGTCATGAGGAAGTAGATCCACAAAAGCAAGGTTATAATCCATAGGGTTGCGAGGCAGAAATCCACAAACGAATGAGGCTAGGGTCTATGGTCCACGGTCTTCGAAACGCGAGACGAGTGCACACGCACAGAACCGATATTCACAAAAACTTCACTCTGCATTCACCTACTTATATTTATTTAATACTGTACGAGGAAGCGGAAACAGGAAGAGGTTTAAATAAAGAGGGTAATCAAAAACAAACGAGATAAAACACAAAACACCTGAAACTCATAAATAGAAAACAATAAATGGAAAACAATAATCGGAAAACCTATCAGAGAACGGGGCGGAGACATGATGTAAACCAAAAACAAAAGCACATGGCAAAGTAAACAAAACGGGAGTTTGTGAATAGGGATCTTCCTCAACAGTGGTGCGGAGAATGGAATGTGGAAGTGTTCGAGCCAGCCGCTCGCCTAGCGAGCGACTCAGAGAACGAGAGGAAACTCTAACAATCTCATACTAAATTGTTTCAGAAATTAAAACAAAATCTAAGAAAAAACAAAGGCAACCTGAGTAAACACAAAATACAGTTGTTAAATGATATTTATTGAAGCAAAAAAGTTATCCTATACCAACTGGGCCTGTGTGAAAATGTATTTGCCCCCGTAGTTACTAATTCCCCAAATCTATGAAACTGCATTCATAATAGGGTTCAGCTGGACTAGATGCAATCAGGCCTGATTACTGCAAACCCTCTTACTGCAAATGCTGTAAACCCTACCGTTCCACCACACAGCTTGTCACCCCTTCTTTATTATTAGAAAGGGGCTCACTCAACCCAGCAGGGACCCAACCCATTGCTACTGCTGCAACTGATACACACGTACCAGTGCCATGCAAGCTATATATTATGGTATGCCATTAAGGAAATTATTGTATTGGAATGAGAGTGTTGAATATATATATATATATATATATATATATATATATATATATATATATATATATATATATATATATATATATATATATATATATATATATATATATATATATATATATATATATATAATGAAATTCTGGATATATGGAATGAAACTCTGAATATATGGAATGAAGTGCAAATGTGATAGTACTTAATGAAGTATATAGTTATTTATTATGTCCTTGTTATCAGAACAACAGCCTTCTCAATTCAACTTTAAATGGCATTGGCTGAAATTTTCCAATACTTTGTTGAACTAGAAAACTTTTTTGCGACAGCTGGTCAGACTCCAAACAACACAAACAGTTTGGAGTCTACTTCCCATCATCTTGAGGATCATATTTCCATTATTGCAACATTCTTAGTTCTTATGAATAAGGCCTACATGCATTCGCCAGGGTGTTAATTAGTTCGTCGTTACTTAGGATTGCTGCAATTAGATTTTGCACAGGCTTACTCATTTCAACACTTGTACGGAACAATCACAAATGAAAAACACAAGATGGCGCTTTAATGATGTCAGTTTTCATTTAATACAAGTTTCATTCCATATATTCCACCTTTCATTCCATATATTCAACCGATCATATTATAAATACATTAATTTCCTGAATATATATATAGTATATATATATATACACACACATATGTGTCTGTGTGTATATGTACAGTGGCGGAAAAAAGTATTTGATCCCCTGCTGATTTTGTACGTTTGCCCACTGGCAAAGAAATGATCAGTCTATGATTTTAATGGTAGGTGTATTTTAACAGTGAGTGACAGAATAACAAAAAAAAAAAAAAATCCAGAAAAATGCATTTCAAAAAAGTTATAAATTGATTTGCATTTTAACGAGGGAAATAAGTATTTGACCACTTCGACTTAGTACTTGGTGGCAAAACTCTTGTTGGCAATCACAGACGTTTCAGAAGATTCTTGTAGTTGGCCACCAGGTTTGCACACATCTCAGGAGGGATTTTGTCCCACTCCTTTTTGCAGATCCTCTCCAAGTCATTAAGGTCATTTTCAATGCCCAGGCTGAGGGAAGGACGTTCTCACCCAAGATTTGATGGTACATGGCCCCGTCCATCCCTTTGATGCGGTGCAGTTGTCCTGTCCCCTTAGCAGAAAAACACCCCCAAAGCATAATGTTCCCACCTCCATGTTTGACGGTGGGGATGGTGTTATGACTTGGGGTCATAGGCAGCATTTCTCCTCCTCCAAACATGGCGAGTTGACTTGATGCCAAAGAGATCTGACCACACCTGACTACAACACTTTCACCCAGTTCTCCTCTGAATCATTCAGGCAAACTTCAGACAGGCCTGTACATCTTCTTTCTTGAGCAGGGGGACCTTGCGGAAGCTGCAGGATTTCAGTCCTTCACGGCATAGTGTGTTACCAATTGTTTTCTTGGTGACTATGGTCCCAGCTGCCTTGAGATCATTAACAAGATCCTCCCGTGTAGTTCTGGGCTGATTCCTCACCGTTCTCATGATCATTGAAACTCCACGAGGTGAGATCTTGCATGGAGCCCCAGACAGAGGGAGACTGACAGTTTCTTCCATTTGCGAATAATCACACCAACTGTTGTCACCTTCTCACCAAGCTGCTTGGCGATGGTCTTGTAGCCCATTCCAGCCTTGTGTAGGTCTACAATCTTGTCCCTGACATCCTTGGACAGCTCTTTGTTCTTGGCATGGTGGAGAGTTTGGAATCTGATTGATTGATTGCTTCTGTGGACAGGTGTCTTTTTACAGGTAACAAACTGAGATTAGGAGCACTCCCTTTAAGAGAGTGCTCCTAATCTCAGCTCATTACCTGTGTAAAAGACACCTGGGAGCCAGAAATCTTGCTGATTGATAGGGGACCAAATACTTATTTCGCTCATTAAAATGCAAATCAATTTATAACTTTTTTGAAAAGCGTTTTACTGGATTTTTTGTTGTTATTCTGTCTCTCACTGTTAAAATACACCTACCATTAAAATTATAGACTGATCATTTCTTTGTCAGCGGGCAAATGTACAAAATTAGCAGGGGATCAAATACTTTTTATATATATATACAGTGGGGGAAAAAGTATATATCAGGTTTATTGTCAAAATTTACAGACTTTCAGCTGTTTGCAATGAACAAATTAAACAAAATCAATTCATAAAAAAATAATTCAACACAACGAATACTGTTTTCCCCAAATTCAACTAAAAATGCAACTTATAATGACTTCTCCAGTCTCAAAATTATTCAACCCCCTGAATAGAATCCCTCACAACAGCACAAGTATGCAAAACAGGTGTTTCATTAGTTGCACCAGGTGTGCTTGAGCTGGAACACATGAAATACCTGAACTGGCTAGGGGCAGAAAATACATAAATACCTGGACGGGGCAGAAATAGGAAGTTATCAACGGCTGCAAGTAGATTTCTGAGAAGGCAGGTTGTGAAAAACCCTCGAGTGACTGCAAAAGACCTGCAGCAAGACATCAGGTTTCAGTGAGCACAGTATGATGAAGGTTTCCATGCCAGAACTCTAAGACGTACACCACTACTGACCCAAAAGCACAAGAAAAGTCGGCTCAAAATCATATAAATAAGCCACAGAAGTTTTGGGATTCTGTTCTGTGGAGCGATGAAACAAAACTGGAACTTTTTGGCAAAATGGATCAGCGGTATGTCTGGAGAAAGAAGAATGAAGAAAGAACACTCTGTCTACAGTCAAGCATGGTGGTGGCTCGGTAATGCTCTGGGGCTGCTTTGCATCCTCTGGCAATGGAAACCTGCAGTGTATGGAAGGCAAGATGGATTCATTGAAGTGTCATGAAATCCAAGGAGAAAACGTCATGCCATCTGTGAGGAAGCTGAAGCTTGGGCATCACTGGACCTTCCAACAGGACAATGATCCCAAGCATACCTCAAATTCCACTAAAAAGACCCGGAATTCCCATCAGTACGACTTAGTAAAAATGGATCGAATGGTTTTTTTTGCCACTTTGAGCTCATCGCGACCTCTGTGCGCTCAGTGCTATGGAAGGCCAAAAGGTTCAAAACACGTGGATTTTTAATACGTCAACAACATATAAAATACGTGTATTTCACGCGTCAAATACGTGTTGTTTGCTCGTGAAAAATCAGCACGTCATATACGCGCAAACAACAAGTATTTGTTATTTTCTATAACGCGTTAAAGGGATAGTTCCTCCAAAAATGAAAAATCTGTCATCATTTATTCACCTTCATGTTGTTTCAAACATGTATGAGCTTCTTTCTTCTGATGAACACAAAAGAAGATATTTTGAATGTTGGTAACCAAACAGTTGCTGGTGACCAAGAACTGTTTGGATACTAACAATCTTCAAAATATCGTATTTTATGTTCCACACAAGAAAGAAACTCATAAAAATTTGGATCAACATGAGGGTGAGTAAATGGTGACAGAATTTTCATTTTTGGGTGAACTATCCCTTTAAGATAGGATGTTTCTGTAATTTGGTCCCCGTGAAGCATCTTGGTGGCACCCTGCTGGCCATAGCGGTAAATTAAATCTAAAAAACAAGGTTTTCATTGTTCAAGAAACACATCTGTACACTTTTCCCCCAATCAAATGTTAGTGTTTTTAATGTTAGAAAACTTGAGGTGCGGTGAATGGTGTTGCAGCTAGAATGCCTACTAATGTGCAAAAAGGGACAATCTTACCTTGATAAAAATATTTTTTCATAAAACTGCAATGTAAATATATTATTTCTATAGGCTATACAAAAAGGACAATGAAAGAACAAATAAATAAGCTGATCTATAGCATGTTAAATGGTAGTAGCCTAGTCTATGAACGGTACACACCCCTAAGCTCACAGAAATTGTTTGACCCAAGTCTTCAGCAGCCAATGACACTAACCTGTTCAAACTGGACACGTGGTGATATTTAACATGTATTTCATGCGTATCTCACACGTTAAATACGTGTTGTTTGTGCATATTTGACATGCTGATTTTTCACAAGCAAACAACACGTATTTGACGCGTTAAATACATGTTAAATACGCGTGAAGTACATGTATTTTACGTGTTGTTGACGTGTTAAAATTCACGTGTTTTTGAACCTTCCATACAGTGCAGGTGTGAGCATGGGCGTGACACGTGACCTGAGTGACCAATTGTCATGGCAATGTCAGGTCACGTAAAGACTTAGACACGTACACGTATAGAAATCAAAGAAAAACAAATTTGCAATGGCCAGTGAAAAAGTGCGGGGGACGAATTTACGTTTTATTAAAAGTGTGGGGGACATGTCCCCGGTGGAGTCTACGCCGATGTGTTAGTGAATACTATTTTCACTAAAACGACACATCCCACTGTTTTGCAGGATACACAAAGGTTATTGACACTACATTTAACCTAAATTCTTTACCTTAATCTTTAAATATTTCCTGTTTGCTAGTAAGCGAGCTAACGTTACACTAACCGTTGCGTGTAAATACTAAAATTAGCCAAAGCGAGCTACCATTATGCTAACTGCTGTGACTAAATACTAAAATTAGTTTGCTATTAAGCGAGCTAACGTTATGCCATCCGCTGTGTTTAAATACTAAAATTAACCGTGTTTTATAGTAACTGAGCTAATGTTCCCAATTTTATATTTTTTTGGAGTTAATTTCCAAATTCAGTTAATTTAATTTAATTCTAATGATGTGTTCATTCTTAGTACTCTGAGGACAATTTGCATTTGCATGATTTCATTGATCTAGGGAACAATTGATGAAATATGAGGCACATTGAATTATATGCTTGCCAATTGTATGATTGTTGTTGAGTTTTTCCAACAGTCAGTTATTCGTTCTTATTAAAAGTATTCAGAGGAAAATTCGGTTTGTCGCTTATTTATATCTATGTATTTCTGTAAATCTGGTTCATTTTGTAGATTTGAATTATGAATTAACACTGTGTGTGTGTGTGTGTGTGTGTGTGTGTGTGTGTGTGTGTGTGTGTGTGTGTGTGTGTGTGTATTATGTTATATACTGTAAATGAAGTATTGCATAGCACATAATAGTAATGTTTCCTCATAGATGATATCTGCCAACATCCAATCATCAGTATTTCAGGTCAATTGGACAAAGGAACCAGAACTGGAAACTGAAACTTAAAAAAAAAGGTAAGAAGAATTTGAAGAATACTACTACACCTCCTCTTCCTCCTCCTACTACTATAAATAATAATAATAATAATAATAATAATAATAATAATAATAATAATAATAATAATAATAATAATAATCACCACCACCATCATCTGCTGGGTTATTATATACCCCTAGTGGCCAGTTCTTGTGAAGATACATAGAACATTAAAGAGACCATACATGAACATCATGTTTTGTGGTGATAGCTCAGTGCTAGTTAGACTACCTGGTGAAAGCAAATTGTCAGAAGGCAGAAATATTTTTTAAGTAATTCAGTTACAGATTAGCAGAAATACAGAGCACCCCAAATTCAGCTCATTTGGAATTTTGATGAACAGGGTAGCCAATTTGAGTGAGATTGCATCAGGTACTAGGAGGTCCCTCCCTGAACCTACCATTCAAGTCTAATGGGAACATTTTCAAATATCTGCTGACATCTGATTGCAGCCATGTTTTTTTCAGTAATTAGGTCATCTTGAGAATCCACTCACAGATTAGCATATATATATATATATATATATATATATATATATATATATACACACACACCATACCACATTTCAGCTTGATCGGACAGTTCCTGAGAAACAGACCTTCTGACCTTAGCTCCGCCCCCTTTGTATGACCAAACTTTACACATGACCTCAGAATCTTGTCCTGTACATGTCTTTCAAGTTCTGTGTGAATCCATGTAAGCTCTCATGAATTACAGCTTTTTAAGTAAATTAAGCACTGCCTCATTAGAATTGATTGATGTGTGGCTGCCACATTGTTTATAAATATCAGAATGTTTTTGATCATTATTGAGGATCACACTCTGCTGAGTAGGTTAACATCAGATTTGTGAAGATTCTAAGACTAGTTTGCAAAAGTAGGTTTTAGCAATTTGCAAAAAAATCTAAGTTGGGTTGAGCTAAATGGTTATTGAGACTTTTTGGCTTGAGAAAAAACAAGGGATCATAGACCAAAACGTAAAACTTTGCGCTATAGCACCACCATTAGGCCAACTGGGCCCATCTTGATTCTATGTATAGCAGGATGGAGTACTACCTATTGATCAAGTTTCATATCTGTATTACTTGGTCTGCACAATTTGTTTTAAGGCAGAAAAAGATGTAGAAGAACTAACTTTCACAATATAATTGCTGTGAAGCAATTGCTTACATTTTTCCCGTTAGACATAAAAACAAATTAATCAGTGTTAAAGTTTTTACAACTAAAAAGTGTTGCAAGAATATATAGTATGAACTATAGAGCCATCCATTTTCTCTACGGCTTGTAGTTTGCGGACAGCAAGCCTGGCACCTATCCCAGGGGACTTGGGGCACAGGCCGAGGGACACCCTGGACAGGGTGCCAACCCTTTGCAGGGCACAATTGCACACACATTCACACACTACAGACAATTTGGAGATGCCCTTGGACTGGGGGAGGAGCCCAGAGTACCCAGAGGTACATGCAGGCTCTGTGTACACAGGGCAGATGTGGGACTTGAACCCCCAACACCCGAGGTGTGAGGCAAATGTGCTAACCACTAAGCCACCATACCCCCCAGTATGAACCAAAGTGATCTAAAACCATTCTCTGAACACACATTTTAAACATTTGTGAAACCAAATGTTGCTAAAAAAAAAAAATCAGAAAGTTTTCTGCTAATCTAATATTGTTGACTGGGTAGGTCTCAAAAGATGATCTTATCTTAGGTTACATTTAAAAATTTTCCAGGTCTTATGATAACTCTGAACAATTAAGACTAGTGTAGTTTTAGTAACATTTGATGACATTGTATGACTTAATTAAGGAAAAAAAAGACAACAGGGCATGCTGTTATAGGAAAATAATCAATAATGGGCTGGTGTGAAGGGGCTAAACATGAAGTAAGTTACTATTACCCCCTAAGCTGATTATTTTCCAATTGTAGCACATCCTGAACGGATTTTCTCTTACACCACAGTCATTTGGGAACAATAACAATTACAAATTTTGTATTGAATGACACTTTCAACTGTTTACATTTAATGCTGTAGAACATCCTTCAAGACCATGTAGTTCCCACTATCACTTATGTCATAGCAGTTATAAACTATACACCAATCAGCCATAACATTAAAACCACCTGCCTAATGTGTAGGTCCCATGACCCTGTCACTGGTTCACCAGTTGTCTTTCCTTGGACCACTTTTGATAGGTACTAGCTAGAGCTGCAACAACTAATCAATAAAATCGATAATAATCAATAATTTAAAAAATCGACAACGAATTTCATTATCAATTAGTTTGGTCAGTGACGTCACTTAACAATGGTGAAAAACACATTTCTATGAATAAAACACATCTGAAAAACAGCGGAAGTCACAGAGTGAGCTGCTGTGAGAAGAGTGCACGATCCAGGTTGTCCAAAACATGAGAAAGTTTTATATTAAGCGCTTCAAACAAACTCGTGAGTGTATTAACGTGGCTTGTCGTGTCAGATGCTGCGACAGATGCGTGTGCTGTTTAATGTGTTCCAGACATGTTTTCTTCAGCACAGAAATTACATTTTTACGTTTATATCCTTATCTGTAAATGTTAGAAATTCATGCCAGTATTTCCAGTATTTTACATAAAGGCTCGTCCTCACAGCAAGTGAGACTCCATTAAACTTCACTGCATGAGCGCGAGTCCATGACAAAAATTACAATTTGGCACTTGTTCCTGTGAATAATTTGCTATTATATAAAGGATAATTTATTAGAATGAGTGCATAAATATAAACCTGAGATATGAATTGTAGCCTTCTGACCTATCAGATTAAAGAATGCAACAGCACTGTGGTATAATTTGTATTAAATACACTAAAATTTCTCTTGATAGTTCTCTGAATTTTGCATAAAATCAGTTTGATTGTTACTTATTTATTTATTCATTGATTTATTTATTTTACCTGAGTGATATGACAGTCAAGACTTTTGTCATTCTGACTTGCAGGTGGCAGAAATATGTCTTAAATACAACATTGTGAAGAAGAAGAAGAAGAAGAAGAAGAAGAAGAAGAAGAAGAAGAAGAAGAAGAAGAAGAAGAAGAAGAAGAAGAAGTGGTCACATAAAAAAAACTGAACATCAAATGTGTGAGGTTTGAGTGTAGCACATGCAACTACTAGCTAGCTGATGATATATACTTGTTGGTTAGAAATACAGTTTTAGTTTGTGGAAATGTACAGTACTGCGCAAAGGTTTTAGGCACCCTATTTTTTTTTTAGTACAAACTTTGTTATAGACGATCAAGTCAGTACAAAAAATATTTTAGATTCCCAAACATTAGTTTTCCAGCACAAAATTAAATGTTACAGAAAAATGTTTGTATGTCATTAAAGAAAGCAGCATATTATGTAAGAGACCACTTTTTAGACAAAAAACACAGTGAAGGCTGCTGGGTTTTTCTGCAAAAATATGAAGCAAGTGCGACAGTTAAAGTCTCCAGAAGAACTGTGGCTGGTTCTGCAAGATGCTCAATAAAACTTACCAGCTCATTTCCTTATAAAAGCGCACAAATTGTACCGGAGACTACTATTTTTATTTTTATTTATTTGTCACACCAAATATTGACTTTGTTTCATTTACTACTGTTTACTGCTTTAATTTTAATTTTTTTTTATTTTTTTTTTTATGTAGAAACATTTAATTTCATTATTTTGAAGGCATCTTTGCTCTATAGCATTTCTTTGCATGTGCCTAAAACTTTTGCACAGTACTGTATTTATGAAAAAATATTATTATTCCTATGTACTATGTGATTTAATGATGTTTTGAAAATGCTCTCTTGATTGTTGGGTTTAGCCTAGGTTTGAGTTTAAGATAATAGCTAGATTTCATGGTAGGACTATGTTAATTACATTTCTTTCACAAATATTATTGAGTAGATATATTCAGTAGCCTTTCTGGAAAATTGAGAATTTCTGTGTAAACATAATGGAGAACAAAAGACTCAAATTAGCCTCAAATTCATCTGTACCTCTTTACAGTTTTCATCATGTTAGTACCAAGAAAACAATTTACACAACAGGGTAAAACAAGACACTGTAATGTGATAAATAGTGCTGATGATCACAAATGTTTCTTAATTTTTTTTAATCATCAGTTTCTAAAATTGACACCTAATGCAATACTGAGTATCCTTGTCACCTCCCAGCCAATCATGTTGAGAACCAACCTTCTCAACCTTCCAATCTTCTCAGTCTTAATGAATTTGGGTATGTTTGGGAGCATGTTTAAAACACAGAAAGTGCTTAGATCATGTATGAATGAGGTTTTACTCGCTGACATAAGTGTGTCCACTATAACCTTTGTTCCTTCCCTTAAATACTTACATGCTTGAGAATTTCCAAAATGTTTAGACTGATGATTCTCTGATTTATTTATTTATTTATTTATTTGTTAGTTTTTTTTATTAATACAATTATTAATGGGCTTTATATTTATTTATTTGATTGTTTGTTTATATTTATTCTTTAATATAATTATTAATGGGATTTTTACAATTTTATTTAATATGTGTACATTTTACATCATTTTACTCATTAACTTATAGGCTCATCCTTGTTCAGAGCATTCCATTCCCTTAAACAAACATTTTATATTAGTATTTATTTTTTAGTAACAGAATTATTTAACATGCAAAATATTCAATAATCTGTAACTAAGGCACAATTTTAAAAAATTTCTCATTACGCAGATTTGGGACAATGTCCAGAATGTCTCTGAAACACTTCTTATCACTCCACTGTAAAAACCCAAACCATTAAATACTGAGTAGCTTAAAGCTTGAGTAGTTTAACTTTTTTTTTTTTTTTTTTTAACTCTGATTGTCAGTGCTCATATCAATCCAGCAACTCATTTATCACAAATATCAGGACTGATTTTGTCTATGATTGTGTTTGTGATTCAGCCAAATCTAAACTTAATTCTGCATTTGTGTAACTGGATACTCAATATAATGAATTTTCACTCTGGTTTCTTTACTTATAAATAAAAATATCAAAGGAATTTTTTCAGTAGTGGATGATTGTGTTTTCTTTGCAGTGTATCTGCCATGTGAATGAATTCTTAATATGAAGACATGAAAGTAACTGACATGCTGCTTCATTACGTCATAGCATCTTGAGCACCTGCGTAACCCAACTCTGAATATGAGGAACTTTCTCTACACAATTATTGACACGACTTGATATTTGTCACCCTATCCCATTGCTATATTATCTTGATACATATAGATGTATCTTAAGTTTTTTCTATATATATTTTTTACATGTTGTATGTCTACCAATATGTAAGCCGATGCAAAAATTTCACATTACTGCAAAATGTCCTGTTGTGGCCTATAAGCACCTCATTCCACACCCATTAGATTATTGCCATCACACTGTTTAACAGATAAAAATATAAAAAATGATTCTTTAGAAATAATTAATTGGTGTCTATGCCAGATATTGAATTGAACTTCTGCTTTAGATCTCAAAAAGTACATTTCTCCTTTATTTTCATCTGGAGTCTATAAGCTAGTTTGTTACTAGTTTGAAGAGAGTGCAGGTGATGAATGACATCTCTAATGAAATGGTGCATCTGGTAGCATGTTACCACCTCACAGTTCCATGGTTCCTGGTTCAATCCTCAGCTCAGGTACTGTGGATCTGATGTGTGGAATTTCACAAGTTTTCCCATCTCTGTGTGAGTTTCCTCTGGGTTTCCTGGTTTCTTCCCACCTCCCAGAAACATGCCAGTATGTGTATTGGCTATGCTAAATTGCCTTTAGGCTTGAATGAGTGCCATTCAGGGTGTATTCCTGTGTATTCCTTGTGCACAGTGTTCCTAGGCTGGAATAAGATTCACTGTAAACCCTAATGTTGTCTTTACTTAAACAATCAAGTAATCATGACTAAACATTATTGTTTTGGACACACATAAAAAAAAAAGTTTAATTTATTTACCTACAAAATACATAAACTTAAGATTTCAAGTGTTATAAACTCAAAATCGTGATTTATTAAAATCTCTGGTCTTTCTTTGATTGGCCATGCAAGGAGTTCCGCCTGGCAACAAGTGAAACTAGTGCACTGATTGGTAAATAATTGCAAAAGGCGGTCCTCTTAGTCTGGTCTGTTGCTGGTATCAGTGTAGTATATTTCAAGAGTTGAGTAGGAGAGACGACTCCGTGTGTGTTTGCAAAGAAATGGCAATCATATAGAGGATGTTTTGTAAATAAAGTTACTTTTTGCTAAAAAGTGTTAATTTCCCCTATGCATGGAGACTTTTGGGACACCCTGTATTTAAGTAATCTTACTCTCACTCTCACTGCTGTGACCTGAGTTCAATAATAATAATAATAATAATAATAATAATAATAATAATAATAATAATAATAATAATAATAATTGTCAAATAATCATTCTAATTGGTCGATCACTTCACTGGACAATAAAGTGATGTAAAAACAGACTTAAAAATAATTGAGTCTCATTTCTTTTCGTGGATAAACATATTGGAGTATATTTTGTTGATCTGGCACAAAATCAACCTTACATAAAAAAAAGAAAAAGAAAAAAAAAAGAAAGAAATGAAGGGTTTGTCATGCAAAGGAACGTCATGGAATGTCAAATATCCAGTGAAAAACTCGGAGCCATGTTCTGAAGCACAGTGTGGTGAAGATGGTGAAAACTTTGTCAGGTAATCTTTAAAAAAATGAAGTAAAGTATTAGAGTTTTACTTTTTAGCATTCATTAACACTCGTTTATTGCGTTAGTGCTCAAGGGGGTACTTTTTAAACAGAAGATTTAAATTGCTATGAATGTTAGTACTTCAACCATTAGAAACTTGTTCAATAATTTTTTTTGTTTGTTTTTTGTTTTGTTTTTTCAGAGTATGTAGTATTGCAATCTGCTTCATTTTTGTACTAACTGTCTGAAAACCCTTTGTAAACTTTTGTTGAATGAAGTGATTTTATGAATGAAGTGAATTTTATTTTGTGCTAATTGTCTGTGTTGTTTATTTTAAGATATTGAATGTTCAGGAGCAGTGCAGTAAGCAGAGCAGTTTTATTCAATACCTAGGTTCAACTCAATGAATTACCGTGTGTTAATGCAAATGAGCTACATAAGGAGTTAATTTGAATCAACTTGCAATTACTTGGTAGGTCCTATTGGTTAAATTTTTTTTTATACATAAAGGTTTTCTTGTTAATTTTACTTAAAATTACTTCAAGTTGACTTTACTTAAAAAGTGTGAAGCAAAAATGGTGCATATATATTTTAAGTAAATCCAACTAATCATTTTTTTCAGTGTATTTGTTTTGATAAAATTGATAAAATTGAGTTATTACATACAAAATAAGCTCTACATGGTGAAGCCAGCATTTGGTGTGTGGGACTGGGTGGAGTAGCTTGGCAAAAAGAAGGAAAGAGAAAGGGAAGGAGAGAGAGGGGCCCACTTTATTTTGGGAGATGTAAAGAGCCATGGTGATGGTAGGGGTGAAAATGCAGAAAGAGAGAATGGAGAAATGGGAAAATGAGAACAAGAGACAGAATGAGAGGTTAAGAAAGAGAGAGAGAGATTTTTTTTGGTTGGAACAGGTGTGAGATGGAAAACTCCTGGACACAGACAGTAAGTGCATGTACACTGTTTGGAGCTTGAATATGGAATGTAGCACAGAATCATCAAGGTGAATGATAGCAAAACAACTTGTATACAAAATATGCTAATGCAAACAACCTAGAACATTCTAAAGTTAAAACTCATGTTTACAAAAACTCAGGTTGGTGTAACAAATGGGAAAGCACAACTGATGTAAAATGCTGAGCATCTTGTTGATCCCTTAGTTTTCCCACACCCTTTCTCTATCCAGTTCTCTTTCACTTGGATCTGCATCCTATCACACTGCCCTTTGCTATTTTCCTCTCCTTTTCTTCCACGGCTGGCTTGGTCTCTCCCTCACTCTCTCTTTTCTGTACTGTGTCTGTTTGGAGGTCTCCAGACTTTTCCAGTTGAAGCCGCAGACTTTCAGGATGGAGAGAAAGAGGAAATTGAGAGGAAAGCCAAGAAGAGTAGAAACCTCCTTTACATACACACCCAACTGGACAGAGTGCTAGGTTACACACAAATACTGACCACCCTGCATATAAATATTCTGCTGAAAAAATCTGTACACAAATATCAAACAAATGACAGAAGCACTTAAAAATCTCTTAGGATGTCTATGATTGATGTATAAAATCCATCTATATTTGGGATATTGGTATTTACCCACCCAGTTGGGCAGTCATGTGCACCGTCCTTCAATTATATGTTTTTATTTATCAGCACCTAAATAATAATTGTGTGGTGTTTACCTCAGTGAAGAAGATGTTTTATCAGTTCAACTTAGAAAATGTACTTCATGTGGTAACATCTACATTAACTGCTTTTGTTGAAGTGAAAGAAATTATTTAAGATTAGTGAATATAACTGAATTCAACCTGCCTTAAAAATAAGGTTTTACTGACGCATAACTGTCAGTAGATATAACTTGATTTGTCTAGCAAGGTTAAATCACTTTGTAAGTTTGATGCAATCTGTTTTGTCTTATATGATGAAACTCCATTTCCACCTTGATGTAAATAAATTTGTTTTACAAGCCGAAATCTCATTTTATCTGTGATGTTACTTCATGTTTTGTGTAACCTGAAATCCAATTTTCATGTTTATGTAACTTCATGTGTAGTATAATCTCAAATATCAATTTTACTTTGATGCACGTTCATTTTTTTAAGAAGGTGAAATCACAATTTCATTTTGATGGAACTTCATGTGTTATATAACCTCAAACCACATTTTTACTTTTTTAAAGTTAATTTCTTTTATAAGGGCAAATTGCATTTACTTAATTTTTCTTACTTCAAATAATTTTTTCCCTTTTATGCAACCTGAATTATATTATTGTCAAGGTAATAAACAGAGGACCCAATTCTATTTTAATTTACTATAATTTCACATTTTTAAACTTCAAACTATATAATGAAATATTACTAAAAGCTAGAGCTACAGTTCAATTACATTGTAAATCATTGTTAATTATAAAAACAAAAACTTGCACTTAAAAATCCTCTTCTCTATCATGTTTGCTAAAACCTGCAATTGAAACTCCTCCTCCACTTCCTGCGTCATCGAAACTCCTCCTCTGCTTTCTGATTGGTCTGTCGCAGGGACTATTGGGTAGCGGACCGCCTTGAGCCTGCTGCAGTGAGGGCTTCGATGAAGGCCGCATCAAGGGCACAAAGGGGGCGCTCGCGAGAACCCTCACAAGTGCTAAAATCACAAATGGGATCACACTACAGACTCGCAGACTTCGTGCGCATGCGCAACCAAAGGGCCCGGGACCGCAAGTCCACATGAAGTGCGCCATTTTTTTACAATATTTAAAATGAAAACTCACTCATAAATATAACATTTATTGAAAGGAATAACAGTAGGTTTTTGTGTTAATAAAGACATAAAAAACGCAACAAACATAAGTTCTGTTACCCCATTTTCAAAATATTACCAGACAGTCATAAAATATGCATTTCAATTCTGGAATACAACATTCTACAGATAAAAGTAATTAAAAAAAACATTAGTTTTGAGCCTTAGGACTTTTCATAGTGCCTAAGTGGTTCGTTCACAGCATCGGGGGGTTGTTGAGCAGTTAGAATCCTGTATCAGACATGAATGGGACAACCAAAACTCCAGCAAAACTCCAGCAACTGGTCTCCTCAGTTCCCAGACGTATACGGACTGTTGTTAAAAGTAGAGAGGATGCTACACAGTGGTAAACATGGCCCTGTCCCAACTTTTTTGAGACGTGTTGCGGCCATCAAATTCAAATTCCCTTATTTTCCTTAAAATGGTACATTTCCTCAGTTTAAACATGTGATATATTTTCTATGTTCTATTGTGAATAACATATGGGTTTATGAGATTTGCAAATCATTGCATTCTGATTTTATTTACATATTACACAGTGTCCCAACTTTTTTTGGAATTGGGGTTGTATAAAGAACACAGTTGGAGAAGTGTCTTTAAAATTTTGCCTATGCATTATTCTTATTTGTATGATAAGAAATGTTGAACTATCACCCATGCATTAATTTGTTTTAATAGGTCAGCTCAATTAAACTGTTGTGTCAACAATCATCAGGGTTGGGAGGGTTACTTTAAATCTGTATTCCGTTGCAGTTACAAATTACTTCATAAAAAATGTAATCAGTAATGTAATCCAAATATCACAATATGAAAGTAATGTAATCTGATTACTTCTGGATTACTTCAAGGTCACATATGTAAATTAAGTCAAGAGAAAAGCAATATGATCTAAAATACTTTTATTTAGAGCTTATTTTAGAGCTTAAAAACAGGTTCATTTTTTGATTTTAAAATAGATATGGATGGATGGATGGATGGATGTAACATTACATCACAAAAGTTAGGGTGACCATATTCTGGTTTTCCAACAAAAGAGGACACCTTTTTTTCGTGTCTTAATAGCATTCAAAACAGTGTTACTATGAATGCAGATTTTAATACACTGAAAAAGACACACTATTAGCACTATTAGCATCACATAAATATATATTCCTACACTCTTTTGAATTTTCATGGAATAAAATAAAATATTAGATGCCACTAGTGTACCTTCTGCCCCTTCTGCCATCATTTACACATTTAATGGCCATGTAATACAAAGCATTGTGATAACATGAAATAAAAATTTACCTTATATGGCCATGGACAGTGTTTTGACTCAGGACAGCTTCATTTAGAAATCCCAGCCAGACGCTTTTTTAAGGTTCGAAAAGAGGACGTGTGGTCACCCTAACAAAAGAGAACAATCTGTGCTAATTTCTACCAAATTAATTTTCATTTGAGCAATTAACTCTCATGTGAGTCACGACTGGCAAGAGAGAACCAGAACTATAATCAAGCAGCTGTCTGTATTGTGTTATGTCACAGGATGAATTTATTTGGTTTTAAATGAAAAAAAAAAAAAAAAATCCTGATAGTATTCCCTTTTGTTTCTTTTTTTCTTACATAATGTACCTTTTCTGGCATAACTGTAATGGATTACAGTTACCAGTTTTTTGTATCCTGATTATGTAACGCCATTACATGTATTCCGTTACTCCCCAAGCCTGAATCATTTTCCATTAACATAAACTGTTCTTTACATGAATGTGAAGTGGATGTGTGACAGTTTACGTTAATTTTAAGAATTCCAAACAAATGTATGAATGGACTTGGATGGGTCTCTGTGGCCTTTCTTCATTTCAGCCATTGCTGTTGCAGAGGTCCTAAAGAATTTTTATGGCAGTGCTGGCCTAAACCTTAGGAATGATGGTGGTTAGGGTCAGCCTGTGGTCCAGTGAGAAGTCCTTCCTCATGCACATGTGGGTGAAGGGGGTCTTCTTCTGGCAGTTGTCTTAGCAGCTTATCTGTTGATGCTAAGCATTTGTTTATGTTTGTTCACTAAGATCCAATCACAATCTGGCAAACCATTGAACAAACAAAAAGATTCAATGTACTGGATTATGTGTTATTTTATCCTGTAAATTTTATAGTACTTTACTGGCAGCCCAGGTCTGAATGTAAAACACATTATCTGTAATATATCACATATTATACAAAACATAACATGCGTTATGTATAACTTCACACACACACACACACACACACACACACACACACACACACACACACACACACACACACACACACACACACACACACACACACACACACATACACACACACACACACACACACACACACACACACACAGGGTTCTATAGTGGTATTTTGCATAAATTTTGCATTACTCAAAGTACCTGGAGTGCCTGATTTTAGCTTCCGTATATACACTCACCGACCACTTTATTAAGAACTCCTTACTAATACTGGGTAGGACCTGCATTGCTCTCAGAACAGCCTCAATTCCTCATGGAATGAATTCCACAAACATTCCTTCACAATTCTGGACCATGTTGACATGATTGCATCACATTATTGAAAGAAAACATTCCCATTATACCACCAGCAGCAGCCTGGACTGTTGACACAAGGCAGGTTCATGTTGCTGATGCCAATTTCTGACCCTATCATATACATGTCACAACAGAAATCAAGATTCATCCGATCAGGCAATGTTTTTTCCAGTTTCAGTAAGTCCATGCCTACTGTAGTATCAGATTCTTGTTTTTGGCTGACAGACAGGAGTGGAACCTAATATGGTTGTAGCTTATCCAACTCTTTTGGTTTGATGTGTTGTATGTTGCAAGATGTTTTTCTGCTCACCAAAGAATTATCATTATTGTAGCCTATCTGTCAGCCTTTTCCATTCTGTTTAAACTCAAGAGATTGCTATGTGTGAAAATCCCTGATAAGCCTCTGCAAATTCTAGAACCAGCTCATCACTGAGATCACATTTTTTTCACCATTCTGATGTTTGATGTGAATACTAACTGAAGATCTTATCTGTACCTGCATGCTTTTATGCATTGTGCTGCTGCCACATGAATGAGCTTAGTTCTTTTTTCCAATACATCCTGCAGAGGAAAATAAGATCTGGCATTCCAGGAGCTTCGAGTAGCCTAATGCAAAATTCATGCAAAGTACTATTTTTCCTAAAAAATGTTTTTAAAAATCTTGAAGAAGGCCAAAACCCCTGAAACTGGATTCATGGCACTTTTCACAGTGAACCATTGATCCATTATCACCATTGAAACAACCACTGCATATGGTTTAACAGTTAAAAATATAATTAATAAAGTAGTAGTAGTAGTAGTAGTAGTAGTAGTAATAATAATAATAATAATAATAATAATAATAATAATAATAATAATAATAATAATGTTTCATTTATTTAGCACCTTACTCATTTGCAGGGTCCAAGTTCGCTAAGTTACAATTACAAGAAAGAATGCTTACATTTTTCTGTAAGTATACATAAAAAAAGAAATACCACAATATACTTATCCTTGGGCTAATGAACATAATAGCACATGAATATTGTGTGCTATTATTAATGAATATTATCCTGTTGTCTAATATTATATATATATATATAAAATAAAATAAAATAAAAAATACTTGTAAATTGTAAATTGTCATAATTTAAAATGACAGTATCTATCACATGTTCTTCTTATTATGTCTCTTCCTAAGCAGGCACATAATCAAATGTATAATATCTGATGATATATTTTTGCACAGGGATATGCATTTTCTCACTACAGTGGAAACTGACCCATCACCAAGGTAAGAATACAGTATAGTAGAATACAGAAATACACACACACCCACGGGGGTCCAAAGTCTCAGACCGCATTGAAAATCTGTATTTTTTTCTTGGCAAAAATTGGAAATTAACAGAAGGTTTTAGAATTTTTAAATATTCAAAAGAAAGTACATGATCATTGTTCAATATTCTACACTATTACTAGGTCTGTACTTGTAAAGCAAAGTTAATATGATATTGCCCATTTTAACTGCTTTGTGAGATTTGCCTCATGTCTAATCTCTTCTACTGAAGCATGTGTTCAGACAACACTCTGATGGATTTGATCTAAAATGGATCGTAAGGTTTTGCACAAACTTGTGTTGTCCATGCCAGCTCGACTCCACACTGTCATTAAAGCAAAAAGGGCACATACCAAATACTTGGAGATTCATGTAAACAAGAAACTCCCCACTGTGTGTGTGTGTGTGTGTGTGTGTATATATATATATACACACACACACACACACACACACACACACACACACACACACACATATATATATATATATATATATATATATATATATATATATATATATATATATATATATATATATATATATATATATATACACATACATACAGTGCCCTCCACTAACATTGGCACTAATATTGTTTAAACTTTTGATATTTTGTTCAAAAAATTCACAACAATACTCTGCGCTCATGGATATCAAACAACTGCAAGCAAAACACAGGTTTATTATTATTATTATTATTATTATTATTATTATTATTATTATTATTATTATTATTTATTTATTTATTTATTTATTTTTATTTTTAAATCTTTGTTAAATATAGATATGCAACAATTATTGCCACCCCTATGAATTCACATGAGAAAAAAATATATTTGAAGATTTTACCATTGATATTTTACATTTTTTAGTACACCTGGGTGACTAGGAAGAGGAATTTGTTCAACCATGACTTTCTGTTTCACAGGGTTATTAATATGAGGTAATACAGGCCAAATTTCCTTAGTCATTCATAACAATGGGTAAGACCAAGGAATATAGCTGTGATGTGTGGCAAAAGGTTGTTGAGCTTCACAAAATGGGAGGTGGCTATAAGAAAATAGCACAAGAACTGAAAATGCCCATTTCCACCATCAGAGCAATAATTAAGAGTTCCAACTCAATTGTTTCATAACTGCAAATGTTATGAATCAACCTGGAATTGGACGTGTGTTTATATTGTCTCAACGCACTGTGAAGAGGATGGTTTGAGTGGCCAAAAAATCTCCAAGGATCACAGCTGGAGAATTGCAGAATCTAGTTGTGTCTTGGGGTCAGAAAGTCTTCAAAACTACAATCCGAAGTCACCTACATCACCACAAGTTGTTTGGAAGGGTTTCATAAAAAAGCCTCTACTCTCATCCAAAAACAAACTCCAGCATCTTCAGTTTGCCAGACACTACTGGAACTTCAAATGGGATCAGGTTCTATGGTCAGATGAAAACAAAATGGAGCTTTTTGGCAGTAAACACCAGAGGTGGTTTTGGGTCACACAGAGAGGTAGCCATATTGAAAAGTACCTCATGCCCACGGTTAAATATCGTGGTGGCTCTTTAATGTTTTGGAGCTCAGATCCCTTGCCATGTATTCTCCAACCTCATCAGGAATTATAGGATAAGACTCAGAGCTGTTATCTTGGCAAAGGGAGGTAGCACAAAGTATTGACAAAAAAGGTGTCAATAATTGTTGCACACCTAGACATATATATTTTTGATAAATCTGTGTTTTGTTTGTTTGACATCCATGAGAGCAGAGTATTTTGGTGAATTTTTTTAACAAAAGAACAAAAGGTTAAACAATGAAGACAATTTTTCACAGCCTTCTTTGCTCATATTTACCAAGGGTGCCAATATTAGTGAAAGGCACTGTGTGTGTGTGTGTGTGTGTGTGTGTGTGTGTGTGTGTGTGTGTGTGTGTGTGTGTGTGTGTGTGTGTGTGTGTGTGTGTATATATATATATATATATATATATATATATATATATATATATATATATATATATATATATATATATATATATATATATATATATATATACACACATATACACATACATATATATAAAACAAACTAATGCATAAATGTGTTCTCTTCTCCCCTCCAGTCAATGTGGCCTTAGGAGGGATAGCAACATAATCATCTTTGTTCAGTAACTATTACTATGCTTACTTTGCTATTGATAGCAACAGAGCATCTAACTTTATTTTACAGTCATGTACTGCTACAAATGCTCAAAATAACCCATGGTGGAGCGTGGATTTGTTGGCAGTATATGATATTAGCAATGTAATCATCACTAACAGAGGTGACTGCTGTCCAGAACGGATAAATGTTGCTGAGATTCACATTGGCAACTCCTTAGTTAACAACAGCAACAACAACCCCAGGTGAAATTTTTAAAAAGAAGTTCGTAAAGCTTCCTGCCTATAAGTCTTTGTAATTTGGTAACAATTCCTTGCATGCATTTACTTTAATAAGCATTACAGCATTCCACTAAAATTGCTCAGAATGTAATGTGGAATTGTGACTGACAATTGTCTTTATACATAATTATAGCACTTGACTTTTTAAAGGTTGTTTAAGAAATATATTACAAAATATTTTAAATGACATCAATTAGTACCTTAAATAAAGTTGCTCATTAACAATTTAGTGTTGTAATTTAGCAGTTAGTATTGCTGATTTTAAAGTATTCTACACTTTATTTTTCTTGAGTATTAAACAAGAAATGTACACAAAATGTACATAAAATATATTATTGCAGTTCTTAATCTGATTGGCAAATGCATTATAAATGACAGACATTGTGTACTTCTGATGTGTAAGTTGGCAAGGAATGAAATTCACTACTTTACAGTATACCACAGTGCTGTTGAATTCTCAAATCTGAAGGTCAGAAGGTGTTGAAGTTCCGGCTAGAAGCCAAAACATTTTTTTTGTAACATTTAATTTTGTGATAGAAAACTAATGTTTAGGAATCTAAAATGTTTGTTGTACTGACTTGATAATGTAGACATCATAAAATAAAAAATCTATAACAAAGTTGCAAGAAAAAAGCCACTCCTCAAGAAAGGCCACATGCAGTCATGACTGACCTTTGCCAAAACGCACCTCTAGATTCAGATCAGATGAGACTAAAACTGAATTATTTGGCCTCAACAACAAACAATATCCAAATAACACCATTCCTACAGTAAAGCATGGAGGTGGTAATATCCTGTTATAGGGGTGTTTCTCTGCAGCAGGGACTGGAGCACTTGTCAGGATAGAAGGAAAAATGGATGGGGCAAAATACCATCAAATTCTTGAGGAAAATCTGCTGCCCTCTGCCAGAAAAAAAGGTTTACCTTCCAACATGACAATGACCCAAAGCACACAGCAAAACTGACCACACAGTGGTTGAAGGAGAAAAAGGTGAATGTCCTTGCATGGCCTAGTCAGAGCCCAGACTTAAACCCCATTGAAAATCTGTGGAATGACTTGAAAACTGCAGTCCACAAACAGTCACCATCAAATTTAACTGAACTTGAGCAGTTCTGCAAATATTGCAAAGTCTAGATGTGCAAAGTTAGTAGAGACATATCCCAACAGACTAAAGGCTGTAATTAAAGCAAAAGATGATTCAGCAAAATGGGGGGTGATCCTTTTTCCAACTCAGTGATTTCCAGAGTTTTTTAATTTTTAATTTTTTTTCTGACATGTTGGTGTTATATCTTTCACTTTGATGTTGTAAGTTGCACTGAGTAAATACAGCTGCATAAAACAAAACCTGTGTCTTCATTTCATGCTGCAAAGCAAAATGTAAGATGTGTCATCATCTCTAGCATCCCTGTTGGTGCATCTGCAAACTACACCTGCAATATGAGGGGTCGTTACGTGAACGTGATCATTCCCAATGTTATCCAGTATCTCACGCTCTGTGAAGTGGAAGTCTATGGTGTTCCAGGTTACACTTTTATATTCAATTCACACTTTCATATAAATTTAAAGTCAAAATAACAGTTCCTAAATATCAACACTGCTGAATTTTTTTTGTAGTGATTAAGAAGAGAGTAAAGTTTAACAGCAGTGAGGATCTCACCAACCCTACCATGAGGGACAGAGTTCTTCAAAAGGTGTGTGTTTGTGAGAATGTACACATGGTTGTCTGATTATTAGGTACACGTTCCTTGTAGCTACACTCACGGGCTATTACTGATTGTAGTCCCCCTGTTGCTCCATATAGCTTTTAGATGGAGTCAGAAAAACTGATGAGCTGATGTCAGTAATTGTATATATAATATAGAAATATATTATGATATTTACTGTA
Organism: Cranoglanis bouderius; assembly: GCA_023630585.1. NCBI lineage: Eukaryota > Metazoa > Chordata > Actinopteri > Siluriformes > Cranoglanididae > Cranoglanis > Cranoglanis bouderius. The sequence continues at coordinate 29,163,700 of CM042535.1, read as the reverse complement.
AATGAAGTATTTCATAGCACATAATAGTCATTTTTCTCCATAGATGAAATCTGCCAGAACCCAGTCATCAGAATTTCAGCTCAATTGGACAAAGGAACCAGAACTGGAAACTGAAAATTGAAAAAATGGTAAGAAAGATTAGAAGAATACTACTGCTATTACTACTACTACTACTACTATTACAAAATAATAATGATAATAATAATAATAATAATAATAATAATAATAATAATAATAATAATAATAATAATAATAATAATAATAATAATTGAAGCTTTTTGGGGGCCCAAGCAACCAGACTTGGTGAGCCACACATTTACAGATTGTTGCTTAAGCAATCATAGGAAAGCAGAGCCATAATTTTAGGCAGAGGGATTCAAAAATGATTTGTAGTTTCACTCATGATTTCTCAGACTGTAGGAGGAAAGGTCTAGATAAACAAATGGGCAGCAGGGTGGCATTGCTGCCACTTTGTAAAAGTCTGGACAGATCTTGCGATGATGTGAGCTAAATTTGGTGAAGATTCGACAAAATGTGGAGGAGAAGTGCCACTTAGATGGAAGCATTTTCCATGTTATTGTAACATTTGACCAGTAAGTGATGCTGTCACAAAATTTGCTGCATAGCCTCAGGGAATGGTTCTGAAGATGAATACCAAACCATTTGGAATATTAACATTTTTGATACTTGTCCAGGTTGACCTGTATATGATGTTTGCCAAATGTGGTGTTGATTGGACATAATTTGTAGGAGCAGTAGTGAAAAAAAACAAACACTTTTTGACAAAATTGAAGATGGTCATCAGGAAGTACACTTGAATTTCTTGAACTTGGTACGGGTCTGGCGAAAAACACAGAGCTCACAACACTTCGCCTTGAACAAAGACACACAAGGGGTTTAAATAACAAATGTAATCAGTGGTTAACACAAAACAGCTGAGACACATTAGGAAGGAACCAAAACAAAACACATGTGTCAAAAGTAAGCAAAGTCAGGGTCACTGAAACGCATGCTGCTCACGCTTAGGACAGTTCACACGCGCTGAATTCTCTCGCTTTGGACTGTTCACACGCGCTGAATGCTCGCACAGCACGGCCCGAGGGGAAACCCATGACAGACTCTGTTATGGGTTTCCCCTCGGGCCGTGCTGCGCGAGCATTCAGCACCCGTGAACTGTCCTATGGACAAGCAGCGCGCGTTTCAGTGACCCTGACTTTGTTTACTTTCGACAAAAGTAACAGCAAAAATAACATGCATTTTTAGCATGTTATTGTAACATTTGACCAGTTGGTGGTGCTGGTACAAAATCTGTTGATTTGTAGGGGATAAATATTTGGGACAAATTTGTAGGAGGATTAGAGAAAAACACTTTTTGACAAAATCCAAGATGGCGGAAAATGTAATTGGGCAGAAATTGACATCATACGCTGTATTGTCGTAGGGTTGTGTCTTGACCCAGGGAATCTAGGGATGCCTGGCTTTTAAATTTTGGACACATGGTTCAGAAGTTATTACAGTAAACGTACTTCCAAATTAGGCCCAAATTTGAACCGATGGTGGCGCTAGACCATTGGCAGCACTTGGCCCAAATTTGGTCAGAATGTTCCTTAGAACTTCTCCAATTAGTCTGCAAATTTCACTACTTTTTACCAGCCATAGACACCCTAACCAGAAGAAAAAGCAGAAGAAAAAGTAGAATAACAATAGGGTGCCTACATACCTTCGGTGCTTGGCCCCATAATAATAATAATAATAATAATAATAATAATAATAATAATAATAATAATAATAATAATAATAATAATATAGCCGTAAGTGGCAATCTGCAAGCTCCAAGCACTCCTTGCATAATAACACCTCCAGTGGCCAGTTCTTGTCAGGATACATAGAACAATAAATAGACAATACACAAACATACTTATCACATTTTGTTTCAGGGAATCCATGGATGCCTGGCTTCTAAATTTTGGACACATGGTTCAGAAGTTATTACAATAAACCTACTTCCAATTTAGGCCCAAATTATCAGATTTCCTGATAATCAGATTATTCTTTAGACCTTCTCTGTTCAGTCTGCAAATTTTACATCTTTTTACCAGCCATAGACACCCTAGCCAGAAGAAGAAGAAAAAAGTAGAATAACCAGAGAGTGCCTACATACCTTCAGTGCTTGGTCCCATAATAATTCAATTCAATTCAGTTTTATTTATATAGCACTTTTAACAATGGACATTGTCACAAAGCAGCTTTACAGAAATATCTATTTGAACTTACCTCTGACCCCTATTAACATGAATAGCACCTCCGGGTAGCCAATTTGAGTGAGACTGCATCAGATACTAGTAGGTTCCTACCATTCTAGTTTCATGACAATAGCTTAATGGGAACCTTTTCAAATGCTTGCTGACATCTGATTGGCCAGTGGCAACCATATTTAGGTCATCATGAGAATCCACTTACAGATTAGCACATACAGTGGGTATAGAAAAGAATCACCCCCCTTTAAAATCGGGGGTTTGCAGCCTGAAATGAAGACAGACACAATTTTTGTTTTATCCAGCTGTATTTACTTAGTGCAACTTATAACATCCAAGTGAAAGATATAACACCAACATGTCAGAAAAAAAAATTAAAAATCAGAATCAGTGATTTGGAAAAAGGATCACCCCCCTCCTAAAACGACTTGTAACCTCAATCAGGTGTAGCTGAGGAAATTGGTCAGAGAGGCTACCAAGAGGACCACAGCAACTCTGACGCAGTTGCAGGAATTTATGACAGTCCACAAACGGTCACCATCAAATTTAACTGAGCTTGAGCAGTTCTGCAAAGGAGAGTGCGCAAATATTGCAAAGTCTAGATGTGCAAAGTTAGTAGACACATATCCCAACAGACTAAAGGCTAATTAAAGGAAAAGGTGGTTCAACAAAATGGGGGGTGATCCTTTTTCCAGTTCAGTGATTCTGTTTTTTATTTTTATTTATTTTTATTTATTTAATTAATTGAATGATTATTGGTTTTTAACAAGGATAACATACAAAAGGAACACATCAAAATTACAAGGAAAAAAAAAAAACAACAACTTTCTCATCCCCACCCACCCCCAACCCTAGGATAGTGTGTGTACATGATAACAGCATTACATTTGAAAAGAATTTGCTACATTTTCCAGGTTATTTCTGCCTGGCCGTGCTCTAAAGTTTCTTTAATTGAATTTGGTAGGATGGCAAAAAATGGAGACCAAATACACTTGAAAGTATTCACATTCCCTTTAAGTGATGCACTGATCCTTATACTGTAGATCTCTTGAAAACCTTGGTGGATTGATGGTGGTTTGTCTTTAATCCAGTTGAGTAAAATATATCTTTGGGTGATGAAAAGCAGCTTCTGAGCAAGCGTTACATCCCCTGGTGAAAGTGTTGAATCGCTGCGCACCATGCCTAGAATGAAAAGCCAAGGGTTCTTACATATAGTATAACCAAATATGTTCTCCAATCTCCTTTGGACCTTGCTCCAGAGACGTGAAATTAACGGACATAACCAAAACATATGACTATGTGTACCAACACCACTCTTACACTTTGAGCAAATTGACGGTCTTTGAGGATTAATTTTGTTAAAAATGAATGGGGTGCAATGCAAGCGATGGACAAATTTATACTGTGTTTCTCTTGCCTTATTGCAAATAAATATACTGCTCATATATTTTAAGGCTTTCTCCCACTCTTTGTTCTCTCAGATGCTACCAAAATCTTTCTCCCATACCTTTCGAAGAGCTAAGACATTAGAACCAGCATGTTAAAAAAATAAAGAATAAACAACAGAAATCACTTTTCTCAACCTGCTCTCTTGAGATAATAATTCGACCATTGGAGATTCCGACAAGCTAGGGGAAGAACCAGGAATCTTATTTTGTGTAAAGTGTCTAATTTGTAGATAACCAAAGAAATGCTGTTTTGGAATGTTAAATTTGTCTTGCAGTTTTTGAAAAGACAACAACGTGTCACCATCAAACAGGTGAAGAAAGAATTTGATTCCCTTTTTGTACCATTGCAGGAATATACTGTCCTTAACTCCTGGAAGAAACTCCTGATTCCTAATGAAAGGTGTCAATAACACTGGAGAGCTATTTTCACCAAAAAATTTACAAATATCTCGCCACACCCTGAAGAAAGGGATTGCTTTTCAAATTAAAAATAGTTTTATTTAGTGTCCCAGTGAGCAGGCTAAATGGGGAATATGGCGAGGTAAAAAATGAATCAATTTGTGTATTTGAGTGCATATCCTTAGACCAGTTTAGTAGGAATCTAGCATGGCAAGACCAGTTATAGAAATGGATATTAGGGAGGACAAGACCATCAGCATTAGTTGATAATTGTAGTTTGGAAATTTTCAGCCTTGGCTTCTTTTTATGCCAAATAAACCTTGGGAAATGTTTTTCCAGATCCCTAATCGTGTTCCCACCAGTGTAGAGCGGGATAATTTGTTACGGGTAGTCTGGGAAGGACATTCATTTTGATTATCTCTATCCGACCCAGCCATGATATAGGTAGATCCATCCACCTATCCAGGTCTTTTTTTGATCTTTTTTACCACAGAATTGACATTAAGGTAATAGTCTAATTAGGTTTGCCGGGACATGAATTCCCAAATAACAGAATCCTTCAGCTGACCACTTAAAACTAGACAGCACATTAATATTGCCAAAGTGCCAAGAGGCAATAAAATTAATTTTATAGCCTGAGAAAGAACTAAAAATGTCTATTATTTTAATAACAGCTGGCACTGACGTCTCAGGTTCTGTAATTAACAACAAAATGTCATCCCCGTATAAGGCAATCACATGACTTGTCCCATTAACAACAATGCCCATGACATCTATGTGTCTACAAATGATCTCTGCCAATGGTTCGAGAACCAGAGCAAAGAGAAGTGGCGACAGGGGACAACCCTGTCTAGTTCTGCGGTTCAGATTAAACGCAGGGGAACGCATTCCATTTGTCAGAATGGAAGCTTGCGGTGACCTATAAAGTATTTGAATCCATTTAACAAACTCGTCTCCCAGACCAAATCACTGCAACACCTCAAAAAGATGTCCACTCTATGCGATCAAATGCCTTCTCGGCATCAAGCGAGGCTATCAAAGCTCTTTGTTGAGTTTGATTACAATACTGAATTTGTTTCTGACATGTTGGTGTTATATCTTTCACTTGGATGTTATAAGTTGCACTGAGTAAATACAGCTAGATAAAACAAAAACAGTGTCTGTCTTTATTTCAGGCTGAAAAGCAACAAAATGTGATTGTGAAAGGGGTGATTCTTTTCTATACCCACTGTATATGTACCATACCGAATTTCAGCTGGATCGGATTTACGGTTCCTGAGAAACAGCTGTCTGACCTTAGCTCCACCCCTTTTGTATGGCCAAACTTTGCACATGACTTCAGAATTTGGTCATGTACATTTCTTTCAAATTATGTGCGAATCCATGTAAACATTCATGAGTTACATCGTTACAACACTGATTGATGTGTGGCGCCATACTGTTTACAAATGTCAACATGTTTTTGATCATTGTTGAGGATCTTACTCTGCTAAGTAGCTTGACATCAGATTTGTGAAGATAGATCAAAAATCCTAGGACTAGTTTGCAAAAGTAGGTTTGTGTATTATGCCAATTAGCAAAAAATCGAAGTGGGCAGAGCTAAATTGTTATTTACATGAAAAATTGACCAAAACATAAAACCTTGCACCATAGTGCTACCATAAGCCAATTGGGCTCATCTTGCCTCCCTGAGGATCAGGAGGGAGTACTACCTATTGACCAAGTTTCAAGTCTGTACAACTTATGGTTTGGTCTGCACAATTCGTAAGGCAGAGGAAGAAGAAGAAAATCCTAACAGAATAGGGTTTTGGACCCCTAAAAATCCTAACAATTACAATAAGGTACCAGCACCTTTGGTGCTTGGACCCCTAAATAATAATAATAATCTCCATGTCATAGACTTGTTCAGCATTGAACACATACCCAGCTAACAGAGATCAGTAAGTATTCAACTGAAAGCTAACCAATAATAATCCAAAATAATCCTGAAATGTTCTATAACATCTGTTGCAATAGTAACTTGCTTCACAGTATAATTAGTGTGAAGCAGTTGATCACATAGTTCCAGTTGGACAAAAAAGCTTTTTAGTTGGACAAAAAAGTTTTTATGTTTTTGCAGCTAAAAAGTGTTGCAGGAATATACAGTAGTAAGAACTAATGTGATATAAAAACTCAGACTAAACAATTGTGAAACCAAATGTTGTTAAAAAGTGTTCAGAAAAATATTCTGCTAACCTAATATTGTTAAGTGGGTACATCTCAAAAGAAGGTCTTACAGTATCTCACAGCCTGGCCACTCGCTCCTCCTCATGACAAATTGATTTAATTTTTTTTCTTATGACAGCTCTGAACAATTAAGACTAGATCAGGTTTAGTAACATTTCATATGACTTAAGGGAAAAAAACACAACAGGGTGTTATGTAAGCCGGTAGGCAGAAGAGTCAGGATGTATGCGCTGGGGAGACGTCAGTTAATGCAGACAAGTTTATTCACAAAAAAGGCAGTAATCCAAAATAGGCAGTAATCCACAATGTAATCATCCAAAATAAAAGACAGGAAAAACACGCGAGGTAAGGAGATGGTTTGGGAACCACGAACACAGAGCTACGGAACTCGGTACTAGAATTCTAACTACGGACAACGGACAACGGAAATAGAGCTACGGAAACATTTCTAAAGTATGCTAACTTCAAACTAATACTCCGTAAGGAAGCCGAAACAGGGTGGGGTTTTTATACACACACACAAATCATATACAAAATCAAAGACACCTGGAAACGATAATCACATTAAACGGAGAACCAATGAGGAAACGGGGGCAGAGACATGATGCAACACAATAACAAAAGCACATGGGGAAACACAGGAGGCGGAGACATGACGTGAATACGAAAACAAAAAAGCACATAGCAGAGGTAAACAAAAAGTGAGTCTTTATGAATGGCGCTGGAATGCGCTCCGTGGAATGTGGAAGGGCGTTGCTCCGTTAGCAGCGTAGCAAGAGAAAAAGAGAGAGAACCTAACACAGGGGCATGTTGTCATAGGAAAAAATAGCAATCAGGTGTGAAGGGGGCTAATATGAAACAGAGTTACTGTTACTGAAGATGATTATTTTTAATAAGAACACCTCCTGAACTGATTTTCTCTTATATCACAACAATTTGGGAACAATTACCATTTTAAATTTTGTATTGAATGACACTTTCAACTGTTTAAATTTAATGCTGTAGAACATCCAAAAGACAAGTTCCTATTACCACTTAAGTTATAGCAGTTACAAGCTGCTATAATAGTTATGTTTTTAATAAGAAATTATATATTTAATAAGAAAAATAACACATCTTGTCATGTTCCCAGGAAACTGGAAGGCGCAAAGTCCTCTGTCCCAAAGACTCTCCCATAGTGGAAAACTTACTGAGTGCTGAAATCCAAGACTCCTTCTATAAATGTTAAATAAACATCTCCTTACAGAATGCTTCATCAATGACTAAAAGTTTGTCTTTCATAAATACCAACACAAATCTGTTTACTATTAGACCTGGGATATGAATTTCAGCCTTCTGACCTTTTCAAGAATTCAGCAGTACTGTGGTATAATTTGTATTAAATATACTAAAATATCTCTTGATAATTCTGTGAATTGTGCAAGACATCAATATGACTGTTACTTATTTATTGATTGATTGATTTATTTACCTAAGTGATATGACAGATAAGACATGCAGGTGGCAGAAATATGTCTTAAATACAACATTGAGAAGAAGAAGAAGAAGAACAACAACAACAACAACAACAATTGGTCAAAGAACAAAAAAAAAAGAACATCAAATGTGTGAGGTTTTGGTGTAGTATATGGAATTACTAGCTAGCTTATTAGTTATACTTATTGAAGTACAGTTTTTTTTTTATATGTATCTATGAAAAACTGTTCTTACTATGTATGTGATTGATTGACATTTAAAATGCCCTCTTGATTGTTGGGTTTAGCATTGTTAAGCCTAGATTTGAGTTTAAGATAATATCTTGATCTTATGGTAGGACTATGCTAGTTACATTTCTCTCACAAATATTGTTGACTAGATATATTCAGTAGCCTTTTTGGAAAAGTGAGAGTTTTGTGTAAACATAATGGGAAATAACACACTCAAATTATCCTGGTTGTAGAAACTGCTCATTCATCTGTACCCCTTTACAGTTTTCACCACAGTAATACCAAGAAGACATTTTACACAACAGCGTAAAACAAGACACCGCAGTGATAGTGCTAATGATCATGAAAGTTTCTCTTTTTTTAATCTTTTTTTTATCACTATCTTCTAATATTACCATGACACCTAATGCAATACTCAGAATCCGTGTAACCTCCTTGTCAATCAGAGAATCAACCAATCATCACAATCTTGATGAATTTGGTTATGTTTGGAAGCATGATTAAAATACAGAAAATGCCAAGATCATGTAATAATGAGGTTTTACTCTCTGGCATAATTGTGTCCACTATAAACTTTGTTCCTTCCCATAAAAACTTACCTGCTTGAGAACTTGAATGTGTAGACTGATACAGTCTCAGTAAAGCACATTGCCATTTATTAATTAATTATTAACAAATTTTATTTGTTTGTTTGTTTATTATTTAATACAATTATTAACTGGATTTATTTTATTTTATTTAATATGTGTACATTTAACATCATATTACACCTTAACTTGTTTGGCTCATCCTTCTTCAAAGCATTCCATTCCCTTAAATAAACATTTCACATGGTTAGTATCAGAATCTTATTTAAATCTTAAAGACCAAGATCGATTTTTGGGAAATCTGACTCTCCTGTATTTATTTTGTTTTTCTAACCTATTCTAGCAGTCAGTATCAAGTGCCTTATATCATTTTAAACAGGAGAACTTTCAATCTAGCTTATTTAAAGTCCCAGTTTAATTTTTTTTGTCTGAGAATGGATGAATTATCCAGAATTTTTAGATTCTGAAAACAACAGAAACAATTTGGCAATTTTACTGTGAACTCAAACAAAACCTCCTGAAGGTTGGATTTTTTTTTTCTTTAGAAAGTTATACCTGGATGTTTTAGACTTCTAAATGAAATTTTGTCTTCATCTAACATTCCCTAAGTACGTTATAGCCATTTACAGTGTCAACATCATTGAGTCTGTCTGGGATTACATGAAGAGAGAGAAGCAACTGAGGCTTCCTAAATCCACAGAAGAACAGTGGTTAGTTATCCAAGATGTTTGGGCCAACCTACCTGCCGAGTTCCTTCAAAAACTGTGTGCAAGTATATTGTGTGTGCTGAATATTTAGGACAATGTATTATACAATGTATAATATATAAGACTGTATAACTTATTTAGCCAAATCTAAACTCACCTCTGTATTTGTGTAACTGGATACTCAGGATAATGAATTTTCACTCTGGTTTCTTTACTTATAAATAAAAAAGGTATTTGACACACAGAATAACACAATGAGCTCTCAAATCAGTATTGGGTGATTGTTTTTTCTTTGTAGAGTATCTGCCCTGTGAATCAATTCTTAATATAAAGACAAGAATGTAACCGACATGCTGCTTTACTAAGTCATAGCAACTTGAACACCTGCATAACCCAGCTCTGAATATGAGGAAACCCAGATATAGACATAACTAGATATTTAAGTCAGCCTATCCCATCCCTACATTATTTTGTTACATATAGATATCCCTTATGTCTGTTCTACATATATTTTTTTAATTTTATTATGTCTACCAATATGTAAGCCAATGCGTTACACTACTACTACACCTTTTGACACTACTAAGACACCCCATATTGCCAATATTTTATCTGACTTCTTTGATAAATAAAAATATAAAAATTCTGCTTTAGAAATAGTTAAATGATGTCCATGCCATATACTGAACTGAACTACTAATTTAGAACTCAAAAAGTACACTGCACCTTTATTTTGGTCAGGAGTCTATAAGCTAGTTTGTTATTAGTAAAAGTCTGAAGAGTGAGCTGGGTAATGCCTTAGATCTCTAACAAGGTGGTGCATTTGGGAACACTGCTTCACAGTTCCATGGTTCTTGGTTCAATCCTCAGCTCAGGTGCTGTGCATCTGACGTGTGGAATTTCACAAGTTTTCCCATGTCCATAGGCTTCCTCTGGGCTCCCTAGTTTCCTCCCACCTCTCAAAACATGCCAGTAGGTGCATTAGCTATGCTAAATTGCCCCTATGTGTTTGACTCCACTACAACTTTCTCATGTATGAGAATTCCTGTGCTGTTTGAGTACAAGTAATCAATTGTGGATAACCCACCTTCATTGTCTTTGAATGTCACTTTCTTTTTTCCCAACACTCGGTGACCCGCCTTTACTTTTCCTAACTCTGGGCAAAATCCGAAGACACCTGCCACGCGTTACATGTGTAGTAACCCAACACTGCCATACCCATCCCTCTTGAGGAGGTACTCCAGTTGACCGTTTCTGCGATGGGAGTTGTGAATGGTTTTCACCAGGTAAGCGGGCTGGCCTTCTATGTCGAGTGGAGAAGGTGGACTGACTGGTGAGACATTAGTAGCCAATGGCCCTTGAATGACTGGCTTCAGACAGGAGACTTGGAAGGTGGGTGCTATACAGGAATGTTGTGGAAGGTCCAGCTTGTAGGTGACAGGGTTGATATATTTGAGCATTTTGTAAGGACCGATATACCTGTGGCTCAATTTCTTGCAGGTTTGGGGTTTCCTGAAGTCTCAAGTGCCCAACCAGACTCGGTCTCAAAGCTGGTAGCAGGGTGTCTCACCTCAACATCAGTCAGTGTGCTCTTTGTGCATCTGAGCCACTTGTTCAAGCCAATCGGAAGTGTTCCCCATACCTGTTCATTTTTACAAAACCAGTCATCCACAGCCAGGGAGTCAGAGGGGTTGGCGTTCCAGGGGAACAGGGGAGGCTGGTTCCAAGCATGCACTGAACATGAACAACTCTTGGCCATTGGACTGTGGGTGATAGCCAGAGGTCAGGCTTATGGTCACTCCTAACTTGTTCATGAAACTGGTCCACACCCTTGATGTTAATTGAGGATCCCTGGTCATTGAATATGTCCTCCAGAATCCTGAAATATCAGAACATTTTGGTAAACAGGAGCTCAGCCATTAGGTAGTAGGAAGACTGGGTAATGAGACAAGGCACAGGGACTTAGAAAATTGGTCTATTATGACTAGAATCATGGTGTGCCCTTGGGATTCTGGCAGATCAGTGTCAACAGCAAAGTCAACAGCAATGTGGGACCGGGGCCTTTGGGGTGTGGGCAGTGGTAGGAGCATGCCTGCTGGCAGGGTTCAGGGACACCTTGGCTTGGGCACAGGGGGTGCAGGAGGAGACAGCTCGGTGCACATCAGCCTGCATGATGAGCCACCAGTACTAATTTCTTAACAGATGATATGTGTGTCACTCTGTTCTGGGGACAGGAACAAGGAATCTGGTGTTGCGGCATATGTGCTATGGCTTGGTTGACCTCCCAGTCCACAGCACCCATGAAGCAGGATGGGGGAAGGATGAACTCCTCACTGCCCTTTCCTGTCTCAACCAAGTGCATATGGGAGGAGTGCATCACCTTTCGTGTTCTTGCCTTGCCTCCCTGCCCCCATACTGCAGAGTCCCACTTCAGTGCTTTGTTTGTCTGTTGCTCTGACATACCCTCTTGGCTGGCTAAATACAAAGAGCATTGCAATAAAAATCCTTTACACTGAGAAGAGTCACCCACAAACTCACAGGCAAAAGTCAAAAACCGAAATAACAAACACGGCAAAACAAGGTTTGGTAAAGTCAATAGCACAGGACAAATTGAACATTTACTTTGCAAAGTTTTGTGAATGAAAGTCCCCCTTTTAAAGTGTGTGTGTGTGTGTGTGTGTGTGTGTGTGTGTGTGTGTGTGTGTGTGTGTGTGTGTGTGTGTGTGTGTGTGTGTGTGTGTGTGTGTGTACGTGCGTGTATGTGAGATTGGGAAAAGGTGTGTATGTGATCAGAAGTCTGGTGATTGGGAGCAGGTGAGCGGTGTTGCATTCTGGGTGTTAGTGCTATTGTGCAAATATGTCTCACGAGGCTCTGCTATATTGCACATTTAAGTTTATAAGCATTGCTATCTAAAGTCAAACGGACAGTAAAAGGGATTTTTGTATAACTTCTAAGGACTCAAACACCTCTTTTCATATTTTCATCATTTCTCACGGCATAAACAGAATGAGTCTAAGATAATTTCAAGGAACCAACCTGTGTCTGTGTTGTGAAGATAGTGACACTGGGGAATGGAGTTTGTGGATTGCTTGGAGCTGACAAAGGTCTGTGGCAAGGTTGGTGCATGTAGCTTGAAAGCTCTAGGAGGAGTAGAGTTTAGAAAATTTGGGTCTCAGAATAATAATAATAATAACTAGATAGGTAAAGTTTGTTACAACAAACTTTGATGATGGCAGTCAAAAAGTTTAAAACAGTTATCAGTTAGAAGAAAGATATATAGACAGACTCATTTCACATTAGTGTGTATTGCAAATCCGGACAAGAAATTGAATATGACATGCACATAGGATCATGCAATTGGATTTTCTGATTCTCTGGAACAAGGCAAACACATGGACATGTCAGTCATGTCTGTGTCACTGATGATGTGGGAGTTAGAGGCCAGAGCCTTATCACCCTGTAGCTCTCGCCTGGTTTCCCACTGAAGCTAAGCAGGGTTGAACCTGGCCAGTACCTGACCAGTACCTAGATGGGAGACCTCCTGTGGAAAACTAAGGTTGCTGCTGAATGTAATAGTAGAGAGGCCAGCAGGTGGTGTGCACCCTGTGGTCTGTGTGGGTCCTAATGTCCCAGTATAGTGACAGATAGGGACACTATACTGTAAAAACAGCAACATATTTCGGATGAGACGTTAAACGGTTAAAAAAAACTCCCAGTGCTCCAGATGACCGGTCTGTCCCTATCTTCAGGGCTACAGCCCTGAATGCCCAGACCAGGTTACACCTCTGGTACTATCTTTCTCATGGGCGGATGGGTCAGTCAGTCAGTCAGGAAATTGATGTCATAGACCCAGGGATGCCTTTAAATTTTGGACACATGGTTAAAATGTTATGACCATAAAATTTGACCCAATGGTGGCACCAGAGTATTGGCAGCACTTGGCCCAAATTTGGTCAGAATGTTCCTTATACCCTCCCCAATCAGTGTGCCAAATTTCACAACTTTTCGCCAGACAGTTCTATGGGCTGCCATAGACACCCTAACCAGGAAACGAAGAATTAAAGCTTCTGTATGAGGCATTGACATTGACTACTTTGACCTGTGGCCATGATTGCTACTGCTCTGACCTGATTTTTTAATTCTTCTTGCAATTTAAAAACATCTAAGGTATGTAAGGAAAGGTATTTATGATTTTTCTCATCAGTCTGGGCCTTTTTTCCCTACTTTGTGCAAGTATTTGCACCAAACTTACAGTATATCTGTCTTATATTGTGTTTGCTATTTTATTGGAATTTGCTTAATATTTTACTTAATTAATATATTACTATTTGATATTAACCCTGCCAGTCATTTGTTGTCTGTATAATAGCAGATTGAACAGCTAGAATGTCTGTGCACAAAGTTGTTGCTGAGATACAGACTCACTTCCTATTTGGCAGCTTTGCTGTCAATACTGGGCTTGTCCTCTTACATCAGGAATCCCCCGCCATGGGCGTTTACATGACGTTTTAGAATGCTACTGTCTGCAATACCCCAGTAATAAGCAGAGACAGAGAAAGTGTTGTATATGTATGTGTGCCCATGCTATAGAACACTGCCTTCAATGGCAACTGGCTATGTTGCACCAATGACAGAATACAACACTTATGGCAGTACTTTTTTTTTTTTTTTTTTTTTTTTTTTTACACATTATAAATTAAAAATTATATCTCGACTGCCATATTGGGACTATTCATCCTTGTCTTAATATTAAAGAGAACTTGTCCCCCACTACTGACCTGCATTTGCATGATTAACTTGACAAATGTGATGAGGTGATGGATATACATGAGAGTGAAATGGCTGTAATTCCTAAAAGGTTAATGCAATATTTTTGTTAAACCCCTTGAATTAAAGCTGAAGGAAATTTTGTCACTGTCCAAATACTTATGGAACTGACTGCACACACACACGCACACACACACACACACACACACACACACAGTGGGGTCCAGAAGTCTGAGAGCACTAGTTTAAATTTTTATTAGAAATTAGAAAAGTAGAATCTTTGAAATATCTACACGAATTTCTGAGTTTCTTAGCATTTGGTAGATCCCCGTTTTTGCTTTAATGACAGTGTGCACTCGAGCTGGCATGGACTCCACAAGTTTGTGCAAAACCTTACGATCCATTTTAAATCAAATCCAACGGAGTGTAGTCTGAACACATGCTTCTGTAGAACAGAGTAGGCATGAGGATTAGAGATCAGGCAAATTTGCTTTACAAGTAGGGACCTAGAAATAGTGCAGAATACTGAACAGACAACATGTACTTTCTTTATTTTTAATATTTCAAAATTCTAAAAGCTTCTGCTTATTATATATATATATATATATATATATATATATATATATATATATATATATATATATATATATATATGTATGTATGTGTATATATATATATATATATATATATATATATATATATATATATATATATATATATATATATATATATTTGTTAAATATAGGTGTGCAACAATTATTGGCGCCCCTATGAATTTGTATTCATATTCAGGGGTATAACTATGAGGTAACACATAGGCCAAATTCCCTTAGTCATTCATAACAATGAAGTAAGACCGAGGAATATAGCTGGATGTGTGGCAAAAGGTTGTTGAGCTTCACAAAATGAGAAGTGGCTATAAGAAAATAGCAAAAGCATTAGTAATGCCCATTTCCACCATCAGGGCAATGATTAAGTTTTTATACGTACAGAAATATATAATACAACAATAGATTTTATCCAGCATGATAAAATATCAAATTATGTCTGATTCATGAAAACTGTTGTACAAATGTGTTGCACAAAAGCTAAAGCAAAAATGTCAGGCTAAAACTGGTGTGATGAATCAATCACCCAACATTCCTTTTGGTCAGTGAGACACAGTATCAGTAATGGAACAAAACTTTAATAAGATATCCTCTTAAACTGTCAATATGTGCATATGCATTGTGTTTAAAGAGGAAATTCCATCCATCAATCCATTTTCTATACCACACTTGGGGCACAAGGCGGGGGACACCCTGGATGAGGTGCCAACCCATCGAAGAGCACAATCACACGCTATGGACAATTTTGGAAATGCCAATTAGCCCACAATGCATGTCTTTGGACCGGGGAGGAAACTGGAGTACCTGGAGGAAACCCCTGAAGCAAACATGCAAACTCCCTGCATGCAGAATGGAGGTGGGAGTTGAACCCCCAACCCTGGACCGTGCCTCCCTAAAGAAGAAATTGTTCTCAAAACATAATATTAGACCACAGGATAAAAGTAATTAATAATAGCACATAATATTCATGTGCTAAAAATATTCATTAGCGCAAGGATAAGTTAATGTAATTCTTTTGAAAATATTTTAAAAAAATGTAAATGTTTTTCCCCCCCGTGTAATTCTAAAGTGACCTTGGACGTAAGGTGCCATTTCAATTAAACATTATTATTATTATGATTATTATTATTATTATTATTATTATTATTATTATTATTATTATTGCTGTTGCTGTTGTTATTATTGTTGTTGTTGCTGCTGTTGTTGTTGTTGATGTTGTTATTAACTAAGTGTTAAAGCATATGTCATTAAATGGTAGTTACAGTGGTTGTAACATTGTGTAAAGTGCCTTGAATCCAATTTCAGGGCTTTTGTCCTTCTTCAAGACTTTTTTTTTTTGTTGTGAAAAATAGTATTTTGCATGAAATTTGCATTTGGTTATTCAAAGCTCCTCGAGCGCAAGATCTTATTTGCTTCTGGAGTATGTACTGTAAAAAGAAGCACATTCATGTGGCAGCATGTGGCACAATGCATAAAATCATACAGATACAGATAAGAGCTTCAGTTAGTATTCACATCAAACATCAGAATGGTAAAACAAATGTGAACTCAATGATGATGGTATGGTTAGTGGTTCCAGACAAGCTGGTCTGAGAATTTTTAGAGGCACGTTTGCCTCCTTTCTCTCTCTCTCTCTCTCTCTCTCTCTCTCTCTCTCTCTCTCTCTCTCTCTCTCTCTCTCTCTCTCTCTCTCTCTCTCGTGTTTTTTACATTCAGATCCATTGATATTAATTCCATTACTAAAAGTAGAAAGAATATGGCACAGCCACTCTAGGATGTCCACCAAAAGTCAGTGACTGTGTAAGGAGGCCATTGGACAATGAGGCTCTAACAAATTATAAATTTTATTTTATCAGTGTAAAACCTACACTTATATTCTTGCATATATAAAAACAGTCTGCATACCTCTAAATCTGATCTCTCAAAACATTTTAGGACTGAGACACACTTTGTTTGTTTGTTTGTTTGTTTGTTTGTTTGTTTGTTTTAAATATTCATTTTTGTTTCACCACCACCACTCATTTTTGAGCATCGCCACATTTGAATGAGTTACAGTTTTAAGTATCACGTTATGTTTTATGTAATATTTGATATATTACAGATAATTTGTGCTACATTCCAGACCTAGACTGCCAGTAATATAATGTAAACTTTACAGTATACAGCTGCAAAACATATTCAAAGTAACATACTGTAATATTTTAAATGTTATAAAATAACACATAATCCAGTACACTGCAATATTTTTGTTTATCAGAGTTGAGACAACTCTTTGCTTGGAATTGTAAGTTGTGGAGTACAGTGGTGCTTTTTCTACATTTCTGCATAAATCTGACCTAACATCATCAGAATTTCACACAAGTCCGAAAAGTAGATCAAGAGAATCCAATTAAACAAATGAGACACAATGTTATACTTGATCATTTATTTATTGAGGAAAATGATCCAATATTACATATCTGTGAGTGTGATATTCCTCACATGAACTGCTTGCTTCAGTCCTTTTATCCAATCCAGTTCTATTGAATCAACGTCAGGACATTGACTTGGCCATCCCAAAACACAAACTTTATTCTTCAATCAGAAATGTTGAGAACCAGCCAATCATCACAATCATGATGAATTTGAGTATGTTTGGAAGCATGTTTAAAACATAGAAAGTGCTGAGATCGTGTGAGAATGAGGTTTTACTTGCTGGCATAAGTGTGTCCACTATAAACTTTGTTCCTTCCCTTAAACACTTAACTTGCTTGAGAATTTCCAAAATGTATAGACTGATGAGTCTCAGTAAAGCACATTACCAATTATTCATTGGTTGGTTGGTTGGTATTTATTTATTATACAATTATTAATGGGATTTTTTTTTATGTAACTTGTTTGGCTCATCCTTGTTCAGAGCATTCCATTCCCCTAAAACATTTCACATGGTTTGTATCAGAATCTTATTTAACACGCAAGATATTGAATAATCTGCAACTAAAACACAATAAAGAAATTCTCATTACGCAGATTTAGGACAATGTCCAAAATGTCTCTAAAACCCTTCTTATCACTCCACCGTAAAAAGCCAAACCATTAAATATTGGCTGGAGTAGTTTACCTTTTTTTCTTTTTTACTCTGATTGTCTGTACGGCAACTCATTTATCACAAATATCAGGACTGATTGTGCATGAAATCAACCACTGACAATAACTAATCTGTTTGTTTCAAGATTGTGTGATTTCTTTGGCCAAATATAAACTCACCCATTGATTTGAGAACTGGATACTGAGGATAATGAATTTTCACTCTGGTTTCTTTACTTATAAATAAAAATATCAAATAAAGATTTGACAAACAGAATAGCACAATGCACTCTCAAATCAGCAGTTGATGATTGTGTTTTCTTTGTAGTATATCTGTCCTGTGAATGAATTCGTAATATGAAGACATAAATGTAACTGACATGCTGCTTTATTATATCATAGCAACTTGAGCACCTGTGTAACCCAACTCTAAATGTGAGAAACTATCTCTACATAAATATGGACATAACTAGATGTTTAATTCAGTCTTTCACATACCTACATTACCTTGTACTAATAGATGTCTTTTAATTGTTTTCTACATATATTTTTTACATTTTCTTATGTTTACCAATACAGGATTGTATATTGGAATAGTAAGGCCAATTCATTTGTTTGTGCTATACACCAAACACATTTGGGTTTGAGATCAAAAGATGGAAATGAGATGAGCTTTTAGGATTTCAGCTTTTATTTCGTGGTAGATGTGTTCCATCTAGATGTGTTAAACAGCATAAAACATTGAACGTTTTGTATCAGACCAATTTTAAGATGGGCAAATGTATAGGAACAGATAAGTCTTGAAGTAAATTAAAGTAAATCGCATTTAATATTTGGCTGCATATCCCTTGCCTGCAATAACTGCATCAAGCCTACAACTCACTGACATCACCAAATTGTTGGCTTCTTCTTTTCAGGGGTTTTTGGATGATTGTCTTGCTGTATAATGAAGTTCCTCCTGATTTGGATGCATTTCTCTGTAAATTGCCAGACAAAATGTTCCTGTAAACTTCTGAATTCATTCTGCTGCTACTGTCATGAGTTACATCATCAGTAAGATTAGTGAGTCTGTTCCAGAAGCAGCCATGCAAGCCCAAGCCATGACACTGCCTTTCCATTACTTTGGTAGAGGTTAATCTTGGTTCCAGAAATTTTATGGCTCATCTCTATATTTCTTTATGAATTCTAATCTGGCTTTCCAGTTCTTACTGCTGATGAGTGGTTTGCATCTTGTGGTATGGCCACTGTATTTCTGCTCTGAAAGTCTTCTTCGAGCGGTGGATTGTGATACCTTCACCCTTGCCCTGTGGAGGTTGTTCGTGATGTCACTGACTGTTGTCTTTTAGTCTTTCTTCACAGCTTTCACAATTTTTCTGTCATCAGCTGTTATTCTTTTCCTTGGCTGACCCATTTTGTGTCTGTTGCTCAGTACACCAGTGGTTTCTTTCTTTTTCAGGACATTCCAAATTGTTGTATTGGCTATGCCCAATGTGCAATGCCTCTGATTGATTTTCCCTCTTTTCTCAGCTTCAAAATGGCTTGCTTTTCTCCCATAGATAGCTCTCTGATCTTCATGTTGGCTTATTCTTTTTAATAACAAATGCACCATTCACAGCTGAAAATGAAGGCTAAAGCCAAGAGTAGATTTTCAGAGCTATTTATTGTTAAACAATCAGTCTAATAGGATACACCTAGGTAACAAGAAACACCAGTCAGTCATGACATGTTCCAATATTTTTGCTTGCCTACAAACTGTCTGATAGGAAATGAAATGGTCTGATAGGAAATATGCTATGTTCTATGCATTTAACACATCTACATATAAATTACAGGAAATAAAAACTGAAATTCTAAACTCTCTTCTTATATTCATTTTTTGATCTAAAATTCAAATGCCTTCAGTCTACAGTAAAAGCAAATTAATTGGCCTTGCCGTTCCAGTAGTTTCAGAGGGGACTGTATGTTAGACATTGCAAAAGTTTCACACTACTACTACAAAATGTCATGCTGTGGCCTTCCACACCCATCAAAATATTGCCATCTCACTATTTGTCAGATAAAAATATAATAAACTATGCTTTAGAAATAGTTAAATGTTGTCCATTCCAGATATTGAATCAAACTATTAATTCAGAACTCAAAAAGTACAGTGCCAAATTATTTTTGTCTGGAGTCTATAAGCTAGTTTGTTACTAGTTTGAAGAGAGTGCAGGGTGATGAATGACACCTCCAACAACGTGGTGCATCTGGCAGCACGTTGCCGGCTCACAGTTCCATGGTTCCCGGTTCAATCCTCAGCTCAGGTTCTGTGGATCTGACGTGTGGAATTTTATAAGTTTTCCCATGTCTGTGTGGGCTTCCTCTGGGTTCCCTGGTTTCCTCCCACCTCCCAAAAACATACCACTATGTACATTAGCTATGCTAAATTGCCCCTAGGTGTGAATGAGTGCCATTCAGGGTGTATTCCCGTGTATTCCTTGTGAACAGTGTTCCTAGGCTGGGATAAGTTTACAGAAAGCAACTGAAGCAAGAAACTGATTCTACTGTTTTCCCTCAAATTTGATAAGAGACTTATGAACAGCAGATGTCGCCACTACACCATTTTCTTCTTGAGAAACATGAAATGCCTTGCAAATTTGTAGGCATTATATGGAGGATGATCGTTATAGGAATGTGGTTAGATTGTTAAATTAGATTACATTGATGCATTTTGTAATGACTTGTATAGCCACTGTGTAGTCCAGACACTAACCTTAATGCGTATGACGTCATACAATATGTTGTAATAATAATAATAATAATTATCAAATAATCGCTATCATTTGTCGGTCACTTCACTGGACAAGAATGTGATGCAACAACTGACTTAAAAAGTAATTGAGTCTCATTTAATACAGGTCTACTATAGACTATGATACAAATATCGTGCACGTGTGTGTTCCATTTCACTTTCTTTTCAGGTATAAACATACTGGAGGATATTTTCTATATCTGGCACAAAATAAACTTTAATTTGAAAAATAAAAGAACGTTTAGGGTTTGGCATTTACCTAAAGAGATCAATTTCCCCACGGTGTGTATATATATACACACACACACACACACACACACACACTATATATATATATATATATATATATATATATATATATATATATATATATATATATATATATATATATATATATATATATATATATAGTGTGTGTGAGTATATATAGTGTGTGTGTGTGTGTGTGTGTGTGTGTGAGAGAGAGAGAGAGAGAGAGAGAGAGAGAGAGAGAGAGAGAGAGAGAGAGAGAGAGAGAGAGAAGGAAAGATGGTGCGTGGTTGAACAGTGAGTCGTTGTTTATACACTAGAGGGGAAATGTGGAATAGTTGGAGTGATCAGCAGCTGTAGATGCGCCTCTATAGCGCCGCTGTTCTAAATGCTGAGGGCGGGACCTGATTGTTGGGTTGCCAGATCCGCTTATTTAAAGTATTTCTATCACCCAACGTGAGTGGTGGGTTAAAAAAACATCAACCTTCGGTTAGTACAGAAAGTACACCTAATACGTCTAAGTCATATCAAGTTAGTAGTAGCAGCTGTAGTTTAATAAAAATGGAACCTAGTAACCTATGTTCATTAGAAACTATAGTTTAATGAAATATATCGTCACCATAACATTTAGTTATATCATATCAAATCCTTATAACATAGTTATCATAATTAAAGCAACGTATTAAAAGCACTATTATCTCAGACATTAGCGTTCTTCATAATATATATATATATATATATATATATATATATATATATATATATATATATATATATATATATATATATATATATTTTTTTTTTTTTTTTTTGCTTAGTGAGTTATGCGCGTTTTAAAGTGCTATTGATGAGGGAGGTTTCAATCCAATCTGGCAACCCGGGCCGACCTCGGCCACAGTTTTGGGACAAGCGCCTCTCACACAGCGCTCTCAAACTACAGAAGACAAATCCTAACATAATGTCACGCTGTGATCTCGACCTCAGCTTTTTTTTTTTATCAGACATTCTGACTGACAGACACTGACACGTTTCTAGAAAAAGTGTACATTTCGGATTTACTGATGATATTGGATCACATGTCAGAGAAGAAGGAAAATATAACGGCCATGTAGGTAAAGACACAGCGCAGTCATGGTAAGTGCCTCAGGCGCAAGTTCACTCATTAAACTTTTTTATAAGAAAATATGTTTGTTTTTATTTACGAGCCATGCATGCATACGTCCTTTTTTGCTTTGTTTTTACCATTTCTATGTATTTGATTTCTTTCTTTCTTTCTTTCTTTCTTTCTTTCTTTCTTTCTTTCTTTCTTTCTTTCTTTCTTTCTTTCTTTCTTTGTTTTTGCATTTTAATGCCTCTTTTGTACAGAATAAACAACTTCAATTAAAAAATAATCTGTTCAGATCCAGACTTCCTGTTCTTATCTCTAAAGAAAATTAGTCTGAAGAGTTGGAATGTGGTTGTTGGAGAGGGAAATCCCCCTTCTGGCAATGGGGAAAATTAATAAAATTGCATTTAAATTGCAAGCTATACTGTAGTTATTATATAACAATAACTTTGATGTCAATTCAGTAACAAATGCAATGATATAATTTTCAGATTTTTCATAGACTGTGGTTTGTAGTGGATTCATATTACAGCCCACTTGTACATTGCATGAAGTAGAAAAGTTCTAGTTAAATCTAATGCACACTGAATTATTTCTTATTCATTATGCATAGTGTTTGAATAAAATGAATAAATCAGTGATTTTCGGTATAAGCAAGTGTACCTAAAGACATTGATGTACCCGGAGGTCCACCGTCACAAAGGAATACTAAGGATGCTGTCCCAGGTCCAGGGTAGTTTAGTAGTCTATTGACATGCCGAATAGTACTGTTCGAAATGCATTTATTTAATAAAATTATGATGGTCTAGGCCCATTCATCAATTGCAACTCATCAGATGACTATTCCTATTCTGGAAAATGTGTTGGTCTGCTGTGTTTTCACAGTAACAGCTTCTATGCCCACTGAAACCTTCATGGCTAATTCTAGACATTTGCTCTTATAGTCTCTGGCTATTAGTTACTTTCATTAATGAAAGTTTGCTAAGATTTTACAAATTGTGTGTCCTGGGCAATATGCATTACAGGCCTGGGTGTACCTAATAAACTTGCAATTCAGTAACTGAACATATATAATATTTCTTCCAGTTTATCAGATATAACAATATAGTGACCTAATAAACTGTCAATTTGTTGTAAGTATCATTTAATTGTAGATATTTTGGAGTTTTTAATTCACTGTTCAAAATGACCAAATAGTCCATAATATGGTTTAAGATGATTAACTGAATAATACGCTGAGACTAGAAATAATGAATAAAACATTTTGGCTTGTGCTGTTATAAGAAAAGAATCTGCATTGATGATGCAGCCCAATGTGAAGGGAAGTTACCATTACCACCTCTAAGTTGATTATTTTCCTATGACAGCACACCCTGAAATGTATTATTCCTCTAGTACCATAGTAATTTATCAACCCTATCAATTTCTTTATTTATTAAACATCAAGATGTGACATTTGTTAGCTGTTTATAGTTATGCTTACTGTCCGATAAATAAATCACTTATGTTATTCACTGTAAGTACATTTAATTAAATCATTTTTGAAGGACATTTTTGAAGGACATAAGACTACTTAAGCAAAGGTGGTGCAGGATGTTAGGTATACAGATGCTTCTGCCATTTATTTGTTTGTTGGATTGGGAAGAGCAGGAAGCTGTTATGATCTGTGGACGCTGGCTGTAGCAAACTAACATGTATGGACGAGATTGGTTAAAGGCAAACCACAATAAAACAAGCTGCTGCTATTAACCTTCCACACAAAGTCCCTGTGCGGTTTTAATTATCACAAAAGCTAGGAAAGAGAAACTGAGCTGAAAATGGAGAAGGAAAAGGTAGAACAGGGTTTGAGGTAATAGAGACAAAATAAGCTCTAGAATGGTGAAGCCAGCATTTGGTGTGTGGGACTGGGTGGAGTAGTTTGGCAAAGAGAGGGACAGAAAAAGGGAGGGAGAGAGAGAGGCCCACTTTATTTTGGGAGACATAAAGAGCCATGGTTATGGTAGGGGTGATGCTGCATTTTCCACATTGGAAACGCAGGAAGAGAGAAGGGAGGATGGGAAAATGAGAACAAGAGACAGAATGAGAGGGAACGAAAGGGAGAGTGAGAGGGAGAGATTTTTTTTTTAGCTGGAAGAGGTGTGAGATGGAAAACCCCGGCAACCAGACAATAAATGCATGTATGGTTATTGGAGCTTGAATATGGAATGTACCACAAGATCATCATGCTGAACGATAGCAAAACAACTTTTTTTCATTAGCATATTTCGGATACAACCTAGAACATTCTAAAGTTAAAACTCATGTGTACAAAAACTCAGGTTGATGTAACAGATGGGAAAGCACAACTGATATAAAAAGCTTAGCATCTTGTTGATCCCTCTTTTTTTCCCACACCCGTTCTCTATCCAGTTCTCTTTCTCTTGGATCTGCATTCTATCATACTGCTCCTTGCTATTTTCCTCTCCTTTTCTTCCACCGTTGGCTCAGACTCTCCCGCACTCTCTCTTTTCTGTACTGTGTCTGTTTGGAGGAGGTCTCCAGACTTTTCCGGTAGAAGCTGCACACTTTCAGGCTGGAGAGAAAGAGGGGAAGTTGAGAGGAAAGAGAGGAAGAGCAGAAACCCCCTTTGCATACAATACACACCCTACTGGACAGAGTGCTATGTCACACACATACTGACCACCGTGCATATGATATTTCCTTGCGAGCAGCGTAATCAGACACCATGCACAGCTCAATTTCAAACAAATTAGAAGAAAGATTCTAATGAAAATATCTATACTCAAATATGAAACAAATCACAGAAACACTTAAAAATCTCTTCATACATCTATTATTGATGTATAAAATCGATCAATATTTGAGATCTAGCCATGTGCACCCTCCTTCAGTTCTATTTTAATTCTAATTTTATTTATGAGGACCTAAATAACAATTGTGTGGTCCTTACCAACTTCTATAAACAATGAAATAACCTGGCAGGGTTGGGCTGTGGTGGCTCAACGGTTAAGGCTCTGGGTTATACCCAGCATCCAGCACCGCCAAGCTGCCACTGTTGGGCCCCATGAGCGAGGCCCTTAACCATATCTGCTCCAGGGGTGCCATATCATGGCAGACCCTGCACTCTGACCCCTGCTTCCTAAAAAGCTAGGATATGCAAAAAAAATGAATTTCACTGTGCTGTAATGTATATGTTACAAATAAAGGCTTCTTCTAAGTAACCTCAGGTGACCATCTGTCCAGCAGTTTTAGCTGGTCTGAAACTGGGTCATGCAACAGGAAAATGATTCCAAGCACATCAGCAAATAGGCATCTGAATGGCTAAAGAAGAAAAAAAAAATCAAGGTGTTGGAATGGCCAAGTCAAATCAAAGTCCAGACCTCAACTACATTGTGATGCTATGGTGAGATCTTAAGAAAGTTGTACATAAATGAATGCCCTCAAACATAAATGAACTGAAGCAATGCTGGAAAGAACATTGGGTCAAAATGTTTCTAAAACAATGTGAGAGAATTGTTGTGAATTGAGAGAATACCCCTATAGAAAATGTTTACTGTAATGTTTTTAAAAGTGGTTCTACATACGTTATTACTGCATTATAGGATGTACTTATTATTTCCAACCTGGTTTCTTAATGTTGGTTTTCTTTTTGGGGAAAAAAGAATACATAATGAATCTGTTGTATTTTTTGTGTGTGTGTGTTTGTTTATAGAAGTTGGTGAGGACCACACAAGTTATTTAGGCCCTGATAAATAAAAACATAGAATTGAAGGAGGTGTACTTTCTTTTCCCATGACTGTATAGTATAGTATTCCCATGACTGTATAGTTTTTTATGTCAAAGTAAATTCTGTTTTAAACTTTGGAAGTAAATAAAACAGACATTTGCAAATTTTGAGTTTATAATATTCTTAAATTGTCTTAAACTCTCAAGACCCATTTGATGTCCAGACCTCCCTCATCTTGTAATTTCATATTAACTTTCTTATTAGTCTCACTGTAATTACAAAATAATTGATTGTAGTTAAATATATGCTTTAAGATACATAACTGAATCATAAGCTTAGTTTATAATGAAGAAATAAAACACTTCATGGGGTGTTATTACAGGAAAATGATCAACAACAGGGTTAGGTGAAGCAGCCCAAAATGTTCCCACCCCGAAGATGATTACTTTCCAATAACAGCACATCCTGAAGTGTTTTATCCCTCTTAAACCACAGCAATTTGACAACGCTAACAATTTTTTACACTAGCCAATCGTGGCCGTCTGTGAGCATACTGTACCTGTATGGAAGAGGGCAGTTACTGCTTTCCTCTGAAAGTGTTGTGCTGCTATGTGATGCAGCATGAGCAGCAGTTTGAAAAGATGTGGTTGGCTGGCTTTATGTGTCTCCAAAGGAGCATGTGTTAGCATTCACCCTCCCCTGTTGGTAGCTGCCATATAATGGGGAGAGCTGGCTAGTGGGTGGGAATTGGTAGGTGACCAAACTGGGGGAGAAAATTAAAAATAAAAAAAGAACAAGATGTCATACTTGTTTATACTTTTGTAGTTATGTTCCTGTTATCACATATGCTATAAACACCTATATGACACCTATAAACATTAATTCCCTCATCAACCTCTCTTTTTTCTTTCTCGTAGTTAATAAAAAAAATGCAGTTGTCATGTTTAATTAAAAGTAGGGTTAGGGTAGAATTCCCTCAGCAATGTACAATGGGACAGGTGTACAAGTAGACGCATATATGAGCATATTATCTATCTATTTGAATTTTTGTGTTTTGTGTTGTAGCCTAACATGTGAAATGGGTGTTTACTTCAGTCTGATACCACATCAGACAAACACTGCCAAGATTAATTCACTTAACTTTGCATCATCAATTTTTCAAAAAGGTTTTTAGAACCCTGTGCTAGCACTTTTTTTAGTGCCAGTTTGGAGAAATGGAGATGTGATTTCTTGTCAATAGAGATGTGTTAAAGAAAAAAAAAATGTCAAAACTTCCATATAATGAAACATGTCAACACTGCAGCTACAATGTTCTACAATGAGTCACTTTAAGACTATTGTAATAAAAATGAATTCTGGCAGAACTGAAGCAGAATTGCTTTGTTCTATACAAGCAGGCAGACAGTTTAATCACAGTATAGGCTGACTGATATCTATCTATTGGTCTTCCTGTTTTTGAGGCTTACCAATGGTTACATCTTGTGGTAATCCCTCTGTATTTACTCTGGTGAAGACTTCTCTTGATTGTTGACTTTGACACAGACTTTGACCTCCTGAAGGGTGAGCTTGATCTGATCAACTGTTGTGAAGGTGTTTTTCCTCACCAGGGAAATAATTCTTCTGTCATCTACCACAGCTGTTTTATATATTCTTCTGGGACTTTTGGTGTTATTGAGCTCACCAGGGCATTCTTTCCTTTTAAGAATGTTCCATATAGTTGATTTGGCCATGCCTAATGTTTTTGTTTTCTTCTGATGGATTTGTTTAAATTTTTTTTTTCAGCATAATGCTGGCTTTTTTCATTGGCAGTGATAGCTATTTGGACTTCATAGAGGGATTTAACAGAGTTGACACATAAAAAGTGTTAAAATTTATTCAACAGATTTATATGTAAGTACTCTCAAATTAAACCTGAAAGTCTGTACTTTGAAGTCATATTATTTATTTCATTTCAACTCCAATTTATTGTGGCAGTGAGGTAATATAACAATAACTTTGTGAATATCTAACCCTGAACCTGATTATATATGAATGGAGTAATAATAATAATAATAATAATAATAATAATAATAATAATAATAATTTGTTACATTTATATAGAGCTTTTCTAGACACTCAAAGCGCTTTACACAGTATGGGGGAAATCTTCTCAACCACCACCAGCGTGTAGCATCCACCTGGATGATGCGACGGCAGCCATAGCGTGCCAGAACGCCCACCACACACCAGCTGGTGGAGAGGAGAGGAGGGTGATGTAGCCAATTCAGGGATGGAGATTATTGGGGGGCCATGATAGATAAGGGCCAATGGGGGAATTTCACCAGGACTATTTCCTATTACAGGGTTATACCCCTACTCTTTACGAGAAGTGTCCTGGGATTTTTAATGACCACAGAGAGTCAGGACCTCGGTTTAACGTCTCATACGAAATACGGTGTAGAATACTCTCTGCAATTATTTATATTATATACAATATTTGTATTAATAGATTATTAATAGAGTACTCTCTGCAAAAAAATATTGTCCCTCTCAATGCCGACCTCCCGCTCAATGCAGTGGCAGTAAAACTAACAACTCAAACAAAGGAGCCATTTCAACCATAAAGCTCAACCAAAATACAATGCACATTGCAGAAAAAGGGCAGTTTGAGAATTGTCCTTTCTCAATTCTCAATTCTCAATCACCCTTTCTCAATTCTCTTGAGAATATTTTTTCTCTTCTGCTTTATCTCTCAGCAGAAAAATGAAATTGAAGCATATAAAATGTGCGGTGGAGGCCTGAGAAAATCCTTCACATGGTCAAATTAGGGCATTTTATGACACATATTATGTTTTTTCATATTGTATAAAAACAAGGAAAGTTCAAGCATATTAAATGCCGGTTACCCCCAAGAGTGCATTTAATTTAATGTTATTAATAAAATATGAAAATAATAAATATGACCTTGAAAACTATGTCTGTCTTTACACCCCCCCTTTATTCATAGCCTACAGGTGGTTTTGCAGCCTTGTTTGTTAAACTGTCTCCTTATTTACTAGTAGCTAAAAGTTAATAAAATAATTTCTACATATTTTTTTCAGAAATATATTTATATTTCTCTAAAACAGAATTTCAACAGTTTTTCATCTTTTGTTTTTTTTTGTTTTGTTTTGTTTTGTTTTGTTTTTTGTTTTCCATAATTCAGCTGCAGTGATATACAACGGGTTTTCCTAGGACACCACACATAAATGACCAAAATAAAACAAAACAAACAAAACAAAACAAAAACTTACAATACAAAAACATTTTCTTGCTAAAATGAAGTCTAATTTAAAAATTCTAATAATTGGTAATGCATAAGCAGTATTTCTATAGAGCTTATAGTAAGTAAGTAAGTAAGTAAGTAAGTAAGTAAGTGTACAAATAATAATTAAACTTAATGGATGCATGTTTGGATCAAGTAAAAATAACAATATTAATTAGGTCAGATTTCCTCATAATACTTACATAAGATATCAGACAATTTCATCAGTCACTATTACTGGATACTAGACTAATAAATCAAACTAAATTTTGCAATTGTGTCTCATGCCCTAGTCATCTCAAGGCTTTCCCCTTTCTCTTTGTTTTGAGTGGTTCATCAGACTATACATTCTGATTCCAGGAAAAACAATGTGATCCCGAGACAATCCAAGGAAACACCAGTTATATAGTGATGTTTCTTTAAGCTGTTGAGTCCAGCACATAGTTTGGTGTGCTTGTTTTGTCTGCCAGAGTGCTGGTAGTTGGGTGCCCACATACAGAAGGCCTTTGTGCAGAGGTTGAGTTATCAAGCACTGTGAAAAGAGTGAACACAGAGCAAGCGTCAGACTGCAGATTCCTATCTGTATGAGTATCCCTGATGCACAAAGACAAATTTCAAGACATATCACAGCATTGGTATAACATATAATATACTGTATGTTTTCTGCCATTCTTGAAATCCAGTTTCAGTACAAAACCAATATTCATTAACTATTAAACCTAACCATACTACTGATTGAAGTTGTCTAATACGTTATTGCTTGTACACTTACATAGGGACTTGTTTGGTGGACGTGCCACATACATTTCTTAACAGATTAAAAATATGTATAATTCTCTGTGTGAGGAGGCATTTATTTAGCATTTATGTAAGGAGTTTCCAGTGTCAGTGGTTTGTAATAGTGAGAAGTAAAGCTCTTCTTTTAAAATTTATGACATGGGAAAGTATTTACAACAATTTAAAAGAGAGAGAAAAAATAGGCTTGTGCTGCTATAATATAAGTGTAGAACCCCGGTGTGTGAGGGTGTGGAGGAAGACTCGGGAGACAGTCTGAATTTTAGCTGAGCTCCCGGCTCATGTTTATTCAGTCTGCGCTGAATACTTTCAAAACTGAGCACTTTCAAATCTCAACAAAACACAACACAATGACAAGCAATGGGTCCATCCCAGACTTGCAGCTTTTGTTCCATCAGGTTCAAGTTCACACTTCTTGTCATGTGTGTGTGTGTGTGTGTGTGTGTGTGTGTGTGTGTGTGTCACAAGCTCTGCCAAGTGGTATCACACTCTGTCTCTCATGGGTTACGGGAGTCCCTGAGAGCACAAATGGACACAAATGAGTAGACTGCCTCTAATGAGACACAGGTGAGAAGCATCATGTGTTACCTGCCAGTTCGACCTGCCTCCTCTCTGTCTACAGCTGACGCCACAAGTAATAACAGGAACTAGGACCAGACTTGTTTCACAGATGTTCCTCAAAATTAAATGTAACTATAAACAGAAAGAAAGTATGATGTGTCTTACTTTAATGAATAGAATAAGTTGCAAGTGGTAAATTGCTGTGGTATAAGAGAAATAAAACCTGTCACTATAGGAAAATAATCAACTTTGGGGTGGTAAAAGTAACTATGCTTCTTGTAGGGCTGCATCCCACATTGATTATTTTCCTATATCAGCATGCTAACTTATACTGTATTGGAAAATAATGATGTCATCTTGTTTGAGAAAGATGTGTGGTGGTATGCGAAAACCCTTTGGAAGTCATTGTGGATCAGTTCTGGAAACAAAACAAAAATGACAAAAAGTCAGGTTTTGACCAGAATTCAGTTTTACACTCTAGTAATACACTTTGATATCTCTATTTTAAGAAAACATAAGTATACTTTACCAAAATATACCAAAATTGTGGAAACCTTTTATTTAGGCTACTTTCTAACCTTGTTTTGGCAGTCAGTTTTCCTAAAAACTTTGCCAACTAAGTGAGCTAAGTGTGTGATCAAGTTTTGCTTTGTTATATGCCACAGCGAAATGCACATAAACCAAATCAATTCAGTTCAGAAATCAGATTTTGCCTGTCAGAATGTCCACGATGCACCTTATCGATGTCACATCATCAAAACAGAGAAAAAAATTTGCACACTCTGTTCACTCTTGGACAAATTTTTTCATATGTTTAAACTGCCTAATAAATATACATTAATACAAATAAATTTAATCAATAGAAAAGAACTGACTGAATTAATCTGTCAGAATTTCTACATGGCCACATGGCATATGGTTCTATTCTTACTGTACTGAGATGTGTAACTAGTAATCTGATCATTTCAGACCAAAACATGAAATGAGACAAAACAAACCATGCTTATAATGTGATGTGCCTCACTATTTCGGCCACATTTTACCCCCCATACTGCCCTCAGCTTTCTTTCCCTCTCCTTTAACTTTCTTTCCTACCACTTTCCCCTTAGCATTTGTTTTTCTTTTCCTCTCTTCCCATTCGTTCTTGGCCTTGCATAAAACACTATTCCTGGCCCGTTTTCCCTAGTCATCCCTCACTTTTTTCCACCCCCTCTTTTCCCGTTCCTCGTTTTCTGACCTGCTCGCCAAGACTCCACTAGAATGCTATACTTTTTCAGAAAATGTCTGTAATTATTGTCAGATGATTTTTTGAGGGAGCGGAAGAGATGAATAAAGCAGAAGAGAGTACGGAACTGAGGGAAGTGTGGAGATCTAAAAATAATAAAAGAGGAAGAACGTTGGAAAAAGGGAGAAAACATTTTGAGTTGCTGTGACAACTGTGCTGTCGTGAAATAAGAGAAAAGCCACACGTTGCACGATGGTTAGCGTTTGCAGGTGTTTTCTGGAGTTTGTATGTGGGCGGTGTGTGTGTGTGTGTGTGTGTGTGTGTGTTTATGTTTTCATGAGAGGGTTTAAAGGTCAAAAAGTGTAACTGCTTGAAAGAACACAACAACCATTTGGCCTCCAGGAAGTTTTTGACAGCCCCTGGAACACAAAACAGGAAATTGTGTCTGTATGTGAGATGAACAAGCTGCCATCATTCTCTCTCTCTCTCTCTCTCTCTCTCTCTCTCTCTCTCTCTCTCTCTCTCTCTCTCTCTCGTGAATGTCATCTGAAACAACATGCAACATACAGCACACACAATATATTTATCTTCTTTTTCTTGTTCACTTTATCCCAGGGTTCGGAGGCGGTGGAGGACTGTGTGCAGGGGGCGCTCTCCTCCCTCTATCCCCCATTTGAGAGCACTGCACCTCCTCTTCTATCCCAGGTAAGTGGTTCTCTCAGGGATTCCATGGTTGTGGAAATCCTGTAAACGTCACAGGAAATTACATTTCATTTTCCACACCAGGAAAAGTATTGGGGGGAAAAACAACATTAAGTGTTGGAAAAAGTATTATCAACACATTTTAAAATATTTAGTTCTGGTATAACATCAAATAGACCTGCAGTAGTTGGTTAAGAGGACAAATGTGCAAGATGGGGGTCCAAGGAATGAATCCAATACCTCTGCTCTAAATCATGCAATGTTTTACAGTCTACATCTTCTTTAATCAGTTATATCAGTTGTCTGTGTGTCTTCAGGTGTTTTCTGTTTTAGAGTCCACCTATCAGCATGACAGTTTAAGGTATCTGCTGGATTTCTTCATCCCAGCCAAACATCTTCTGCACAGACTCCAGCAGCATGCTTGTGTAAGTATGCACACTCACTGAACAATAGTAAATTGTTTAATTTAGATAGCACATGGGTGCTCAAATTCAGTTTTAATGGAAGGAGTCTCCACATCAGCAGAACAGTATGTTTTCTGCCACAGGAGAGTTTTCAGGACAGAGAATTGAGATATTGAGGTTTCTGTAAACAGCTGTATAACCGAAATTTGTTGTGTGTCATGACATAAAGATGGCCGTTGTAGTTAAACCAAGTAAAAAAAAAATTAAACAAGGTGGTTTTACAATGCCAATCCATAGAGGTAATCTCACACACAGAAAAAATAAATAAAATTAAAAATGGTCAAAGCAACTAACTTTGCAATTATTGGACCACTTTAGATAGAATGACCAACACACACACACACACACCAATGTATAATTACATATGGGTATATCTCATTCATTCGTACACCAGAATTCTCTGACACACATTTTCTGCTGGCTCTGTTTTCATTGTCGTTATGAGGAACTGACTGGGACGAGAGCTATGAGTCATGCCTATAATTCTTACCATATGTGTGTCTAAGAGAGAAGGGGGGTGGGGTGAAGGAAAGGGGGCTTGGCTGCTACTTGTGTGAGAAAGAATTTAAAAGGGGGGAAAAGGGAGCTAAAAGAGAATGAGAGAGAGAGAGAAAAAGAGAGGGAGAGAGAGACAGAGGGAGGGAGAGAGAGAGAGAGAGAGAGAGAGAGAGAGAGAGAGAGAGAGAGAGAGAGAGAGAGAGAGAGAGAGCAGTCTGGGGCTATAGAGGGTTTATTGAGAAATAGGGGGAGGGATAAAGTAACAGAATACTAAGACACACATTGAGAAAGTGGGACTGAGGCACTGTGGCAGATAGAGAGTGTAGTGGAGCAAACTTAATAGATGGATTCAAATAAAATGACTAGAGACGTGGAAAGTTTCCTCTGAATATGTTTTTATATCGCACAAAATGACTAAGAGAGAATGATATAAAACACAGATCTAAAGAGAAGAGTGGAGTTGGACAGAAGTAGAGAGACAGAAGATTAAATTAAAGTGGAGCTGTGTGTTCCATAATATAATTAGGTCTTATGAGTGTGTGAAATGATTGAGAGAGTGGGATCATGTCGCTGGATAATTAAACTTGAAGTAAACTGAGAATCCAGCAGAATTTAGGTTGCTTATAATGAGTAAAGAGAAACATCTTTAACAGGAAACAAATAGGGAGAAAAGGTGAATGATGGCTGTGGTGAATGATATTAAAGGTAATGATGTTGGGTGAATTTGGCTTTGGGACACAAGAGCTTGTGTTATTTGTTGTTATTTTTTTGAGTGATGGCTTCTCAGTTTGATAAACAGGATCAAAGCAAATTTACTGGGAGAGAAAGCTGAAGAAGCACAAAAACAGTTTACATCTCTAAATGTTTATTAAACATGTGCTGATGTTTCTGGTGGGTCCAGAACCACATTTCTCACAACTTAAATTTCTCAAACATGATTACATTATTTTCCCTGGTGTCAAAAGATTTACTTGTTACTGAAAGAAACAAAAAAAAAAAAAACAAAAAAAAAAACAAACAAAAAAAAAACCTTTTTAACTTAATTAAAAAATATTTTTTTTAAAACAGTGTTACAGCACTCTCTCTTTTTCAGTCTCAGTATTTGGGCTGTTTGTTCCTTCACTCGGGTTGGCCCCTGTGTTTGGGTGAGAAGGTGGTGGTCCAGCTTTCTACTCTTGACTGGAGGCTCTTGCGAAGCAATGACTTCTACCTGCAGGTGGTGCCGTTCTCCACACGCTGTCCCCGCCTGGCCCTCAAGTGTCTAGCTCTGGGTGGCCGCAATGTCCAGGAGGTCCTGGTTCCTGAATCTCAGCACCCTCTGGTGTTTACAGCAGAGTGGCTGCACTGCATCAACAAGGAACGTGGTTGCAAGAGAGAAGGTGAGCTTAATAGCTTGATATTTGTACAGGTGCTGTACATAAGATTACAACATACACACATGCAAAGTTAAACGTTTGCTTTCATGATATTTCTTCATATGAGTTCATTCTTAATTTTCATTTGAATCAAAAACTGTTACCGATTAGCACCAGTTTAAAAATAATCAAAAACATAATTTATTTGAACTGATTACTGTATGCCATGTATATAAAAGCTGCAAATTTCATTTGAATTTAATGTTCATATTGGAATTACTTAAAACATGTGTTCCCATCCACAGACTGGCTGCAGGCCACAAAATATTTAACGTACTGTATAAAACCATGCAAAACCATGTAAGCACCAAAACACTGTCACTGCGACTTGGAATATGGGTATAAAATACTCTGGAAGTGGAAGAAAATAATGCACAGTTCTTTGCTACTCTATACAGCCACCTAGTGTACAGATATCACTGGTACATGGTTGCTTTTTCTCTCAAGCTATTCATATTTTGAAGTGTTTACCACCATCTTGTGTATGCACGTGGGTATAAATGATACATACTATTTATATATAATGTATACATATGGGTATAAATGGTATAAACAGCAACATTGAGCCCCAAGGACCCTGTAAGAATGCAGCAATTATATATAACAATTATGGTAATATCTTTTGCTGATAAGGGACCGTGAGTTCATGGTTGTTACAATTTGCATGGGCTCCCCATCTGGTCCACAACTTGCAGCCAAGTAGGATGTCACTTAGGGACACCAAAGAAACTGCCCTGAGTGTATGGATAGCTGCAGTACAGTAATTGCGTTTTCCTCCGAGTGATGCCTCTGAATGTGTGGGATCAGTCAGGCAGTTACTCAGTATTATATTGGCAGCTGTTTGGTACATGAGGCTAAAAAGTTAAAGCATTGTGCTTTGATTTCTCTTCTTTCTAGAAAGTGAATCATTTGACTGACTTTTTAGAAAGTAAATCACTTCATTTTCTTTTGTTTTTTCTTTTTCTTCAGGTGGAGGTGGTTTAAATACTTGTCTGGTTAGTACTTCTGATGGAGTGGTACGTATTCCATGGGACGAGGTTGTTTACCCAAAACTGCTACACAACCCCACTGACCTGGAGCTTCCTTCCACACATCCCCCTGCCCTTGATTACCTTTCTCCAAACACAGGGAGTCTAGGATGGTGCTCGTCCTCTGGAGATCCTGACACCTGGTCCTGGGATGAAGAGGATGATCTTCCTCCAGATGGCGATGAGGCTAATATTGACTCTACGCTGAGGCGGCTCAGACAAGCCAGTGATGGATGTGGGGATTATGTGGAGCTCCTGGAACCTCGAGGAGGTCCGGATGGTGGCACTGATTCCAAGCAGCGCTACTTGGAGATGCATGGGATCTGCAAGACCAAAACTTTGCCGCTGTGCAGGCGAAGCAAGGCCATTCGAATTCGGCGGGGTAAGGCCTGGGGATACGCGAAGACTGAGATCAGTGGAAGGACGGGAAGCTTACGTAGGAGGGACAGCAACAGCAGTGGGAAGAATAGTGGAGGTGCTCGCAAGGATTTGGTCAACTCTAGACCCCCACCTCGAGTCATTGATTTGGTGCGAGAAAGACAGCTATCCCCTCAGTGCATTCAGGACTCAGAAGAGGGTGGTGGAGATGCAGTAGTGTTGGATAACCAGGACCTTTATTTAGATGGTCCATCCAAGGAGAGAAGGCCTGGCGTGGGTGAGGAGAGGAAAGGAGCTGGAAGCACACTACCCTGGGAAGAGCGCCATAGAGGAAGGGCCAGCAGCAGTGAGCTGAGCTCTAGAAGTAAATATATCAGTGGAATAGACACTCATACTACAGGAAATATAGGAGCGGACCAATCGGATCAGGATCAAGGATTCCACTCAGACTGTGTTTTTGAAGATGATAAGTCAATGGCTGAAGGTGAAACACTGCCTAATGCAGCAGCAGGTGTGAAAAATGTGTCTGACTGTAGCAGACATTTGGCTAACGGATCGAAAGCAAAGCTTACCACACAACCAGATTCATCTCAAAACCCGGAGTTAAACTCTTCCCACAATGATCAAAACACAACCAAAAACTCAGGAAACTCCAAAGGACAAAAAGGAAAATGTAATGAACATAGGAAACCAGAAAAAAATCTTTCTCAACCAGGTACTGACAACATTGCTGGTGAAAGGCAGGAGGAACGTGTGTGCCCCAGGGGAAAGGATGTCAAAGTGGGAGGATTTCGAGCACCCAGGTATAACATCACCAGAGGTGGGTAGAGTAGGCAAAATATACTTGAGTAAACAAGTAAAAGTTTAAAGTGTAAATACACACACACACACACACACACACACACACACACACACACACACACACACACACACACACACACACACACATATATATATATATATATATATATATATATATATATATATATATATATATATATATATATATATATATATATATATATACTGTATATCCTCCATAACCATAACCATAACCTCATCATCCTGAGTATGACAAAAGTGTCAAAAATACATATTTGATTTGTTTAAAAAGAGTTCATTGACTGAATTTTACATCACAGCTCATACAATATGAAGTGATACTCTATAAATCCATTGTTATTCTTGTTGAAAAACTAATGAGCTACTGTAAAATTTTATTATGTTCAAAGAATACATACTGATAGCAAAGTGATAAAGATTTTTGTTATAGAACATGATAAATATATAATATAAAATGTAATATAAAAATGTTACTAGAGGTAAATAATACACACAAAACAGATCACACACAAAAACATGACCAGCCAAAACATGACAATTCTATTAAAGGTTTAACTAGTTACTACCCACCTCTGAATATTCCACAAGCATGGGTCCACCTACAGCCTGTTTCATTTATCAAATTTTTGCTGTTATTGATATTATTCTTGTTTAATTTTGGTTGTTAATTTATGTAATTTTATATTGTTTTTAATGAATAATAATTAGTCACACACATATAGTATATGCTACTTAGTTTCCTGTTTTCTGACTGTATGTGTCTGCTGTGTGTCTTTTTCCTTTACTTCACTTTTAAGATGTACAGTCATGTGAAAAAATAAGTACACTCCATGGAAATTGTTGGCTTTTTTGACATATCTGGACAAGAAAACATTTGATGCACTCTATCAAATGACACATAAAATTGACATTTTGTAGTAATTTCCACAATTTAAATGAACAAAAAACAGATCAGTCACATGGAAAATCCATGAAATCCATGAAATTAGGATAAGGTGTTCAAGATTGGGTACCAGTAATTAGAACCTGCTTAGGGAGTGCAGGGGGAACCTGTCTTATTTATACCCCTCTCATATCTAGTGTCTGGTGTTCCCTTTGTTATTGAGGTGTGTGGTGTCATCATGCCAAGATCTAAAGAGTTCTGTAAGGCCTTCAGAAAAAAGGTTGCTGATGCCTGAGTCTGGAAAGGGATTTAAAAAGATCTCTAAATTATTTGAAATACATCATTCCACTGTAAGGAAAATAATCCATAAATGGCGCCCAGCAAATTCAGCCCAAGAGCAGACCGTCTGATGTAAAAAGAAGTCTCCAAGAACCCCAAAGTTTCATCACAGAATCTGTGATGTCATGTGAAGGCTCAGAATTTGTCCTCTGCATTTAACCCATCCAAGTTAGTGCACAGACACTAGGAGTTGTGAGTAGTGAACACAAACACTACAAACCGTGAACACACCCAGAATACAATAACTTTTTTGCTGCAGCCCCTGGGGAGGGTAGTTGAGGGTTAAGGTGGCAACAGTGGCA
Organism: Cranoglanis bouderius; assembly: GCA_023630585.1. NCBI lineage: Eukaryota > Metazoa > Chordata > Actinopteri > Siluriformes > Cranoglanididae > Cranoglanis > Cranoglanis bouderius. Next base: position 29,125,342 of record CM042535.1, on the reverse strand, counting down.
GCTTGGCATTTGAACTCACAACCTTCCGAGCAGTAGCCCAACTTCTTAACCACTGAGCTACCACTGCCCTTGCAAGTCTTGCAATTGTTGGTGTTAAAGTGCATTCATCTACAATCAGAAAGAGACTGTACAAATTTGACCTGCATGGGAGGCGTGCCAGGAAAAAGCCTTTGCAAGACTACAGTTTGCCAATGAGCATATAGGCAAAGACCAGGCTTTTTGGAGTAATGTGCTCTGGACAAATGAATCAAAGATAGAGTTGTTTGGCCACAGTAACAACTTGCAGACATGTTAGACCAAAGACAGCTTTTCAGGAGAAGTACCTCATACAAACTGTGAAGCACGGTGGTGGAAATGTTATGGTTTGGGGTTGTTTCACTGCCTCAGGGACTGGACAGCTTGTGTTCATTGATTCAACTATGAATTCTGCATCATATCAAAGAGTGCTTGAAGATAATGTGAGGCCATCTGTCCAAGTTGAAGTTGAACCAAAAGTGGACCTTTCAACAGGATAATGATCTTAAGCACACTAGCAAATCCACCAAGGAATGGCTCAAAAAGAAGAAATGGAGGGTTATGGAATGGCCTAGTCAAAGCCCGGATATGAATCCAATTGAAATGGTGTGGGTGGATTTGAAATAGGCAGTACATGCAAGAAAACCCTCAAACATCTTGCAACTGAAACAATATTGCATAGAAGAGTGATCAAAAATTCCAGCAAGCCTGGTGGACAGTTATGCAAAATGTCTACAAGAAGTTACAGTGTCCTGCACTAATATTGGCACCCTTGGTAAATATGAGCAAAGAAGGCTGTGGAAAATTGTCTTTATTGTTTAACCTTTTGATCCTTTGTTAAAAGAATTCACAAAAATACTCTGCTCTCATTGATATCAAACAACTGCAAACAAAACACAGGTTTATCAAAGAAAAAAAAATTGTTAAATATAGGTGTGCAACAATTATTGGCACTCTTTTAGTCAATACTTTGTGCGACCTACCTTTGCCAAGATAACAGCTCTGAGTCTTCTCCTATAATGCCAGGTTGCAGAATACATGGCAAGGGATCTGAGACCATTCCTCCATACAGAATCTCTCCAGATCCTTCCAATGTCCAGTTCCACGCTGGTGGCCTCTCCTCTTCAGTTCACCCCATAGGTTTTCTATGGGTTTCAAGTCAGGGGACTGGGATGGCCATGGCACGACCTTGATTTTTATTTAACCGTGGGCATGAGGTACTTTTCCATATGGCTACCTCTCTGTGTGCACCAAAACCACCTCTGGTGTTTATTGCCAAAAAGCTCTATTTTAGTTTCATCTGACCATATAACCCAATCCCATTTGAAGTTCCAGTAGTGTCTGGCAAACTGAAGATGCTTGAGTTTGTTTTTGAATGAGAGTAGAGGCTTTTTTCTTGAAACCCTTCCAAACAACTTGTGGTGATGTAGGTGACTTTGGATTGTAGTTTTGAAGACTTTCTGACCCCAAGACGCAACTAATTTCTGCAATTCTCCAGCTGTGATCCTTGGAGATTTTTTGGTTACTCGAACCATCTTCTTCACAATGCGTTGAGACAATATAGACACACGTCCTCTTCCAGGTTGATTCATAACATTTCCAGTTGACTGGAACTTCTTAATTATTGCCCTGATGGTGGAAATTGGCATTTTCAATGCTTTTGCTATTTTCTTATAGCCACTTCCCATTTTGTAAAGCTCAACAACCTTTTGCCACACATCACAGCTATATTCCTTGGTCTTACCCATTGTTATGAATGACAAAGGGAATTTGGCCTATGTGTTACCTCATATTTATACCCCACCACCTGTGAAACAGGAAGTCATGGTTGAACAATTTCCTGTTCCTAGTCACCCAGGTGTACTAAAAAAATTTGAAATATCAATGGAAATTTACTTCAAAAATATTTTCTTATATGAATTCATAGGGGTGCCAATAATTGTTGCACACCTATATTTAACAAAGATTTTTTTTTTATAAACATGTGCTGTGTTTGCAATTGTTTGATATCCATGAGAGCAGAGTATTTTTGTGATTTTTTAAACAAAAGATCAAAATGTTAAACAATAAAGACAATTTTTCACAGCCTTCTTTGCTCATATTTACCAAGGGTGCCAATATTAGTGGAGGACACTGTATGTCCGCTAAAGGGGGCAGTACTAACTTCTGAAGCCAAGGGTATACTTACTTTTCCCACATAAGAATATCACATCTATTGATATTTCTGTTGAATAAATGATTGAAAAAGCAAATTTTCCTTGTGGTTTTGTTCAAGTATATCAACTTCATTAATAGGCACTGTTTCAAAGATGATCAAATGTTTGTTTGTTCAAATATGTCAAAAAAGCCAACAATTTCCATGGGGTGTACTTATTTTTTCACATGACTGTACTCTGGCGAGTGTATAGCCTGACGTTGGGCGAGGAAGCCTGGACTGCAGTCAGCATTCCAGTTCATCTAAAAGGTGTCAGTGAGGTTGAGGTCAGGGCTCTGTGCAACCCACTCAAGTTCTATCACTCCAACCTCGGCAAACCATTCCTTCAGGGACCTTTTTGTACAGGGGCAATGTCATGCTGGAACATGTTTGGGCCTCTTAGTAATAGTGAAGGGAAATTTTAATGCTACAATGTACAAAGACATTCTGTACAGTTGTGTGCTTCCAATTTGTGGCAACAGTTGGGGGAAGGCCCACATATAGGTGTGATGGTCAGCTGTCCACAAACTTTTGGCCATATAGTGTATATGTAACAGTATGGTATTGTGTAATTATTTAATGATTTTGTTTGTTTTTCATTTGCTTATAGGAGAAGGAGGAAGGCTAAGGGGGGAAAAGGGAAGGGCAAATCTGGTGGCCGTGGCAACCCTAAAAACAAGGAAGACCATCAAAGTTTATCAAAGGGTCAGAAGAAAGCAAGCCAACTAGCTGAAACATCTGATTCACCGGCTAAATCACCTCTCTTCAAAGATAGCCATTCAGATGAGGGTAAAAATACAGTAAAGAAGCTAGCGAATGGTCATGAAGAAGACCCAAAATCTGCTGATGGGACTCGAGGTTTGTTTGAATCCAAAAACTCACAGGATTGTTGTTATAGACTTGTGCTTGCAGTATATCACATTTTGTCTGTTAATTAGCAGAAAAACAACCAGAAGGCCAACCAGAAATCTTCCTAGATGCTAAGGCTCAATCAGAAGCAGCTTCACCTGATCATTCACCAGAAGAGTCAGCACCATCAGCATCTTCTGACCAGTCAAAGGCACCATCTCCGAAAGCTCCTCCTCTGCTTAGAGATTTGAATGAAGATCTGCTCCAGTCAGGAAAGTTCATAGTCACCGGTAAACTGGATAACATATGTAGAATATTTTATATATATATATATATATATATATATATATATATATATATATATATATATATATATATATATATATATATATATATATATATATATATATATATATATATATATATAAAATAAAACACCCCCAAAGCATAATGTTTCCACCTCCATGTTTGACGGTGGGGATGGTGTTTTTGGGGTCATAGGCAGCATTCCTCCTCCTCCAAACACGGCGAGTTGAGTTGATGCCAAAGAGCTCGATTTTGGTCTCATCTGACTACAACACTTTCACCCAGTTCTCCTCTGAATCATTCAGATGTTCACTGGCAAACTTCAGATGGGCCTGTACATGTGCTTTCTTGAGCAGGGGGACCTTGCAGAATAGTGTGTTACCAATTGTTTTCTTGGTGACTATGGGCCCAGCTGCCTTGAGATCATTAACAAGATCCTCCCCTGTAGTTCTGGGCTGATTCCTCACCGTTCTTACGATCATTTAAACTCCATGAGGTGAGATCTTGCATGGAGCCCCAGACCGAGGGAGACTGACAGTTATTTTGTGTTTCTTCCATTTGCGAATAATCGCACCAACTGTTGTCACCTTCTCACCAAGCTGCTTGGCGATGGTCTTGTAGACCATACCAGCCTTGTGTAGGTCTACAATCTTGTCCCTGACATTCTTGGACAGCTCTTTGGTCTTGGCCATGGTGGAGAGTTTGGAATCTGATTGATTGATTGCTTCTGTGGACAGGTGTCTTTTATACAGGTAACAAGCTGACATTAGGAGCACTCCCTTTAAGAGAGTGCTCCTAATCTCAGCTCGTTACCTGTGTAAAAGACACCTGGGAGTCAGAAATCTTGCTGATTGATAGGGGATCAAATACTTATTTCACTCATTAAAATGCAAATCAATTTATAACTTTTTTGAAATGCGTTTTTCTTATATATATATAATATAGTTTCCAATCTGCTGTCTTTGATCTTAAACTCTCGTCTTTCTTTATCTGTGTGAAGGTACTGTGGATAGACTGGGACGTGGGTTGGTTATTACAGAAACACACGTTCCTGAGGAAGGTCATAATCTCAGTGACATTGTGCAGCTGTTATCCTGTTATTACACCATTACCAGGTAACCTACAACCTATATGGCATTAAAATAACTTTGACAGGAAAAGGATCCAAAAATACTAATATTGCTGATGATAAATGAAAACTAGTGAAGTAATGTTTGACATGCTCACTGTTTTCTTTGGCAAACTCCAGTCTGCTGTAAATTCATGAATTTTTTTTTTTTTTTTTTAAAGGCAAACATTCAACCAAAAGAACCTTTGGAGAAAAATCTAATTTACACAATTTTATTTTTATTTTTCATCCCAAATGTAATTGATGAGCTAAAACATGTTTGGTGACCATACTTACCACTTTATTTTTGCATTGGAGCTATGAATGTATTGTAGCCAACAAGCAAGTCTCTCCTAAAATCCTGCCTACACAATGGAAATATATGGCTCTAACCGTAATGTCATGCAGACCTGCTATTTTAGACAATTACTTTTGTTCTTGGTGCTCGTTAGATTCATTTTGCCCACAAAACACCAACTTCTCCCTAACCTCCCAAAGCTGGTTATGTAGACGATAATAGTTTCACTCATTCATTTACTCATTCATTCATCTTCAGGGCCCACTTTATCTTGGTAAGGGTCGTGGTGGATCTGGAGCCTATTCCTGGGCGCAAAGCAGAAATACAGCCTGGATGGAACATCAGTCCATTGCAGAGCACCTTGCACATACAGTACATTCACAGACTCATTCATGCATGTTTTTGGGAGGTGGGAGGAAACCAGAGGACCCCGAGGAAACCTACCCAGGCACAGTAACCCAAACTCAGGATTGAACTGGGCACCCTGGATCTGTGAGGTGGCACTTAAATTAAATGAACTTAAAATTATAAATATGCACTACCCCTGATAGTTTTAGCTTAACAATATCAAATGTCATATAAATAATTATGTATGTATTCATGGTAAAGGATTTTGGGTGAGGTAGACCTTTATTACTTACTAGTTAAATTACCTTTCATAGCTCTAGTGCCAAACAAAATAGGCAAGTATGACATCAAACATGATTTATGTGAATGATTAAATTTGGGGTTAAGTGGAAAACGGTTTGAATTGAATTTTTGGCTGAACCATTCCTTTAAGAGTTATTTATTAATCTGTGGAGGCAAAGGTACAGCACGGACTAGTAGTGAGAGGAAGTTGTAATTTAGTACACTATCCAGAATCTTAGTATCCAATACACTGTAGTCTTGTGAGACCATAATACAAGATTGATAACTAGTTCAGTATTGTGGCCAAGACCTATGAGGCCTCAAGAGATTGTAAGAACAAGCTGATTTTTTATGCTTTTTATGCATCAGTGAACAGTGGATAAGTTCAACAAAACAGACTTAGTGTACAAACTGTAATTGATTTTCCTGGTTACACAATTGCATTATTTGACCATGTAGTATTAGCACATTTATAGATGGGATTTATTTATAATTGCACTATCTGGTGTCACCCAGAGGACGATGGATTCCATTTTGAGTCTGGTTCCTCTCAAGGTTTCTTCCTCATATCGTCTCAGGGAGTTTTTCCTTGTCATTGGCACCTCTGGGTTGCTCATTACGGATAAATTCATACATTTAAAATCTATATCCTTAATATATTCCTATATATTTCTGAAAAGCTGCTTGGGGACAATGTCCATTGTTATACAAATAAAATTGAATTGAATTGAATTGAATTGAATTGTTAATTTTGAACTTTGAACTCTTTTTTTTTTTATTATTTCAGACTTGCAGCCAGAGAAAAGGGCTTGACAGTGCTGGTGGACAGTAGGAAGGCCTGTCCTTCTGAGCTTTGCTTCTCTGCCTTGAGGTCATTCAAGGTGAGACATTGTATTATTAGGATACAATTATTATTTATATGTACATATATACAGTATGTGTTTATACATTTGTATGCATGTGTGTGTTCAGGCTCAGATAGCAGCAGGCCTTGGCTGTGTTCTCATTCTTACAGAGGAAGAGCAAGAATCAGCCTCATATAACCTGGATGGGATAGAGGTGCCCCACATAACTCCACCTAGCATGATAATAATAATAATAATAATAATAATAATAATAATAATAATAATAATAATAATAATAATAATGAATAAATACATAAATACATAACTAAATAAATAAATAAACACTATGAACTAACAAATAAAAAAGTAATCCTAATTTCAGATCACTAAGAGTGAGCAACATAATGGAACTATGTGATTTTAAATTAGTCTCTCTCTTTAACTCATACAGGTACACACAGTAAAAGGAACTGGAGTCCTTCAGCAGTATGTGGATAGACAGCAGCTGACTAAAGAACTGGATGGAGACTTTGAGCACTCACATAATGACTGGTTATCCTTCAGATTGGTGAGAATTCCTCTATTTGTACATATTGACTGTTGAAACAAACCAGCATAAAGCTGTTTGGAGATGATGTTCAAGAGATGACATTGTATGAAGGTGGGAAGTAATGTTTAGTCATTTGATGTGGATACAAACTCCTTTGAGAAAAAAACAATTGACCAGCCTCTGTAACTGCTAATTTGTCAGCAATCGCATTTGGCATTTCAGTGCACTTGGTTAATTTCACCTGGGGAACTAAAATTAGGTAGCTGATTTAACACCAAATATGCTACTGCACTGTTGAATTCTCAAATCTGATTGGTCAAAAGGTAGTTCCAGCTGCAAGTAAAATCACAGGTTTATATTTAACATGCTCATTCTAATACATTACTGTATCTCTATTATATTTATATTATAATTTCTATAGTAATACCTAATTCACAGGGGCTTGTATGGTGGACGATCCACATAAACAGAAAATATATATATATGTCGTTGTTAATACGGTTGTTGATATAATGTGTGAAATATTTGATATCTGAGAGATATTTATTTAGCATTTTTTAGTAGGAGTCTTCAGTGTCAGCACTTTGTAACAGTCAGATGTAATGCTTTTCCTTTAGATTTTCATTAGGGTGATGGGGGGGTTTGCAGTTTCTTTACATGAATAAAAAAATGTTAACATCAGCAAAGTGTGGTAATATAAGAGTAATAAAACACTTCAGGATGTGCTCTTGTCAACTTCTGGATGATGACAGCCCTCCATTTTGCATGGGACTGCATCATACCACCCAGCCATTGATAATTTTCCTATAACAGCATGCCCTCTCATGTTTTATTCTTTACTTATCCAAGTGTACAACTTTGATTCAAGGACTTCCTGCAACAAGTGTTGTTACACATTTAGAAACAGAATTTAGTGTAATCAGTGAAAACCACCCATAAAATTACATATAACTTAAACCATGATACTGTATATCTAATCCAACAGCAGCAGTACCTTATAAACTGTTATTGGTTTCCTCTCCTTGCATGTAGAGCCTGGAACAGTTGACCGAACGCTGTGAGAGTGTCCTCTCTCTGTTGGAAGATGCACTAATGTCTATGGGCACAGAACCACTGCCTGACTGTATTAAGGTAATGTTAATGGTATTAGTAATACAGTATTAGTATTTTAGTATACAGTGCATTCACAATGTATTAAAACCCTGTCCTCTCTTTTCTTATTTCTGACATTTCAGCCTTTAAAAAAAAAAAGTGTTCAATTATTTTTTTCTTTATCAGTCTGAAAAAATTCTCCATAACAAGGTGTGCATGTGCAGAGGCTAATGAGTAGTGATTACAACCAAGTGAGACTGATTGGTGGTAATTATGGCAAACAGTTCAGTATTATGGAGATGGTGAGCTCTGAAGGCTTGTACTTGCTTTTAACGATGTGTATGCATATGAAAGATGGCTGCCACTTGTATCCTATGGTCGTTTGGAGCGTCGCTTGTGCACGTCCTCAGAAATTAAAGCTACATCTCCGTGTGGTGCAATACCAGTGTTGCACCATGTGACAGGGTGACCACAACTAACTAACCAAATTATTGTTGTGTCTCAAGCTTCATACTTATATACTGTTCTAGACAGTTATTGAGTAATAACACTGGTTTTTAAAAGTGGTTTTCCTATTATGTTTCGTGTTTGAATTTTAAAAACATCTCTAGTAGTCTTCAAACCTTTTTGTGTACCCATCTTCTGGATTTTCTAGATCTGTAAATACTTTTGGACCATCATGCAGCTCATGACAGCAGTCTGTTAAACATAGCTGTGCAAGAAGTCATTAAACATTTTACAGTTTGACTAGGAAACCACATAGACAGAGATGTTTTTACATGTCATCTAGTGGATGTTGCTTTTAATTTTCCAGATGTACATAGTAAGGTATGCAGACGAGCATGTGAACAATGCAGCTTGGGTTGCCACAGTTTCTGCATGCGCAATTCATGATCTGTCAAATGAGACCATTGCCTGTTTTGTTTCCACTCCAGTCTGTACCACTAAGTGTTGAAAAGCACAAGCAGCTGATGACTGGTGTTCTGTCTGACCAACGGTTGACAGAGCTACAAAGACGAGGTGGGGCTTGGCTGGCTGGACTGGCTAATGGAACATCCAGATTGGCTCACAGGTCACCAGACTGCAGGTAGCCATAGAGACTGAATTAAATGAATGAAAACAGTATGTGACTCATTAGAAGTTTTCCATCTGTATTTAGGATAAATCATATGCTCCAGAACAAATTAGTATTTTGACCCAACTCTCTTGGATACTGGATATTTCTCATAATTTTGTCTTTTGATTTCTATTTCTGATGTTTAATATTTTAAGAGCTGCTTTGGCCACAACCTCCAGTCTCTATGACAGTGTCGATGATTCACTCCATCGACTGGTGCGTGTTTCTAATCAGAGAAGTCATGACCTGGAAGCACTTAGTAGACTGGCAACTCTAGTGGACAAACTGGATAAGGTGCTCAAAATATTTCCAATCTTGTGGAACTGATTTCTACACACCAATATATTAAATCTTTTATAGATTGCAAATCTCTTTCATCCTTAGTGCGAGAAAGAAATAGATCGTGTGCAGGAGCAATTAGAAGAATATAAGGATCCTCCTCTCTCACTAAGCCGCCTCTCACTCAAACAGCAGAAGTTCAAAAGCTTCAGGGAATCTGCCATGGTGAGTGTGTGTGTGTGTGTGTGTGTGTGTGTGTGTGTGTGTGTGTGTGGTACAATGAAGTTATAGAAATTCTGTCACCGAGGACATTGTGTGTGTACAGGAACTTCACAGTGAGACACTAGTGGTGCTGGGTGAGGTCGAGAGCTGGTCTGAGCTGGAATGGGGAGGCCTGACAGCAGTCCTTAAGCAACTCCCATCAGTCAGAGAGAAAGTGAGGGGAATGTCTCACTGCCTGTCTGACTGCTGGACCCAACTGGACAACACCCAGAGACTACTCTCCACTCTTACTGAGGTACCACATGCACATACACCACATAACCATACACTTCCACCCTCACACAAGCACTTATTTAATACTAATACCTCCTCCATTTACAGGCCTCCCAATGGTGCGATGTGGTCTCTTCCTCCTCTCCCCACTCCACGCCTTCCTCTCCTCTGTCCTCTCTCCCTCCCATCCCTCCATCCCGTTTCCAAGATGCACGAGCTTTGGCCCTTGAGCTTGGTGGCGGTGCTCTGTTGGACCTGTGGGCCCAGACTCTGGAGCGTTACCAGCGCACACTAGCACACTTCAAGACTCGCATGCTTCAGGCTGAGCGTGGCATGCCCACCAACCATGGTCAGGATCCCAGTGTGGGCATGGCACCGGCGCCAAAAACACCCATCTCCAGTACCTCTAGTTTGTGGGAGATAGAAGGAGAGGGAGATGGAGAGTGGTGTGGAGGAGGAAGTGAAGGAGGGCTGCAGTCCTGGGGCTCACTGGCCTCACTGTTCCGTCCACAGAATTGCTCTACGCTGAAGATAGGCGAAGAGAAGAAGAAAGAGGGAACTGTAGGGGCTGCGGGGGGAGGGAAGTTCCTGCAGAACTTGCTAAACCCAAGCAAGAAAAGTGTGAGTGGTAGTTTCTGCATGTGTCTGAGAGCAGTTGTTGCATTGTTAAGAGAATGTATCACAGTGAAATGAGAGGCTTTGTGGTTGTGATAGTGTGGAGGGTTCTGACTATAAATCCACTACCAAGAACTGTTTTTATTTCATTATTGTAATACTGGCCAGACAGGAATTTGTGTTAGTAAGGCAAGGAAATAGAATTATAATCAATATCAGTCCATATCACTAATCAAAACATAACAGGAAAACAAAAAAACACAGAAAACACCAGAAAAAGGTCTTGGGTTACAGGAATCACCAAAGAAGGAAAGTGAACTCAGAACTTTGTTAGAAATTTGCCACAAAGACACTAGATGAAAAAAAGACAGGTGAAACGTACTCCAGTGGGTGAGAACACCAATTGGGAGTGCAGTTATGGTTGAGGCAGAGCCACTTTCTACAGCCCCTTGAGTTTCTCAAGGCAGGATGGATCTAACTAGATACTGGAGTCCAGGTTTGGATTGGTGAATTGCAGGAGCTGAGGGTATAACTAGATCATCCACCTAATTGTGCAGTTTGGCATGGAGTCAGACTAGAGCTAGATTGCACTTGTGAGGTATAACAGGAGGCATAAACAGACCGACAGTAAGTGAGAGAGAACACAGACATCTCCATTCACCAAAGGCAGAGGGTGAGGTATCAACAGAACAGCACGTGGACCCTGGATAGGATCATCCCACAGGAGAGGAATATACAGGACATGTTGCTTGGACAGAGAGTGGACCACCAAGGACAGTGCCAGATGTCCAATTCCTAACAGGTTTCAATTGGGCTGGAAACAGGACTAGATGGTAATGAAACCCTGAGCAGTGAAATTTGGATGGTTAAACTAAAAATAAGTCATCTCAATGAACAGGGGAAGTATTTAAGGCAGAGAGCATAGCTGTGGTACGTGTTATGTGGTATCATTTATCAAACTGTAATACAAAATGTTATACAGTTATTAAAAGACAAGCCAGATTTTTAGTTTTTTGAGTAAACTGCATTTTCCTGTTTGTAAATAGAATTTGACAAAATTGTATTAGTTTTCCTCAAGTTTTTTGTAGTGGACTCAACTTCTGTATCCTAATTACACCACATGATCACACTGGGGATTTTTCCTGTCTGCAAGCAGGTTGTATAATTGTCCTTTTGTCCATAGCAATTACGCTTTGTGTTCCCCCAATCTCATTTAGCCCACTGAAGCTCCCCTACCTCCTAAACCACCCCGAAGACGTCATCCAAGCTTTGACCTCCAAGCCCTGCTGGCACCTCGTCGTTCAGCAGCAGCAACACCAAAGCCAGCAGAGGCTCCGCTTACCATGAGCAGCCGCTCATCTCCCCTGTCCTGGCTGGGGAGGAAAGTCGTAGCTGAGCCTATCCTCACAGCAGGGATTGCGACAGCTGTACCAGGATGGAGGGATGAGAAAGTTGGAGGAGGTGTAGGAGGACGGGGTGTGTTGATCAGGGGCGTGGAGGTCAGCAGTAAGGAGGTGGCAGATCATACGGGGCTCACCAGACAGCATGTGTTGCTGGGCCGGACTGATAGAGAGACAGGAGTGGAGAGGCCTGGCACTACTGCACAGAGGTATGCATGTGTTTTAGAGATTGTATGTGGTTTTAAGGATAACTTTTAATCCGATGTAATCGGATAATTATGATTATGGAACTTCATGTTCTACTTGGTACTTTACAATGGATATCCCAGTGATTTAGGCTATTTCTCTGTGTGTGTGCTCATCATGCAATGCATTTAATGGCTGAATCCTGACTGGCTTCCTATTCATTATATACAGTATGCTTAGTACATGTGATATGACATAATGATGTTGTAGAATCTATATAGTGCCAGACCTGCCAACCTTTACACATTTTGCATAAGAGATCTGCATTTTACCATCAGAGTAAAGTGCTATGAGTTTTTGCTCAAAAGTATGCCCAAAAACTCTTCTTTTTTCCTCAATAAAAACAACAGATGAGCCAATTGACATATGAATCTGGCATGATTAACATTTGCGTAGGTGCTTTGAACTCCAATATTTACTGTCCCCCTGGAAGTCCCACCTTCTTCCCTCTATCTCACATTAATAATCTTTTGGCTGGCGACTTATTGATTTTGTTGAACAACTTGACTTCCCCGCTTGACAGATATGGCAACTCACTTTCTGTCAAGGTAAATGGAGCATGTTTTGAGTTCCTTAATGTGAAATAAAGACTCTTACAAATAACTTTAATGAACTTATGGAGGTTTAAAGCATGTTGTGCAGCTGCATTCGGAATTAGTTCCACAGGTCGAATGGCACTCATGAATAGACTTGCCAGGAACGAGTGGCAGAAGTCTAATCTTAAAATGACAAGGACCGAAAAAGCACCTGAGTGGCCTCTTTGGCTAGAAATGAACAGATTTTCCTGATTTTGTAAAGGAGAAACCTGCATGACCAAGTCAGTTTAGAGATGTGAGGCAAGAAATATAATTTGCTCTCCAGATCTACCCCAAGGTTGTGTGCAGTGACAGATGGTGAGTCACTGCACACAGCTGTCTTGAGTGCAGTCAGTACATGATTAAAAATCTTCAAAAGAAGCATTCAAACATGGTGGATATGCCCAGCTAAAAGATGTATGTAATATCTTTTTCCTATAGTAGGAAGTAAGTAAACAATTGTACTGTGCTGCTTGTAACTATCCAATGTCAACATTTTAACTAGAACAGACAAGCAGCAGCTTTTCTCCCAAGTGCCTGATGGCTACAGTAAAACCCTGCATGCACACTTCATCTTCTATCTTAGATAAATGATTTCTGAAAGGACTGAGTGTTTACCAGCATCCTCCCTCTTTTGGATTATGCACTATTACTCTCCAAGGTTGGCAGGTCTGTAGTGAACTACAATAGTTCAGATTGAGGTAGCAGACATGTACAAATAAGTCTAATCCCTTGTAGTGTGAACTTTTTTTGTATTTTGTATCTGAGAAAATTTGCACTCAACTACTTGGTCACTAATATAAACAGTACTTTTACAGTCTCCTTCTCTCTCACTTTCTTAGTAAGTTGTATCTGCAGTGGTGTAGGCTGGTCAATTCAGAAAGACAGTATGTAGCTCTACTGAAGGCTGTGGAGGAGACTTACCTCCCTCTCCTGGATAGTACTGATACACCACTCTGTCTGAGAGGAAAGGCTGACTCAATCTTCTCCAACTGGAGCAGCCTTGCCACTTTTCATTCACAGCTACTCCTCCCCGCCATTGAGGGTGCCCTCTCTCAAACTCTACAGCAAACCAACTGCTTCAGCAAATATGTAAGATTTTGTGTTTGTATTTGCACACAGTCTCTACATTTCAGTGAATTTCCTTTTGACAGTGCAGTGCATCTCATTTGTCATGAGTGGCTAGCTAGGGGTGAGGGGTCAGTGAGGCTCTGTTAAAAGTAGTCCCAGAACTAGTGATGCACTGTCTATGAGCCATGATAGCGATCCAATATTGTCCAATCCTGTTAGTAACTGAGCCAACTCAGCAAGTGTCTGTTGTATGGTTATACTCATCAGCAGGGGCATGTTATTGGCCTTCTTTAAGACAAGTTGTGACATATTCTCATGTGTGAGATTTGTGTTGTTGCACATGTTCATGGCATAAAATACGGTGGCTTGCATAAGTATTCAACCCCCTTACACTTTTCTGTTTTACTTTTTGAAGTTTGGACTTGGGGGTGGCAGGGGGAGACACCAGTTGTCATTATAAGTTAATTAGTTACCTGGACACAGACATTTGGTGACCAGCCTCCTCTGGGCATTTAATGGTGCTCTGCAGTATGTTCAAAGTTCCGGATATTTTTTCCATAACAAATTTCGATTGATACTTTACCAGAACACATTCAACTAATTAAGCTGCATCTGAAGGCAACTGGTTACACTAGAAAGGGTCATTTAAGGGCTTCATAACAAGGGTGATGCAGACATGTACAAACTTGTTTTTTATTTGTAAATAATTTTGCAAATTATATTGAAAATCAAAATATGTTAAATCTGTTCCAATATCCATCCACCGTTTAATTTTTCAATATTGGCCCCTATACTAATACCCAATATCAGATCAGTGCATCCCAGGGTGTGAGCTAATGTGAATGGTACACAAGATAAACATTTGTGCTAGAAATGCTAGATGATATTGCTGGAGTTAAGTATCCCATAAATCAATCGTCATTATTTAAAAAATATCTTGGTAATGTAAGTAAAGTATATGTAATATTTATAAAAATCTCTTTAATTGAAATTGAATTGAAATTTTCTCTCTTACACAAACACTCAAACTGGAACACACTAATACCCAGCGGGATCAGTTACTGCAATACTCCCACTACATCCGTATGAAGCCAGAGCTGGACTCCTTGCTGGTCAACCAAGCTGCCGATTTCTTCAAGGTGAGCTCCTGAACTCAACTGGTAGAATGAGGTTAGTCTGGATTCTCCTTTAATGTGTAATTGGGTGCTAAGCTGCCACCACGTGTCTGGTAATGCGTCCAATGGAGTGGACGGTCACTGGCTGCATTTTGAAATTTGCTGAAACATTACCATTTGTATCCACTAGGTGGCTAAAAAATTGTTGAGTACAGGGATAGCATGCAAAGGCAGCATATGACTACTTTTTTGTTCATCCATGACATTATTCTCATGTTCAATAGATTATTTCACAGAAGCACACCCAACAAGATCTATCTAAGCTACAATCTCTGTGTTAATTCCCAAGAATATGTGTTATGCAAACAGGAATTTAAGCATGTTATAGTAGGTTTTTCAACCTCCTGCTAAAGAGCCATTTTCAACTTCTTCAACAGCATTTACTTCTTTCTCTCTCTCTTTCTAGGCAAAGTTGTCCAGCTCTCCTGTGCTCTCCACTATCTCCTTTCCTCAGTGCCTTGCTGTTCCAACTCAAAGGCTACAACAGTACTGCGAGATCCTTGAGGAACTGGGAGGAGTAAACCCTGGACCCGACTCTGCCCTCTCCATTATCAGACATGCACAGCGCCATGGGGAGGACCTGAGGATAAGCGACCTCATCACTGGCTGTCCGGTGAGACTTAATGTGCACCATATGACCGGGTGATTATAGGGTTTGTGCCTTAAAGTGAATGTGATTAGAGTGGTAATGTCATAGTGTTAAAACTGTGACACAAATAATGCATTTCAACAATTTTGAAAATGTTATATTTAGACAGATTTGCACATATAAGGGTTTTCATGAAGGCCAGTATCCCAGAGTAACTGTAATAGTCCAGAAGCAAAATTAACAATCCCCAAAACTATACTCAATCCTTTTTTATTACAAGTTACATAAGGAGTAATAAACAATGGGGTCTTCAGCACCCTGCAGTTTATTATTTTCCAAAAACAGCACATATGGCAGTGTTTTATTCTTTTTATACCACAGCAATTTGCCAATGATTACAACTTTTATTTATTAAAAAAGGGCATGTCGTACATTTTTTTCCCCTTTTACAATCCTTTTACAAACAAGCTAGTTATTGTTATCACATATTTTACACCAGCTAACAACACCTGTTCCTGCACCAACCTCTCTTTTCCTCTCTCTCATTGCTAATAATACAGACAAACAATAAGGAACACAGCTTGCTGTCCTAAAGACCTTCCCATGTTAGAAAACATAAAGTTACAGCTTTATCTCAGACTGTTGCAAAGCACCGAAACTGGAGACTCCTTCTAAAAAATGCAGCAGTGCTGTGGTATAAAGAAGAATGTGTCATACTGTACAATGACTATATCAGAAATTTCAAAGAATTTAATGAATAAATGGTGGTAGTGTGTATGCAGCTCTTACTTTAACTACTCCAGTAGACTTCCATGAAGCCTGGTGAGAAAGGTGTTGAATGTCTAATGTGTGGTTACTGCTAACAATTTTTATATAAGGATAAACTCGCACTGTTCCTAGGTCTGTTTTTAATAATGCCCAGAACAACAGAATGTTGTAAAATTTTAGGCTCTAATTCATATACCGGAAATTTGTGTACATGTGTGTCTCAGGTACCTGTGGCAGAACGAGGGGATTTGGTACGTCAGGGCGAGCTATACGTCTGTCCAGGCGGACGGAGAAAGAAGACAGGCATCAGGACTGTGTTTCTCTACCAGCATTACATTATTCTCACCAAACACAAAACTCCTAGCCAAGGCTGCAGTGCATACACCTTTAAAAACAGCATAAAGGTGCATACACACACACACACACACACACACACACAAACATGGAGTCAGCTGAAAGTGAAAAGTGCAATGTTTAAAAGTATAATATTTTTTTGGAGAATGAATCAAGTGGTGTCAACATTGCTATCAAGAAAATCCAACAGACTGAGAGAAAAAATTATTTATGAGAAAAACCCTAGTTCATGTCAGTGGGAAAAAACAGCATGGCAAAAGTCTATGACTGCTACTTCATAATTTTGGCCATTGCTCTTGACTAGACTCAAATTGTCCTATTTGAAAGGTGCACTGATGCAGCAGCCTTGCTTTTTGTCTGTGTAAATGGAGAATCTTTTGAGTTTTTTAGTGTGAAATAAAATCTATCAGTGTGTTTCTGACTTAGACAAGTTAATATCATTTGGCCCAAAAACAAAGTATCAAATCCCATGCTTTATAAATACTGCTAATGGTGATTAAAAAAATAAATAAATAAATAAACATTGTCAGCACAGACATGTTCAATGCTTGAGCAGCAGCACAATAACAGTGAACATTTTCATCCGTGTGGAAGCATTTCATGGTTTCTACAACAGCCACTAGACAAGTAATTTGTAAATGTACTGCGTCATATTGTTTACTGTTTACTGCATTTTCACTCCCTCCCCCTTTGGCTGGACTACACATAATTCCTCTTTGGGGTTGGCAGGTGTGGGATTCTTTTCTGACCACTGTTTTTTTCTGAACTAGTAGAAAAGCATAGTTTTCAGGTATCTCCTGGATCACTGTCATAAATCAAAAATCATAAATGCTATGGCTACTGTACAGTAGATGTTGGCCCTTCTGCCGCTATGATAGGGGAAAAAAGACCAATGGAAGGCAAAATACACTACACCTTAAAGGCTACACCAGTTTTCAGTACATACACACACTTATCATGTCTCTTTGCTTCAGACAGGAGAGATGGGTTTGACCCAAAGTGTTGGAGAGGAGGGTCTGAAGTTTGAGGTTTGGGTGAGACAGACATCTCGCACCAAATACTGTCTCACTCTCCAGGCATCATCTTCAGAGGACAGAGAAGTTTGGACGCATGACATTGCCCAGCTCCTGTGGACGCATGCCATCCATAACACAGGTGATGTTGAACTATAAACTTTTATACATTTCTTTAAATGAGTCATAGCTTATTTGGTCCTGAACATTGCACATTATTGTTCAACCTTGGTCATTCCTTGCAAACAAATGTATGAATTTATTAACGATGATTTGTGTAGTGTAGTACTTCGTGAACTCAAAAAGGGCCATGAATAGACAAACGTTTTAAAAATATGCTATTGAGCGAGCATAAAAATGTTTCATTTTAGTTTTAATGAAAATATTTTTTACTGGTTATGATATTGTTGATGGACAGAAGAAATATTTTCATTTGAGCTTTAATTGATGATAAAATCAGTTATATTTATTTGTTAACCACATAAAGTTTCATTTAATTAATTGAGCACATATCCCTTAATTAAGAAGTAGTTAAATCATTATGGGATGTCATTAATGACCCAGTTTTATATGTAATTAAGAGATCAATATAAGGCAGTTTAATTATATTGACTGTCTATGTAGCCTCTTATGAGAAGACTGTTCATAAATTAGTGAAAAAGTGAAAGAAGGGAAACTCCACCCTGAAACATGTAAAATATGTTTATATTGGAATATTTGTGATGTGCTTTGCTGTTCTGCTGGTAATCTGTTTGTTGATGCCTTATTTTTGCTGTTCGTGGGTGAATGTACAATGATTAACATATGGGATAACTGGCAGGTTTCATGGCTCGGCTGGTTAGCAATGATGAGCACGATGGAACTGATGGCAGTATTAGCGTAAAAGCTGAAGCTGTGGTACCTGATCTTTTTGAGCAGAGTGTAAAGATGAGACGGTGAGAGAGCTGGACAGACTAAAGGACTATAAAAAACTGCAGTCCCCACCAAATGCAGTCTCAGAAACCTGAAACATATTAAAATGTATAAAAACATATAAAAACATATTACATATCAAACCTGTAACTTATTTAATAATTTTGTGACGTTTGAAAAGATGTTGATGTTCATTATAAATGGACAGCCTTTCTGATTACAGCAGCATTTCTTATAGTAAGTCTATAGTATTCAGGTGAAGTTGTCTACAAGGGTGAGATCTGGGCATTAACTGTTTTTGGGAAGTGCAAATCTTTGTGGTATCCATGTGGAATTATCCACCACAGCAGAAGGTGAGTCTCAAGTGCAGAAAGCGCCAAGGAGATGTACACCATCAGGATGACTCAGGCAGGTCCGAATCAAAATGTAAATAAATATTTTGTCTTTGTGTTTTCAAAGAATTGTGTCTAAAGGAATCTCTGTGCATGGGAGTGTCCAGCAAGTTGCTGCTGGATGTGACGGGAGCTCAGACATCCGAGCTAGACTCAGGTTTCAGCCTTAATGACAGAGGTATAATATACACCCACAAAAATGCACACATTCTCACACATTCACACCATTAATTTTTGCATACCCTTATTGCAAAAAAAGCAAATAAATAAATTTAGTCTAACATGTTTAACAGCTTGGAATTCTTTTCATAGACAGATTGTAAAATTGCAAAATAGAGGTACATTTACATTCTGCCAGTCACAATGTTATGACAGATGCAGTATTAGAGATGGATAGATTTATATATCCATATCAGCAGAAAATGCTTGATCAGAGATTGGAGGATCCTGTCCAATTTTAGCTAACATACTATTGTAATATTTATTTTAACAGGTTTAGAATGTTTTATTGTTATTATCTACTTCTTTATAAATACTTATTTAAATATATAGTTATTTATATGGCATAAAGAAGTAGTGAATGATGAATGAATGATGGTTATGCATTTCTACCTGTAGAGAAGTAGTGTTTGAGTATGGTCATTTTAAATGGCCATCTTAATTGCGTCAATTAAAAATATCTTATTTTAAAGCTTAAAAAAAAAGGTTAATGCTATCAGGAAATACTCAAGGTTTCAAAACCTCTATGGTATTGGAAAAGAGAAAGCAGTATTGTGCCATCTCTGGTATACATGCACAAACACTACTAGCTCTATATTGCAATACTTCATTACTAATACTGAAATTGCTGTCTTATATGCATTATGTCCACTGGGTGTCTCCAGTGACACTGTATAATGCTTATGTAGAAATTTTCTTTATACACAGCATAAGACCTCTACCAAAATGAAAACAGCTGTCTTTACCCTGCCTTTCTCTCTCTCCCAGTTCAGAGTAGCTGTTCAGACTCTTCCTCAGTGGGAAGTCAGAAAGAAGGAGGTTCTCCCTCCATCGCAAGAGAACCAAAGAAAGATTCGGCGCAAACTGTCCATACACAAGTGAGAACTACACCCAACACACACACACACACACACACACACACACACACACACACACACACACACACACAAACACACACATGTTTAATGCTTTTATATTTACCTTTTAAAAAAATGCTAAAATATACAATCACTGGCCCCTTCATTATGGACACCATAATAATACTGGGTAGGACTCAAAACAGCCTCAGCCTCAGCTTTGTGGTATGAATTCCACATTGTGTTGGAAACATTTTTTTGAGATTTTGGTCCATGCTGACATGATTGTGTCACAAAAATACTGCAGATTTGTCAGATGCACATTTATGCTGTAAATCTGCCGATCTACCATCCAAAAGGTGCTCTAGTGGATTCTACTCTGGTGACTGGGGAGACCACTGAAGTGCAATCAACTCAATGTCATGTTCATGAAACCAGTTTGAGACCACTTGTGCTTTGTGACATGGTGCAGTATCATGCTATAAGTAGCCATTATAGGATGGGAAAATTGTAGCCATAAAGGGACGCACACGGTCAGCAATGATACTCAGATAGGCTGTGGCATTCAAACAATGCTCGATTGGTATTAAGGGGCACCATGTGTGCCAAGAACAAATTCCTCACACCATTACATAACCACTACCAGCCTGAACTGTGGACACAAGGCAGGTTGGGTCCACGGATTCTTGCTTTTGATGCCAAATTCTGACCCTACCATTTGGATGTCACCACAGAAATGTTGACTAGGTAACATTTTTCAATTGTCCAGTTTCGGTGAGATTGTGCCCACTGTAGCCTCAGATTCTTGTTCTTGGCTGACAGGAGTGGAACCTGATGGGGTCTTCTACTGTTCTAGCCCATCCACCTCAGGGTTTGATGTGCTGTTCTTTCTGAAATGCTTTTCTGCTTACCACGGCTGTACGAAGTGTTTTTTATTTTATTTTATTTTATTACAATTGCCTAAACTCTAGAGATTGTTGTGTGTAAAAATACAAGATCAGCAGACTGGGCCCAACAACCATACCATTGTCAAAGTCACTGAGATCACATTTTCCCCATTCTGATGTTTGATGTGAACATTAACTAAACCTCTTGAACTGTATCTGCACGATTTTATACACTGCGCTGCTACCACATAATTTGCTGATTGGATAATTGCATGTATGAGCACGTGTACATACAGGTGTTCTTAATAAAGTGGTCAGTGAGTATATAGCAATAGGCATAATATGTAGATCTTTCTAGTCTTTGCAGGCTGTTACATTAGATGTTTTACAGCCGTATGGCATCTCTGACGCCACAAACACATACACAATCAAGAAATAATGTATTCAAATTATTTAATTATTTCTGTTATTTTTGTTTAGAGCTCATCACCATCGACCTCCGTTTGAATATCATCTGAACCACAAATGTTAGTCCTATCTCCTCACAAACATTTTTTTAAATCTGAAATTTGTTATAAGATAACAGTAGTATATAATACATTATATATTTATATGATGCAATTAAGCCATTTTTTTCTCTTCTTCTTCCTTCTAATCAGAGTCTTAACTCTTCAGCAGAAATTTGAAGGATTAGAAATTCAACTGGACAAATGTTTAACTAACAGAGACGGGAAGATGACTCAGCAACATTACTGAATGATACGGTATACTGAAGTTTTGTAAGCCATGCTACATTTCACAGGGCCATCTTGGCTCTGTCTCTCGCAGTTGCTCTGTATGCAACTAATCGCCAGGTACTGGAGCGTGTAGGGTAATGTGTTTCAGGCTTTCATGCACTGCTGCCTCCAACTGATTTGCTGCTTGCCAAGAGCGACTTCAGTATTATACCATACGTTACTGTGTATTTGTGCCTTTCTTGCTCCCTCAATACTTGCTTTATGTCTCCCATTTTAACCAAAGAATGTTAAAATTATAACCTTTGTGTATAGGCCTAATGTTACCCTGTTATGTGTAGATTTTAATGTTACATGTTGATTGCCTATTAATATTTTTCAACACCTATAATGGTACAAGCTCAAACATAATGCAAATCCCAGTTCACAGCCTGTAAATTCTAAAAACAATTTATAGATAGCATTTTCCAATCACATTTTCTGTAGCCATGCGCCATAGCAACAAAGGAAAGTGTTTCACGCAAAGTACTGTTGAGCAAAACCCTAGAAAAAAAAATCGATTGTCATTGCAGCCACTGAATAACTGCCCTTTTCACTGAAATTTATTCATTTTCTTCCGCTAGTGCATATCCTGTTATGTATATATCTTATTTCAAGGGAATGATAATTGAGAAGTGTTTGAATGACATCTAAGGTTATGGCATCAATTCCTATGCAGCTTTTACTTCCATTACCTAATCAAGAAACAGTTAAAAACAAATTAACAGCACATAATGACAGTGATCTAGGAACATGGTTTTCAAAGTGTGGTCTGTGAAACATATCCAAGGGGTCCATTATTTATATATATATTTTCTTTATTTTGACACAGTGGAAGAAATAACAACCCAGCCTTATCATTATTGCATTCCTATAGTTATTAGCTTCTTTGACTGGTTGCTTGAATTGAATGAGTTTAATCTAAACCTCATTACATTCCAGAATATTACAGTATACATTTAAATAATTAACCTAATACTGGAATAGCTATTTGGAGGGCATCTATAGAATTTATTTAACATTTAAAGGTGTCCCTGGCTGCAAAATGTTTGAGAACCCCTCAGCATGACAGTGACATGACTATGAATGGATGTGACAAATTGGAGTTAAGTCTACTGACTTTAATCCTGCTCTGTATAATTCTGATCAAACAAAGGATATTTACTTTCTTCTCATATTACATAATCTTTCAGAGATGCAAAAAGGCTCTTAAATGAATTTTAAGGTGCTTTTTTTATTTTTTATTTTTTACCTGAACCCAAGCCAGAAATCAGTATTTTGTCCAATAGGTGGTGTTAAAGAGCAACTGCAGCTTGGAAACAATGTGTCTCCTTTTTTTTTTTTTAAGGCCAAAAGGCTATTTGTAGGACAATGAATAGCTGTTCATTTGTGGTGATGCTCTGTACATTTTGGATCAATAGCACTTTTACTCTCTTCATTAACAGGCAAAAACTGTGCTGGGCAGCACATATTGCTCTGAACAACATGATGTAAATGTTGACAAAATTGCCACGTTGGCCTTTTTTCCTCCAGTACTTCAAATAAAGGAGTGTGTTGGAGTTGAAAAAACGCTTGAGAGCTGAACAGATTTCTCCACACAGCTCTGATTGTTATTGTTACTAGTTCCATATTTAGCACCATATGAATTCGCATAGCTCCCATATGAATTTACATACCCACCACCTCTCACTCAGTTTCTCCCACTGTGTGAAAAGAGTCGATTTTTCCTTTGTCTGTTTATGAGTTGCATTATGATCCAGCTGGCTTTGATTGTCATGGCAGCTCCACCAGCCAAATCCAAAGATTGCTTGCATAAGAGGAAATGCTATGAGTTTCTGCTTTAATCTTTGAGTTATGTAATTGGTACACCCCACCCTCCTATATTCTATTATATTCTACTCGACCTTACACAGTCTTAATCTTGTATAGTCACTGGATTCCTGGACTCTTTATATAGAGTTTGAATCCTGCTTTGTTAGAGCTGACATTAACCAAGCACTCATAATCCATTTTGGAACAGTCGAGCTCCAAAAAAAAAAACCTTGATCTAGAGAATTATTAAGTTGTTTTATATAAGAGGTGGTATGAGTGTGCATGCGAGCTACATGAGGAATGAAGCAAAACCCACAGCCAGACTTAATCCAAATATACTTTGCACAGTGGGAAATGTGTTCAATTCAGCGCTTTTAAAGCAGGTCTCTTCATAACTATAAATACCTTGGCATGATTCATCGTTTTCACTGTAAATACAAGCATTAACCAAAGAAACAAGGTGCCTTTTGTAAGCTTCTCAGTATAACCCTTATTATATTGATGTTTACAGTTTTTTGGTAATGCAAAACCTCTTATTAGTTTTAATGATTTAATAATTGCATGCTATGTTGCTATGTATTTTGCACTTGATCAGTGTGATATTTTTTTCTTCAAGAATTAAAACTGGACATGAACAAGAGTGTTGTCTGTTGCAGCCATTTTAGCGTGTGGTGTAATGACATTTAGCACATATTGCAGCACGAAGGCACCAGGCATTATGGGATACATATTGGAAAACATTAGTGACACAGTGAAAATGGCAGCGGCTGAGTGGTCAATAGATGGGATCAGATATTTAAGGGAGAAAGAGATAGAGAGCGAAAAGGAGGGGAGGATTGTAGGGAGGGAGAGCACAGTGAGAAACAGGAAGGGGTTTTGAGAGGACAGGGCAAAAGACAGTAGATGGGATGATGGGTAATGACAGGGTGAGAGGGCTCAGACAGAGAGGCACAGAGAGGGGAGATGGAGAACAAGAGTGAAAGAATGAGAGAGAGAGGGGGATGCTGTACATGGAGGAATGGTTGAGAGCAGGGAAGTTTTTTTGTCTCACTAGAAATCTGAAGAGTGTGCAAGAGAGGGACTGAATGTTGTAGAGAGCAAAGGTTATGGACAAAGAAGTTTGGGAGAGAAAAAAGGGTAAGAGAAAAAAGGAGAGTTTGTGGGGTTGAGAGAGAGAGAGAGGGTGATAATGTAGTAGAGAAGAGATAGCCAAAGATTGGTGAAGATAGAGAGGGAAAGGAATGGAGAGTAAGGGATAGACGGGCTATGTTGACAAAGCAGCGAGACTCGGCAGAACAAAGGGGAACGTGGAGAGAATGAGCTGGGTGAAACATCAAAGGGATTTTTCGGCCCCCGTTACCGGGACAACAGGCATTTGCATGCGATTAGCTTTTTACATCATATTAAGGAGGGAAGGGGCGCGGGGAGGGTACTATAGATCATACTGGGAGAAAGGGGTGGCCACTCACACTGACTTCCAGGCTGACAAGCGACTGTTTGTATCTTTGAGAGCAAGCACGGTGCTGAAAACTATGAACTATGTATATCATAAAAGTGATGAGTGAAACTGCATGGGGTTAAAGCATGCAGTTAAGCAAGTACATTCTCAGAAAAAAGGTACTAAAATGTACCTTTCCTTGTCGCTGGAGTGGTACACATTTTGTATCTTGAGTAGGTATCTTTTACCTAGAAAGGTGCATGCAGTGTACCTTTCTAGCTTTAAAACTAGTACGGTCCACTTGTAAGTCATTATACCCATTTTTCTAGGTGAAAGATGCACATTAAAAGTGCAAAAGATGTATCTTGACTGTGAGTACCACCCCAGCGACAAGAAAAGGTACCATTTAGTGCCATTTTCTGAGAGTGTATGCCCAAATGTAGTCCAATCAAATTTCATGCCCTTGGCATTTCAGCAATAAAACCAAAATTGGGGAACTGGAAGTCAATCATATATGGTGTAGGAATGTATGCCTAGAGTATGACTGCTTCTGACAAGTATTATATATCTATCCCTAAAATTCCAGACATGCACCTGCTGCCCCCCCATCCTGAAATCTCTCTCACTGTCTCTCAGCTATATGTGATGCCTCAGTGCCCTCAGTTTTGTGGCCACATTGTGCTCCCCGGAGTCGTCATGGCCGTCGCCGTGGTGCTATTGTCATGGCAATACTACAGTATCAATACCCCTGACACTGCGACAAAGAGACAGCAGCCCACTGCCACATCACTCCACCCCTTCACCATCCGCTCATCTCTCTTTCACTCCCTTCTCACCCCGTCCTCCCCCCTTCCCTATCGATCCCTCCATCTCCCTCTAAATATGTACATATTGATCCCCTCACATTACCCCATCCTTCTCTCTTTCCATCCCTTTCTCTTTTCTACATCTTTTCCATAGACCAACTCTCACCATTTCCATACCTCACTCCATCACTTTTTCCCTTTCACGCCTTGTTCTTCATCATCTCTCATTTCATCTTCCCTTACCATCCATTCCTTTTCTTTCTCCCCATGCCCTCCCTCGTCCCTCCCTCCTCCCCTGCATGTATATTTTTTTCTGTTTGTCTCTGTCTCACTCACTCTCTGCATATTAATTGGTGCATTTTTGCTGCGGAGCAAAAAAAAAAAAGGGAAAAAAACAAAACAATCAAAGCTGTCAGGGGCGGGTGGCCATGCTACTGTATCACACACACACACATACACACACACACACACACAATAGACAAGCAACAATATACATAAACCCTGTTTGTGCACATATTAATATAATATTAGGTAGATCTCCTATCTCCTAAACAGTAATAAATGATAACGGGTATGTGTCCCCACGAGATGCCCATTTTCCTATTTGTCTATTTGTCCTGTTTGGAATTGGGCTTTTTAATCAGGTGGCCATTTTGGAACGTCATGTCAAGTGTTGCGAGGTGAGCTGAGTAAAATGGCACAGAGGAAACTGTCTGAGAATGACAGTGGTGTTTGCAACCAAGTTTCTCACCACAGACTTAAAGTATTATGTGTGTATATATGGAGTTCTTGTCACTTTTTCATAAACAAGCCAGACCTTTTTTTTTCAGATTTCTTTTTATTAACCATTTTAGACGTTTAGTTTTATTGCTTATTTTTTTAAGCTCATTAAATGTCATGAAAAGGAATGCATTAATGCAGAAAACAAAGTAATGTCTTTAGTTAAAAAAATAATAAATAAAATAAAAAAAAAACTTTTGTTAAGTTTTTGTAGGTCTGAAATAAGTGCCTTTAAATTCAATATTCAATAAATTCAAGTTTCATACTTCTGCGCAAGAATCTTGAATAATAACGGGTATAAACAATTAAAAAGAATAATAAAATCAATAAAATAAAAATAAATTCTTGCCTGTCAATAAGAAGTGGGCACAGGTTGGAGCGCACCGGACAGAGATGCTACTGCACCTGCGCAGAATCACGTGACGCGAAAAGCTTTAAAAACTCCTGTCTAAAGGGACGCTTCGCAAAAAAAAAAAAAAAAAAAAAAAAAAAAAAAAAACTTTTCTGTCCCAAAACTTCCCACCGGAAACAACTCCATGTGGACTACCGGCTACCTTTAGAGTGAAAGAAGTTGTATCGATTATCGCCATGTTTTTGGAGCAACTGAGGGAACATAAAACTTTTAAAGTTCAGAGCAGATCTGGCAACGTGCAGAGGAAATCTAGCAAAAGTTTTTTTTTTCTGTTGCAATTAATATAACGTGGACACACAGTGCACGATCGAGCTGTCAGTAACCTGCACTTGGTTTTGGTGTGCACGAGAACACGGGCGCCCTGCACGTGAGAACACTTTCAAAATGGAAACCCTTCCATTTATAATTGCGTTTGCAACCTTCAGCCACTTCTCTCCTTCATCAGCGCTCACACTGTCCCATTCATTCACTCACTCACTCACGACTACACAATAAATGGATCTTTAAAAAATGCAAGAGAGAGAGAGAGAGAGAGAGATACGTGCGAGAGAAGAGGGGAGGAGAAGAGAGAAAGAGAGGGAGGGGGAAGAACGGCGTAAGCTTGTATACAACTACCTCGATTTCCATTTCCCCCCCAACTCGTAATGTATTTAATTCAAGCGAAACGTAATCATGACGTGTCTTGTCATTAATCTCCTCGCCGCCTCTCCCGTAAGTACATTGAGTCTCACTTTCATCACAAAATATCTTATAAATGTAAAACTATTCGCTAATTTATACTGCGCGCGCACTTATAAATGATTATATGATCATGTGTTTGCCAATGTTCCGCATGTAATTTCATTTTTCCCCCCGGATATGTAGCGATTGCTATGGGCTTCATAAACAACAAATAACCGACGACGACTTTTTTTTTTTTTGGGGGGGGGGGTGCTGATCCGGGCTAATGGAGAAAAACACCCAGCTCTCGTGCTACATACACTTGGCGCTTTTTAAAAAACGGTTTGGTATGTGGCGTCTCGGGGTGATTGGCGGCTCGCGCATCCCTACAGGGCACATCATACATGTAACCGCACAATTCAGCAGTCGAGCGTAGAGTGTGTCATGGATGTGCGCCTTGCCCTTGCCACCAGAATGGGGTGCTTGTCTTTAGTCTGGGTTAAGCTATATGGCTATATGCACGAGGGCTCGGGTTACAAATGATTATAAAAACGGTCATAAAAAAAAAAAAAAAAAAAAACTTGTCTAATGTCTCGAGCGAGTGTTACATGCAATAGCGTGTTTGTTTGTTTGTTTTTTTGCACGTCCCAAAGAGGAACTTATGAGTTAAATAAAAGTGTCCTGAAGTAATGCTGAACTTGATGTCTGGATGATGGATAGAAAATAACCAAGAACTTTTCTTAAGTTATATCCTGTGCACCATCCAACTTGCTCGGTTAAGCAAACGTATTAAGTGTTAAGTCGTCATTTATTCCAATTTGCGCCGCATACTTATGTTAGGAAAACATGCATCAGATAATTGATGGGCAGTTTATCTTTAGCACCAGTTTCTTCCATTTGTGTGTCGAAACCGAGTCTTGGAAGTGCACCGAGGTCGCATAATCACTCCTCCTATAGCCTATAATGTCGCTAAATCGCTGACCTGCACGACTCCATATTGAGCCAAATAATAACTGTTCATGTTATACGCGATGCAATTTTGAACTTAAGTGGAAACTGTTATTACAGCCTGCGATTGCACGCAGTTCCAGCAGGACCACTTGTCCTAGGCTATTCTCACCTCGTTATAGTAGCTTACACAAGGCTACAAGCTCCGGCTGCTGCATGCCCCCGCTGCGCTTTGCTAAATAACTAAGTGCTGTTTCGAAATGCATGCTACTATTTGAGGTAAGATAACACGGATGCATGCAACGACCTTCTTTTCCAAAACGCAGAAATCTAACAAAAGTTCTAAAAGTGCCTGTTGGTCTACGAGGCACGGGGTTCTGCTTTGGAGCCGACATTGGCAGCGAAATTCAAGATGAAACCCGTGATGGCACTTTTCAGCTGCTCCTTCTTCGCACTCGCGTGTCCCTTCTCCTCGACCCCCCCTCCCATCCCCTCCCATTATCTTTTGTCGAAAGAAAATCAGGAAGAAAAAAATGGAGACAAAAACATCCCTCAATCGCGTGCAACGAGCATCAAACCCAAAATCACTACGCACCATTATGTTGTTTTGTGATTTGGTTAAACCCGATGCTCGCGCGCGCACTCGTTTGTTCGCGAGCCATTATTTATTTTATTAATGAGCCTGTTCTCTCTCTCTCTCTCTCTCCTTAAAAAATTGAGATGGCCGCGAGAGGGAAGGGCGAGAAAGCCACTGAAAATGGTTGCGCGTTATTGACGCCCAAAGGCCGTGGTGGAAATTCCTCTCAAGATAAGCGAGCGGACGTGTCATCAAATGTCGCCCTCCGCTCCTTAAAGTAGAATACAATCCCAAAGCCGCCTTTCCAGCTTTCCCTCTAAACCGTAGCTCTTTTTCTTATCAACTTTCGAAGGTGACACAGTCTAGGCAGTCATGAGGGGGGATTATTTTCCCCCTTGAGACGTCCAGCTAACCTTTTAAAAGTGAGGTGACAAATAAGCTTGAAAATGTAAGACTAAAAGGCACTTGGAATTCAAATAAAGGTTCTTTCATGAACTATTCATGTTTCAAAAATCTTTGCCAACAAGATTCCTGGAGGCACCTTTAAGGAAGAAACACTAAAAGATCTTCCAGAAATATTTTGTTTTTATAGTGTAGTAACTGTATGGTACAGGTAAGTGGTTTTCAAAGTGGGCTCTCAGCCAGGGAACCATAAATTTCTCTCTCTCTCTCTCTCTCTCTCTCTCTCTCTCTCTCTCTCTCTCTCTCTCTCTCTCACTTTGTTAGTGCTGGAAATCACAACTCATATTTATCAAAGTTATTATAAATTTTATTGAGTTCTTATAGTTAAATGATTTGACTGGTCACTTATCCAAAAGCTTAAAAACTCACAGGCGTATGAATAATATCAACTTGAACCTACAATCTCAGAAAAGGGGTAGTAAACATTACCATTCCTTGTCGCCGGGGTGCTACCTTCAAGCACACCTTTAGTATATATTTTACCTAGAAAGGTGCATGTATTGTACCTTTAAAGCTTTACCCTACAAACTATTTACAGTTCATTTTTGCACCTTAAATCTTTTTAAACAGCACACTATATCCATGTTTCTGGGTGAAATGTACATACAAAAAGATGTACCCTTGATGGGGCAGTTTAGTACTAATTTTATTTATTTATTTGTTTGTTTGTTTATTTGTTTGTTTATTTATTTATTATGTTTATTTATTTTTACTTTGTCAGTGGTCAAAATCACATCCCATTATTATTCAAGTTAATATATTTATTATTGAATTCTTATACTCATTAGCCTGTTGGACTGGTCCTCAGTAACTCAAAAGCACACTCAGAAAAAAAAAAAAAATAGTACTGAACTGTACCGTGTGACTGGGCTGGTACCCTCAAGGGCACATCTTTACCTTTAATATCTATCTTTCAGGAACTGGAAACATGGATATAGTCTACCATTAAAATGATTTAAGGTGCATATGTGAACCAGTTAAAAGTTTAAAGGTACACTACATTCACCTTACATGTTAAACCATACAAAAGATGAATAATAACGGTACAAAAGAAGCACCCTTTAGGGTACTATCCCAGCGACAAGGCAAAGTACAGTTTAGTACTTTTGAGAGTGCAAGTAGGCCTTTAAAAATATTATTGTACACATTTAAATAATTAGCCTAATATTTGAATAGTTGGAGGGGGTCCGTGAAATTTATTTTAAAGCTAAAGGTGTCCTTGGCTGCAAAAAGTTTCAGAACCCCTGGTATAGGTGATAACTTTTAGCAAAAATGCATCCTTGTCAACCTTGAGTAGAAATGTGACTGCTGCTTCATTTCAACATTTCTTTTTTTTTTTTTTTTTTTTGAATTAAAATAAAAAAAAACAGTAGCCAGATGCATTCCAGGGTTGCATCTGTTCGAACTGTAAAGTCGACTTTACTAATGAAAGTTCTGATTGGTTTAATTGGGCAATTAACACTCAGCTGGAGGTAGATCTGCTCGTACTCCCCCACAGAGGAAGCGCTACCTCTCTTACATCCCTCCTGGGTCCGTGGAAAGAGCTTTGCACATATTGCAAAAATGCCACAGGCTTGCAGTTTGAGCTGAGCTGTTTTGTCAGAGTAGTAAATGAGCAAAGGCTGTCTTTAGTTAGCAACAGATAAAGAATTAAAGTGGGAGGGTCAATGGAAGGGTTCACATGGCTTGCCCTGTGTATATTTAAACATCCTAACATTTTCTTTATTTAATGCATGCATGCACAAATCACTGCCCTAAATTCTCTGATTCATATATGTAATCAGAGTTCATCCAGTTGCATTAACCTCCCATTTGTATTTTTTAAGAGCAGGTGTTGGGGCTCAGCATTTTACTTTACTTACAGAATTAATCTTCTAGGAGCTTTTTCCAATTCCCTGACACAGTGTCTGGATGCAAATACAGGAAAGACAGTTAAGTTAATATTATGCTGTTAGCCTGAGGAGTGGAGATGTGGAACCATCCACTGTCCCTTGGAGTTCAGGAGGTTTAGTTCTAACATGAGTTTTATTTGTATAGTGCTTTTAACAATACACATGGTCACAAAGCAGCTTCACAGAAATCTGGATGAGATTTAGGTCCCTAATAAGCAAACCAGAGGCAAAAGGAGCAAAGAAAAACTCATTGAGGTTACATGGGGAAGAAACCTTGAGAAGTACCAGACTTAAAACCAATCCTCTTCTGGGTGACACCAGACAGTGGGATTTTAAATCATTATAGTACACACCTGTAGAAAAGTAAAGTGAAACAGTACTGTGTTGAAAAGGCTGTTTGTTCGGTATGAACACAGTGTGAATAAGCATCCTGGGATGAGTACAGAACAGTCTTTACAATTACCGCAGCAGTTCTTAGGTACAAGTCTACTGTATCCAGGTGAGATTTTCCACTGAAACAAGGGTGAGACTTGGACATAAACTGTTTTTGGGACATGGAAATTAATGCCCAGCTGTTTCTTATTATTACTCATTTCAACCCACCCAATTCAACACATTTGAGCACTTAGTAATTAACTAATGAGCTGGGTCAGGGTTAATCTACGAATCTACTCTCAGAATGTAGGACCTACTCTCCAAATGAAAAATAAATGAAACTAGTGTTCACAACAGGTGTGTGATTAATAATAATTAATAATAGTGATTAATAATAATTTGCATTTCCGGTACAAGGCTTACCAAACCCACACACTCAAAAAGTTCCACTTGAAGCTTTAAATGAACTCTGAACTATTAGACATACTGTGAGATTCTATACATTTTGTTTTTAGTACCCATATTTAAACCAGCTACACTGGCAATTTACTGAGTGTAACACAATTGCCATTAACACAGATTCATGCTCACAAGCGTATAAATATGTCGTTCTTAGCAGCTGCAAGTCTACTCACTGCAAAACACAAGGCTGTGTGAAGCAGCAACAGGTAGCAGATCTTTTCAAAAGTAGATGTTAGAAATATAGCAAAACGATAAATGTTTCTGCATAACTAGAGTTTGAAAGAAATTACAGAAGTAGTGTTTTCAAATTTTAGACTGCGTATCTATAATGGCATCAACTTCTATGGAGCTAACCTTGAGCCCTGGCCCTGGTAAGTGCTCCTGTAATGCTTATTGTTAGATGAAATGAAACCACCAACTATCAAACTGAGATGTAGGAGTATTGAAAGAAAACACACGGGCACCCTGAGACAGATTGCAGGAGAGGGAGCGGCTGAGGTGAAGAAACTGAGTGGGAGAAAAAAGAAAACTGATGTGTATATTTCAAAGTCACTGCTATGTGTATGTTATGCATGTGCATAAGGAAAAACAGAAAGAGAGTGAGGGGTAAACAAAGACTTAAGTTCAGGGGAAAAAAGGAAATGAAATGTGTCTTATGTGTAAGCTTGCCCTTTGACCACAGGCGACTGCCACAAGACCAAGTCACATGCATACACACACATGGCCAACAAAATGAACATAGTATAATCAATACCCAAAGATTTTGGTACAGGCAGAGACACAGACATACTGAGGCACATCCACACACACACACACACACACACAAAGACACACGAGCACACACACCCTTTTCACATAAATTTTCTCAAGGGCATCTGTTACACACTGCATGAATAGCCGCTTGTTCATCCTTTAGATACATTACATGGTTACAGAGTATACAATTTTAGAACAGCGAATCCAGTAA
Source organism: Cranoglanis bouderius (assembly GCA_023630585.1). Lineage (NCBI taxonomy): Eukaryota > Metazoa > Chordata > Actinopteri > Siluriformes > Cranoglanididae > Cranoglanis > Cranoglanis bouderius. Next base: position 29,092,127 of record CM042535.1, on the reverse strand, counting down.
ATGTGTGATCCAATAAACTAGGAATGCATCCATTTCTATGTTAACATTCCTGTATCTGTATCAACTATCTATACTTTCTGTTTTCAAGTTGAAGTTATCAAGTATGACTATTCACATGGTAGAGACCACTTAAGTATGTATTTTTAACTCAAGATTTTAAGGTCACCATAAACATTTTAAATGTTTATCACAGCTAAGCAATTCCTTGATTGAAATGATATTAGAATGGTTTCAGCAATATTAATGTCAGTTTTTTTTCCAGTGTGTGTCTATCTTTTTACATATAAGAATTAAGAAGGCTGGCAGTGGGCAATTGGCATGCTGTTAACTCTGCCCATGTTACTGTTGTTTAATTACATCTATTATAGTTGTTATTATAGTCAGTGTAGCTGTTACGCAAGTAAGAACTTCGGCCTGTTCTTTGGAAAGAACATTCAGTGGTACATAATAAGCTTGGATTTGTATGAATGGCAGTGTCCGGTAAGATATCTACTTGAAAGATTGAGGTCTGTTGGATGTGGTGATTAAGTTCAGCTCCTGAGATCAAAACAAAGCATAGGATGTTCAGTATACTAGTTCAGTATACTAGCAGTATCCTGCTTAGTGCCTGTATCTATCTATCTATCTATCTATCTATCTATATATATATATATATATATATATATATATATATATATATATATATATATATATATATATATATATATATATATATATATATGTATATTTTCAAATTTAAACCTGAAGTGGGCATGGCCCACATACTGTCTTAATTTAGTTTTTTCTTTCAAGTAGTAGTTGACAAAAACTATGTTGTTCCAGTGTAGTATATCATGTGGCCATCCGGACAAGGGTGTTTAGCATGCATGAAACATCTGGTGACTTGCTGCCATATTGCAAATGTGTGTGTGTGTGTGTGTATTATTTGTGTGCTGCTCTATCACTCTCCTGCCTTCATCTTTCCCCTCCCCCCTCTGTCTAGCACCTTATCACTCCTTCTATCCAAATTCGGGGGGGAAAAACCTTTATTAGAATGACAGGCCTGGTCAGACACAAACATAATCTGTCATGGCAGAACAATGCATTGGCACAAACAATATTCATATGAAAATAATACCATCAGACCAAAGAGGTTCAGCATCCTCTACTCTAGAGCTGGGAATGCTTCGTGCCCCCTTTTTCATGAGAAAATTACCACTCAAATATGGCTCATTCAGATGTGTGTCTCTCCTCCAACCCCCCTCTCTCCCTTTCTCCGTCTGTCTCGCTCCCTTCTTTCTCTTCTCCCTTCGCCATGTTATGAGGCCCCAATCTACCAGCTGATAGCAGCATTCCCTGGCATAGTGCCAACTGGCAGCGATGCAAGAGAGAGAGAGAATGAAAGAAAATTAGTGAGTAATAGAGGGAGGAGGAGTGAAAGAGAGAGAAAAGGAGAGGGGGATGGGAGTCTATCGAGGTGAAAAGATGGAAAGAAAAGAATGAACAATAATTGTGTATTAAAGAGGAGAGAAGGAGGGCAGGAGAGAGTGCTATTGATATTGTAGTGACAGAGACGTGATTGAACAAAAATGTCAACTGGCCACGTTTATCTCGTATGCACACAAACTAATCGCATTTACACAATTACCTATATTCATATGCACTCTCTCTGTGCAAAAATAGAAACATACTGTCATCAACACAGAAAAACACAAACTGTCACAAACTGTGACTCACACATACAGAAACACAGATGCACCCACACATGTTCCTCTATTCAGCAGATTTCTGCCACAATTATCAATGAGCTCAATTTTCTTTCAGCATTTTTTCATGCTATGTCTGGACATGTCCTCATACAGAGCATATTTCTGGTCCTGGTGTGTAAATGTGCATGTACTTGTAAATGAAGGTGTCTTTGCATGTGTGACTGTGACGTTACACAATTACCTCTGACTGGGTTGTGGGAGTGGGTAATAGATTATAATTTCTTTCTTATTTAAACAGCTACTATATATGTGTGTGTGCAGGAAGGGTGTGTGGGGAAATCAAAACATCTCGCACCCATCCTGTTTAGGATAGTTTGTGTCCTGCTGTACCCTTAGCTTTTACATACTATTCAGGCATGCATACTTGTGCAAACAATAGCCACAACACACACGAAGATCATATTATTATGTAGAATATTAACCAAAGTGGCAATAAAATGATTTTCTCATAATCAGAACAAATTGTGATCCCAGTGTATATGCATACACACTTGTTTCTGTTTTGTAGGTGGTGTCAGAGATCATTTCAGACGTGCATCCTCTCTCATTTAAGGAAGCAAATGATGGAATACACACACTACTAGTGAGTACCCACTCTTCTACAGTACATAAGAGAAGCATATTTATACATGTGGGCATGCCACCTTTTTCATACTTCTGACTGCTGTTACTCTCTGTCTGGCACAGAGTATGGATTCTCCTAGAGAATGTATGATTGCCCTCTCCTCTGAGGTACCCCTGTCCCCTCCCTCAATGCCCTCACTAGATGACAGCCCTCACACCTTACCCCAAAGCCCTCACTCTGCCCAATCTAGCCCTCTAACTAATCCATATACACAACTGTCACCTTTTGATGATGCCAACCAGCAAGATGATGAGGAGGATGATGAGCTGTCAGGTCCACCATCTCCCACTACAGTTGTTGCTCTGTTTCCAGAGGAAGAGCAGTTGTGTACTCCCTCTTCAGAGAGCAGTCCTCCAACCACTCCATCTGCACCACCACCTGGGTTTGGAGCACTGGAGCAGGTTATTTCTTCTGGGGACAATGCCACCTGCAATGATGAACTAGACCTGCAGCTTTTCAATAACGAAGGTGTGGCTGTCCAAGGAGGTTCTTCCAGTGGACCCGCCCTGAGGTTTCCTTGCCATGTTTGTGGGAAGAGGTTCCGCTTTCAGAGCATTCTCTCCCTGCATGCCCGAGCTCATAGTTTGGACAGGGAACGCCAACCCACTGCCCTGTACAAAACTGCACATGTTAAACCAGAGAAAAATCATTTCAGTGATACTGTTATCCAAAAACAACGGAAGCTGAGTCTGAATTCAATATTCAAGTCATTTCACCAGAATCAGAGAGAAGAGACTGTACCAGAGGATCCCTGTCAAACAGTCAATAGCCCTCAGTTTGAAATGGATGAAACCACACCATTGACTCCACCTCTAACAGAAGAAGCACCAGTCTCTTCAACCTTTTCTCCATTTGGGTCTGCCCTCACGGAAGATCCCATCCCTCCTGTGGCAGCTCTTGCCTTCCGCTGTCATGCATGTAAGGGTAAATTCCGCACAGCCTCTGAGCTAGCTCGTCACGTGCGGATCCTCCATAACCCATACAAGTGTACACTGTGCCCCTTCTCAGCCAATAAGGAGGAACGCCTAGCTGTTCACCTAAAGGAAAGCCACCCACCTGAAGAGCCTGTGCCACATCCTGTCTTCCCGTCCCGCCCAATCACATTGCAACCACAGACACCTTCCTCACAATCACCTGTTGTTCCAGCCTTCCGTTGTGAGACTTGTGGTCAGCGGTTTACACAGTCCTGGTTCCTGAAGGGTCATATGCGCAAACACAAGGCCTCTCTTGACCACAAGTGCCAGGTTTGTGGCCGTGGTTTTAAGGAACCCTGGTTCCTCAAGAACCATATGAAAGTGCACCTCAACAAACTGGGCCTGAAGGCTGGTCTAGGAGATCTGGGACCTTCAGGGTCTGAACATTCCAAAGGTCCTACTGGAAACCATGCTTTAGGGGCTCTCTATTCTAATGTGCTCCTGGCACACAGTGTGGCAGGAGGAAGTGCAAAAACAGGGAATCGGGTGGAGAGGTCAGAATTCAGTGAAGGATCAAGCAGATCTTCAGTATGGGGCTACCTCAGGTTGCCAAATGACAGCAATGGTGCTAGTTGTATGGAACGGCTTCAGGCAGTGGCTCAGGTGGCAGAGATAGGTAACGGTGGAGAGAGAGGAGGAGCAGAGGTATTGGATGGACGAGAGCAGGCAGCGATGTGGGAACTGGTTGCACATAGACTGGCAGCAGTGCAGCAGAGCCATCAGCAGCAGAGATCCCAGGCGCAGCACCAATACCCTTCCTCACAGGGCACTGTTGTTGGGGAAGGTGAGCAGATGCATGCCTACTTAGGTGGCCTTGGCTTCAAAGAGGACCTGGAAGCCTCCAGGGCCCCTTGGGAGTGTCCCGACTGTGGCAAGCTTTTCCAGAATCTTCAGCAGGTAGTGGCTCATGCCCGTGTTCATTCTCAAAGACCACGGAAGTATAGAAGTATACATGGGAGTGTTAGAAAAGAAGAGGATGGTGTACAAAAAAACACCGGATTCCAAGCAGGAGAAGGACGAGGATACAGAAATGAAGGAAGACAAGAATCTCAACAACTCCAATCAGGAGTGGGGGCACCCACAGGTTTCCATTCTTCTATAGCACATCTCTCTGGTAAAAAATAATCTAATAAAATATATTTAAAAAGCCAATTCATAGATTTTATTAAGATGCTTTTGTTTTTGTTGTGTGAGTTTTGCATAATCTGTTAATCTCTCAGTGATTCTAACAGTTCGTTCATGCTGTTACTAACCAAGTACTTAAGCTTAATGAGACCCCAAATGCTTTCTGTTGATGTCTCTGATATTTCCTGTCCCTTCTGGTCCAACAATAGTATTAATATAAGGAAAGGTTCTAAGTCCACAACATACTGTAGTTGATAAATTCTGTTTTACTTTTGTATTTAAATGTATAACATTAAATCTTTTTATTTTTACCCCAGGGGACAATGGTCTGAGGGGAACATCATTTGGACCTTCAAGAGAGCGGGTGCGAGGTACAGGAATGAAGGATTGCCCCTACTGTGGTAAATCTTTCCGCTCTTCCCATCACCTTAAAGTACACCTACGTGTGCACACAGGTGAGGCTGCTACAAGAAATTAACTCATACATGTAATGCATACACTATACAACAATATATTCACTCTCTCCTCTGAAATACCTCTACTGCAGCAATCACTTAAATGTTAATATTTACAAAGAAATTCAGACTGTCAGAAATGACAAAGAGTGCCATCTGCTGTTATTGAATAAAACTGCAAATTCAGTTTTTGTTTATATGTTTGATGTATGCTCTCTTTTAGGTGAGAGACCATACAAATGTCCCCACTGTGACTATGCTGGCACCCAGTCTGGCTCTCTTAAATACCATCTACAACGGCACCATCGTGAGAGAAATGCCATGGCAAACTCTCCTAGCTCCTCATCTTCAAGCCTCCCTCCCTCACTGACTGGCTCTCCACGAGAGAAGCAACATCGACGTTCGACTGCAAACCAGGGCTCATTCCCCACATTCAGACACAGCCAGACCTTGGCCCCTGGATCCACAGAACAGAAAGAGAGTCATCTGAAGTCCAGAGAATCTCAAAAGGAAAGAAATTTGGATAGTCAGTATCGTTTTCTGTCTGGGATGATGCAGGAACTGTACCCAGGAGGACTAGAAGGGGGATGGAGAGGTGAGACACCTCCTCCAAAAATACCAAAAATATCCAGACGTAAGCCGCTTGTTACAAGTCGTATGATGCCAGCTAATGGATATCAGGGCAGCATCAACTCTAGTTCTTCCCAAGAATGTGGACCCCTAGACCTCTCTCGTCGCCCTGTGTCTAGTGTAGGTGCAGTGGAACAAGTTGGAGGACCAGTAAGCAGCTCTGATAGTCCAACAGGGGGAACAAAAGGAGATGGAGATACTCTAAATCAGTGTGTGTTTTGTCCATTTCGAACCTCTTCTTCTGAGCTGATGGAGATGCATCTTCAAGTCAACCACACCAGCAAGTCCCGCCGTAAAAGGGGGGGCCTTGTAACAAGTGACAACCACTCTCCCAGGCTGACCCTGTATGGAATGAACCATGACCCTTTGGCACTGTGGAAGTTCCTCAGTGAAGGGGATGAAATCATGGCCATGGATGACTGGATAAAATACAGGTCAAGGTCTGAAAATGGGGTCAGCTTGGAAGATGGGGACCTAGAGATGGAACCCACAAAACAAGGGCTTAAACTAGGAGATGGCAAACTGGGGAACACTGATGATCATGAAACAAAAGAAATAGAAGATGGCCGGGAAACAAACAGCAACCTTGAAGATAACTTCCATCAACAGGGCATGACAAAGGATTTATCTGACATGTTGCAGGAGGAGTTGCCAGAGGACGGGGAAAAGCTTGTGAAGAAGTAAATGATTTAAAGTGCCCCAGAGGAACACAGTGCTAGAATCAAGGATCTATTGGCAAAATTAGACACAGAAAACTAAAATGAGGCTGATCATGTTATTTCCAACACAAGGACATCATGTCCTAGTTTCATACATAGTCACAGACTTGCACACAGACATATATCCAGTATTCTATGCGAGTCTTAGCCTTCAGGAGTCCCGAGGCCTTCTTGACTGCTGTTTTTTTTTTTTTTTTTTTTTTTTTTTAATATATATATATATATATATATATATATATATATATATATATATATATATATATATATATATATATATATATATATATTTTTTTTTTTTTTGTCATTTAAGGTAATTGCCAAGTTATATTTCTTTCTACTGTGAGACATTCCCATGTCAAAAGCATCTGGAAATGGTAATCATTAGAACAGGAAAAGCAAAAAAAGAAACATTAAACTTAATAATAATTAGATTTTTTTTGTACTAATATAGTAGCTTGTGTTAAATGAAGAAAAGGCTGGCTTAACATAAAAGCCAGATGTAGTCTACAACTGAACTTTGCATTTTGGCAACACTTGCACCATTAACCAGATGGATGGTATAATTTCTTACTATACATTTACCAGGCTGTATGCACAGTATGCTGTGATGACTAAATGGTACTGATGACCATTTTAACAATACACAACAAAGCAAATAATATTTGCCCCACATATACTGTCAGCTAGGCCTGGCAGTCTTCTAGTGAACAAGATTTCTTCTACTTCATTCTGTCTCAGTGCCTGGTGCTGTATTTATTTGTAGGGGAATCCTACGACACAGGAAATTATATTTCATACATACAGTATATTCCAATTTATGTATAAGAACTCTAAAGGTAAGATAGTTCTGAAACATTGTGGTGGCAATTTCTGTCTGTTGCGCCTGAAGGAGTGGAACATTTGACTTGAAACACTTGACTTGAGAACAGATGGCCAGCTGACAGAGAACAAATTGCAGTGTTTACATCAGAATGACCACTATGATTTTTTTTTGGATGAAACTGGATCATGATCACTGAGGAGACATTAAGAAGGATTGAGTTCTGGTTTTCATATATGGAATGAAACATTTGTACAACATTGAGTTAAACTCCAAGAGACTGAGTCTCAGTCAGTCATTCCTACTTTTTCTCTTCTCTCTCACCTGTAAATCACCCAAGAGAGAGATGAGAAAGACATGGGTCCCTAAGCATCAGGGCAAATCCACAAAAAAAAAAAAAAAAAAAAAAAAAAAAAAAAAAAGACAACAAAAAAAAAACAACTAATAACTATGGCATCTTTAAGATCAATAGTTTTTTAAAGAAACAGTAAGAAACATTATTAATAACATCACTAACACCTTCATAGACATCCCAATAAAAATGTGTAGCTTTTATAAAGATAAAAAAAGAGGGGGGAAAAAGTTCATTTTTAAATGTTTTTTTTATTTTTCATTTTTAAGAAGAGTTCTTAAAGAATAAAAAGTGATATCAATATGAGTAATAATAATGGTTGTGGTAGAATACTGGTTTGGAATGTCTTAAAAACACTGTGCAAAGTTCATTGTTTTCCCAAAGTAGATTTTCATTTACCTTTGAATATAGACCAAACTTTTTGTTTAAGAGATATTGTTCACTTTCATTTGAAGTAATGCTGCAGATTCAAATCTCTGTTCCTAATCATACTATAAAGTGGTCAGTCAATCAATCAATCAATCAAAAAATGTTGATGAAATCAACTTATCAACTATTGATCTAATCAGGCATGCAATCAAAATCTAGTCTTCAACACTAAAGTGTTGGCACCATAATGTATTTGATAACTTATTTATTAATTATTGAGTGTGTCAAGGACATATCACTTTGTTGTCAGTTTGACTGACTTGAACTATAAGGGACTGACTCCCTGCTTTCTATACTATTAATGTTTATGGCATTTTCACACATTACTACCCCAAAATCAGATAGTGTGATTGAATGAGCTGTACCTTACTCCTGCCTCATGTGCCACTGACTGATAGAGATGGGTACTGATTGTTACTGCTGGCCTTACTATATAAATGTGCATGTGTTGTTTTGTGTGTAGAGCACCTTATGAGTTTGGTAGCCCCTGACGTGGTGGTCGTTAAAGATTACACTCCAAGCCACTGTGCCTTCCGTCCTGCACACTTCCTCAAGTACTTTGTATTCTCACTAAATGCACCTACAGTAACCCACACCTTATCTGCTTTCCACTTACAGCTGTCTTTTAAATGTTGCCACTTCTAAAGTCTTATCATACTTGTCTCTTCTCTCTCTCTCTTTCTCTCTCTCTCTCTCTCTCGCTCTCTCTCTTTCTCTCTCAACACACATTATCAGACATTTTGGCATTATCCTGTGTACTCACTTCATTCAGTTCCAGTTCTTTCTGAACTGCTCCTCTTTTCCAACAAACACCACTGGAAGGTGACATACTGTTTAGCATTGTGGCCTTTTTTAGATGTTATTTTAATTTTTGTGATGTTTGTTTGCCAATGAGATGAGATCAAGCTCTTCTTATAATAATTAATGTTCATTTGTTTTTGTTTTTTTAGTATTACAAAAAAAGAAAACTGTGTTTGATGTACAGATAGAGTTAGAGTTGTGTTTCTAATGAGAACTCCAACCGCAGCGCCGACTCTCCATCTCTCTTAATAATATTAACTATATAGACTGTGTGGATACTTAATGTGTAGCTCAGGACAATATGACTGTCAGAGCATGTTAAGTTCCTACCATGACTGATAATTAATCTAATGGGGAAAGCATGGCTGATGCAATCAGTGAATATACAGTATTCAAAAATGTTGTGAATTCCTATCTTAATCATCAACATTTAAATATGTCAATGTTATGATGCCCCCAGTGACATCTAAAAATCCAGAAATCACAGGAATCTGCAGTAGAGGAGAGTTGGAGGGAAGGTCTGGGTTTGAACTCTTAAGTAGTTGACTGCTATTGCAGTGAAGGGGAAACTGGTCTAACATAGTAGTGATTAATATGAAAATGTGGACTGAGAAAAAAATAGTAGAGAAGATTCAATAAAATATATGAAAAATAAGTTAACTCTTTTGGTGTCTATATGTGTGCGTCACTGTAGTAGAATTTATTTATTTATGATGTATTTTTAACATATTTATTACACAACAGCATACAATGACATTTAAACATGCATATAACAACTTCCTTATTATGTTAATATACTATATATAAGTATATGTCCGAATCAAGGGGGGCATTTTTGACCATGCAAACAGATTTTCATGGACATTGAGAAGCAACTTTTAGCTGCCCCGAGACACGGACTTCTATACAAAAGGGTTTGTGGGAGCCATGGTTACCATTGACCCCTTTTGACTGAACTTAGCAGGTGAGACATTAAAGGAGAGGAAAGCCAAAACACAAGATCAAACAGCTGTGCTTTGTGCTAACTGGTCTTTGATTTATACTTACCAGTTTACAAACTACAAATGAAAGTAAATGAAAGTAATGTCCATTGATCTTTTGTTTAGATTTGTGGGGTGATTCAGAAATGTTTCAGTTGACTTAATTGGAAGTGATGCATGTGTTACTGTCATTGCAATACTAGTATAATATCAACTGGTTCACCTGAGTTTTTGAATTTGCCATGATTAACTGCAGAAATAGCAAACGGTGTTGGCTACAGGTGTACAGTGCTGTCCTCTAGTGGAAAAGAATCAGATAGAATAATTAATGTCCATGTGTTTGTAATAAGTTTTATCACCACCAATTATCTTTGAGGGTAATTATTAGTATTTTAAATTCCTCCATTCCAATAAGCCAAGGAAAACCCAGAAAAGTGATTAATTTGAATGTACTGCTACTACTATTACTACTACTTATATTATTATTATTATTATTATTATTATTATTATTATTATTATTATTATTATTATTATTATTATCAATTATGATGATACGTCAAAAATATAAATTACACACACACACACACACACACACACACACACACACACACACTTTACCTACTCGTGTTGAGTCAAAGAACCTTGTCAGATACACCACTGGACTCAGCTCTACGGAAAATACTGCATGTGTTGACATTTAATTTATTTTGTTAAAGCACATATTAGTCTGCATAGGTTGTTTTTAACTTCCAAATTCATTGATTAATCTTCATTAACTACTCTACCCTGGTCAGGGTCACGTTGTATCCAGAACCTATCCCAGGAACACTGGGTGGGAGGTGGGAATACACCCTGGATGGGATACCAGTCCAATCAAACACATTCATACACTCATTCACACCTATTTCAGACTAGTCAACCAACCATGTTTTTGTGAGGTGTTAGGAAACCTGGGAATCAGGAGGAAACACACGGGACACAGGGACCCTGGAGCGGTGAGGCAGCAACAATGCCTGCTGCACCAACTTCCAAATTAATCTGTGAAATGAAATAATGTCTAAATTGAATATGTTGTAAGTACAATGTTAACTTAGACATAATCCGTTTAGCATTTAATGATTTGTATACGACAAAATACAAAAAAAAAAAATCTTAAACTATGTCGTTGGGAATTCTCAAACAAAATATTAAATTTTAAATTAGTAAACCTCTACCACTCACCAGCCACTTTATTAGGAACACCAAACTAATACTGTGTAGGGCCCCTGTATAGGATTCTACAAGGTGCCAGAAACATTCCTTTGAGATTTTGGTTCATGTTGAGAACACTGCATCACAGATTTGTCAGATGCACATTCATGCTGAGAATCTCCCATTCTACCACATCCCAAAGGTGCTCTATTGGATTCAAATCTGGTGAATGGGGAGACCACTGAAGTACACTGAACTCATTATCATGTTCATGGAACCAGTTTGAGACAAAAGCTTTGTAATGAGGCTTTCTATCATGGTACATTATCATACTGTAAGTAGCCATTATAAGATGGGAAAATTACAACAATAAAAGGATGCATATGGTCAGCAATGATACTCAGATAGGCTGTGGCATTCAAACAATGCTCAATAGATATTGAGGGACTTAATGTGTGCCAAGAAAACACTCCTTACACCATTACACTATCACTGCCAGCCTGAACCTTTGACAAAACATAGGTTGGGTCTGTGGATTCATGCTGTTGACTCCAAATTCTTACGCTACCATTTGCATGATGCAGCAAAAATTGAGATTCATGAGACATGACATTTTTTCCAATCTTCATCTGTCTGGTGAATCTGTGCCCATTGGAGCTTCAGATTCCTGTTCTTGGCTGACAATATTGGAATCCGATGTGGTCTTCTGCTGTTGCAGCCTATGAACCTCAAAGTTCCACGTGTTATGCATTTTGAGATGCTTTTCTGTTCAGCACAGTTGTAAAGAGTGGTCATTTGAGTTACCATAGCTTTCCTGTCAACTACAACTAGTCTGGGCATTCTTCTCTGACTTCTCTCATCAACAAAGCGTTTCCACCCACAGAACTGCTGCTCACTGAATGTTTTTTACACCATTCTGTGTAAACTCTAGAAACTGTTGTGCATGAAAATCCCAGGAGATCAGTAGTTTCTGAAATTCTCAAACCAGCCCATCTGGCACCAACAACCATGCCATGGTTAAAGTCACTGAGATCACACTTTTTCCCTACTCTGATGTTTGATCGGAAAATTAACTGAAGTCGTTGACCTGTATTTGCATGATTGTATGCATTGTGCTGCTGCCGTATGATTGGCTGATTTAATAATTGCATAATTTGTTTTTAATACAGCACTCAGTATCTCAATATGATTTATAAAAATCATATCTATGTTTGAGAACTTATGGCACAGTCAGCACTGGAGTCCCACTGCGTGAATTTGGACCTTCTGAGGCAACCACTTTGTGTGTAATGAATATGTAATGAGCCCAATATTGCATGCTCGACATAAGCATGTGGAATAGAGAAAATCCTACAATTTTAACAACATAAAGTTCCCAAAAAAGAGTCTGTCATGAATATTCCATTACACATGCAATATTTATTAAATAGTTCTGCCCTTAAAAGGAAAGTTTTTGGCTGAAATTTCAAAACATGGAGACTTTCTTCAAATTTTCATTCGTCTTCAGTAACTGCTATCCTAGATAAATAGCAATACCATCACAAATTATTCTGCTAAACACAATGTAATTATACACATATAATTTTTAATAAACAAAAACCTTTTAATAAAAACAAATTAGGCTCTCACTAATTTATCTGCCACATTATCTCAATTTATCATTCTGCAATATTCTCTCATTCTCAGAATGAGAGACAGAATGAGAATGAGAACATCTCAGAATGAGAACATGGAGTCAGTTAAGTTCTTGATAACAAAAAGTAAGCAATGTAGGTAGGCATTAGACAGAATATTGTTGTTTCAAATACCATGATATGCCAAAATACTGACAAAACGAATTCACTGCTCATATAGTGTATCAAAATATTTCCATTTAATATTTATTGAGCTCTTACTCTTCTCACACACTAGGCAGCAGCACCAGAGGTAGTAGCATACAGAGCAAGAAGTTAGCACTTGTGAACCTAACTGTCTCAAAGAACGCTTACTTAATAGTCCAAAAAGTTAAGTTAATCAGCTATGTTAAGGCACATGTGTCAAACACAAGGCCCACAGCCTCCTTTCATTTGGTCCATGTAAATTTGGAAAAAATCATACTGAAATGGCCCTTAGTGCAATTACTGCTCAATATTTTCACACTACACACAATTCACACCAGATCTGTAGTGTAGCCATACAGAAGTAGCTACCTTAAACCTCTGTATATGTGACCAGAAATTAATTTCGGAAATATACAAAATAAAATCACTATTGTTTTTCTCATTTGTACAATTCAATTAACTGTAATGCATTCATGCATTTAAGATGGATTTCTGTGTCATCTCAATGCTGGATTCAGCTTCTAACTCCATTTCCCAGAATGCACCTCCAACAAGAAACATGGCCTCCACGGACTCCAACTCCAACTCCAGGTTCACCTGATCACTGCACACACCTGGACTCAATCACCACCACACACATATAAGAATGCTCACAGCACTAAAACTTTGCAAAATATTTGTTCAGTCTTTATTTTAAATAAAAGCATGCACTGTAACTGTTGCTGTCTCTGCCTGATAGTCTGACAGCAGTAGGAGCATTAATAACATTAATATTTTTATTTAGACTTATAATCTCTCCCTCTCTTTCCCTCTCTCTGATACATGATACTCCTGAGATACCAGTGATCCTGACTCCTTCTGCTCTCTGGACCTGCCTGATCCATCCTGATGCCCTACTTCTGGTTGGAGTTCTCATCAACTGGAAGTCACATGCTGCTGCTGAGGATGGCCCCACACGGTGCAGCCTAAAGATCATTGAGATTACTGAGGATAGTAGAGATGGCTTTGGACCTCAATTCATATGAACAGTTATGCTATGATGGCTAGGACTACAATTGCTATGATAGCTTTAGGACTGCATTTGCGACAAACAGTTTTGCACTCATTTCTCCATCAGTGAACACTGGACAAGTTCAACAAAATAGACTTCATGTAAAAAGTGTAACGAATTTTCCTGATTACACGATTGCACTATTTGACCATGTAGTATTAGTACATTTATAGAAGGGATTTATTTATTTATAATTGCACTATCCAGTGTCACCCAGATGAGGATGGGTTCCCTTTTGAGTCTGGTTCCTCTCAAGGTTTCTTCCTCATATCGTCTCAGGGAGTTCTTCCTTGCCACCGTCGCCTTTGGCTTGCTCATTAGGGATAAATTCATGCATTTTAAAATCTATATCCTGAATTTATATATTTCTGTAAAGCTGCTTTGGGACAATGTCCATTGTTAAAAGAGCTATACAAATAAAACTGAATTGAACTGAATACTTAAACAGCTTTACGTAAAATGAGTTAACCCATAGCAGCATGAGTTATGAGCCTGGCATCTCATATCCTAAAAACAACCATCCATTTTTTAAAATGGACAAAAAAACTTACCACCCATTATTTACCAGAGTTTTGGTTCCATTTGTCCACACCTGGCTTTTGTTACTTAGCACCATATGGATTTGTGCACATCATTATGATCTTCCTATGGCACATCTATAATAATGATGTGCAGTTTTTGTTTTCTTTTTTTGAACAAATCTTTGAATTGTACTAGTTGTACTGTTTAAAAGATTCTTTTGTCCAAGTTTAAAGATTTGTGCTAGAGATTTGGTTAAGATTTAGTCATTCCCATGCTGCTAGCAGCTAAAACTAAACCTTCCCATATTGATTCATTTGTCTTCTCAAACACAGAGCAGCTTTTTAGGACTTAAATTTAGCTAAAAAGTGTTTTGTACAGTATGACAGCATACATGTGATACAATACATGTTCATAGAGAAGGTAGATTTTACAAATACCAGCTTTGTCACAACATATTTATATTATACTTATTTTATAATGGTGCCCATTATCACCACAAAAGCTATTGTATTTTAATAAGAAATAACACAAAAAAGATGGTAATTGTTGTCAGGCGGTGACGGTGACAGCTGCAGGTTAAGAGTTTTTATTTTGAAACAGCCAGACAAATCCAAAATGTGAACCAGAATCAAAGTCAAAGTACAGGCAGAAGTCAGGCGTTGTGCAAACAGAGTTAACAGGGCAAAAGACAAAGACATAAACCAAAGAACCACAAATGTAGTCGTGACCACAAACACTATAGCAGAATAACAAGGCTCGGTATTGCAGATATGGGACACTGATTGTATACTTCACAAAGTATGGTGGTGAAGTGAGTCCTTAAATACTGTTGGCGGTGATTCTATAATAGAGTCCAGGTGTGTGAAGTCAGAATAAAGGTGAACATGAACATGAGAGAGTTTGTGATGGCTGTTGGGTACTGTAGTCTTTGGCAGCCATGTTTGTAGGTTGCTCTGAGCTCTACGAGTTGTAGTCAGCGGCCATGCTTGTAGGTCGCTCTTTGATACTTGGAGTAGCGAGCAACGCCGTTTCTGGTGTTGACATGACAATTGTCAGTCCATGCAATTTATTTTGTATCAGAGGAGTCATTTAAAATTATTTCAGTTTTTATGTGCCACTGAGACCCGAGGAGCTGATCTCTAATCTGTGTATCTACTCATTTCTGACAGCAGGGGGCCAATGAAACTGGCAAAAAAAAAAAATTAAATAAATAAATAAAATACACCACCAAGCCATATGTGCATATAAGAAATAATTTTGCCTAGCATTATTAAGAAGTTAATAATTAATAATACAAATCAAATTTATAAAAGAAACAATCAAAGTATTTAATTCTGGTTTGCCCATTTCTACATGCTGAACCAGGATTTAGCCACAGTTTCACTATTTAATGTTTTAAAAAATGCGGAAAATTAAAAAAAAAAATGATATTAAAAACACAATAAGGCTTAATAAGAAATTCAGGTCAGACATGTCCACTGGCAAAACATCCAGCATCTGGTGGTCTGTACTCTACATTTTCAATATATCTGATTGAATTTGACATTACACTTTGCTATTCTAGTTACAGCAATTTTAGAATTAATATTTACATATCTTTTACTTCATCCTATTAGTAGTGTATTCTAGTAACAGCAATTTTAGAATGAATATTTCCATATCCTGTACTTTATCCTTTTAGAGAGGGTGACTTGCTTTATCTGGTCATTTGAATATACAGACTTTTTTCATTTTCCTTTTATTTTTGTTATAAGATTTTTTACTTTGTATTTTTAGCCCTGTTTTTCTATTTACTGTAACTGAGAGTTGTGTGTAATAAGAGGAAGAGATCCTATCCTGTCATCCTCTCATGTTACTCATTCCTCTGCTGGTATAATATAAGTAGTACAGTAGTATTATAGAGTCTAGGGTGAAAGGCAAAATGTCTACAGGTATACGTTCAGTGTAACTACATGTACCTAAATAATAGGTAGTATTCTGTTTTGTTTTTTTTTTGTTTGTTTGTTTGTTTGTTTTTTCATTTAAAAAGGTTTTTTTTTACAAAACAAACATATCACATGTGCTAGTTCTCACTTTCCAGAAGATGGCGCACACTCTCACAAGTCTGACTGATGTTGCACACAGCAAAAGGTACAATGTTAAAAATAATGCTTTGCTTCTCTAAAGACTTAGGGAATATAATTTTAGTCATTATTTAGTCAATCCAATGTAATAGAGGTTTAGTAATTAGATTTTTAAATCAAGATATTACCATGTAGTCATGACATAGTAGAGATGGAACTTTATAACCATGTTAGAAAACATAGTGTGTCATAGTAAAGCACAGTGCATCATAGTAAAAGCATAGTATAAAAGCATAAAAGCATTATAGTAATAGTGTCATAGTAAATGTATAGTGTACTATAGTAAAAGTATAGTGTGTCATAGTAAAAGCACAGTGTGTCATAGTAAAAGCACAGTGTGTCATAGTAAAAACATAATGTGTCATAGTAAATTAACAGTGTGCCATAGTAAAACATATTGTGTCATAGCAAAAGCATAGTGTGTCATAGTAAATGCATAGTGTACTATACTAAAAAGATAGTGTGTCATAGTCAAAGCATAGTGTGTCATCCCTTCTGAAAAAAAAAAAAAAAGTACAAACCCTCATAGAATTTGTAATGGTTTTAATTGTTATAATGGGAATTGTATTGGTTTTAATGAGAAACTGTAGTGGCCCCTGTTGGTCTCTACTGGTAATTTGGTTGGTCTCTCATTCTATTGGTGATATGTTATTTCTAGTGGATACCATTAAGGACCAGTAATGGTAATGGTAATAGTTTTAGTGATTAGCTGATGGTTTGTAATGTTATTTGTAGTGGAAACCATTTGAATTTCTGTCATGGTTTTTATTGTTTTTTTGTTTTTGTTTTGTTTTTTTCAGCAGGGACAATATAAATATTGTGTCAGAGTACAACCATAGTACAAGTGGTACAAGAGTAAAACCATTTTTGTGTCATAGTAAAACTATACTCTATCATAGTGTGTGCATAGTGCATCATAATAAATCTACAGTATACTGTATCATAGTGCAACTAAAGCATACTTAAACCACAGTGTATTACAATAAAACTGTACTGTAGTATAGTAAACCCAGAGTGTGTCATAATAAAACCTTAGTATGGGATACTATGATACCATAGTGGATTTTTTCCAAAGGAAATCCCTCGCGTGCATGTCGTTACATTATATTGCTCGGTGGAATATAACTGACGCCGCACTTCCTCTGCTAAAATAAACGTGTGTCCGCCGCGTCATAATTCAGTTTTGCGCGCGGTCCAATAACGTGAGTTAGTGCGCGTGTGAGTGGGCGAAGGGAGGGGGAGAGGGGAGGTGGGGGGGGGGGGTTGGATTCTGCCGTTCCGTTGCGCACAGCCGCACTGCTTTATACCGCATCGCCACTAAACCGCTGACTGAACCGCCTGGTCGAATTCACTCAGGCGCTGCATTTTTCCCGCATCCCCACTTCTCGCGTTTCTTAAGCTTCAGGGGGGGAAAAAATCAGCGCACTTAAGGGAGCGCGAGAAGAGGAGAAGAGGGACGAAAATAATAATAAGAAAAAAACCACCACCACCACCAACAAAAAAACCCTATCATCTCTGCAGAACTCAACCGCACATTTTCCAGCATGAGCGAGGTGAGTGGGAATAATAGGAGAAACAAGCTAACCTAATCTACGACTCAGTACATGAGCCAAATCTAGAGATGCTTACTTGAATGGAGTTCTCAGACTCCCCATGCGCAGTTGCCACCACTGTATCCTGTTGATATGACATAGACTTAGTGACTGTAAACCTGCATGGGAAGCCAAGGCAGGATTCCACTAAGTGAAACTGTGTTAACTTAAAAAAAAAAAAAAAAAAAAAAAAAACATAAAAAAAAAACAGCTTATGTATGGCATAACTGCATAAAAGTGTATGGATATAATGTAACCTACAGCTGCATAGCGTTTAGTAGGCTACTTTGCGACCTTTGCGCTTGTCCACCTTTACCGCCGCATTATTCATGGTGCAGTTTTAAGCGGGGGGATTCTCTCTCAGTCACATCTCATCCTTCAAATGCATGAACGTGTTGCAGCGAAATGCGGAGAAATTCTGCCAATCCACTCCGTTACACAATCTGCATGAGGTGCAGCAAAAGATCACTGCTGTTAATGCACCGTTTGCCATCTTTTCTCATGCACACTGTTAGTTTATATTCTGCTGTAGGCTCCTGCCACAGGCTCTAAGTTATTTTGCTTTACTTTGAGATCAGGCAGCCTGCTTTGTGGTAAATCTATAAACGAACTTTTGGGATATTTTTATTCTAGCATCAGATCTCCTCAGGACACTCATATAGAACAACAGAGTGTCATTCTTGTAAATTCTCCATCTGTCCTACTCTGTTTAAATAGTCATTAGAGTTAACATTAAATGAAAGTATTTGCAGCCACATCACCCTTGCTTATTAAGATTCATATACATTTCTCATTAGATCTGTTTGGACACATCAATTTCACATACAATATTCTGCCTATGGTACGTGAATACAATAGAGAATTTAGTTTAGGCAGTTTTTCCACTTTTTTCTCCCAGTAAACCAAATATTAACTCATGGCAGCTATCAGTCTGTCTCATGCTTAACAATTTGCACTGCTGAACTCAAATGGAAAGTTAAGTTTAAGGTTATGGTTAGGGGTTGCACCATTTCTTATGACTTTGCATGAAAACAAATATTTGCTGATTTAAATTTGTACAAATTCTTCATCAGATCAATCTGCAAAGGCTAACATGCTTCTTCCGAGGCCAACACACTTGAAAATTTGAAGCAGGTTGTGTGAAAATATCCTAGACTTCAGGTTAGGGTGAGTTGAAGGGTTATCATTTGTAAAAAAAAAAAAAAAAAAAAAATTACAACTTCAGATGCATTAAATTGAACACAAACACCAACATCACCCTTGTCTGTTCAAATGTGTACAAATTTCTAGTGAAATGAGGTTACAAGATACATAAGCCAGCCACTGCATCTTATTGAAGTACTCATGTAATGTCATAATGCAGCTGAATATGCTGGAAGGGAACTGCCCTCTCGCCTATACAAGAGCTAACAGAAGCCCACAACTTACAGCAGAGAGAAAGAGAAGGGCCAATTATGCTTTCTTGTGGACACCTGGCATCAGACCACTGTGGCCTCATCAGGAATTAAGCTCACAACTAGGTGAATTCTTAGCCATTAACAATCTGGACATCAGTTTGCCAATATTTTCAGTCTCTCCTCTGAAATAGGAAGAAGTTAAAGTCATTAAGGATACTGCGGTTCTATGTGGTTCTATTGTTACCTAACAGCTTCAACCAGCCAGTCATTAAGTAAGGAATAAAACATATTGGGGTGTGCTGTTATAGGAAAATAGTCAATGACAGGCTGGTGTGTTGCAGCCACATTCAAAGCAGAGTTTCTGTTACAAACACAGTTAATGATTGATTATTTTCCTATACCAGCATGCCCCGAAATGTTTTATTCCAACTATTACAATTTTTCATTTATTCATGAACGTCATACTAAAATGTATGACGTTCATGAAATTAAAGTTTTTAAAGTTACATTTAATGTTGCGAACATCCTTGTGACAAGTTTAGTGTTATCACTTACTTTATAGCAGCTATAAACAGTTTTTCCCTCACCAGCCTCTTTTATTTCTGACTTTTGAATAAAACAAAAAACACATCTTGTCATGTTACAGAGAACCAGAAAATACACTCTGGAAAACATCCTCTGTCCTGAGGATTTTCCTGTGACAGAAACAACCTGACTTCTGGCTTTTAAAAGGAGCTAAACTGTCCAAGAGTTGCTGTTATAGAAAATTAGTCAGCACCTTCTGACCCATTATAATTGAGCATTCAACTGCACTATGCTAAAATGCAAAATAAACCCTGGCTTGGTTATCAGAGGCCTGTTTCACAAAGCGAGTTGAAGAAACTCAGAGTTACAGAGTAAGCTTTGAGTTGACAAAACCAAACAAATCTGACCCTGGCTAATTAACGTTAACAGATTTCATGATGCTGGTTATCAACTTCCTCAGCCAACCCAGGTTTTAAACCTGAATCAAGGTTTACTTAAGGTCACACTAACATAAAACCAGACATTTGCAGCAAACAGCCAGTAGCGTTCAACATGGAAAAAAGCAGGTGTGCATACTTCCGGTTGAAGAGCGAGTAATTATTATTGGAAATATGAGGAATTGAAACCTGCACTAACCTCAAAAAGAAACACCGTCGCGGCTGCCAGAGCTCTGGAAAATGGCTGATTGTGTAAATGCCCAAGTTTACTTTTACAGGCTCACAATGAGAATAAACGGACTGAAAACTTATAACCCCAACGTATTTCATGTAATTTCATTTAATATAAATGTAAAATTTTAAATTGAATATTAATAAAAATAAATATCAATTTGTGAAATTATATTAGGACAGGAATAATTTCACCACATGAAAATATGTATCACACGTGAAGAACCTCAATGGAATACATACAGTTTGCAGGACAGTAAGAGAGTGGCTTTGACATGTCAGATTTTTAATGTGCGGCTCAAGAAGCCAGTATAGATAAACTATACCATCTGCCAAAAATTTATATCTTTCGTACAGATGGTCATCTGGAAAATCCTACACAAACACTAAAGTGTTAACTTTGATTTGTCAGATTTATCTCACTTTGCTCAGAGCTGACTGGTCCAATTTGGGTTTGAGTTTTCTTACCCAGAATAAAACCTGCTCTGGAGCAGGTTAGCCAAGGAGCATAAGGTACCATGGAGATGAAACCTGCTAAAAACCAATCCACCTTGTTGAGACTGAAAAACCAGAGTTTGCTTAAACTAAACTCAAACTTACCTGGGTTGCCACTGAAACCAGCTTTGTGAAACAGGCCTCAGAGGTTATATTGCTCTCAATTGATTTATTCTGAGATGACGACTGATTGGATTTACATTGTTCTGTTTATGACATAGCAAGAAGTCACTAATTTGACATTATGGCAGCATTTTCGGGACATTATTCAAGTGCTTATTAAAAAATACTAATTCAAATATGGGTGGCATCTCACAGCTCCAGGGTTCCCAGTTCTGTTACTGTTTGTGCATGGATGAAGATGTTCTCCCTATGTGTGCATGGGTTTCCTCTGGGTTCTCTGGTTTCCTCCCATAGTCTGAAAACATTCCAGTAGGTAGATTGGCTATCTAAACTGCTCCAAGGTGTGAATCAGTGTGTGTGTGTGTGTGTGTGTGTGTGTGTGTGTGTGTGTGTGTGTGTGTGTGTGTGTGTGTGTGTGTGTGTGTGTGTGTGCATGGTGCCCTGATATGGACTGGCATCCCATCCAGGGTGTATTCCTTCCTCACACCCAGTGATCCCAAGATGGATATACCATGGCTACTGAAGATGAATAAATTAATAACTCAAACATTATTTGTAATCGTATTTCCCTTATGAGTAGATAATCTGAGACATAATTCAAATTCCAAGTCTATTTGATATCTTCAATACCTAAACTGGTATGCTGTTGCCATACTGAAATATCAATAACAATCTATTCATTTGATGTTACACTTTTTCATCATCACACATCAACAACAACAAAAAACACCTTTGCATTTTATATTGAAATATTAGTTAACTAAATACTACTACTAATAGGCTGTATCTTTGTTCCAAGAGGATGGTATGTGGTGGCACACAATAATAACATAAGCATACAAAAAGGAGTATGTAAGGAGTACAAGCATTCTACTGTATTTATGGAAGTGGAGTGTTACATTACTGAATATTTGTTACAGTGTAATATTACAGAGTGCAGTGCTGTGATTTAGTTGTTTGAAATTGATTTTGTATTTAGTTTTTGTCCTATGGCACTGGCTTGCCTCCCTAAATAAACCTTGAACCTTGAATCTTGAACCTGGATAGAGATGGGTACTGTTCATGTTCATGCAGTTATTAGATTATTATTATTATTTATTTTATTTTTTTTTAGATTTATTTTTATCCCTGTATCCACTCAGTGTATTTGGTGTCTATAACTGCTCACTCACTGATACACACTGTATCAACAACATGGATTAAAGTTCTCCATCACCTCAACAGATTTCCATCATATCGTATCTTATACTAATCATGTTTTGTTTATTGAATTTTTTTAGGTTTGAGTGTGGTGGTGTTTTATAGTAAAGTAACTCTCACACAATGTGCATTCAAACACCTTGTTTTCAGTAACAAGGTGACACAAAAGTTTGCTGGCGTGACAGGATTACGGACACGAGAAATTCTTGGTGCAACCTACAGGAGAGCGATAGCATGCTGTTGATTAGTGTCTTCCCAGTATTTTTTAACATTGTCTTTTCACAGCTTAAATTATTTACCCTGTTGAGTTTTCCTATCTTCTACAGTGATATTGGAACATGGTAAAAAACAATGGTGGTATATGAATTACTAGTCTATACTATCTGGAGCAGATTGTGAAACATGATATCATATTATTGGTTAACTGAATTTTCTCCCTGTGCAGGGTGAATTTTCTCCCTGTACAAGGTGACGCTGTCGAAGATGTCTAGAGGCAGGAAAAAGTCAATGCATTTTGATGAAATATTATGGAACAAGAACAAGTTTATTTATCGTGATGAATCACCCAAAGTATTACCTGAACATTTGTTCATTTTGATCCCTTTTCGTATTCTGTCTCTGTGCTAAACTTTAAGACTATGCAAACACAGATCAGATCTGAGTATCGGTATTATGGCTGATACTGGTCGGACATGCTGGGTCTGCTGATGTATGATGTGGTGTGGATGCATGTTACATTACAGAGGTGTCAACATCTACAGTTTAGCCATAGCATTTCCAGGTTATGTCTCCCAATCTATGCCGATATTGGAGACACCAGAAAACTGAAAGCTTGGCTGAAATCTCTGATACCGATATTGTATCAGAATGTACTGTAAAAAATTAAATCGTTGCATCCCTATTCATGTGCGAGTTCTTGGGCACAATGATAAGTTAAACAAAAATTCAATCCTGAACAAGTTAAAGATTTTTTTTTTTTTTTTTTAGAATTAACATGTGATTGTCAGTGCCATCCAAGACAAGACAAGACTACTTTTTA
Source organism: Cranoglanis bouderius (assembly GCA_023630585.1). Classification (NCBI taxonomy): domain Eukaryota; kingdom Metazoa; phylum Chordata; class Actinopteri; order Siluriformes; family Cranoglanididae; genus Cranoglanis; species Cranoglanis bouderius. The sequence continues at coordinate 29,068,723 of CM042535.1, read as the reverse complement.
ATGGAAGTTTGCTTTTAGTTTAAACTTTTTTCATTGACATGCTGTCTGATTTTTACTTTGGTTAACAGTTTACGCACAATGCAATTCAACTGCCTGTTGATAGTGGCACTAGTGTGAATTTGCACTTACTTCATTTCTACCTAAACAGATCAATGCAGCAGCACTTTAATCCTTTGCAGTACAATTCCACTGCATGCAAATTCACTTAAAATTTTGCTCCCATTCATTTTCAGTGGGGTGTAGTGAAAAAAATGCATGAGGGACTGTGAAATAGCGAGCGAACTTCAAAAAGAAAAGTTGAGCTGGTTGCAACTTTGTGCAAATTACAAGCGACAGCCGTCTTTTCTTCTGGCCAACATGGATGAAAAATTAATAACCACACTGAACTAAGCTAAATGTGTAGGGATGTCATTCTTTAAGAGATTAATACCACTGTCACCGACATGCAAAAGTCATCTTCTTGTAGATTGCTAACCATAATTCATTGCAACTGTGTCATATAACAGTATTTCATTCTGGAATGTTGAGTTGAGAGCATTTATTCTCTCCACTACAGTACTGTGCAAAAGTTTTAGGCACCCTATTCTTTTCAGTACAAACTTTGTTATAGATTTTTTATTTTATGACTTAAACATTATCAAGTCAGTACAAAAAACATTTTAGATTCCCAAACATTAGTTTTCTAGCACAAAATTAAATGTTACAGAAAAATGTTGTATGTCATTAAAGAAAGCAGCATATTATGTAAGAGACACTTTTCAGACAAAAAACACAATGAAGGCTGCTGGGTTTTGCTGCAAAAATATGAAGCAAGTGCGAAAGTCAAAGTCTCCAGAAGAACTGTGGCTGGTTCTGCAAGATGCTCAATAAACCTTACCAGCTCATTTCCTTATAAAACTGCAGAAATTGTACCGGAGACTACTATTTTTATTTTTATTTTTTTGTCACACCAAATATTGACTTTGTTTCACTTACTACTGTTTACTGCTCTTTATGGTATTTTTTATTTTTTTTTAATTTTTTTTAATGTAGAAACATTTAATTTCATTATTTTGAAGGCATCTTTGCTCTACAGCATTTCTTTGCATGTGCCTAAAACCTTTGCACAGTACTGTACATCTACTCTGGATATTCATTAAAATGACATTTAATGCTGCTGGGAAATGTTAAGTGATAAAAGAAGCTCTTTCTCTTTTGTCTTTCGGAGCTAAAAGCAAAACCTGACCTTTATCTTTACCTTTATATTATGTTTGAAGTTGTTGAAATATTTTCACTTAATAAACTCCATTGTAACTGCTCTAGCAATGTACCTGTATGACATCGGAGCAACAGACAACAATCTCTAACTTCTCACCGGAATAACGGGAATACAGCACCAACCAACCATTAGCAACAGAATCATGCCAAATATTTCAGTATAAACATATTTAATGTGTTTCAGGATGGCCATTCCCTTTATGGTAGGGATATTAGCCATAGTTTTGGTAGAATGCACATTGTACAAAACATTTAAAAAAAAAAACAAAAAAAACTTTTGTACATGTAGCAAACTGGCTGGTTCTAAGGATTTTACATTATTCTGTCTATAACAAATTAATACTGATGTCACCGTTTAGGGAAGAGCAGTTCATAATGGATCAGGAAGCTGAGCTCCATCTGTTGCAGGAGAGATGCAAAAGCAGAGAGTGTAACAGGAGCTAGAAAAATAAGAAGAGTAGCCTGGAGGGGTGTTGCAGTGCCTAACCATAAACTATGGTTAGAAAATTACAGTGTGCTTCAGTGGCAAGTTTAACTTGGGTAACACCTCTCTTTCTCTCTTTCTCTCTCTCTCTCTCTCTCTCCCTCTCTCTCTCCCTCTCTCTCTCTCTCGCTCTCCTTCTTCTCATCTTCTACAGCAGCTCCCCAGGGCAGGTACTTAAATACTGCAATCTGTCTCTGTCTCTCTGTCTCGCAAATGCTCTTTTTCTCTCTCTCTCTCTGTCTCTTGCTGTCTTTCTCTATTCACCCATGCCCCCCCTTTCTTTCTCTCCGTCTTTTTCTCTCCCACTCTATCCGTTTTTTTTCCATCTGCTCCCCCGACCTCCATTCACCTGTTCATCTGCTGCAGTACTCAGAACATGAAACAAGACAGATCGTTATAATGAAACCATCACAGAGATGGAAAACTTGAAGGTGGGAGGGAGGGAGGGAATAGATTTTTTTAAAAAGCGAAAGAGAACAAAATGGGATGTAAAAGCTTTAGAGAGCAAGGGAGCAAGAGAATGGGCCTGAGGCAGCGTGTGAATGCGCTAATTGCGTGGGCTTCTTTTTTTTTTTTCTTTTTTATCCTGTTCTTCCCTCTCTTTCTCTTCATGACCTTGCTCCTTTCCTCCCTCCCTCCCTTCCTGGAGCTTCCTCACTTTCTCCTGTCATTTATCTCATCTTTCTGCCCCCTCTCTCTCTCTAAACACAGATGTCTGTTTTTCTTCTCACTCTCTCAGCCCTCCGTGGACATCATTTGCACTTCCTTGCTGAAAAGATAGGGAAGGAAGGGAAAAGCAGAAAATGGAGGGGCGATTCTGCTGAGCATGGAAGGTAGAGGAGTGAGAGAGAGTCTGTGGGGTTTCTGAAAAGGACAGAGCTCTCTGTTCTTCCATGTCAGCATTTTATAGTCTTTACTGAGGGCTGCAAGAGGCTGATTTGACAACCACTATCGCTCAAGATGTTGCCGCTCTGACATGGCAGTGTTATAGGGACCTCTTTATCTCTTTTTTCATCACTCTCCCTCACTTCTGCTCCCTTTTCACTGCAGAGCTATTCAGCAAGAATAAGTGAATCATCTACATTATTATTATTTTTTTTTTTTTACAGCAAAGCACACTTAAACATTTAGAGTATTTGCTCTAATAGGGATTGTTTTGGTCATGGGCTATTTCATCCACAGATTAGTAATGGGAATGGAGTTATGCAGGATTACACACACACACACATATATGTACACACACACACACATGTTTGTTGTACCATCCTTGTGAGGACCTTCCATTAACATAATGACTAAGCCAGCTAATGAATGCCATGCCTACACCCAAATCTAACCTTAACTTTAACCTCAGTAACCAAAGGGAAACTTTTGGCTCTTAGTTTTTTGTTTTCTTAAATAGAAACTGCAGTAAAAGCCGTTTTCCTTGTGGGGACCAGCCAAATATCTGCATAAGGTCAGAAATGTCTGAAATTTCTATTCAAATGTCCAAGATGTAAAAGCATGTAAACACATACACACTGATTGCACTTACCCTTACAGCCACATAGAGACAGGAAGATGCACTTTGCAATGTGGCATTTTACTATATGCATTATTCATAGAAAAAGCATCAGCAGATACAGTCAGGAAGATAGGTGAGTGGAAAGTAAGATGGTAAGACTGAGATGGAAAAGTGAGCAGAATGAAAAAATCCAGACAGGCACTGAAACAGAGCGAGACAGCGAAAGAGAGATTATAAAATTAGGTCAGTTGTCACACAGGAATTGGCTGGCCATCATGGCTCTTACGGAATCCCTAAGCTCATGCGTGTGTGTTCTGGATGAATCTGTGACTCTGTGTGTGTGTGTGTGTGTGTGTGTGTGTGTGTGTGTGTGTGTGTGTGTGTGTGTGTGTGTGTGTGTGTGTGTGTGTGTGAGTGAGTGTGTGTGTGTGTGTGTGAGAGAGAGAGGTAGATTAGCAGTTTGGTCTCTTGAGTCTACTCTGGTTAATAGCTCTGCTTTACAGGGAGACGGAATCATTCTCTTGTAATATGCGTCAAGCTCTATTACCTCTTCTCTCAATGTTACGATTATGGAATAGGCTCAAGACACAATCACATCTAACATATAGCGTATGTTGTAATGAATGTAGTTTAGAGTTGGATTAGCAGGGGACCCTATAATGTAATGGTAATGGGAGAAGATCTCCTGCCGGGGAAGAAGACAAACTACACCACAGCAAACTCTGGCGTAGAGATTGAACTAAATCACATCACACTGAGCAGCGATGTTACACACCGCATGGTCTCGTTCCACTTCAGATATAATATACTAAACCCTCATCCCTCTTCCCCACTAATGTGTTCATGTTTATGCTTAGGAGAAGTGTGAAGGGGTATAATTTTATTTGTGAGGAACAGTTCAGGCTTGCAGTGTAGCTAAACGGCATATTTATCACGCATTACTGCAACTATGCATACTATCATAATAATGAAAATGAAGGGAAATTATTATGTATTTGTCTGATTTTCCTTTTTTTGATCATTCTAATTAGACTGTGTTTTATCCATTAGTCTACTGTTAATCAAATCCAAATTTCTGGTTGTTCACATTATTTATGTAATTACCTTTTCTATGCAATGATTACCTAAGATTGTAGGAATGCATTGTGTTGGAGCTTTGGTGAGCTTTTTTTAGACAGTGCAGCCATTCTGAAAATGAACATCAGCAGGGGTGGACAAATCATAAATTCATTAGCTAGCCCACCAGGCAAGAAAAAGCTCCATTGTGCTACCAAACTACCCTTGTTTTGGTTGCCTGGATACATAAATGACTAGGCTAAAAAGTAGTAGCTAATGCAATGTGGTAACTAGTTAAGTGCATTAAGCAAGATTAAGACAGATGAATAAGTATATGATCATGTAGTACATTGCATTTGTGTCCTCGACAAAAAAATGTGGCCAGTGTTTCGGCTATAAGCTGTGGTGCTGGTTTTATTTTGCTCAGTTTTGTGAGTGTTTCCACATACCTGCATGCTTCTCATTCAGAAAAATCTGTCATCACTGCATGTTAATTAATCCTTCTAGTAAATATAGGTGCCCGTGTCCAATGTGTTAATTCAGCAGGTGATGGGATTTGGAAGCACACACTATAGTTACAGCATCAAGGTGTAACATACCATCATGTAGCACATTGACTTTAAATTTTTTGTTTTGCCAAAGTCAATAACTACTTATTTACTATATAGGGTTTGTTTTTTTCTAGTAGTTAAACCTAATTGTTGAACCTTCTTGGCAACTAGGAATAAAAAAACTAAGACCCCGATTATGAATTCTACTTGTCCCAAGCACCCAGGCTACTGATTTGATCACCACTGAACAGAATAATGTAATTTTAGGTTGTATGTGGATATATACATGATATACATAATTTAGGCCCATTTATTCATAATTTGGGAATGCCAATTTTTTTTTTGAATCTCACAGAAAAAATGTTCACATGCAACTTATCTTCATAAGTTGAATATCAACCTTCTGTCACAAGCATACAGGTGCATCTCAAAAAATTTGAATATCGTGGAAAAGTTAATTTTTTTCCCGTAATTTAATTCAAAAAGTGGAACTTTCATATATTCTAGATTCATTACACATAAAGTGAAAGAGCCTTTTTTTAATCTTGATGATTATGGCTTACAGCTCATGGAAATGAGGTCCCAGAGTCTGGAGGAAGAGAGGCGAAGAATCTAAGTTGCTTGAAGTCCAGTGTGAAGTTTCCACAGTCAGTGATGATTTGGGGTGCCATGTCATCTGCTGGTGTTGGTCCACTGTGTTTTCTCAAGTCGAGAGTCTACCAGGAGATTTTAGAGCACTTCATGCTTCCATCTGCTGACAAGCTTTATGGAGATGCTGATTTCCTTCTCCAGCAGGACTTGGCACCTGCCCACAGTGCCAAAATTACTAGTAACTGGTTTGCTGACCATGGTATTACTGTGCTTGATTGGCCAGCCAACTCGCCTGACCTGAATTTTGTCAAGAGGAGGATGAGACACACCAGACCCAACAATACAGACGAGCTGAAGGCCGCTATCAAAGCAACCTGGGCTTCCATAACACCTCAGCAGTGCCACAGGCTGATTGCCTCCATGCCACGCCGCACTGATGCAGTAATTCATGCAAAAAGTGCCCCGACCAAGTATTGAGTGCATAAATTAACATTCTTTTCAGAAGGTCAACATTTCTGTATTATAAATTCTTTATTCTAATATTTTGAGATACTGGATTTTTGATTTCCATGAGCTATAAGCCATAATCATCAAGATTAAAACAAAAAGGCTTGAAATATTTCACTTTATGTGTAATAAATCCAGAATATATGAAAGTTCCACTTTTTAATTTCATTGAATTAAATTACAGAAAAAATGTACTTTTTTATGATATTCTAATTTTTTGAGATGCACCTGTATGTTGTATATCAACATATCGAACTTTCACCTGAATGCTACGTATGCCATGTTCTGCACATGTAATTTAACCAAGCCCATGTCGACCACTACACTATTTGAAGATCGATATGTAATAAATCATTTTACCTCTTTTTTTTAACATGTTGAGTGTAGCCCAATTCATGTGATAAGTTTGTGCTCTTCATGACATATGATTAAACTTATTGGACTTTATGCATGAAATGTTCTACACTCAATATATTTTAAAAAGAGGTGACCTTATTTATTACATGTCTATCATATTCAAATAGCATAGTGGTAGAGGTGGGCTTGGTTAATGCTCTGTGACATACAGAGCATTCGAGTGAATGTTTGTTAAGTTGATGTACAACATATTGTCATGACAGAATATTGATATACAACATATATACAACAACATACGTTGCATCCATTTTTTTTTTTCTGTGAAGCTGGGTTAGAATATAAATGATCCTGCATGGAGGAGTGGAGTCCAGAAAATGAAGTGTCTATAAAGCACTGATGCCACATAACTGCAGGGGCCCCAGTTTGATCCTAAGCTTGGGTTACTGTCTGTGTGGAGTTTGGCCTGTTCTCAAGCACCTCTCACCACAGAACCGAAAGTCTAGTGGGTGGAGACAGACTTGATCCAGATCCTCCTACCTGGGCAGGATCAAAAGTCCGGGTAGTAGAGACAACTCAGTGTGTTTCAGGCTGGATATGTGTTCTGTGTTGTACAGCATCTCATGGTTTAGGGTTAGTCTTAGGCTTATAGAAGGAGTTGAATCAGGTCCAGCTCCACCGTGGACTTTTGGTTCTGCAGGAACCAACCAGGGTGTAATCCCATGCATTTCATGAAGGGTACCAGTAATTCCATTTTGAAAAATCCGTTATGATATTTACTTCATTATATTATAAGCATTCTAATACCAAAGGACTGGTCACAAAATCATTAGGTCTTCTTTCAAACAGCCTTATACTAAAAGATGAAATGATAAAGATCTAAAAGGTGAACTGAATTTGCTCAGAAGTTCCCTCAGAAGGTTAAAGTGTATTTAAAGTTTGCCTTTTCACTGCTTGTGCTCTTAAGGTCAGTCAGTGAAAGGTCCCTGAAAGGATCTCAATGAAGATGATCATTCTGAACTTTTCCGCACTGTTACGTCAAGCTAGTGATTTAAAAGCAGCTCTGTGAGACCTAGAAGAAGCAGTGTGTGTCGGTTTTGATTTTGCTCTTATTTCTCTTCCAGTCTACGCCCACAGGGAACCCCAACAGCAGCCAAACACCTGTCTCAGACACCAAAGGTGAGTGTGTCTCTATGGCTCCAACATGTCTACTTGTCTCTCTCTGCTTGCCCCTTATTTTGTTGTGTATTAACTGCTATTATACTACAGTGATGTTGCTTGCTCGAGTCTGACTGGAAAGAAGGTATTGATTATTTTTCTATAACAGCATATCTGACAGCAGTTATGGCTGCAAGTTTTATATTTATAAACTCATTCTAATAAGTTTACATTTCTGTAGTAACAACTTACACAGAGACTTGTATAGCAGATTGTCTACATGAATGTATCAAAAATACTTTTCTGCAAGAAAGGAGTCTTCAGTGTCCAGGCTTTTTGAAAGTCAGAGGCTGGTGAGGGAATGACTGTTTTAATGACAACATTAAACGTAACAGTAAATAATTAAAAATATGACCTGTCATTTCTTAATTAAAAAAAAAAAAAAAAAAGAAAGAAAAAAACATTGTCAGCGTAGACAAATTGCTGTGGTATAGAGGACGAAAACACTTAAATAAAACACACCATATCACATCACCTTGCTGTTGATTATTGTCCTATAACATCATGCCCCAGCATGTCTAAGTCATTACTTTAAACACTTTATCTGTAGACTGTCAATGTCTGGGACTGATTGAATGATGTCATTTTTTAGTGTTATCTGTTATGGATATGTGTCTCTTCAGTAGTTTATTAAACTTGATGCTTCATATATTTTGGTCGACAATTGCTAGAACACTAAAAGTGCTAAAAAATATGTGCTAAACTTAAAATTTACATGATTTGAAATAGTATTAAGGGTAATGTATTCTTAAAAGCATACTATTTGTTTAATGTTACATGTTGTGTGTTTTATTAGTGTTTGAGCTTGGCTGGTCAACAGTTTTGGTCTTTGCGGTTTGTATCGACAAAATCAAACTTACATGGCTTGTCATCATTAGCACTTAATTAGAGGTGTATATCAAGACTGGGATCCCAAAGGACCAATAAATAAGTCAGGGGAGTGGGCAGCTTTTACTTTCATGCAGGCCAGAATGCATGAGGCATTAAATATGAAGCTTGCGGTACAATGAAAGGCCACGTTGTTTAAAATGGGAGCATAGTGGTTGTGGTGGGTTGTTCTTGGTAAACAGCATTTACACCATTTATTCATTCAATAAATGCTTTATTCTGGTCAGGGTTGCTTTAGTTTAAATTACTGATCTGTCTATATTTTGAAAGATAGAACCAACTGAGTTCCATAAATATTAATGGTTGGGTACAAACAAAAATAATAACTGCAGGAGGGGGAAGGATTGGTTAGGATTCATTTGGGAGTGGGTGGAAATGGGATTTAAAAAGCCTCTCATGCACTGACGTTATTCTACTTTGTACTGAAAAATCTGTAACAAATGTGTATTCTAAATCTGTTTATTTGGTTAAGAAATGATTTGGTTAAAAGTCACTGTGTTTATTTAAACCTGATTTGTTTATTCCATGATTTATTTATTATAATTAATTCGTATTGACTGATTTTTATTATAGGAAAGGCGTCTGCCACAGCAGGGAAGCCGGAGCATGAGGAAGAGATCGATATCGATCTGGAGGCACCTGAGACGGAGAAAGCAGCTCTTGCCATCCAAAATCAGTTCAGGCGTTTCCAGAAGAAAAAGAAGTAGAACTTTAATCCAACAACTGTAATAAATGAAATAAATATTAACAGGAACAAGACATAGAAAGAAAGTGGTGGTAGACATTTATTTAAATAAAACAAAAAAAAGTACATAGTAAGCAGAAAAACAACAAGATTTCTTCTGCATGTTAGGGAGAGATTAGTGGGGTAAACAAATATAGACAGGAAGAGGAATTTATAATCTAGCATGAAAGTAGTCAGTCAGCCATTTGCTTTCCCCTAAAACCTTAAACTCCTAAATAACAGTTGTACAGGAATGGTACAGAGCTCCAAATGCATACCTCAAAATGATCAAAAACTGAAATTCCTGTGTCTCAAAATGGCCCCAAACCCAATACCTGGGCTTGAAATGAAGCCCCCCAATATGCCTGAAACATAAATACTGTGCTTAAGTGTGTCCAAATTCAGTGTTCAAAATCATAGACCAACTGAAGTCCCTGTACTGAAATGGAAGCCATTTGACAAACAAAATTATATTCTCCATCCACAGAGCAAGCGCACGATACAAAAGAGCACATGTCTCATTCAAAAGAGCACATTAGCATTTTCCAGCTTCCACTTCTTGACTTCCTTTTTATTTTGTTCCTCCTCTTCCCTGTGGCATTGATGACAACTTGGGCACAGTCTCAGATTTGATTCGCTTTTTTGGTTCTGTAGCAGAAACTAGAGGGAAAGTGTGTAATGTGTTCCCAGAAGCTATAGCTATCCCTGAGGTTGCACTATGCAGTCACACTCTTAGAGAAACAGGCCAGTCGGAGGGATATTCACTGCATCCCCATGGTATGCTGTTTCCATGCCAACCTGAATTATTGATACACCTTTGGTTGCACAACAGCGTGCCCAACTGATCAAAAAGCCAAGAACAGTTGAGGTGAAAAAGAAATAAGCAGTAAGACAACCGTGGGGGGAAATTATATAAATTAAATTAGCAGGAGAACCCATCAGTACTGAGACCTTAATACAATAGACCTTGACTAAGTACTGTAACACCATTGAGTAACTCCATGAGGAACAAATGAAACAGTATGCTTCATTTGAAGTGCAAGAGATGCAAGTTATACACACTATCACAAATTAATAGCACTAGATCTAATTTAAACCTTACTTCCCAGTAGCTTACATACCAACATAGGGACACTAAATACAGGTTGAGAAATAGAATTAGGACAGAGAGGAAATGGTGACCAGAAAAACCAATTGGAGCTGAACAGTATATCCAAATTAAACCGAACCCTTGAGCCATGAGCTATTTATAATAATTCTAAGCATATTCTTGTCATTTTTACCACAGACAAGCACAAACACTTAAAGTCTGTAAAGTACATAAAACACTGACCTGCTCTGGAAAAGCAGAGCTCTAACTAATTAATACTCTATTACTGGAATGTAACCTCTTTTTCTATTTAAAGGGCTGAGGCACAATTAGCACATTCGAAACGTGCTCATTACGCATGGTGAGATATCTCTAAAGCATCACTACATGAAAGGAGTCTGTAGTCTTATGGATGTTGTTTTATACCCGAATGCCATGGTATATTTTCCGTAACAACATTTAAAACCAGATCCCTCTGACAAAACTCAACTAACTGCAACTGGTTGTAGTTGTGACATTTACCAAGTAAATCATGATTGATCCATTTGGAGAGACAATAGTGCTAACTATTTTACTGTTTACACATTGTGAGTGTTAACATTCAAATAGATGAGTGTGTACTTGGCAATAAGTTATTCATTTTATATCACTCTCCGTCCTCCTGTGGCCCTCACCCATTTTTCCCACTGTTACACTTTATTGCCCATGTTAGGCATGACCTCCTTTCACTTTGCCTCAAGGCATCTCAATCTTGGATCTCCCATACTTGGCATGCCAGCTAAACTGTTTGAAAGCCAGTTTTAGAATTCTGTATAATACTCAATGCAGTTGTGGTCTGTACTTATATCTTAGCAATTACAGTTAAAGTTAAGTACTGTATATCCAATGTGAAGTACTGTATATCCAATCCACTCAATACCTTGGGTACTATATATGCTATGTCAATACTCTATCATATTAATATACTATGGGAATAACGTTTTAAAATTCGCCTGGTCTTAGCACTTTCATACCTCCCTTTCCTCATCCCTAATGTAGACTTTTCTCATGTGTTGCATTAAAGCAACGTGGCTTTGCTTAAAAATGCAAGGATTACCACCACCTTGTTTCTTTTATGACTCAAAATAGTACAAAACCATGGGAATGGAGGAATTCTTCACCAATAGCCATGATACTGAGAACAAGGACAGGAGGACAAGTCAAGCAACACTGGCAAGGTGCCAGCGCCACAACCTGACCTCAAAACCCTCTTCAGGTGACCTTTTTAAACGGACTGAATTACATCACTTCCTGTCTGTTGATTAATGATGTGAACCCAATCAAGAGATGAGGTGCTTCTGATTTCTTTAATTGCACCTCCTTGCTTTGTTTCCTTGCTTCCTGTCCACGCTTCTTAGCTCCTCCTACAGAGGACGCTGAGAAAGGGGACATGAAATGGAAATGAAGACAGGTGGAATTAAGAACAAATAAGATGTTCTTGCTCATTGAATGGTTACTTTAAAGCAACTTTAGCAAATTCATTTATTGATGACATATCCCTGCTGTAATAGCCATATAACAGTATATACGGTACAGATATTACACACTAAATTATCCTTAATTAAAACATTATTGTATGTGTACATCACATGCTTAAATGTTGATATTTTAGCCTAAACAAGACCACCAGACTTCTCTGATTTTAAAGCAAGTGGTATTAATAGACTTTTATGCAAAGGTTTTATTTGTATTATTGTTTATCTAATTAAGATTAGTATGTAAATTTTGTGTTTGTGGTTCTTTATTGGAATTAGATTTTTTTTGTGGGGAGAGGTGGAGCATTTGTGCCATAGGCTTACATCATGCTCTACAACAAAAAGTACTCACGCATAGAAAACATCTGCATATCCTCGCTCTCTCCTTGATTCCTCTAACTGCATTTTAAGAATTGGTACATCCTTAACCTCTTAATGGGTCTGTAAAATTAGCCAAACCATTTGGAGTACATGCATGGTTTTGGTCTCTTTTGAAAGAAGGAAAGAGGGGGGACTTCGGTTGATTTCCGGCTCACAGGGTGAAGTGGGTAGGACAGAGGAATCAAGGAGAAATCAATTAGAGTTTTGGGAAGCACCTATGGAATCTGTAGCTGCCTCCCACTGGGACATTGCAAAAGCTGGATGATTGACTGGATGATTGTATATCAGTAATATTGAGAATCCCATGTCAGTCCTTTTGGGGTGTAGATTGAATGTGCAAATAAGTCACTGATTTCTCACTGAAGGAAGGCCCTGGGGAGGGGCGTGTGGATGCTTTGGATTGGGACCTGTCCTCTGTAGGGCTTATGTAGTTGCTAATCACATTTTTCCATGTTACCTAGAGAGGGAATAAGAAAATGGTTGTGACATCACACTGTGTTTTAGCAGCGCAGGTCCTGTTTTGTGTTAGGCATTTCAGACATACTTTATGTAATCCTCTGTGGCGGAGAAAGCACATTCAAACATTCCTGATGTGTTGCTTTGAATTATACACAATTAAAATTTGCTGCAGATTGCTTAAGAAAACCACCTTGCATTCTTCTTTTAATGAGTTTTCTATTCAGTGATTGTGCACAACAATACATTATAGATGACATGAAAAAGCATCAGAAGAAAGTGTGCATTAAACAGTATTGATGGGACTTGATGTAAACTGCTGACCTAATTCATTTTTTGTTTAACATCACTTCCTCTTTGGTGTGTTGAATCGTCTGCATCAACCCAGTATGCACAGGGGTATATGGAGGGCTGTCATTTTGCTGCTGATTTCAGACCTGTTACATTTCTCATGTAATAATTATGTGTAGCACTTAGTAGAGACAAGCTGTTCTTGAATCAGCTGCTAAACAGAGTGTTCCCAGAGGATTTCAGTTTCTGTGTTTTTCCTCCCATGGGCCTCACTCCATTCAACTGCTGGGGCGATGAGCCATGACTGAAGCTTCATTAGGACAGCTAGTCTCCAGAGGAAAAGGCTCACTGTCCACAGGCGGTCTCTATAGATAGTCCTCATAGTTAATGTGTGTGGGGTAATAGAGAACTGAGGAAAGAACTCAACAGCATCACTCAGGGATGCAGGGAGATGCAAGGAAGCAGAGGGACCCAAAGGAAGCAATGGATGAACAAAGGACACACAGGAACCTTGTGTTTCCATTAGGAGTGGAAAAAATGAAGGGCTCTTTCATGCTGATGTGCAGAGATAGACTGCAGGCCCTATTCAGAAAGTCAATAATGTAGCAGGAGTTGAGTTTTGGAAAAAGACAGATCACTTGATGCTTTATATAAGGAATTAGTGGGATTACATTCAGGAGCTGACAAAGAGCAACTGAATTATGTAATACATCACATGATTTGCATAAATGGCATGTTCAGTGTTTAAAAGAACCTTTGAAAGAAAACCCATTAGCACATTACTGCTTCAGTAATAGACTTACCGCTATCTACTTAGATTCCCAAATGACTAACCATAAAAGTACCCACAGCCCACAACAGGTTAAAAAAGGTTAACAATACAAGTAAAGTGGTAGACTACAATACAAAAGGCATTTAGAGAAAATGGGCCTATGCAGTGACAATTTGGTTTTACAAAGCTGTGCTTTAATTAATCCTTAAAAGTCTGCACCTGCCGCATAAAATATAATGTCTTACACATTGCTTAATAATGTAGGAATTATTTGGTGTAGAGACTTACTTTTAAATGCATCTTATTGCAAATATCTGTAGCTTAACAAGGGTATAAAAAACAAACAAACAAACAAAAAATTGCAAATCTACTCATAGTATCAGTTTATCTGAAAAATATATTTTTGTTATATTGTTTGGATTATAAAGCAACCCTCTGCAAAGATGTTGGATTTTTTTTATTCAGTATTTGTTAGTAAGCTGCAAGCTTTCTAACAAGACCAATTAACCAATCAGATGTTTTGTTATTCAGTGCCTACCAATCATATGTCTGGTCATTCAACAACACATCATTCATCAACTATGTGGCCAAAAGTGAGTGGACACCTGACCATCACACCCATATGTGGGTCTTATTTAAATTGTTGTTGCAAAGTTGGAAGCACACATTGTATAGAATTCCTTTGTATGCTGTAGCATTACAATTTCCCATTACTGGAACTAAAAGGCCCAAACCTGTTCCAGCATGACAGTGTCACTGTGCACAAAGCGAGGTCCATGAAGACAAAGTTTGCCAAGGTCAGAGTGTCCTTCACAGAGCCCTGACCTCAACCCCACTGACCACCTACTCCCTAGGCCTCCTCATCTGACATCAGTGCCTGACTTACTAATGCTCTTATGACTGAATAAACACAAATCCCCACAGCCACACTACAAAATCTAGGGGAAATCCTTCCCCTAGTGGAAAGTAAAGGTTATTATAACAGCAAAGGGGAGGACTAAATCTGGACTGATGCACATATGAGTGCTATGGTCAGGTGTTCGCAAACTTTTGGCCATATAATGTGTCTGTGCTAAAACAAATGATATAAAACAACAAATATTCGTTTTTAAAAGGGGGCATTTTATTGACTTAAACCTAGGACTCAAAATTGGGCAAACATAGGCATAAGGGTCATTCCATCTCAAGTAGTCCCATTTTTATCAGCATTTATCACATTTTGTAAAATACTGTTCATTTTTATTATTTGTTATACTTATATTACATCTGTTCATTTCTCAAAATGCATGCAACAAAGTAGGCTTTTCCCCAGATTTCTACTAGCCCTAGCTCTGCAACCAGTGGAATCTCAAACTCATTTTCAGAATGCTACTATAGACGATTTATTTCTCTGAAAATTTCAGATTTGTATCTGGGCCCCCACCAGAGATATTGAACCTGAAAGTGAGGGGAATTTAAAAAAAAATTGCACTCACACTCCCATTAAAAAAAAAATTAAGAGAAGTCTCAAACCTGAAATGTTCTGCATGCACACTATACTTACCTAGGTACCCCCTAAAAAATTAAGACTGAGACTCGAACTGTGAGCAATCTTGGGCATTACATTTGGACATGAGTTCTAAGTATAAGGAAAAAGAAACTACAATATGTTTATATGTGCATGTACACAGCAAAATCCCCAGTGTTGATTTAACACCCAGAGTGTTGATTTGACACCCTACAGTGTTTATATATGTCAAATTGGACACATATAAACACTGTAGGGTGTCAAATCAACACTCTGGGTGTTAAATCAACACTGGGGGTTTTGCTGTGTACCTTGTAATGTGCTCTAGATGTCAGTTTTTGTTCCAAGGAGCTAGGACCATCCTGAGCTAAGATATTGAGGTTTTCATAAACAGCTGTATAACTAAAATTTGTTGTGTGCCATGACAAAAAGATGGCTGTCGTAGTTAAACCAAGTAGAATTTTTAAAAATAATAATAATGGGTGGTTTTGCAATACCAATACACAGAGGTAATCACTCGAAAAAATGTTTTAATTAAAATTGGTCAAGCAACCAACAATTATTGGATGACTTGAGATGGAATGACCCACAGACTTCTGAGTGTTAAGGAAGGAGCTGCCAAATCAGTAAATATGATACTGTGGCCTAAGTGAGGAACAAGCATGTGACTCTTGTCTTTGATTGGCAAATACACACTTACAGCAAAAAAACAGTGGTTTGGTGGTTAGCTGCAAGCCAACTTACCAAGGGAAAACCGACAGGGGAACAAAACCCATCAGTCTTCCACTAGACAGTAAATATAGACAAACATAAAAGAATGGGGTAGTATATCATCTTCTGGCACAGACAACATGTCTCTTTACTGACAATAAACATTTAATCCAGCAAAACAAGAAACTGGGGCTATGCAAATGAATGCCTGCTTTACAAAGGCCCAGTGACATTATAGTACTGACACTACAGTAATGTAAAGTCTGCCATTGTAAAGTTCAAGACAAGTACAAGACCAGGACTAGCTGAGGTTGCGTCAAGACCGAGTCTTAAGGGGGTCAAGGACAAGTCAAAATTGAGTGCAAATGAAAGCAAGAAGTCAAGATCGAGACCAAACCCATAAAATCCTTTTCGTGGCCCAGCCTTTACTTCAACTATTTGGCTTCAATCCTGCAATGCACCAGTGATTAGGCTGTTTTCCAGAAGAAGGAATTACTTCTTGCCAAACCTTGTGCATGCAAACAGAAAAGACAACACTAACATTATTTTTCACAAACTCTTGGTCGAGACCATATTTAGCGAGTCCAATGCCCAAGACTCCAAGTACAAATGCCAAGTACAAACGCCAAAAAATCAATACAGAAAACATATCAAGACAGGACCGTTTCAGCCCTAAACCAGACTCTTAAACCTTCCCAACTCCATTAATGATTTGCCAGTTGAACGAATTTTAAAATGTAATAACAATATTTTGTTATATTTAAATTTTGTACTGACTTCCCCTTTGCCCACTGAAAACTACTGTTCTAGAAAACACAATCAGTAATAATCATTAACTTATTTCAGAAATAAAGTTGTTACATGGGAGAAAATCTAATGTAGTCCAAGAAGTTCCTGTAAACTGCCTCTTAGTTAAACAACACTGAACTGTTGTGGCAGGTTGGGCTTCATCCAGGTTATTCGGTTTCCTCCCATCTCCCAAAGACATAGAGAGATGGACTGGTGATTCTATGTTGACCATAAGTGTGAAAGACTGTGTGAATGTGTGTGTGACTGGTGCCCTGCAATGGACTGACATCTCATTCAGGTCTAATGTGACCCTGACCAGGATCTCAGTAATGACTATTGCTGTATGTGGGTAACTCCACCACTGGATGGATTATTATTGCATTAATGTATGAATCAATTTAATATCTCATGCTTGAAACATTCTTTTCGATGAGTCATCCATAATGTTATGATAAAAATGTACGTTACCTGTGTCCTACAACAGTTATTCACCCTGATAACTCACCTCTATGAAAAATTAGAAGTATTCTACAAATCACATGTTTAACAGAAAGTTGCATCATCTGAATTCCCTAAAGATCATGGGAAGAAGAAAAGTAAGTTCTCTCATTGTTTTTGTTTTTTATTTTCAGTGATATTGTGATACTGACTTAAAGTAAATGATACTACAAAAGTAAATGAATAGTTAAATGAAAAAAGTAAATCAGTAGAATATCCTTAATGTCCTCATGTCATTAGCATGGATGCTAGATGACCACATTTTGTGTAGGTGCTAATTCTGTGCTCTCAACCCTGTTTCTTTCAACCCTGTTTTTGTGAAGAGCAAAACTCAGCCATTAAATTTCAAATTAGTTAAAAAATTAACTTATTTTATTTAAATTTTTTAATTTAATTTTTAAATATAATCAAACCCCTTCTAAAAATAATCAACTCTTCCCTTAGCACTGGCTATGTACCTAAATCATTTAAACTTGCAGTTATCAAACCCCTGATTAAAAAACCTGACCTCGACTCCTGTCAATTGTCCAGCTATAGGCCAATATCAAATCTCCCCTTTACCTCCAAGATCTTAGAAAAGGTTGTAGCACAGCAGCTATGCTCATACCGAAATAGGAATAACATTCATGAAATATATCAGTCAGGATTTAGGCCTCATCATAGCACAGACAGAGCACTGGTTAAAGTGATAAATGACCTACTGATGGCCTCTGATCAGGGTTGTGTCTCCTTGCTTGTGTTGCTTGACCTTATTGCAGTTTTTGATACCACTGATCATACTATTCTCCTTGGTAGACTAGAAAACATTGTTGGCATTAAGGGAACGGCCCTCTCCTGGCTCAGGTCTTATTTGACTGATCGTCATCAGTTCGTAGATGTAAATGGTGAATTCTCTATGCATACTGAGGTAAAGTTTGGTGTTCCGCAAGGTTCTGTTTTAGGCCCACTGCTTTTTTCTTTATATATGCTACCTGTGGGTCAAATTATTCGTAAACATGAAATTAGCTTCCACTGTTATGCTGATGACACACAGTTGTATGTTTCAGCAAAGCCAGATGACAGACACCAGTTTAATAAAGTCGAGGAATGTGTAAAGAACGTTAGACAGTGGATGCTTATTAACTTCCTCTTACTAAATTCTGACAAGACAGAAGTACTTATACTAGGACCACATGCAGCTAGAAGTAAGTTTTCTGATTACATAGTAACTCTGGATGGCCTTTCTGTTTCATCATGTGCAGCAGTAAAAGACCTTGGTGTGATTATTGACACCAGTCTTAGACTTCTTTCACTTCAGAAATATTGCTAAGATAAGAAATATATTGTCACTACATGATGCAGAAAAATTAGTCCATGCTTTCGTCACCTCTAGGCTGGATTACTGTAATGCCTTACTGTCTGGATGTTCCAGTAGGAGCATAAACAAACTCCAGTTAGTCCAGAATGCAGCTGCAAGAGTCCTCACTAGATCTAGAAGATATGACGACATCACCCCTGTCTTATCCACACTGCATTGGCTCCCAGTGAAATTTCGCATTGATTATAAAATATTACTATTGACTTATAAATGGCTTCACGCCACAGTACCTAAGCGAACTTTTGGTCTTTTATGATCCGCCACGCCTACTTCGATCAAAAGCTGCAGGCTATTTGTTGGTACCTCGAATAGTGAAGGCTATGGCAGGGGGAAGAGGTTTCTCTTACAAAGCCCCACAGTTATGGAACTGCCTTCCAATTAGTGTTCGGGACTCAGACACAGTCTCAGTGTTTAAGTCCAGGCTGAAAACATATTTGTTTAATCAAGCCTTTCGGGAATAGTTTTTTCCTTAGGTAAAGGAGCAGATCTAGAGGTCTCACAGGCATAGTGTGTTGTGGTGAACTGGGATGTCTGGATCCCCCCCCCACACACACACACACCTTCACGCGTCCACCCAGGTTTGTTGGTGGTGGGGTGGCTGGCCGCCTTGTCCCAGGGAGCCCTCAGGTCTGTGTTACCTTCTGGCTCTCCCTTTTAGTTATGCTGTCATAGCTAGTCTTGCCGGAGTCCCTGCTTTCACTTACGCAAAGTACACTGTCCTTAACCAGTACGGGACCATAAGCATACCTAATTATCTCTCTCTCCCTCTCCCTCTCTCTCCCGCTCCCCTTCTGTCAAGCGTCACATGATACTCCTGAGATACCAGTGATCCCGACCCCTTCTGCTCTTTGAACCTGCCCGATCCATGCTGATGCCCTACTTCTGGTTGGAGATCTCATCAATTGGAAGTCACATGCTGCTGCTGAGTATGGCCCCACAGTATGCAGCCTAAAGATCATTGAGATTACAGTGGTGAAGTTCAACAAAACAGACTTCATATAAAAACTGTAATTAATTTTTCATGGTCTCACAACTACTATTTGACCGTGTGGTACTGGTACATTTATAGAAGAGATTTATTTACTTATAATTGCACTATCCGGTGTCACCCAGATGAGGATGGGTTCCCCTTTGAGTCTGGTTCCTCTCAAGGTTTCTTCCTCATATCATCTCAGGGAGTTTTTCCTTGCCACCGTCGCCGCTGGCTTGCTCATTGGGGATAAATTCATAAATTTAAAATCTATGTCCTGAATTTATATACTTCTGTAAAGCTGCTTTGGGACAATGTCCATTGTTAAAAGCGCTATACAAATAAACGGAACTTGAACTTGAACTTAAATTTTTTAGAGTTACAAGTGTTAAACTTCACCCCAATTGTGGAATCACCCACAGAAGCTCTTAATTTAGGGTGCCAAACCACAGTTCTTGGATACAGTGTCACAACACTGCTTTCCTTTATTTGACACATCTGGCTCAACACTCAATTATCAAGATCGTTCTGAAACTGAGTTGAGTTGCCCTGTTTCAGTGAACCTGTGCTCACTGTAACCTCAGATTCCTATTCTTGGCTAACAGGAGTTGAACTTGATGTAATCTTCTGCTGTTGTAGCCCATCCACCTCAAGGTTTGGTGTGGTGTGCATCCTAAGATGCTTTTCTGCTCACCACGGTTGTAAAGAATGGTTATTTGAGTTACTGTAGCCTTCAAAACAGTCTGGCCATTCTCTTCTGACTTCTCTTATCAACAAGGCATTTCTGCCTGCTGTTTTTCACACCATTCTCTAGAGACCCTCTAGACAACCATGCCATAGTCACTGAAATACATTTTTTCCCCCTCATTCTGATGTTTGATGTGAACATTAACTGATGCTCTTGATGTGTATCTGCATGATTTTGTGCATTACGCTGCTGCCACCTTGGATTGGAAATTGGATAATTGCATTAATGTAAAGTTGTACAGGTGTTCCTAACATAGTGGTTGATGAGTGTTTAGAGATCATAAATACTTAATGGTATCTATTTGATTGTGTTTATTGTAAATAAGAACTGCACAATAAGTGACCGGTCCCATACATTTAAGACAGACTAGACTAGATTCTGAAATATGGACTTTTGTCACAAATTCCATGTATTCAATCTTCATTATAAATGGGGAACTGAGGGCAATTAAATTATTATTGTGGCTTCTTCACAGTACACTTGCCATTTGTGTCTTGGTACTGAAGAAGAGGAAATACTTGCTGAGTTGTTGGGACTGTTTTCAGTCAGAACCCAAGAAAATACTAGCTAGTCTATGTGCAAATATGCAAAAGTGCCAGTAATGCTAACAAGAAAATTATATCAGATAGAGATGTAAAAACAGAATTTTTCAAAAAACAAACAAACAAACAAACAAACAAACAAACAACAACAACAACAACAACAAACAGGGTCAATAATTGAAAGGCCAAAGTGTACCTAGATAAATTTGTCATGAAGAGGAAGTAAGTGCTACCACATCATGTGTCATATCCTTTTTTGCTATTCCGGCAGAAGAATTTTATTCACGTTTGGTCTGACACCTGCTTTAGCCTAAAAGGCAGTAAATGTAGATTTCAGGTGTCTACCTGAAATGACTTAGCAAGAGGTCAAAAATCGTTAATGCTGCAGCTATGCCATACACGTGAGTACCCCTGTACATGATAAAAGAGAGATAAGACATAGCCAGTTACAGTAGTAACGGTTATTGGTCTCAAAGTGAGGTCTAGGTACACATTTTGTTATAGTGGTGGAAATCACAACCCACTATTATCTTTATACTAGTTATTTTGTCTGTAAATAATGACAACTGGAATCTAATGACAATTTTAATAATCAGAAATGGCACCAAATCAATTGCCAAATAGTGTTGTACACATTTAAATCCATCCATTTTCCATACCACTTATCCTGTACAGGATTGCAGGGGAGCCTGGAGCCTATCCCAGGGAACTCAGGGCACAAGGCAGGGGACACCCTGGATGAGGGGCCAGCCCATCACCGGGCTTTGGAAATGCCAAATTGCCTACATTGATTGCATGTCTTTGGACTGTGGAGTATCTGGAGGAAACCCCCAAACATACAGACTCCACGCACACAGGGCAGAGGCAAGATTTGAACCCCCAACCCCAAAGGTACAAGGCAAACATGCTAACCTCTAAGCCACCATGCCCTGGGCAGCCAAAGGTTTGAGAACACCTGCTCAGGGGAACCCATCAACCAAGGAACTTCATTAGTTTTACCAATGCAAAGATGAAGCTTTTTGAATATTACATGTTCCTGCTCATTTTTAAACTCACACCCTTCACATTTAGAAGACAAGCTGCAACGGTTTCAAATCCTATTAAAACTATTAATTCAACAGCACCACCATTATCAGTAATTAAAGCTATGTGTATTAACAATTTGCACTGAGTATCATGTAATGGTTCTCCCCTGGACTGTTTAATGGCTGACAGCCTAAAGAGTTTCACAAATCAGGAAAACCCTTATTCATGATGTAAGTGCTATGCTCAAAACCAATCAACTGAAAGAGAACACGTGTGCTTTTGTGTGTGTGTGTGTGTGTGTGTGTGTGTGTGTGTGTGTGTGTGTGTGTGTGTGTGTGCACGTGGTGTGTGCCGTA
The DNA here is from genome assembly GCA_023630585.1 of Cranoglanis bouderius. NCBI lineage: Eukaryota > Metazoa > Chordata > Actinopteri > Siluriformes > Cranoglanididae > Cranoglanis > Cranoglanis bouderius. The sequence goes on along the minus strand of CM042535.1, from coordinate 29,046,581 downwards.
GCAGCAGTGCAAAGTGCTATTATGTGGGGGTGGAGTGAGAAAGAGCAAGAAAGTGTGAGATAGAGTGAGTGAGAGAGAGGGAATGAAAGGGAGAAGGGGAGGAGAGTTATGTTTCTAATAATAAACCAGAGAGAGAACACAGTGATTGAGGTACAGAACATTGAGAGAGGGTCAGTAAATGCAAGCGAACAGCAAGAACATCGGGAAGGGGTGGGGTGGTGTGGTGTGGGGGTCCGCAAAGAGCAAAAAAGATTAGTTTCAGAGTACAGCATATTAAAAATGTGCCTGTAATTTACACAGTGAAAATTGTTAGCACATGAACTCAAAGGTTGCCAGAATTATAGCACATTTTAATGTTCACTGAATTGTATCAGTTAATTTGTTTCATTAACTGCCCAGACAAGACAAGAAAATATAAACTGCTTTATTAATAATAGTGTAGTTGAGTGTAGTTTTTAGCCTATTTTTAATCATTAACGATGATGTCATGCTTTTTGGCAGACCAGAAGTCTTTATTCCTATGATGCGATCAAATTATAGCAGTGCGTCAAATTGCATTTTAGCTGAGGTTTCATCTTATGGAAAGCATTTCAATCACCACAGAATTTATGTAAGGAAAATGGAGCGTGGATGACTGGTGCATATATTCTCAATCCTCTGTGTAAATTATGACTCAACAATTGACAGAAAGGGAAAGCCTTTGTGCTGTGGTGGAGCATTAAACAGTATCATTTACTGGATTGCGGCACTGCTGAAGCAGCAGCACCGCTTGCTGAAATCTTCCCTCTACAGGCAGTAGGTGGGTAAATCACACAAGTTCAACACTGTATTAATATGCCCCTGGTTCTATTTTCCCCTTTATACAGTGCCTTGCAAAAATATTAACCACTCGTGAACTTTTCCACATTTTTTAATGTTAAAAATATCAGGATCCAGATGTGGAAAGCTGATAGAGGTTGCTGTTGTAGCCCATCCACCACAAGGTTTGATGTGTTGTGCATTCTCAGGTGCATTTTCTGCTCACCACGATTAAAAAAAGAGTGTTTATTTGAGTTACTATAGACTTCCTGTCAGCTCAGACCAGTCTGGTCATTCTCCTCTGATCTCTCTCATCAATAAGGTGTTTCAGCCTGCAGACCCCCTGCACATAGGATGATTTTTGTTTTTACACCCTTCTGTGTAAACTCTGGAAACTGTTGTGTGTGAAATTTCAGATCAGCAGTTTCTGAAATACTCAAAGCAGCCCATCTGGTACCCACAACCATGCCATGGTTAAAGTTGCAAATATCATCAAAAATCAAAGATCTTTTCCCCAATCTGATTTTTGATGTGAACATTAACTGAAGCTCTTGACCTGTATCTGCATGATACTGCCACATGAGTGGCTGATTGGATAACTGCATAAATGTGCAGGTGTGCAGGTTTTCCTAATAAAGTGGGCAGTGAGTGTATGTGTTGTTTGTTTAATCACCACCCACAGCTTAGCCACACAAACCCAGCCTCTCCAACTCACCCACAATTTTGCCACACCCAGAAAAAGGCCGGACAACGTCCTTTTTGCCTCTAGGAGAAAAGTTGATAAACAGGTTTAAAACCTGCGTATGCTTAGGAACAACTAAAAGCCACTAAAGGAGAAGTGAAGAATTAAGAGAGTGCAAGACAACATCGCCATGCAGAGTAAGTCAACAAGACAAATTTAAAATTTCTGCCTGTTTATATATATATATATATTTATATATTTTTTTTTTATTTAAAGTAACAACTTAACAACTTAATGAACATGGATTTTGTGGAATAAACTTCATAACATTCCTTATAGTTGTTGACTTTTTATTAAGAATTGATTTCCGTGAGAGTTTACATTAAATAAGTTAGATAGAGCTGCTACAAAAATAATCTTACCACACTTAATATATTCAGTGAATAAGAAATTACTCCCATACATTTTCTGAGAACATGATAAATAAAAGCCAATGTGAAAGGAAGTTATTTTCATTTAGATGCTGACGTCTGTCCTGAGCTGCTGCATTCCTAACATGACGTGCCTTTCATGGTTATAAGAGTCTTATGATGTTTCAGGAGTCAAGCTTGTTTTATTTGTGCCTTTTTAATGGTTGTAGTTTTTAAAAAAAATTATAATATAAATATAAATTTATATATATGTCATCTGAAAGTGCATCAAAAGCAGGAAGTCGTAGTAAAGGATATATATCTTTGAAGCATCAGTTTGTTAACTTTCTGACCAAAAAAAAAAAAAAAAAAAAAAAAAAAAAGGAGAATTGAAATATTTATACGAACTGAACTGTTTAGGCTTGTATTTGTATTTGGCACGCAACTATCCAATAACTTGATCAAAGCTTGAGATTTACCATGTGAGGAAATCAAGTTGAGGTGGCAAAGCATGCTATAGGCAGAAAAACCTGATTTTGGCCAAAATGCAAATTTTTTTTGGTCTTTTTGCTGTTTGCCAGAATACAGCCACAGTAACATTTGATGGGTTTTCCCCAGACCATTTCAAACATTTTGACATGTGTCTATGTGCTTTGACAATTAATAAAGTGTACCTTTCGCTCTCCCAGGCCCATCGTCTAAAGGCCGCACACTGTCAGAAGAGCAGTTCTCATGTTCCATTTGTCTAGAGGTGTTTGTGGAGCCGGTCTCAACACCATGTGGACATAGCTTCTGCATGGCCTGCCTGCAGGGCTACTGGAATCACAGCAACAAGATTCTGTGCCCCATGTGCAAGAAGACCTTCTCCAAAAAGCCCGAGCTATGCGTTAACCGTGTTCTTGCTGAGATCGCCGAGCAGTTCCAGGGCCTTTCTGTTGCTCAAGTAGGGGGTGCTGAAGGTGTGGTCTCGCCAAGACTTGAAAAAAAAGACGAGGACAGCGGTGAGTTCGCCAAGCCTGGTGATGTGCCCTGCGATGCCTGCATTGGGAGAAAGCTGAAGGCCCTGAAGTCTTGCTTAAGTTGCCCGGGGTCCTTCTGCGAAGCCCACCTGCGGCATCACAAGAAAGTCAAGGCCATGGCCAAGCACAAGCTGGTGGAACCCATCCACCACCTGCAGGAGAAGGTGTGTAAAAAGCATGAGCGCCTCTTGGATGCCTACTGCCGCAAGGAGCATGTGTGTGTGTGTCGCGAGTGCGCTGAGGTTGCGCATAAGACACACAATATAATCTCAGTGGAACGTGAATATAAGAAGCTATCGGTGAGTGGGTGGAATTGATTCTGATACTTTTGGCCTTCACAACACAAGATTAGTTTTAAGTTTTCAAATGCCTCTGTAATTTATTTGGTACTAATATTATTCTCTGAATTTTTAATGCTGTTCCTAATTTTTTTTTTTTTCACAGCTCAGTGGTCATACAAAAAGATTTTGTCTTTTGAAAAGTAATCGCAATTGCATTTTCTGCAGAGTCAACTGGGGATGAGACGATCTGAGCTGAAACATCTGATTAAAGAGAGAGTCAAGAAACTAGAAGAGATCAAGCAGTCCATTGCAGTTATCAAAGTGAGTCCCAGATAATGCCATGAAAATGAAATCAGTCCAAAGAAGCAGTTTGTAATTTTAGAGCCATCTGCTGACAGTGGTGTGAATCACCACCCCTTTGGATGAGGCTCCATATGTCTTGTGGGTTGCTTTTTAATCCCTGCATTTACAACCAACCAAGATTCTTTACCTTACGTTGCCCAGATCACTATATGCTGGCTGCTGATAACATTTGATATAATGTTTTCACATCTGTGATCTTTCTTTCTGTGCAGATACATTTATTTAGCAAAACCTGACAAATTACTTAATATATTTTAATATACAATCAAAATAAAACTAATATTTGGACACAAAATATGTATTTGTAATTAAATAGCACCTTGGCAATAATGTGTGCTGACATTATACATGTTGATTGAAATTAACTGGTTTCCTTTAGAATATGTTAGGCTGGAAAAAACTCTAATCAAACTAACTAACAATCCCCACAGAGACATAATTTTAATAAATTTAAAGCAAAAAACAAACAAACAAACAAACAAACAAAAACCTGCTAATGTTTCACAGCAGGAATTGTCTGTCTTTCCCATTAGTAGTTTTGCATAATTTGCCATTTGCATAAAAAACATTTGCATAAATTTATCCCAATGCCCAACGTTGTCCAACTCATAAACAAATTGTTAGTTTGAAATGTTCAAACAGGTTCACAAATTCATAACTATCAAACTTTGAGTTATATCTACACAATGTTGGTATTACTGCTCTAAGAGTTCTAGTACAACTGTAATAATCTAACAGTGTAAACTTCTTAAATTGTAACACAAAACACCACTATTTTGTGTAACAGTTTAATGAGGGTACACTGTAAGATTGTTAAAATTGTAAGAAGTTAAATAAGTTTTAACTTCTATAAGCTGTCACTCCCTCACAAGCGTTTTGTTTTGTTTCTCTTGAAGTTAAAAAGACAGAAATACGATGCTTGTCATGTTTCTGAGAAAACGTAAAGCACAAAGTCCTCTGTCCTGCCTCCTTCCAAAAATGCTAAATAAACATCTCCTCAAAGAAAATGTCACCATATCAAAAATTGTAAATATATATATATATATATATATATATATATATATATATATATATATATATATATATATATATATATATATATATATATATATATATATATATATATATATTTTTTTTTTTTAATCTGTGCATGTGGGACATCTGCCATACAAACCTTGCAGTCAGAAGTACTGTCTGAACACTACTGTTTTAGAAAGTTAATCAACACCTTATGACCAATCAGAATCAAGCATTCAACAGCGTTGTGGTATAGTCTATAGTAACCTATGACAAATATTAAAAACATATAGTCATATTTTCTTTATGTTTATCACAAAATTCGAGTCTTAAATTCATAACCATGGACCAAAGTTGGAAAGCTTGATGCACTTGAATGCAAAAATGACAAGGATGTACAGTACGTTTATTACTGGGTGTTGTTTAGCTATATTATTGATGGACTATTTAAAATAAAATAAAATTGATAGGTTTAAACAGACATTTCAAAAGGATTGAATCAAATTTCCCTTTACTAATGTCCAGCCAGACTACTTCACTGTGAATCACAATTTTCTTAAGGTGCTTTTTTATATTACCTAAGTGTTAAAGGTCTAGAGACACTTGTAAACATTACCACCTGCACCTTTAACTTTTTAATGGATTCAGTGTAATGTTTAGTGGAATGTAATTCAGAAGTGATATCAGTCAATAACAAAATTAGTCTGTATAGTTCATCTCTTAAATTCTGTTAGAGTAGAGCTTAACTCACAAAAAATGTACACAGATGAAACCACAACAGATCTTTGTGAAGCAGAAGCTCATTTCTGAGGGTTAAGCTACTCTAATAGAATTTAACCCTCAGAACTATACGCAGGTGTATATCTGAAAAAAAAAATGTTATACACTTTCTTTGATGTAAAGAAGCTCATTTCTGTCTGACTGTAGCTAAGGTTCATTTACTGAATGTGTCTGTTTGTGCAAACACAGTTTTCATAATCTAACTTGCCTAACCAGTAGGACGGCTGCAAATATTTACTTTCCACACCCAAACTTAGGGCCATCAGAAGACTGTGGGAAGTTAGGCATGTCGAATTTTGCATGAGAAGCATAAATGACACTAAATACAGTATGGAAATTCGGACTTTCCAACCAAACCTGTTTCAGGTCATACCTGTAACAGTACTATATACTGTAACAATGTATGTTTCCATTAGACAAAACAAGTTTAATGCTATAGTTTGTCAATAACACACTGAGGTTAGTGTGGCAGTTGTCAGCCAGTGTTGTGACCAGATCACAAGCTGTTATTGGAGCCCTGCTGGAGCTGTGTTAAAAAATACAAAGATAATGAAGTTGCACAGGGGGGCTGATCCAAAAGAGAAAAAACAAACAAACAAACAAAAAAATCCCAGCAAAGTCTCTTACTACAGAGATGTTCTCTCTCTGTGATTTTAGAGCAGAAAATGGCAAATTATAGGGAAGTGACTGTGTACATGAAAGCAATAACACTGTAGATTTCATTATGTTCCTTGCTGAAGGAAGCCATGGTGTGTTTTTACACTTTGTAGTTAAACCAGTCAGACCAGTCCCTGCCAAACTCATGAGCAAGGTCCTGCCGGACAGCTTGTAACCATGTATTTGCAGTCCTGTTTATATGGAAGGAGTCTGCAGTGCTCTAACATAATGAACCACTGAATCAATGTAAATCACGTTGCTACAGTAAACCTAATTAATCATCTATGGCAAATACAGGAGTGGAGAATTCATAAATTCAGCCCACTGGACAAGTGAAAGCTCCAGTCCCATGTTTCAGTTGGTAAAAACCCAAATGACTAGGCAAAAATGTACTAGCTAACATAACGTAATACAGAAGTATGGTGAGCTAGTTAAGGCATTAATACAAACAAAGGGAAACAAACTTGTATAATGTATGAATTCCTGTGTATCAATAGTACTCATCTTCTTCTAACCAAATTTCTAACTTAGCACATTATATTTGCATTGTCAACAAAAGTCAGTAAGCAATGAGATGTGATATTTTCTTCTCGCAACTTTATGTTCTTCTGATATGTTATGGATTATGGAAGCCCTGAACTGCAAGATATAAAAAAAAAAAATGTTGAAGTGCCATCTCATTTGTGAGGTTAAACATTAATTCAAAATAAGATAATATGTCAAAATAAGTTAAGTTATTAAGTCAAAATAATGAGTTATTAAGTTGAAATAACAAGATAATATATTGAAATAAGTTATTCAGTTAAAATAATGAGCTAATATGTCAAAATGTCTGTGTGTGTTTGTAGATAAACAGTCAGCATGACCTCAAGGACAGCTCGGAAATGGATGAATTTACACAAGGTCGATATGGCTAACGATGTGTGTGCATGTATGTTGTAGTCGAGCAGTCAGCGGGAGATCGAGGAGAGCTGGGCTGTGTATGCGGAGCTGCAGAGGCTGCTAGAGCAGAGTCAGGCCCAGCTGGTGGAGCACATCACATTCCGGCAGAAGCTGGCTGAGGAGCAGGCACGAGATTTGGCCAGCCGTCTGGAGCATGAACTTAACATGCTCAAAAACAGGAGCTGCGACCTGGACGTCCTCTCAAATACCCAGGACAAAGTGCTTTTCCTTCAGGTATGTGTGCGTATACAATTGCTGTTGAATACTTGAATCTGATTGGTCAGAAGGTGTTGATTAACTTTCTATAACAACAGTTTTGACATTAGTGCTGGCTGTAATTCAAATCAGAGGTTTATATTAATGTGCTCATTCTAATACATGTTTCTATAGTAACAGCAGTACAGAAATTTGTATGTGAATGCTTAACATAATCTAAGGCTAATAATAAGCTGAGTAAAAACATATGTGTTGATATGGGGAAGTTGTTCTTTAAGGAGAAGTTTATTTAGGACAGCTCCTTTAAAGCTGTTCCTTTAGGTCTTCCGCCATGAGTAATTCTTCAGGACAGATTATTGTATTTTGTGGTTTCTCTGTAACATGACAAAATGCATGTTTTTTGTCTTATTAACTTGAAGAGAAAGTGTGGGAACGACTGTTCATGGCTGCTATAATTTACGTGAACAGAAAATATGTTTTTCCACAACATTAATGATAACTACAAATGGTTAAAATGTATGATGTCCTTTTTTTTAAAATAAAAACTGCTTGTGTTGGCAAATTACTGTGTTAAAAGTGGAATAAAACAATTTCATTCATCTGAATGAGTGCATTAATATAATGCTCTGGCCAATCAGATTCAAGAATTCAACAGCTCCAATATATGACAAAATATAACATAACATGCAGTGTAATAGTAAATGATGACAATGAGTGTCATAAATATTATACCTGAAAAGGTACAGATACTCATGATAGACTACAGCAAAAGGCTAAATAATCATTGTATAATGTATTTTAATACAAGCATCCCCTTATTGTGGATGTCCATATGTATGTGTGTGTTTGCATTAAAATCTGACATGCGTTTTTTTTTTTTTTTTTTTGTAGCTCTTGCCCACTCTCCCTCCTCCACCTGAACCGACTGATTGGACAGGTGTGTCTGTGAACACTGACTTGTACTTGGGCACTATCAGGAAGTCTGTCTCTGCATTCGTCGAGAAGTTGCAGGAAGAGGTGAAGCGCCTCTATGGGAAAGGTAAAGTATTTAATCAGTGAAACCAGTGAAAAAAAATCATGCTGGCTGACACGAATAAATGAATTTCATATGTTTTAATGAGTCATATCTCATTAAAACATACACAGAAATTTGTTTTATGTTGATGGTTACTCTGAATAACTCTGACTATTCTTTTTACAGAGCTGAGAAAGATGCAGAATTATGCAAGTAAGTGCTATTTTCACTTACTATTTGGAAGCTCAGCAAAACTTCATGTTCTGTTCGTTACTTAGAAATGAACATTCCACTGACCCAAGGGATTTCTTTTGATTAACAGCAATACAATTGTACAATTTATTTATCTTATTTTAAAACTCCCAACGTCTTCATATTAATTATTAGCTATTTATATCATTCACATGGACTTGTATTGCAAACGGTACCTATGAGGTTTTTTTTTTTTACTCTAATAGAAAGAGTTTAAAAAATGTTATTTAAAAAAGAAAAATGCATAATTGTTGATAAGGACTTTTATTTACCATTTATGGAAGGAGCCTCCAGTATCAGTGCTTTGTAACAGTCAGTAAGTTTCCCCCTACAGGAAATCGAGACAGAGGCCTTCACACTTTATCAGTAACATGACAAAGTTGTATTTTTTTTAAAATTAACTTTAAGAGAGAACAAAATGTTAGTGAGAAAATGACTGTTTATAGCTGTTATGATATAAGTGATAACTGGTACTAACTTGTGTATTCCACAAGGTAGTTGTACATTAAATGTAACTATAATACTATTAATGTGGTATAAGATGAATAATATACTTTGAGGATGTGCTATTATTGGAAAATAATCAACTTTGCCATCACACCACAATATCTTTGATTATTTTCCTATAACAGCATAACCTTTTGTGTTTTATTCCTTACATAAACATAGTAGTAGACACACAAAACCTCTTTATATGCATGAAAAGCCAAATAAGAGATCATACTGTCAATTGACAGAGACTTACTATTACTATTATCATTTATTTACTTGTGTAACTTTAAGGCCAAAATGAATCACAATGTAATCATCATTGTAATGAATGTAAGATTTTAAGTGATTGTTTATGGTAATGAATATGAAATTGAGCCAATTCCTACTGAGGATATTTTACGATGTAAACAGCATTTTTAGAATTGATGCACTTTTGAAAATGGGAATTAAAATGGATTATTTTAACCTAAACAATTGAGCAGCATGTAAGCATCATTAGTTGAATTTCAAAACAAAAAATGCCTGAAGTGACTGATTGTAGTGTGTGGGTTTTTTTTTTTTTTAATTTATTTTCATTCTCTATAACGTCCTCATAAAGGCGAGGTGCTTATGGACCCATCCACAGCACAGCGAAACCTGGTTGTCTCCGAGGATGGCCAGCAGGTTCATTATGAAGAGGGCCGTAAAGCCTCATCCCAGTCAGACAACCCACGTCGCTTCAGCCCAGCTCTGTTTGTTCTCGCTCGTGAAGGCCTCTTCTCCGGCAGGCACTATTGGGAAGTGGATTTGGGACGGAAAACGGCGTGGACCCTAGGAGTGGCAAGGGCATCTGCTCGTCGCAAAGGAGACCTTCGTCTCAATCCTGAAGGTGGTTTCTGGTGCTTATGGCTGAAAAGCAATGAGGTAAAAGCTCTGGCCTCCAGCAGGATTCCCCTCCAGCTGCCCACACTGCCACAGAAGGTGGGTATCTACCTGGACCATGAGGGAGGACAAGTGTCCTTCTATGATGTGAAGGCACAGTCTCACCTCTACACATTCATGGACACATTTGGTGAGAGTGTGTACCCCATCTTCAGCCCATGTGCCAATCAAGAGGGAACGAATGCAGGAGCATTGTCCATCACATCTGTGAAACACAGCTAAAGCAGCATTGTTGTTTGTTAAATATGCTTAAAACCCAGTCTGATTTTCATATATAGTTCTATAAAAAAACAAACAAAAAAAATTGTTGGATATGGGAAAATGAATTTCTATATAAACATTATATGATAATACTACATGATTAATGTACTTTGACTAATACTACAGTTTATTAATACTCACTAGTCGAGAATTACATTACTTACTACTACATTACTGCTGAAATTACTATAGCTGAATTTTGAAAATTACATTATTTGAAATTAATTATTTTACTTAGCCTACTTTCTGACCTTGCCATGGCAATCTGCCAGCAAAGTTGGGTAATAAACCAGTTTAACAAACACAGCAGTGAAATTAAGTCTAAAATCTTGCTAGCTAAGTGTGATTTTCTTACAGTTTAATCAAGTTTTTGGATAGTTACATGCCATAACACAATGTGATATCAGAAATCAATTCAGTTTGTAATCAGATACTGGCTGAATTTTAAACTGTAAACTTATAATTACTAAAAATTTGTTCTTAAAATGTCTTTTTCCCCCTGTACGTAGATTAGCTTAATAAATGTAGAGGTAGGCAGGGTGTGTTTCAGTAGAACCAGAATAATTTTTTTAAATGTAATTTTCTCCCTTTTTACATTTTGGCATAACCACATTTTAAAATGCAGCTTTAAAACTTTATTTGTGATTGATATCATGCAAAAGAAAAACATATTTTACTTCAACAAAGCTTGTACTTTTCAGAACTATACAGAAGAAAAAAAATACCATGTGAAGGGTTTTCTCAGGCCAGTGCACAAATAAAGACGCTATGGCTACATGAACTTCATTTCTGAGATGGACTGAACATAAGCATGCTTCATCTTTGGAGTGGGTGATAATGTGCACCAAAGATTACATTAAGTGGAAAGGACAACTGCCAAAAATATTACTCACACTTGTACATTTTGCATTTGCAAATGCATTGTATTTGCAATTTTGTGATTGGGGTATGGTTTAACTATAATTACTTATTAGGTAATTTTATTGAAATTGAAAAACAAATTGAAAATGGACAATGATGGTAGTGTTTTATTATATTCAGACTACTAAAATTAAATTTACATCTGTATATTCTTTCTACCATTTGTACTTTATATGAAGTAATTTTGAACACTTCAACTTTTTGAGACTTTTGAATAAAATAAATCAGTGGCATCAATGGCATTACTTTCTCTTTCTTCACATGACCTGACCACTTTAAAATCTTTATCATCTGTAGATTGCTTAGAGAAGTAGAATGGTATAAAACAATTACCATGCAAGGGGTTAACTTTTTGTCTTTATGTCTAGAGGGACCCCTAGCCTGGAAGTGCAAATACTAAACTAGGCTAAGGGAAGGGGTGGGGGCTGATATTTTTGAGCAGGGAGTCAGCTGTGTCACATGTCACTGCTGTCTATAGTAGAAAGATCACTTTATACAGGGACTCTGTGCAGTTCCAACTCCCTGGTGAGTCTCCATTTTAAATTTTCATCTAACATTACTATTCAGTAACAAATAACAAATACATACTGCTAAAACAAACATACATAACTATTTTGATTTCATAATTGAAAGACATGATTTACTGACAGCCATGCTCGCTTATCAGTTTTGAACACTGCCAAAACTTCAGCACTTTGCATAAGAAAACTAATCAAAATCTCAAATTATGCACAGTCTGCATGAAATGTTTTATTCTGGAATGAAGCTGTAGATATGAAATGTTCATTTATGAGTAGAGAGGTGAAGCAGGGCAGCGACTAGACTAGTATATTTGGAAATGTTAATCTTGGAAATCTATGAATAGACAGGTCTTGCCTTTCTGCTCTGCCTCTAAAGCTGTGGCATGCTGCTAAGAGCATATGCCAAGAGTCACAACAGCAGGCCTGCTAATCAACTAATCATGCCAAGTGTTGCATTATGGTACAGTGCTGTGAATAAGTATTCACCCCATTGATATTTTCCAATTTTTGTAGTGTTACAACCTAGGCAAAGTTCTGGAAATGTGTCAATCAGGGTTTGGATATGAAAAAAAAAAAAAAAAATCCCCAACAGAGAAATGCAGGCCAGTGAATAAATAACAATATGATGAACAAATATCTGCTTTTTTTATTAATATAAATAAACAATTCTACCTTCACGTTCAAATGTTAGACATACTGTGTAAATTAAATGGCAAAAATCCCAGTCCATTTCAATGGGGGCTCATACTTATGCAAAACACTGTACACTGTACTGTAGCCAGAGCCCACTTTCAATTTTTTTTTTAAAAGTATTTAATCAGCTATGAAAGTGTTTTATTACATGTCGTGTAGTCCCATATAAATTATACAGGCGACTGCTATGTAACCATTGCAGATGTGTGTACTGATAGAGATGGATTACAGCAGCACATCATATGTTAATACACATATGTCAGCAGTTTTGTCTTGTCTGAGTACACATCTCGTTATCAGGTGTCTCTCAGGTGTAACGGGTGGAGGGGAATTACATTTGTGTGAACTGCTGATTTTTGCAGTTTTTTTTACAGAAGATTTTCTTTCTAATCTATTCATGAAACGTCCAGTGTAGTTAGAATGTGAGAACTGTCAAATAACTGATTTGAATTTATAGATTAATTTTTGATTGATTTTGATCTGATTCCACTGCGTTTGCCTGTTTTAATGCAAATATAGTACAGGAATTATAGAAAAGTTACTTTACTATTTTAAGCTGTACATATTTATTGACATGATGTGCTGCTGCAACAGTGTACATGCCCAAAAGAATAAGTTTATCGATATAGTTTACACTATACGGCCAAAAGTTTGTGGACACCTGACGATCACACCCATATGCAATCCTTCCCTAAACTGTTGCCACAAAGGTGGAAGCACACAATTGTATAGGATGTCATTGCATGCTGTAGCATTACAATTTCCCTTTGCTAGAACTAAGAGGCCCAAACTTGTTCCAGCATGACAATGCCACTGTTCACAAAATGATCTCAATGAATACATGGTTTGTCAAGTTTGGAATAGAAGAATTAGTGTGGTCTGCACAGAATCCTGTCCTCAACCCCACTGAACACCTATGGGATTAATTGGAATGCCTACTGTTATGACTATTACTGTAATGTTGACTATGAGTGTTATGGTCAGGTGTCCACAATCTTTTGGCCATATGGTGTCTATGGAATTACAAACGTATTAGAGACATTTAATATAAAGTGGGGCCATCTTTATTTGTCAAACCAGATTACACAATTCTTTACTAATGTAAGATTTTAAAACTCAGTTAATATAATTATTCAATAGTAAGCTCAGTCATTATTAATTATTGGTTATTGTAACATTGAAAATAAGGCAGTATGCAATTGCTGGTGCTAGATGTGTGCTTTATTAGGGCAAGTCTATGAATTATTGTCAGTGCCTGTAGTGGGGTCCAAATACATGCAAGCAGAGTTAGGAACAATCAATAATCTATGTCAAAATCAGAAATTAAAATAGGACTGCAATGCTACAAAGAAATAGCAGGGTATACTGTATAGACATACTAATCAAGGAGTAACACAGAACAGGTGGACACAGTCAGGTAACAAGGAGACATGACCAAAATAGAAACAATCACATAAGAACTCGGCACCTGGGAGAGCCATAGCACCTGCGATGCAAAGAGGGAATTTATGGCAGTTGTTAAACGATGTGAACAATAACTGCAGTGTTAGGAGTATTTGGAGTATATGTCACCGCAACAACATTTAAAAGAAAATAAAAGGAAAAAAAGCTCTAAAGTGATCTTGAATCATCCTATGCAGTAGCTACTAATGGGAAAGGTGGAATTATTAGCATGAGGAATGTAAGGCAGTTTTGGAAAAGTAAAAAAAAAAAAATTCAATTTCTTCAGGAATGGCTTCACCTGCAAACATGCTGGCCGAAGAGCAGGTCCATTGTTCCATCTGTTTGGATGTCTTCACCAATCCAGTGTCCATCCCCTGTGGCCACAACTTCTGCATGGCCTGCATTGGTAGCTACTGGAAGACCAGTTCCCTCTTCATGTGCCCCATGTGCAAGAAAACCTTTTTCAAGCAGCCAGACATTAGCATTAACACGGTGCTGCGTGAGATTGCAGAGCAGTTCAAGGAGATGAGAATCAAGCCTGTCCTGAAGCAACAGCAGTCCCAGCAACAACATGAGCCAGAGAAACTACTGGAAGAGCTACCCTTAGAAATACCGGAATTGATTCCCCCGAGCGGGCCTTTGATTGAGGAAGTGTGTTGTGACGTCTGTACTGGGCCTCAGCAACAGGCTGTGAAGTCGTGCCTGGTGTGCCTCACTTCATACTGTGAGGAACATCTAAAGACACACACAGCAAGATTCACTAAACACAAACTGATTGAGCCAGTGCAGAATCTGGAAGACCGCATGTGTAAGAAGCATGAGAGGCTGCTGGAACTCTTTTGTAAGAAAGATCAGATCATGGTGTGTGTGCTCTGCACAGAGATGGACCACAGGGCACACTACACTGTGCCGGTCGAACGAGAATGGAGTGAGAAAAAGGTAAAAAAAAGATAAAAAGATTTGTCAGTCCTTGTCTTGGTGTATCACTGCTTTGCAAATTTTACTGTTTTCCTTGTTCAAAATAGACCGCTTTAATCCGTCAACTAATTTGCAAGCTCTTTTCAAGCTGCATTAGATGTGTAAATCCAGTTCTAGACTGTGCAATTACAGCAGTCTTTTAGATTATTACTTGTCACATTGTAAGACATGATCCCAAAAAAAATCGTATCCAAATTCTATAACAGACTGCGCAATAACCTGTTCTCCATGTCAGATTATACAGTGATGATCCTCTAAGGACAGACCTGTGATTAAAGAAAATTACTACATTTTGCTTAATCAGTGTGATCGGAGCTCATGCAGAAAATGGAGTTGCATAAACAGAAACATTCTTCAAGTGAGCTTGAGGTAATAAAGATATTTACATCGTATTTATAGCAGTCCCATGAATGCCATCCTTCTATTGGTGGCTTTTTTAGAGCATTATAGCAGCAGTCACAAGATTTTAATAAAAAGAAGAAAAAAAAATTCTGACCCTGGCAGAACTTTGATCACAATGACACTAAATCAGCTATCAGGGAACGTCACTTGACACATTCTAAGACCACCAATCTGTAAATCTGGCTTTAGAGCAGGGAAAATTGTGCAGCTTTATAAAATCAAGTGTAAGAGACAGAGAGATAGACTTTGATTAGTGTATTAAATGGCAATTAACAGGCTCTGCTACGAAAAACAGAGGCAGAGGTTCAGCAGATGATCCAAGAACGACTAAAGAAGGTGGAAGACATCAAACACTCTGTTGAATTGAATAAAGTAAGTTTGAATCTTCAGCATACTGTTTATGTTTCATCAGCTGGCACTGAAAATCATCCTATAATGCTTGATAGAAATCTAGGCAAGCCTGATTGATGACCTCACCATATTTCATGCTAATGCACATATGCATTTTCTCTTCTTCCTGTCTTGCCCTCTTCAGCACAGCGCTCTTAGGGAGATTGAGGACAGTATGCAGGTGTTCTCAAACCTGGTCCGTATGGTTCAAAAAGCCCAGGCTGAGCTCGTTCTCGCCATAGAAGAGAAGCAGAGGAAAACAGCGCGCTGGGCTCAGGGACTCATCGAGGAACTAGAAAGGGAGATTGCCATGCTGAAGACAAGGAACAGTGAGATAGATCATCTTGCTCGCACAGATGACCACATTTACTTTCTTCAGGTGGAGTCTTGCAATAAAATATAAAAAGAAAGAAAGAAAGAAAGAAAGACAAAGAAAGAAAGTAGACACATCATGCGCAAGCTAACGGATTTTGCAAACGTCATTTTACTAGTTCATTATTCATATTCTTGCAGTCTGTTTCCATGACCTTTAACTTTTACATGATTAAGATTCAAGAATAGTCAAGATTAGGACATTTGACATCTAATCTAAATTTACATCTCCAGAATCTCCCATCTCTAATCACCCATCCACAAACTAAAGACTGGTCTGAGGCCCATGTGCCCACAGATCAGAGTCTGGGGACAATCAGGAGAGCTGTGTCCAAGCTGGAGGAAACCCTGACAGAAGAGATAGAGAAACTTGCTGAAACTGGTGGGTCTTTGATTCTTTGAAATGAATACTGTACTCAAATGGTGTTTTCCTCCCTACCAGTCTCTTTGCTGAGTCTGAATCAAAGGAAAATTGGTGATACTGGTTGCTATTTGGTTTGGTTTGCTTTCACACTGCACATAATAAAATGAACCTAAAAGGTACAAATATTTTGACTAAGGGACATGTAACACTGAAAACATACTTGTAAAACTCTTTGATTCATTGGTCAGAAATTCACTGATGTGATTGAAAATGTATTTTTTTTCTTCCCGACAGAGCTGAAGACTGTTCAGAAGTACTCAAGTATGTTTTTGTGTGTGATTTCCCATCGAAATGAATGTTTTTTTTTATTTTATCAAAATAGTATGATTCCTTGTTCCATCTAAGTTTCTTTTTTCTTTTTTGTAAAGTGGATGTGACCCTTGATCCTGACACAGCTAATCCTTGGCTGCAACTGTCTGAGGACAGACGACAGTTGCGTCACCTGGGGGCATGGCAAGACCTGCCTGACACACCAGAGCGTTTTGACACAGTGGTCATTACCCTGGGCCATGAAGGTTTCACCTCTGGTCGCCATTATTGGGAAGTCCAAGTGGGTGAAAAAGACGACTGGTACCTGGGTGTTGCCAGAGAGTCTGTCAACAGGAAAGGGCGGATTGCTATAAGCACGACTCAAGGCTATTGGGCATTGGCTATGAAGAAGGGACAGGAGTACAGAGTCTCCTCATCTCCACCTCTTATTCTTTCTGTCAACCCCAAGCTGAAGCGAGTGGGTGTGTATGTGGACTTTGAAGAAGGACAGGTGTCATTTTATGATGCAATATCAAGTAGTCACATCTACACCTTCATGGACTCGTTCCAAGAGAAACTTTACCCGTTTTTCTACCTGTACTGCTGTGATAAGGCCTCGGACATACTGAGCATCTGTCCAGTGATGGAGATAACACACAAAAAACAGTGCTGAACACTATTACAAGGACAATAAAAACAAGTTCAAATTAGATTTTTTTTTAAAAGACCTGCTCAGTGATAGTTTTTTTTGTGTTATGAAACTATATGACGTTTTGGTGCTTTAAACTGACACCTAGTGGCTGAAGTGTAGTGAAGCATCAATATTGTCCCTGGTGTTATGGAGATGCAGTTGCTGTGCTTCAAAGTGTCAATAACTTAGGAACTGACAGAGCTGTTGTTACAGCCAGGTTTTTAATATTAAACTAATAAAATGTCTTAAATGTAAATGCTACCACAGTGTCACTGGTTTAGGGTCTATGGTTTGGAAGGTTTAGAAAAAAAAAAGTCTAATGATTTTAATGAATTAATATATTTGCCGAAATGTATCTAACATGTAAATGTCAATAGTTGGATTATATTAATAAAACAAAACTGAGCTGCAATTAAATTAGATTACTTGGCTAAAATGAAATCCTCTGTCTATTCATCTGTCATTTACATGTACAGTATTTGCTGTGTACACTCCTATTCCATTCATTAATATTCTGCAATCACGGCTTATCATTATCTTTACATTTTTCAGAAATGTAAATAAGTGGAATACTCAAAACCATGTCTGAAGAAGTGTTATTTATATTCCTTTAGTTACTAATTTACTCTCATATTTTTTATGTGCATGTGGACGCTGCGCTTTCTGCCCACACACAGACTGTTCCCTAACACATTAATCACTTAAATGTTTCTCAGTGTCACCAAAACAATATTTTGTGGCATCTGTAATGTTACACCAGGAACGTCATTACTGTGGTTAAATTTAAGTTTAAGGGAACTCATTTGTGAACCATTAGTAAAACCACATAACACCAGTGGAATGTTGTTACTTATAAATGTGATGTTCATAGTGGAATTATGACAATAAGTGTAGGCTATATTTTACTTTGTCTGTATCAAAACACTTTACATTAGGTGAAAAAAAAATTATTATGGCACCAATGTCCTCCTTTGAAACAATAAAATATGACAGACTGAAAGACAACTGAGTATCTGTGTCAGCTGATAACTGAGTGGTTTTTTTCATGTGGTTGTTATTTTTCCATGAGGAAGCTGGCACTGTATTTGCAAATCTAGTTGCGCAACTTAGCTTGACCAGAAATGAAAAACGAAACTAACCTAGAAGTTCATGCATACATATGCAAACAGACACACGCATGCACACTGCTAAGGAAAACATTTGAACAGAAGGGCGTGTAATTTAGATGAAATGAAACTCAGATAGGCTACTAATACAGATGAGTATAGACAGAATGAGGAAACACAGGCTGTCAGAGTTGAGGAAAGGATCAGAACTTCACCAAGGTAAATCTGACTTTCATTTTTTTATTGACTATTAATATGAAAATTTTATTGTAATTTAATTTAATTGTAAATTAATTTTTAAAGTAAAACAACAAAAGTCTATCTGGCCATATAAAAAATCCAGAAAAACGCATTTCAAAAAAGTTAGAAATTGATTTGCATTTTAATGAGTGAAATAAGTATTTGACCCCTTCGACTTAGTACTTGGTGGCAAAACCCTCAGACATTTCTTGTAGTTGGCCACCAGGTTTGCACACATCTCAGGAGGGATTTTGTCCCACTCCACTTTGCAGATCCTCTCCAAATCATTAAAGTCTCGAGGCTGACGTTTGGCAACTCGAACATTCAGCTCCCTCCACAGATTTTCTATGGGATTAAGGTCTGGAGACTGGCTAGGCCACTCCAGGACCTTAATGTGCTTCTTCTTGAGCCACTCCTTTGTTGCCTTGGCTGTGTGTTTTGGGTCATTGTCATGCTGGAATACCCATCCACGACCCATTTTCAATGCCCTGGCTGAGGGAAGGAGGTTCTCACCCAAGATTTGATGGTACATGGCCCCATCCATCATCCCTTTGATGCGGTGCAGTTGTCCTGTCCCCTTAGCAGAAAAACACCCCCAAAGCATAATATTCCCACCTCCATGTTTGACGGTGGGGATGGTGTTTTTGGGGTCATAGGCAGCATTCCTCCTCCTCCAAACACGGCGAGTTGAGTTGATGCCAAAGAGCTCGATTTTGGTCTCATCTGACCACAACACTTTCACCCAGTTCTCCTCTGAATCATTCAGGCAAACTTCAGACGGGCCTGTACATGTGCTTTCTTGAGCAGGAGGACCTTGCGGGCGCTGCAGGATTTCAGTCCTTCACGGTGTAGTGTGTTACCAATTGTTTTCTTGGTGACTATGGCCCCAGCTGCCTTGAGATCATTAACAAGATCCTCCTGTGTAGTTCTGGGCTGATTCCTCACCGTTCTCATGATCATTGAAACTCCATGAGGTGAGATCTTGCATGGAGCCCCAGACCGAGGGAGACTGACAGTTATTTTGTGTTTCTTCCATTTGCGAATAATCGCACCAACTGTTGTCAGCTTCTCACCAAGCTGCTTGGCGATGGTCTTGTAGCCCATTCCAGCCTTGTGTAGGTCTACAATCTTGCCCCTGACATGCTTGGACAGCTCTTGATGGAGAGTTTGGAATCTGATTGATTGATTGCTTCTGTGGATAGGTGTCTTTTATACAGGTAACAAGCTGAGATTAGGAGCACTCCCTTTAAGAGAGTGCTCCTAATCTCAGCTCATTACCTGTGTAAAAGACATCTGGGAGCCAGAAATCTTGCTGACTGATAGGGGATCAAATACTTATTTCACTCATTAAAATGCAAATCAATTTATAACTTTTTTGAAATGCGTTTTTCTGGATTTTTTGTTGTTATTCTGTCTCTCACTGTTAAAATACACCTACCATTAAAATTATAGACTGATCATTTCTTTGTCAGTGGGCAAACGTACAAAATCAGCAGGGGATCAAATACTTTTTTCCCTCACTGTATATATACACACACACGCACACACACACACGCGCACACACACACGCGCACACACTCACACACACACACACACACACACACACACACACACACACACACACACACACACACACACACACACACACACACACAGATTTATAAATCTTGTTATAAATCATGTTAAGCCATATAAAACTTTTGCCTCAAAGGGATGCGAAATATAACTAAATTACCAGTCTGTACCAATTATCAACAGATAATGGATTTTCACCACCATCAAACTATAGACATGAGTCCCTTCAGATCCTGCACACCTTCCTTCACTTCTCTACGGGACACTCCTGTGTCCATCTTGCAACACTTCAAATGTTCCATTTGCATTGACATGCTGGAGGAGCCTGTCACTACCGCCTGTGGTCACACCTTCTGCAAGAAATGCCTGGATCGCCACATGACCATCAATGACCTAGTCTGCCCACTGTGCAAGCAGCATCTAAGGTTAAAACCACAGGTAAACATTGCCTTTAGAGATATTCTGAAGGTCTTCCATGAGGCCCAGAAGCCAAGTACAGATGAGTTCACTGGACAGTCGGGGGAGGTCCCCTGCGACATCTGCCCTGATAGTCGCAAGTATAAAGCAGTCAAGTCCTGTCTGATGTGCTTATTGTCATACTGCAATAGACATCTTACAAGGCACCACAACAAGCTACGTTCCAAAGGGCATAAGCTGGTGGTGCCACTGAATGAGCTGGATCAGAGGGCATGCATGATCCACGGCAGACCTCTGGAGCTCTATTCAGTCAGCAAGGGGAAGTTAATCTGCAGTCTTTGTGTGCAAAGAGGGACAAATGTGGTGTCTGTGGAGGAAGAAAGAGACAGAAGGCAGGTAAAAAAAAAAAAATCCATGCTTTGATTCTTCTTGCTAGAATATGGTTAGGTCTCTATATTTGTTTTTGAGTTTTGGGGTTAATAAAGCTAATTTAAATGTGAGTTATAAGTCAAAGCCATGAGAAGGTTTTCAGGTAAGGGTGTTCTTAGGCATGACACTAAGTGGAGTGCCTAAAACCCCTTTATAAAATGATGACAAATGTTGAAAAATGTAGAATCCAGAGTTCAGTAAATAATTTCATTTATTATTAATAATATTTGCAATATGCAATTTTTCTGCCACACAATGTAATCTGTTAACAGTAAGATATCATTGCAACAAACAACAAAACAGGCAAAGATCAGTGTTCATACAGAATTGAGTTACTTTGATGTGGTTGCAGATGTGAGAATATAAAGGATTTTACAATGGCTTTGAATGTGGCTGAGCCAATCAGATTTTAAAATCCAAACTACCCATTGCCAGTTGTGTCTCACAACATTCACACAACCCTGTTAGCTGAACATACTCACTTCTATGAAATATTTGAAATATTCCAAAAGTCACAAGCTGCATTATTCAAATTTCCTGAAGATCATGGGAAGAAAAAAAAACATTTATTTATTTGTTTGTTTATGATTTGATGATATGATGATATTGACTGACAATGTCACTTGGAAGTACAACCCTGTTACCCAATTCTAATTATATCTTTAATATATATATATATATATATATATATATATATATATATATATATATATATATATATATATATATATATATATATATATATATATATATATATATATATATATATATATATATATTTCCTCACAGGCAGAGCTGGACACTGTTATAAGTGAGATGAAACAGAGAATACAGCAGAGAGAGGAGAAAGTGCAAAAGCTGGACAATTCTGCAGCAAAATGCCTGGTGAGTTTCCATAACTAACCTACAACTAGGCAAAACAGCTTATTTGAACTCATATTGTTACACAACTACACTTTAAAATGAATTAACAAATTACAGTGGTGTTTTCATGTTCAAATTATTTAATAGCAGCTAAATCACCATTTGGCAGTAATCTAAACAGCTTTACTTGCACTTAAGCTGTTAATGGGAAAATCCAGCTCTTTTTAAATAACAAAACATTTATTATTAGTCTTAGATAATGTGGATTATGTAAAATATTAGTATCAGTGCATTAATATAAATCTTTTTATATTCATTTAAACTATCACCTGATAATGCTGTCAGAGATGCATTGTTATAGAAAATTAATCAGCACATTCTGACAGTCAGATTACAGTCAGATTACAACAGTGCTGTGGTATAACAGAGAATAATCAACAGCAAATGAACCTTGAAAAAGAAAGCTACATTTCAAATGCATATTTAAGAAACAACACTGATGCCCTCCACTGGTCAAATCTTTACAGGCTCTGATTGACCAGGAGACAAAGGAAATTAAAAAGGTTTTCAATGCCATAAAGAAGGCAGTTGAGAAAGCAGAGAACAAGGTGCTAAGACCTTTAGAAGACCGGAGGAGACAAGTGGAGCAGGAGGCAGAGGAGCTGAAAAGGGATTTGCAGAGAAAGATCACCACATTGAGTGACACTATTTCAGATCTACAAACAGTGAGAGATGAAGAAGACCCTGTCTTCTTCCTACAGGTCAGCAACTAATCACTTGTGGTGCTTCCATCACAGAAAAAAAACATATTCTCTTTGGATGCAGAAAGTGTAATGTAGCTCATGATTATGCTTAGTACGTTAGACTTTCAAAAAGTACGTTAGACCACAAATCATTTATTATTCCGATAAATAGGGACAAATCATGTTTTAGTTTGAGAAATCCTTATGTCAGATGCGCATAATGTCAAATTAATATTTCTATTCATCAAGCATTACAGCCTCTATGTCCTTCATAGAGGACAATAGCAAATAAGCAAATTCCACACAAATGTCACCCATACCATGGAAGAATAAAGTTGTGAGCAGAGGAACAAAACTACTTATAAAATGTTCACATATCTTTCACTCATATACCACAGTATTTAACTTCTATGGTCCACTTATTCCACAGCCATTTGCCAAGAGTTACAATTATTTTCATTCATTAACGAGTCACTCTTTATGCTTTTGTCTATTTATATGTTACAACTGTTATTATATGTTGTAAACTGTAATGCCCCACCATACATCTCTGAAACTTATCATGTTACAGAGAAAATGAAAAGCAAAAAGTCACATGATCATGTCACATGGCAGGAGACTTACCTAAATTTTAACCAACCTTTTTTTTCTTTTTTTTTTCTTCTTTTTTTTTTTAGAGTTATCCCTCTGACACAATCGTAGATGATGGCAATAACTGGACTTCTGTTTTCTTGAATACTGATTTGAGCTTTGGCACAATAAGGAGCATGGAGGTGACCATGATGGCTAATATTAAGGACGAGTTTGAGAAACTCTCCAGAATTGGTGAGGGAAATGGCTTTTACTGGTTTCCAGTCAAATGTATTATGTACTTGTTTTGTCATCACTGTGAGTGCCATTTATTTATTTAGTTTTTCACTTGCCTTATAGAAACTGCAAGGATTAAGAAATTTGGAGGTAGGTATAAGATGTTATTAAAATATCAATTATAATGCCTAGGACTGGCATATTGAGATATATAAGTATTGCAAGTATATATATATATATATATATACACATACATATATATATACACATACATATATATATATATATATATATATATATATATATATATATATATATATATATGTATGTGTATATATATATGTATGTGTATATATATATGTATGTATATATATATATATATATATATATATATATATATATATATATATATACACACACACACACACACACACACACACACACACACACACACACACACACACACACACACACACACACACACACACACACACACACACACAATAATTACTGCATTTTTAAAACTGATGAAAAAAAAAGAGTCCTTCATTCTGGATTCAGACATTTGGACCCTGCTGTAAGACTAGTGTAATACCTCTATCTCTACTTAGCCTAGCAACTGATTTCATCTATTAATCTGTAATTGTTATACAATTACACAATTGCACAATTGTTATACGGAGCAGGGTTTAAACTGTTTTATCATGGTGTGGACAGGAAGAGAAATGGAGTAGGAGTGATCCTGAAGGAGGAGTTTGTGAAGAATGTTCTGGAGATGGAAGGAGTACTTTGAGGAACTGATGAATGAGGAAAATGACAGAGAGAGAAGAGTAGTAGAGGCAAATATTGTTGAGCAGGAAGTAGAAAGGATTAGCAAGGGTGAAGTTAGGAGAGCTTTGAAGAGGATGAAGAGAGGAAAGGCAGCTGGTCCTGATGACATAGGTTACTCAACGAGGTCTTAGAGAGTGAGAGGATGCCTGAGGAATGGAGGAGAAGTGTTTTGGTGCCGATTTTTAAGAACAAGGGAGATGTGCAGAGTTGTGGAAACTACAGAGGTATTAAGCTGATGAGCCATACAATGAAGTTGTGGGAAAGAGTAGTGGAAGCAAGGCTAAGGGGAGAAGTGAGCATTTGTGAGCAGCAGTATGGTTTCATGCCAAGAAAGAGCACTACAGATGCAATATTTGCTTTGAGAATGTTGATGGAGAAGTACAGAGAGGGTCAGAAAGAGCTGCATTGTGTCTTTGTAGATTTAGAGAAAGCGTATGACAGGGTGCCAAGAGAAGAGCTGTGGTATTGTATGAGGAGGTCTGGAGTGGCAGAGAAGTATGTTAGAGTGGTGCAGGATATGTATGAGAGCAGTAGGACAGTGGTAAGGTGTGTGGTAGGTGTGACAGAGGAGTTCACGGTGAAGGTGGGACTGCATCAAGGATCGGCTCTGAGCCCCTTCTTGTTTACGGTGGTGATGGACAGGCTGACAGATGAGGTCAGACAGGAATCTCCATGGACTATGATGTTTGCGGATGACATTGTGATCTGTAGTGAGAGCAGGGAGCAGGTGGAGGAAACTCTAGAGAGGTGGAGGTTTGCTCTGGAGAGAAGAGGAATGAAAGTTAGTCGCAGCAAGACAGAATACATGTGTGGGAATGAAAGGGATCCAAGTGGAACAGTGAGGTTACAGGAAGAAGAGATAAAGAAGGTGCAGGATTTTAAGCACTTAGGGTCAACAGTCCAGAGCAACGGGGAGTGTGGAAAAGAGGTGAAGAAGCGTGTGCAGGCAGCTTGGAATGGGTGGAGAAAAGTGTCAGGTCTGTTGTGTGATAAAAGAGTACCAGCAAGAATGAAAGGAAAGGTGTACAGGACAGTAGTGAGACCAGCGATGTTGTATGCTTTGGAGACAGTTGCACTGAGGAAAAGACAGGAGGAAGAGTTAAAGGTAGCAGAGCTAAAGATGTTGAGGTTCTCTTTGGGAGTGACGAGGATGGATAGGATCAGGAATGAGTACATCAGAGGGACAGCACATGTGAGATGTTTTGGAGACAAAGTTAGAGAGGCTAGGTTGAGATGGTTTGGACATGTTCAGAGGAGGGAGAGTGAATATATCGGTAAAAGGATGCTGAGATTAGAGCTGCCAGGCAGGAGGCCGAGAGGAAGACCAAAGAGGAGGTTTATGGATGTAGCGAAGGAGGACATGAAGGTAGTCGGTCTGAGAGAAGAGGATGCAGGAGATAGGGCTAGATGGAGGCAGATGATTCACTGTGGCGACCCCTGAAGGGAACAGCCGAAAGGAAAAGAAGAATCTGTAATTGTTATACATTGGGTTAATCATCATATGGTTTGAGGATGATTGGTACAGGATTATATATCAGCGGTTCAGAAATGACAGTTGTAGATAAATGATCATTATAAATCACTGCTGTACAACTGCTGTTCCACACTGTAATGCCAGTCAGATCCACTAGAAGGTGCACAGTGCCTCACAATTTGTGGCACAGAAGAATGCGGGAAAACGCCCCAATTTGTGAACATTTTGTAATATCTGAGCATTTTGTAAACTGTTGGTGTTTAGTTTAACAATTGTAATCTGGCATGACTTGCTATAAAACTGTAGTTAAACACATATTTAACTTTGTGCACCTTTTGAAGCACAAAACTGATACAATAGCTAATGGTGATTGTGTTAAAGAAAACAAACAAACAAACAAACAAACAAATAAATAAATTACAGCAGTTGATAGCTATAATCTGGAACACGTTTGATGATTAATTATTTACATCTCTGATCTTTCAGTGGATGTGACTCTGGATCCAGACACTGCTAATCCACAGCTCATAATCTCTGATGACATGAGACAGGTGCACAGCTCTGTGGAGAAAAGAGATGCATCTGATTGCCCTGAGAGGTTTGATATGTTTGGCAGTGTCTTGGGACAGAACCTGCTGACTGAAGGCAGGGCCTTCTGGGTAGTGGAAGTTGGGAACAAACGAGGCTGGGATATTGGGGTGGCAAGAGAGGAGGCCAACAGGAAGGGTGCACTCTCCCTCAAACCAAGCCAAGGATACTGGGCCATTGTGCATTATAACAATGAAAATTATGCAGCACTAGAAGACCCTCCGACACTGCTGTCTCTTTTAGATAAACCCTGTAAAGTTGGAGTGTTTGTTGATTACAATGAGAAGTTGGTCTCCTTCTATGACATGGAAGCAGAGATTCACATTTACTCATTTATTGACTGTGCATTTGGGGCAGCAATTAAACCCTACTTTAGCCCTCACCTTAACCAGGATGACCCTTTGGTCATCTGCCCCATCAATTCCAGTGAATAACATTTCTATTTAAAGGGAAAGGTGATTTTTGAGCAATTGTAAACTGTAAAAGCTATGCTGTATAATCAATTTCATAGACCCTTATGCAAGAACAGTGAATGACATGTTTACAAGCATATACTATATTCATTTAAATATATGAATTTTAACTTTAATTCTGTATAATATTGTGATTTTACTAGCAATTTAAATATATGCAATCCATTTGATACTAAAATATATATCACCAGGAATGATTATTTGCAGATAAAGGGGAAAAAAGGCTCTTGTGTGATTATTAAAGTCACTTTATAATCCTAAGGCTTCTAGGATGGTTGTTACTGTAGTGCAATGTACTGTGCAGTGTAATATCAATGATTTGCAGCACATAATGCAAGAATCATTTTATTCTTATCTATGTTAAGCTAAAGTTTTTAGGTCTGACATTTTTTACAAGAGCTCTGCTGTCACTATACTAGTAAATTAGATTTTGCATGTTTAGGGTGAATTTGCTACAATATGTTAATATGAATATGTTACAATGGATCTTTTGATGATTGATGATTTGTTAGGTGATGGTGAAAAATGCACTAATAAAAGCATTCAAAAGTATCTAGGGTGCAAGTTGCTCCTAAATAAAATATTTTACCTTGAAATTTCTTAAAACTATTAATATTACGAAATTACATTATAACACACACATCTTTCAAGTCTTCTGACCTTTTGTTCTGGTTACACTGGAAAGCTCATTATAAGGGAGAGTTTACTGCTAAATGCTGTAAACATAATAAAAATAATCAATTTAAACTAGACAGTATATTCCATATATAAAAGTGCAGTAATCTATGGAGATTATATAATCTGAAGTGGATCAAGTCGAGGTTTGCATTAGTTAATCTTCTGATGCGTAAATTTACACACACTCAGAAGCATGAGTAGAATCTGAACATTTTTCCAAATTTATGGGATGTTCATGAATACCAAATTTTGTGTAAACGCTTGTATGAATAAATCTGTTTGTATCCAAATCGATAAATGAGGCCCATTGTCCACTTCTAATTCCCCTTTTCCCACTCCCATTCTTTTGCAATATATTAACATTTGTTGAACATGCTATTATAACTATCCCTATGGACAAGCTGCCTCTGAATATATTTATATTGAAATATGTGATGTATGAGATTATGAGCATGATGGTGCGGATGGTGGTATTAGCATAAAAGCTGAAGCTTTGGAACTTTATCTGTTTGAGTAGCATGTACAGATGTAAGAGAGTTTAACTAAAGGTCTAAAGCTCTGCTGCATTGGTCTCTTTAGGAAGACACAAAGCAAGGGCTAATGCTGCATTCAAGTCCTATCAGAAATACAGTACCTTAATTTCAAGGGGAGAGCATTGGAATGCCAACACAATCTTGGGATTTCACTCTTAGCCTCGTGTATTGGTTTTTTTTTGTTTGTTTGTTTGTTTTTGTTTTTTTTAATAACAAAAGGTCATGGCAGCTACCAATATGAATGTGGCATCTACAGCAGATAGCAAGATTTGGTGGTAATTTTGCACATTAAATCTTCAGTCCTTCATTTTCTTTCAGCAGTTAAAAATTGTAAAACAAATGTTGTTTTCTCATGTTGTCCATGTTTTCTGACCAAAACACTTAAACACAAACTATGCTGTATTTAACTCTCTGACAGCCTCTGGACTTAATTTTGCTGCATAAATCCCGCTGGCTAAACTATTAGAAGGCAGGTATTAGAACGGCAGTGTGGGTAAAGAACCAAAGTGAAACCAGTATGTTGAGGAACAAAGTATGAACTAAAAAGTCAAATCAGAATTTCATTAGAAATTAAATATTGGTGTACTATATCAAATGTAGTTTTACTTAATATCACTAGAGGGCACTCTTGCTATATGTAAAATTTGAGGACTACATCTAGAAATATGAACATGCAAATCCTTTCATTGTGGATTCCTTTTCCTTTAAGGTTTGAGCAACCACTGATCCTACATAAAGGAATCAACTGGAAGGCCTTATAAGTAAAATCTAAATAACTTCTGATGATTCCTGAACTAAATTACAATTAACATTTTAACAGGGTTAGATTAACACATACCACAGATGAAACCGGAAAGTATTATTAAATTAGCAAATACCAAGTACTTTTTTATTTATTAAAGCATTTGTATTTTTTCCTGGTCACAAATAAATACAATAGGATTTGTTTATTGG
Source organism: Cranoglanis bouderius (assembly GCA_023630585.1). Classification (NCBI taxonomy): domain Eukaryota; kingdom Metazoa; phylum Chordata; class Actinopteri; order Siluriformes; family Cranoglanididae; genus Cranoglanis; species Cranoglanis bouderius. The sequence continues at coordinate 29,017,679 of CM042535.1, read as the reverse complement.
CCGCAGGGTAACTCCCCTGATCAGAACTACAAACATGTCTCATGACCGATCACATACATATCCCCAGACTTACAATCAAGCACACCTGTTCCTAATCATACACAGTCCTTAAATTACCTGAACTCACAATAGTGATGGCAAAATGAAGCTTTCCGAAGCAATGAAGCTTTCCTCCAAAATGTTATCCTGGTAGAGAATACTCCAATCACTCCAATACTCCACAACACTGAAATTAGGATAACACTAAAATAAAAAATTGATCTTTAAAAAATCTTCCAATTTGTATATTCTGATCATTCTATTTCCATATTGAAATGTAAAAATGTATTTAAAAAATAAAATAAAATTTTAAAAAAGGGTTTATTACTCGAAGCTTTTCAATACAGTGCACACTCATTTGACGTGCAGCTCCTAATGCATCATGCAGTGGTGTTTTGGGTTCCAGCTAACAAATCTGTTCAGTCCAATTATTATGTATGTATGTATGTATGTATGTATAACTATATATGTATATATATATATATATATATATATATATATATATATATATATATATATATATATATATATATATATATATATATATATATATATATATATATATATATATATATATATATATGGGGTGGTTGGGGGGGCTGGCAGGGGGGTTGGAGGTTTTATTGATCCACAATATAAGATAAGATAGGATAAGATAAGATAAGATGTACCTTTAAAAGTCAGATCAAATCAACCTACTAGCTTGGCTTGGCTGTCCCGCAAGTTCTTCCTACCTGTTCTGAGACACTATCACCTTTTGCCATTGGATCTGCTTGATCTGGAAACTTCTCAAGTGGGCTCACTAGTGGTAAAGGACCAGGGGAGACCTCAACAGTCAATGCACAGGTGTACACTGAAATTTTGGACACCTTTCTCATTCCATTGATAGAAAATAGGTTTGGTGTTGTTGAAGTCATTTTTCAGGATGATAATGCATCTTGCCACAGATTTTGTAAAGTGGATGTGTCCCTTGATCCTGACACAGCCAATCCTGGGGGCATCGCTAGAACCGCCAGACACACCAGAACATTTTGACACAGAGGTCATCACCCTGGGCTGTCTCACCCTGTCAACCCCATGCTGAAGAGAGTGGGTGTGTATGTGGACCTGAAGAAGGACAGGTGTCATTTTATGATGCAATATCAAGAAGCTACGTCTACACCTTCATGGACTCGTTCCAATAGAAACTTTACCTGTTCTTCTACCTGTACTGCTGTGATAAGGCCGCAGACATACTGAGCATCTGTCCAGTGATGGAGATAACACACGACAAGCAGTGCTGAACACTATTACAAGATCAATAGGAACAAGTTTAAATTGGATTTTTTAAAGACCTGCTCAGTGATTGTATTTTTTGTGTTATGCAACAGTCAATACGATGTTTTGGTGCTTTAACCTGACACCTAGTGACTGAAGTGTAGTGAAGCATCAATATCAACCCTGATATTGCGTATGGAGATGCAATTCAGTCCCTTCAGGATTTTGCGTTTTTGCGATTGCAGAAATTAATGCAAAATCATGGAAACTCTGCAATATTCACAGGGGTTTACAATTTTTCAAAATGACTGCAGATTTTCTGCAGATTTGGGCCAAGATGCATTTTGTGATATCATCACAATGTGCATTCAGCCAAAGCCCCCCTTGATTCGCGTGTGTCGAACATGAGTATACCTAAAAGGTCTCATTTACCAACAAACATCACTGTGAAAAACCATGCAAAACAATTTCATGCAATTGCATTTTAGAAATGTAAATAAGTGGACTACTCAAAACCATGTCTGAAGAAGCATTATTTATATTCCCTTCGTTACTAATTTACTCTCATATTTTTGATTTGCATGAAGACACTGTGCTTTCTGCCCACACATTGTTCCCTAATCACTTAAATGTTTCTTAGTGTCACCAAAACAATAGTTTGTGGCATCTGTAACATCACACCCAGAACATCATTACTGTGGTTAAAGGTAATAAAGGGAACTCATTTGTAAACCATTAGAAAACCACATAAAACCAGTGGAATGTTGTTGCTTAATTGTGATGCTCAAAGTGGAATTTTGACAATAGGTGCAGACTATATATTACTCTGTCTGTATCAAAACACTTGACATTAAGTGAAAAAAATTATGGCACCAATGATCTCCTCTGAAATAATAAAATATGACAGACTTAAAGACAACTGAGTATCTGCGTTAGCTGATAAATGAGTGTTTTTATTCGTATGTTGGTTACTTTTCCATGAGGAAGCTGGCACTGTAGTTGCACAACTTAACTTGACCAGAAATGAAAAAACGAAACTAACCTTGAAGTTCATTGAAACATATGCTAAGAAAAACATTTGAACAAAGGTGAACCATACAGATGAGTATAGTCAGAATAAGAAAAGACAGGTTCTCAGAGTCAGGGACAGGATCAGAACTTCACCAAGGTAAATCTGACTTTCATTTTTTATTGACCAATATGGCATTCCTCAATGATTTTAAAAACTGCTTGTCTAAATGTTTGAATATTAATATGAAAATTTAATTGCATAGGTTAAAAGCACATATCAAGCAATCTATCTATCTGATCATCCATCCAGAAAATTAACTGCAGTAACGAACAAACAAACTTGGCGTATGTACACCATAGTGGCTACATATCAAGAATGTCACAAAAATGTAAAACTACCTTACAGTAAAATATAGTATATGTTAATATATATAAATATACATGTGGTAATAATACCTACAATAATTGCATCTTATGTCTTTATAGTCAAGGGTAGACAACCGCTTTTCCCAGATATAATAAATAACTAATAAATAGCCCTTCATTAGTTGCATCAGGTGTGCTTGAGACAACACCTGTTTTGCATATTTGTGGTGTTGGGAGAGATTCTATTCCGGGGGTTGAATAATTTTGCAACTGGAACAGTCATTATAAGTTTCATTTTCAGTTGAATTTGGGGAAACCACTTGAAGCAATCGTTGTGTTGAACTATTTCAATTGTTTTTGTTTGATTTGTTCATTGCAAACAGCTGAAAGTCATTAAATTTTGACAGTAAAACTGATTTGCAAATTTGCAATTTGTATCTTCTTACAAATCTCCCTGCTGCCTGGGAATACGAGAGTCCCAATCCTTTCCATTTAAAAAGCTGTAAAACAGCAAAAATAGTTTTTGTAAGTTGTTAGCTACAAAATATGGACAAATGCCTTTGGGCTTCAACTGAGAAATTGCGTTACAGAATCCAAAATTGTGTAATTTTGGAAATGTGACCTCCACTCTCCTAATGAACAGGAAAATCTTGTGAATATTTATTTTCCTGCCTTTTTTCTGCCGTTTTTTTTTTTTTGCACAACCTAATTAAGTCAACCAACATTACAGAGATAGTGGAAAGCATTACAACCTGTAAACCCCATCCTCTCTTTTTGTCACGTTAACCTTGTGAAGAACTTTTGGCCTCGACATTACTGAGTTAGCTAAGTTCCGTTAGCCACTGACTGACTGCACCTGTTAACCAGCATTAACATTCACCGAATACATGAAGAAACACCGCCCTAACCCATCCTCCTAATGCTAATTACTACAGCTTGCCTTATCCAAAATACTTGCTAAATGTTAGTAACATTGACTCATTCTCTGTATTACACCAAGGTGATGTAATGCTGCATTACCGTTAACTTTCAAAAATGGAATGGGAATGTCTAACATTACCACAAGCTGTATGCTAAAGTAATCAGCTCAAGTGAGTGTCTACATTAGCATAACGGTTCTATTGGTTCATATACAGAATTTAATTATTATGATATGGTCACAGGTGTGTGTATTTGAAGGATTTTACAATGGCTGATCAGATTTTAGAAACAAAACTACCCACTACTAGTTGTGTCTCACAACATTCACACACCCCAGATAGCTTAACATACAGTATTCAATTCAATGGAATATTTGAAATATTCCAAAGGTCACAGGCTACGTTATCCAAATTTTCTGAAGATCACAGGAAGAAAACTATTTATTTATTTGTTTGTTTGTTTGTTTATTTATTGACTGATGGGAGTACGGTGGCTTAGTGGTTATCACATTTGCTATGCACCTCCAGGGCCGGGGGCTCAATTCGCCTCCGCCTTGTGTGCCCCGTGCTTTTGGGGCTTCCCCCGGGTACTCCGGTTTCCTCCCCCAGTCCAAAGACATATGTTGTAGGTTGAATGGCATTTTCAAATTGTCAGTAGTCTGTGAATGGGTATGTAAATTTGTGTGCGATTATGACCTACGATTGGTTGGCACCCCCTCCAGGGTTACCCCTGTCTTGTGCCGCTGGGATAGGCTCCAGGCTCCCCCATAACCCTGTGTAGGACAAGCGGTAAGGAAAATGGATGGATGGATGGATGGATGAATGGATGGATATTGACTGACAAGGTCACTTGGAAAGCACAACCCTGTTACCCAATTCTAATATACTAAAAGAAATAATAAATTTATCCCTGTTACTCATTTAAAAGAAAACTTTAGTGAAAATGAGATACTTTCGCTTGAGATGCATTTTTTAAATGCTTAATTTAATGCTTTTTCTTTTTAGTATCAATGTTGGAAAGTGATTAAAAATAAATAAATAAATAATTTTACAGAGGGATAAATGGGACCCTGATTGTGGAATCACCCTGTTGATGTGTAAAAATATATTTCCTTACAGGCAGAGCTGGGCACTGTTATAAGCGAGACAAAACAGGGAATACAGCAGAGAGAGAAGAAAGTGAAGGAGCTGGACAATTCTGCAGCAAATTGCCTGGTGAGTTTCCATAACTAACCTACAACTCAGCAAAACAGCTTATGAACTCATATTGTTAGACAACTATACTTTAAAACGAATTACCAAATTACAGTGGTGTTTTCATGTACAAATAATTTGATAGCAGAAAAATCACCATTTGGCAGTAATCTAAACAGATTTACTTGCACTATCTGCTAATTGGAGAATCCAACTCTTTATAAATAACATTTATTATTAGTGTTAGATTATGTGGATTATGTAAAATATTAGGATCAGTGCATTAATATAAACCTATGATCTGACCTGATAGTACTGTCAGAGATGGCACTGCAAATTAATCAGCAAATTCTAACTCATTTCACTGCAGGTTATATACTGTATATAATTGTGTATGTGAGAAATAAAAATCTTGAATCATGACTAATCAGATTACAATCAGATTACAACAGTGCTGACATAACATGCAGTGTGACATAACACAACATTAATACAAATTTCTTATAAATAGACAACATTATTTCTTATATCAATTTAAAAATATTCCCGAACTTCAGAATACCCTCATTTCCTTTTTGGTTTTCCATTTCTTCCATTTCTTTTCCATTTCTTTATTGCTAATCAGCATAAATAACACACAACATTATTTTCTATACTGACTTTTTTTCTTGAGCACCAGGATTTTCTCCACTTTTGAATTGAATTTCCAAAGCAGTGTGCAAAAACAAAGCTTCAGATGTCATTGATCACATATTTTTGGCAGAATGAATCAAGCAGAGGGTTGTGTGTTTTGACACATTCCTTGGAGTTCAGGATTAAAGGTGACATCACTAACTCACAATAGATCATTGCAAAGTCTTGCTCTTGCCTTTTGGCGGTGAAGTCACTGCGCTTTATTGTTCCGTGCCTTGTGTTTACTAGTTTATCTTATTCCAGTCCTGTTGGCCAACCCCTTGACTTATTGCCTGTTTGGTGGTTTTGAATATTGTTATGCCCTTTGATTCTGTCTGCCTACACTTAATGACAGCTAGTGGACACTTAAAGCTTCATAAAACCTTTTTCTGTTGAAAAATGTTTGGTTTCATTAGGCTTTTAGTTCAACCTAAGTTGTGTTTTTTAGGTAATTTATAATAATGTCCATAAGATTAAATATAGAAGCATAGTGTGCTTTAAACAGAACAGCGACAAGTTTTCTTTAAATGGGCAGTGAATAGGGTGTTGAGATTGAATATGTTTTTACATGGTTGGATTATAAACTACTTAAAATAGCTGACCAAACCTGGACCCATTCCATTCCATTAAGGCAGCTTTGAGTTATCATTGTTGATTACTGGAAATCAACACAAGCATCCATACCGAGCTTCACCTGAAAGTGCTTTACCTTGACACCCACTTCGAAGCTCCATCCTAAAATCATATATGTAAATAGTAATTTAAAAAGCTGGCATTTGTCACATCACCTGTCACTTTTGAAACCATAAATGTCAACTTTCATGATCAGAAGTACAAACATGTCACATGTCACATATCACATGGCACATCTATCTCTCTCACTCTCTCTCTCTCTCTCATCTTGAAAGAATACTGCAGAGCCCACCAATGAAGGTCAGGGGCTGCTGGTGACATGCTCCACAGTGGAAACAGCCATGAGACTGGTTCCCAGTGTTCCCAATACTCCAGAATACAGCAGCTTCTTATGGTTCACCATTATAGGGCAGGAATACCAGTTCAATTTCTGCTGTTCTGTTCTCTAGCCCCACTGGTTATTTTGAGATGCATAAAGGCTGCCTTGTCATCTCTGAAATCCACCGCAGACACACATGCACATCTCCAATTGCACATCCTAAAGCTCAATCTCAAGGTGAGCTCACAGAAGAGCTCCCTAACACAAATTCAATGAGTATGATAGCCACCCTTTTGCCAATGTAATGGTTTGCATGCCAGATGGGGAGCAGTGTGATTTCTCAGAGGCAATGTAGGGGGTGGGGGTGGTATGGGGGTTGGAGGTTGTATTGATCCACAATAAAAGTCAAAACAAATCAACTAGAATTTAGGGTGCCCTGGCTGGCCCTCAGGTTCTTCCTACCTGTTCTGAGACACTATCATATTTTGCCATTGGGTCTGCTCAATCTGGAAACTTTATCAAGTTTGGCTAGCCTTACTGAAAGCAACTTACCTACCTCGTACAATTGAGGCGGCGCATATGACCAGGTAAGTCATGCTTCTCTCTGACATCAAGCTGAGTCATTGTCGAGTATATCCTGTGGATGAGAACAGATACTACACTTGATTTTAGCCAAAAGGCTGAGAAGTGATCCTGTGGATAGAGGCATTATCGTTGTGGAAGAGACCACTCCAATCAAGATTTAAATGTTTCATCATAGAATGACCCTTCCCTCTAAGTAGACAAGTGGACCCAATACATACCAGCAAAATGCCCCCTTTAATTCTTTTCCTTTAATCTGTCACCTATTTGTAGATAGCAAGTTACCTACAATTAGTTATGCAAGGGAAAGGGGAAAGGGAGAAGACTGCATTTCGAGACTTCATTCCAATTCTACGGAAAGATGCCCTGCCTCCACATTTATAAGCTAATATACGTAAGGGAAAATATTACTGTCGCATTAAAGAATTATATATAGCTTATACTTATATATTATACATTATAAATTTCAATTATATATTATAGCTTCATCAAGTTCAAGTTCAGTTTATTTGTATAGTGCTTTTAACAATGGATGTTGTTCCAAAGCAGCTTTACAGAAATATATAAATTCAGGACATAGATTTTAAATGTATGAATTTATCCCTAATCACTGATTAATTCAGTGTGTTCCACTCTATTGACTAAATTTCTTGATATGAATGTCTGTTGTTTGATTAGAATAGAGAAAAACTCAAGTTTGGTCAAAACCCTTTATTTTTTGGTATTTTTTGGCTGTTTGACAGAATTCAGCCAAATATGCAAATTGCACATTCCTCTGATGGCCTAATCATCCCAAACATCAACATGCCACACCCAAATAAAATCTTGCTAATCATGCCATGCTAATTAAGTTAATATTGCTGTTCTCTGCAGCAATACCCACCCTAGAGGAAGTAAAATATACTATTCTAATTGCAACACTTACTGTGAGGCATCACATTGTTTTGTTAAAGCCAATATGAATCACAATTCAGTGTGAACCACTGAATCAAAGATGACACCATACCACTAGGAATAGTGTGTGAAATGTAATGAAGTACTTAAACACTGTGACATCACATCCTCAAGAAAAGGAACTGCAAGATATTTTAGAGTGCATCATCTTGCATCATAGATTGTTTGTGGAATCTGCAAGACCAAGATACAGTTTCTGTAAATTAGAAGGTTGTAGAGGGTTCCTTGCTGGCACTGGGCTGTTGTCAAAACTGAAAAAAGTGCCTACTGGAGTGTAATCTGTTCATCTGTGATGGCTCTGTTATGCTATAGCATTTTGCTGCTATGGTTTGGCTCCACTTGCCCCCTAAGAGGGAATTTTCATTGCAAATCAGTACAAAGTTATTCTGACTGACATTTATTCTATGATTAAACCTTTTTATCCTAATGGGAGTGGTCTTTTCCATGATGACCCTGCCCATATCTATAGGGCATGAGGTCTCAGTGAATGGGTTATTAAGTATGAAAATGGTATATAATAACAAAAAACATTATAAGATTTTGAAGTGACGTGTTATATAGCACTGTTCATCACGATCATCAAAACACTGAATGAGGAAATATCTTTCAGAAGAATAGTATTCCATCTCTCTAGTACCATCCCAGAGACATGTAGAATCTATGACAAGGTACACTGAAGCTGTTACGGTGGATTTTGGTAGCCCAACACTTTACTAACACACGTTATATTGGTTTTAGAGATGCAGGGATCCGCTAAGATTGAGATAATATTGGGTATGTTAAAATTTTACAACTGTATTGTTGTATATGTAAAAGAAATGGTGTGGATCAATTGAACACTGCTAATTAGTGAACAGAACATGAGGATAAACTAACTTCTAACAAGTGTCATCTGTTTTAACTTGGTAACTACAAGTTGCAATAGTGGAAATTTCCTTTAAATATTTGACTTGGTATAAACTTAGATTTTGCTCATGGATGCCAAATTATATAATATTCTATAAATAAGTCAACATATGCTGCCTTTCCTTGACCAGGTACGGTTTCTGATTACTTTTTTAAGTGAAAAAAACACCTGTTTTGGTATTGATACCCTCAATGCCAATATGTGTGGGCACTGATTGCACAACTGCCCTTCATCCACAGATGGCTCATAAGTATTGTTTATTTTTTAATATGCCTACTTTTTCCACAATTATAATAAAGACTGCAGGCAACGAGACAGTCCAATTATATGAATTGAAAAACATGCTTAATTTCAGTGAATCGTTGGCTGTGGTCTTTATGATAATTTAGAAAATGAATTAAACAAAAAGACACAATCCTGTCTTACATAAAACAAATCATTACACAGTATTATTTTTCTATGTATTTCAGTAAGAACACTTAAGATGCTTAATTTAGTTAGTGGAAACCTCCTTCTTGAGTTCATAAACATTTTACAAAGACTATCAGAAAAGCAGACTTCATTCCATGAACTTGAAAAATATCTTTAGTTACAAGCTGTGTTTTTTCCCACAAACTCACAGCCACATTGCCAGAGTGGTCAATAAGTAACGCAAGGCAATGGGTACCTGTGTGTGTGTGTGTGTGTGTGTGTGTGTGTGTGTGTGTGTGTGTGTGTGTGTGTGTGTGCACCTGTGTGTATTTAAAAATCTAAGTTCTTTGTGCTATTCATTTCTCCTATCTCCCTGTCACTGCCGCAAGCACAATGTCTCCCAACATGTTTTATCTCCTCTTCCTCCTGCCTGCTTTCTCTCTCTCTGAGGTTACCACTTTTACAAAGTGTCCTCAGTTCTTTTCTGAAGGAATTCATCCCACAGTGTTGCAGGATACAACGGACAACAATCGTTACACACAGATATGCCAATGCCTTCTGGACCAAAATGAAAGACCGCAATATTTCTACGCCACTCTCTACGACACCAAGAACAAAATCCCTGTTTACTCGGCTTACAAGTTCCTCCGTGCAAATGTTGAGAGGGTTGATCGCTGGTATGTGGAACCACAGGTAAGAACAAAATCATGCTTTATACTCAGGCTTGAGGGTCTGTGTAAGTTGCGTTCATTCATTTTTGGTTTCAAAATTGAAAAACAAAATACAAATGACGACATGTTCATTAATTTTTTGTTTTAATAGTGACAGTTAAATTACTAATTAACTATGTTTAAAACCCTCTTATTTTTTGGGTTGGAGTTATTTCGTTTTATGGCATGCTCACATAACCTGAGTGTAATTTAACTAACTGAAAAACGTGCAGAATCCATCAGTGTCTTCGTCAAACATGTTGCTTCGTTCTGAGAAGATCATCATGTGCTTCTCAAAGGCAGTAAGAGGGTTACAGTGAGGGAGGAAGACATGTCCACTGGTCCACCTGCCCTTGTTCTATAGAGGCAATAATCTTACACAGATATCAATACCACCATTAGTTTTAATAATATTCAATTATTTTATGTGGACATAAAACATTTACTCAAAAAAGCCAATGTGTATTAGAGCTGCATATTTACACCTGAGAATGTTCTGATCCGGTATCACAGCGCAAGTTACGTAAGGGACCATCTTGCAATTCCACCCACTGAGTTAAAATGTTGACAGGCCTGGTTCTTGCCAGCTAAAGAAGGTGGGCAGACTGAAGCCGCCTCATGAGGGTAGGACGCGCCGTTGATTTCAGCCAATAAAAACATAAAAATACTGCAATTTTCTGGCCTTATTTTGTGATTGGTTGGGGCAGTCTACAGCCCTTCCTCACACTTCTCAACACACAGCCCGCCTCTGATTTTTACTGTTTTTAACCAATACACAAATCATAAAAAAAAAAGATTAATGTTGTCTTTGCCTAAGTTCTGATTGAGTGGGCAAGACAGATGTTTGGCTTGGCTTAGACCACCCCTGCCCACGCCTAGATCCGGCCCGGGAACGTCGACGTTGCCCATGCATTAATCAAAATGACTTACTGTATAACTATTAAAGGCTGTAAGGGGCTCACAATGAGATGCCTGACCTATTAAAATAATTGAGTACTGTATTTGTATAAAGGGAGGTATTTGCAAAATCTCACCTGTAGTACATTGGTCTGGCCACTAGGAACCTACTACAAATTTTGGAATGTGAAAAAAACATTTAGGTGAATCATATCTCTAAAACATTTAGGTGAGGTGCATCTCATTGTGAGCCTGCTACAGCCTTTAGAATGTAAAAATGTGTGTATTTAAATGACTTTTGTATGTTAAAACTTGTCATTTTTAATTAATGCGTTTATTAATTGCATTTATAAACATTTCTAACTGTTCAGTAAATTAGACATTAAAATAATTATTGATAGTTAATATATTAAAGATTGTTAATATTGGAACTATAATAATAATAATAATAATAATAATAATAATAATAATAATAATAATAATAATAATAATAATAATAATAATAATACATGGTAAATGATAAAAATGGAATAATAATGAAACCTCTGCATGTAAATTGTATTTAGTAGTAGAGGATTGATTGTGTACAAAGATAAGGAAATCAGAAATATTTATTTCATTATTACTCTGCTATACTGCCATAGTTGGTGTTGCACAATGTTTTTGTAAAGAGTATTTTTAAAGAGTATTGTACATTTTAAAGATCACACAAAATTGTACATACTGATGGCTATAATCAAGCCATTTTCCAAACCAACAAAAATACCTTAAAAAATTTGATGCTGGGTGGTACAATTATTTAAGCATGCTTTTTATTGTTTTTACTTACTATAAAACATTTTATGTGGTATATAAACTATTCCTTAAACTAGCAGCTCCTTTCTCTTTACTTTGAAGCTAGATGGAGGAAACCTTATGTGCATGGCATCTCAGGGGAACATCCCATCACCCAATCGAGGGCAGCGACAGGCTCTTAACAGTGATTATGAAGGCTCTGGCTATGACAAGGGCCACCTATTCCCTGTTTACCACACACACAATGCAGACACCATGCTGGCCACCTCCACGTTGACCAATGCAGCTCCGCAAGATCCTAGCTTCAACCGTGGTCAATGGAAAAAGCATGAGGAAGACATGGCCACACTGGTGCAGAAGAACTGTAACAGGGCTTACATTGTCACAGGTGTAGTCCCTGGGAATCAAGCGATTGGGAATAATGTAAGGGTGGCTCGTTATTACTGGAGTGCTTATTGCTGCTTTGGAGATAGTGGTGCACCACACTCAGCAAGCTACATCGGCCCTGATAACAATGGCTGGGTGCAGCAGGGTAGTGTGATGTGGCTGGAAGATGAGCTGAGCAAGCATTATGGATCTGTCTTCAGTATCTTCCAAGGCTCATGCTAATACAAATACCAACCACCAACTATAGTCATTGTGAAATCAACCTGCTATAGATGGGTGTTTCACTTCAATATTTAAAATTTGTTTTAAAATAAACTGATTTTGGTTTTGACACATATCATGGAACTGATATGTCTAAAGATGTTAAATACAGAGGTACAGTGCTGTGAAAAAGTACTTGCCCTGATTTCTTCTGTTTTTCATACTAAATCATTTTAGATCTTCAAACGAAATACAGTATAAAACAAAGGCAACCTGAGTAAACACACAATACAGTTATTATTATTAATTTTTTTTTATTGAAGCAAAAGTTATCCAACACCAATGTGAAAAACTAATTGCCCCCTTAAAATTTGGTTGTTCCACCTTTAGCAGCAAAAACTGCAACTAAACGCTTCTGATAAGTGGAGATCAGTCTTTCACTTCCTTCTAGGACTAGGATTTACTCCTATGTGTTGGATCATTGTCTTGCTGCATAATCCAATTGAGGTTCAACTTACAGGATGAAGACCAGACATTCTGCTTTAGGATTTTCTGGTAGAGAGCAGAGTTCATGTTTCCCTCAATTATTGAAAGTTGCCCAGGCCCTGAAGCAGCAAAGCATCCCCACACCATCACAATTCCACCACCATGCTTGACTGTAGGTATGATGTTCTTTTTGTGGAATTCTGTGTTTGGTTTGCACAAGATGCTCTTTTGTGACTTCCTGGATGAGTAGTTGCTGTGCTCTTGGAGGAATTTTGAAGGTCAGCCACTTCTGGGAAGGTTCACTACTGTGCCAAGTTTTTTTTTCATTTGGAGATAATGGCTCTCACTGTGGTCCTTGGAGTCCCAGAACCCTTCCCAGGGTGATGTATTTAAACCACCTTCTTCCTAATAATTTCTGAAATTTCTTTCAACTTTGGCATAGTGTGTTACTGGGTAAGACCTTTTAATCAACTTCATGCTGTTGAAAAAGTTCTATTTAGGTGTTTATTTGATTGAACAGCGTTTGCAGTAATCAGGCCTGGTTGCATCTAGACCAGCTGAACCCCATTATGAACGCAGTTTCATAGATTTGGGGAATTAGTAACTATGGGGGCAAATACATTTTCACACAGGCCCAGTTGGTATTGGACAACTTTTTTGCTTCAATTAATAACATTATCATTTTAAAACTGTATTTTGTGTTTACTCAGATTGCCTTTGTTTTATCTTAGATTTTGTTTTCATTTCTGAAATAATTTAGTATGATATATACATAAAAACAGAAGAAATCGGATGGGGCAAATACTTTTTCACAGCACTGTATGATTCTATGGGCTTTGCTCATGGACCCAACAGTGTTAATTAGATGGCAACAAACTTGTTGGGTCAAATGAAAAGCAATACAGTGATTCTGACTGACAAGTCTTTAGTATCAAACCATTACTTCTTTTTTTTTTTTTTTTTAACAAAAAAGCAACCCCAATTCTATTAAATAGCTTTAAATTACTTATACATTATGTGCACACAATATCACATCACCTATCAAAGTCGGTATTATTAGCTGTTTGAAAACTGAGGACAATTAATTAAATGACAGGAATCAGGTGTGGCTCCTGCTTGGAATCAGGTGTGGTCCCATCGAGCACTTTGGTGATAAAATTAGATTCTGCTATTTAGTTAGTTAAACAGTCATCAAACCCAAAACAGAAACTCATCCAATAAATAGTTTCAGCAAGTTTAAGTGTGTAAAGTGAATATTCTCCACTACAGCAAAATGTGAATAACCTGTGATCACTACAGTAAATGTTTTAGATCACGTGTTCACTGATTCATTGTGATTGTAGGATTGTAGTGTTTGTGTATTTTAATAAGCACGTGTATAATAATCACCCAGACCATGTGAGGCGTATATTACTCACACCCGCTGTAATTAGTATGTTTATTTTAGTACATTTTAATTGTTTCCTTGTTCGTCACCTAGTCTTTGCATATGCTCTGTAATTCTACACTGTAAAGAATTTCTGTAATATCTACAATAAAATAATAAATACTGTATGAATTAGTATAGTACTTAAATTTTCTACAACAATCATTCTAGCCTGCTGTCATGTCACCACCAGAACTGGCAACCACAGACTACAGATCCCAAGCGCCACACACACACACACACACACACACACACACACACACACACACACACAATAAATAAATAAACCATTCACAAAACACCACACAATGTGAAAACTGTAAACCTTGGTTAATGATATCGAACAAAGTTGAATAAAAGTAAGTCTAAAACAACTAAAAAAAAATTTTTTTAAAGCTGCAATGCATTATAATAATAATAATAATAATAATAATAATTATAATAATAATAATAAATATATTAATATATATTAATTAATTAGTTAGTGTACATTTTTATGGAATTAAAGGAATTTTTCACAGTGTAAGCAGTGCTTTCATAATATAGCTTAATGGCTCCTTCCTTTCCCTATATCATTGTTTTAAGTTTGAATTTTCCTTGTCTGCCTTAGGTTTTACCCCAGCTGTGTATATGTAAAAGGCATAATAACACTCTACTGGACACTTCTTGTTAGAACAAGCAGATTATTAGGTGATTTATTTGATTAGAAACTAGTCCATAGAAATCAGATGAATAAAGGTATTTTTGAAGGAACTGGGATTTTCAGAATGATTGCCACAGAAATAACATACATAGTACAATAGAAACATAATTGTTTCAATTATTGAAGTTTAAACATGAATATGATGTTACAGAAGAGTTCAGGTGCAAAAAACAAAACGAAAAAAAATATATATATATTTTTAATCTTAATTCAATTAGATTTTTAGGATGAAATTTGCTATAAAAAGTTTCACCAGATACTTTCTATGTGGAAAATGTATTAGCAATTTAAATAAATAAAAATCAACACATACAGTACTTAGGTGTAAAATAGCACATATTAAAAACAGAACATGTTGATGTTGATATCTGCAAATATAAAAATATCACACTATAACTTCATTGTCAACCATGTACTGTGTACATCATGAGTCTGAAAGAGCCTGTAATGGTCACAGTATTTACAAGATTTTTTTGTCTGTTCATTAAACAGAGATCATTTGTATGACAAGACGTTGTTCACATTTACTGGCATGGGGTAGCCATTGTTATTCAAGCGTTCCCATTGTCCTGTCATTCTCTGCTCTTCTCTTCCAATGAGAAAGTGAGAATTCACATCCTCCTGCATCTCATCCTGCTTTCTCTGGAATTTTTCGAGTTCATGTTTCATTTCAAGGACCTGCTTTCTCTCCTGATCCAGCTCTGCTTGCTGTTTTTTTAAACAGTTCCACTCCTTTCTCAGCTCCTCCTTCTCTTTTTCCACTTGTTTCTCTTTGCTTTCCAGCTCTCTCCACCTCTCCTCTAGATGGTCCTCATGCGTAAGGTGCACTAATTTGTTATTTTCATTATCCAGTTCACACATCTGAAGCACTCTGTTTTTTTCTGCAATGGAACAAGATGGGAGGTTAAAAATCTAGTATAGGTACATCAAACACAGAGAATAGTCAAGGGTTATTATAATACTGTACATAAGGGGTGGACAAATCATAAATTCATTAGCTGGTCCACCAGGCAAAGGTTCCAGTGTCTTTGCACAGTCCTTAATACAGACTAAGGGAAACAAACGAGTATATAAATCACACTTGGGGAGACTAATTTAAACCCAGCATTTAAATGTAAAAAAAAAAAAAAATTGCTGAAATACAGTATCAATAAGAAAAAATGCAAAATGGAAATTACAACAAAATCTTTGAAAACAAAAACAAAAAACAAACAAACAAACAAAAAAACACCTAACAGATAAGTAATTGAAACCGACTCTTCAGTTTGAATTGGGGTTGACATTGATAAGCCATAAATAAATGCTTGGTCACTAAATGCTGTTTAAGAACCTGTGTTCATAAATGTTTTACAATTCATAAGTCAAGTCCAACAAAGGAAACTAGTTACAAGATTGACTGACCTAGCTCAAAGTACAATAAAGGCTCACAGTGGAAAAGTAAATTGTAGAACCCGTCACTCTGTTTCATCCCATGCTGTTCCAGAACTCTGAACATGGCGTGCATCCTCGCCTCACTTCCTTCCTCTTCACACACCTGGAAGTACTCTTCTTCCGTGATCAGGCCCTGGGTGAGCATTTGGTTGGCCACTGGCTCCACTTGCCTCACTGACTGAATGAGCTTCTGCTTCACCACATGCACATATACAGTGTGTTCTGAATGGGAGAAACAGGAGTATATATATATATATGATGCCTGATAGTGACCACTTACACAGGACTTGTTTTGTGGATGCTCCAAATAAATAGATTATGTGTGTAATTGTGTGTGATGAGGAGGATGGAGTGGCCGGGGTGAATGCACACCTGGCACTGATTTGGCTAATCAGTGGGAGAGAAAGAGATAAAAGAGTAGCTTGAAGGAGGGAGGGAGAGAGAGAGATGCACATGCACTTTGTGTTTCGTTTGTGTGTGTTATTTTATGTTTCAGTTTCGTTTATCGTTAAACTTATGTTTATGTTCAGCTGGTTCCCGCCTCCTCCTTGCCCGTCTTTCAAGTTTGTTACACTGTCAAAATATTGTCAAGTTTTCTGTAAGGAGATGTTTCTTTAACAATTTGGAAGACAGCTCTTCTCAGCATTTGTAACAGTCAGAGATAAAGCTGTAAATTTAAGTTTAAAATGTATTTTTTTGTCTTATTAACTTATCAGAGAATAAAAAAGGCTGGTGATAGCACGGCTGTTTAGAGCTATTATAATGAGATAAGAGGAAAGTTATTTTATGTATGTTCCACCAAATTACTCATTCATAAATTAATAGGTTAAATTAATTACATTTTTTATTTGATTTTTAATTAATTAACATTTTTAATTGTTGAAGTATTCAGATAAAGTCAAAAACAATCAGAAACTATTTCAGGGGAAAAAAGAATAACATAGTTGCATAAGTGTGCACAGCCCGCTTCAGGTCTCATAGATTTTTATTTGGATTCAGGTCTGGGCTCTGGCTTGGTCATTCAAAAACATTGATTTTCTTTTGGTTAAGCCTTTCATCTGTTGATTTGGATGTACGCTTTGGGTCATTGTTGTGCTGAAAGGTGAAATTCCTTTTCATCTTTAGCTTACTAGCAGACGCCTGAAGTTTTTGCTCTAAAATTGACTGGTATTTGTAGCTATCTATGATTCCCTCCCCTAAAATATTTCTGATTGTTTTTCACTTACTTTTTATATGTTATAATTTCACATTGAGAGTGGAAAAAGTTCTTTCTTTATTCTTTGTTTCTTAATCACAAAAATCTGCCATTTTAACAGGGGTGTTTAGACTTTTAATATCAACTGTACTATATATATACAGGTGCATCTCAATAAATTAGAATGTCGTGGAAAAGTTCGTTTATTTCAGTAATTCAACTCAAATTGTGAAACTCGTGTATTAAATAAATTCAATGCACACAGACTGAAGTAGTTTAAGTCTTTGGTTCTTTTAATTGTGATGATTTTGGCTCACATTTAACAAAAACCCACCAATTCACTATCTCAACAAATTAGAATATGGTGACATGCCAATCAGCTAATCAACTCAAAACACCTGCAAAGGTTTCCTGAGCCTTCAAAATGGTCTCTCAGTTTGGTTCACTAGGTAAGCCACAAACATTCATTGCCAAAGAAGCTGGCTGTTCACAGAGTGCTGTATCCAAGCATGTTAACAGAAAGTTGAGTGGAAGGAAAAAGTGTGGAAGAAAAAGATGCACAACCAACCGAGAGAACCGCAGCCTTATGAGGATTGTCAAGCAAAATCGATTCAAGAATTTGAGTGAACTTCACAAGGAATGGACTGAGGCTGGGGTCACGCATCAAGAGCCACCACACACAGACGTGTCAAGGAATTTGTCTACAGTTGTCGTATTCCTCTTGTTAAGCCACTCCTGAACCACAGACAACATCAGAGGCGTCTTACCTGGGCTAAGGAGAAGAAGAACTGGACTGTTGACCAGTGGTCCAATATCCTCTTTTCAGATGAGAGCAAGTTTTGTATTTCATTTGGAAACCAAGGTCCTAGAGTCTGGAGGAAGGGTGGAGAAGCTCATAGCCCAAGTTGCTTGAAGTCCAGTGTTAAGTTTCCACAGTCTGTGATGATTTGGGGTGCAATGTCATCTGCTGGTGTTGGTCCATTGTGTTTTTTGAAAACCAAAGTCACTGCACCCGTTTACCAAGAAATTTTGGAGCACTTCATGCTTCCTTCAGCTGACCAGCATTTTGAAGATGCTGATTTCATTTTCCAGCAGGATTTGGCACCTGCCAACACTGCCAAAAGCACCAAAAGTTGGTTAAATGACCATGGTGTTGGTGTGCTTGACTGGCCAGCAAACTCACCAGACCTGAACCCCATAGAGAATCTATGGGGTATTGTCAAGAGGAAAATGAGAAACAAGAGACCAAAAAATGCAGATGAGCTGAAGGCCACTGTCAAAGAAACCTGGGCTTCCATACCACCTCAGCAGTGCCACAAACTGATCACCTCCATGCCACGCCGAATTGAGGCAGTAATTAAAGCAAAAGGAGCCCCTACCAAGTATTGAGTACATGTACAGTAAATGAACATACTTTCCAGAAGGCCAACAATTCACTAAAAATGTTTTTTTTATTGGTCTTATGAAGTATTCTAATTTGTTGAGATAGTGAATTGGTGGGGTTTTGTTAAATGTGAGCCAAAATCATCACAATTAAAAGAACCAAAGACTTAAACTACTTCAGTCTGTGGCATTGAATTTATTTAATACACGAGTTTCATAATTTGAGTTGAATTACTGAAATAAACGAACTTTTCCACGACATTCTAATTTATTGAGATGCACCTGTATATATATATATATATATATATATATATATATATATATATATATATATATATATATATATATATATATATATATATATATATATATAAACATGGAAGGAATCTGGGTTAAGAGTTATTAAACAGCAATGTTTGGGTGTGTATGGGTGTGGTGTACGGAGGAAATAATCTATAGCCAGGTAGAAACTGAGTGCTGAGAAAATGTGCTGAGAAATCCCATCAGAATAGAAAATACAATGGAAATACAATGTAAAAATTTAGCTTTGTATGCAACATACCCATCTGCAGAGTAAGCTCAGGTTCATGTTCTTGTAGTAGTCTGTAAAGGGCATTTCTCCCCTCTTGTCCTGTGCTAGACAGAGCATGCAAAAGCTGCTTCATTCTATCCTGAGAGCTTGGAGCTGCTACAATGGTCCTGTATTTGTCCTCACTCAGCAGACCCTGGTTCAGCAAATCTTTACATATCCGCCGTGTCTCATTCACACGCTCAACCAGCTCATCCATATAGTTCATTACCAAATCTGCACACACAGAAATAGGATTACACATTAGAGTGAGTGGAGTAATTCCCTGTGGAGTAATGCACTTGAGTTGACTTAACAATGAATTTCTCAAAAAAGGAGGATGAAGGACTTATGTTAGATCAGGTAAGGTCCCTTAATAATCTGCTTGTGTAGAAATAACCCAAAATAAACATGCTAGATGTAATTTCTTAAGCATAAATGCTTTAAAGTCTCCTCCAAAAGTATTGGAATGGCAACAGAAGTCGGCAATTCTTTTGTTTTTGCTGCACACTGAAGACATTTGGGTTTGAGTTTATGAAGATGAATATGAGACAATCAGAGATGATAAGAAATTCAGCATCTCCTAGTGCAAGGAAATCTTAATGCTACCAAATACAAAGACATTTTAGACAGTTGTGTGTTTCCAGCATTTGGTCATTTTAAAATGATTGTTATACTGTAGATGTATTGGCACATGATAATGAATGGTTAATAAGTATATCTACTGTACATCCAATAAGTAGTGGAGCAACTATATGATTTCTAGGTCTTCTTAGGTACCAGAAACAGAGCCATCGGTTATCTGATACTGGGAAATTCATCTGTAGGGTTTTTTTGGAGTAGGGAGGAATGTCCACTTATGGTTGTTTTTGCATTCATTCATTCTCTGAACATCTGGAGTATAATTTCAATCATTAACAATAGGTAAACCTATCAGTTTACCTACTATGATTTCTAAGCTTGTCATGTTTTTCATCACTGTTACCCTGCTATAGTTTACAGTAACACTTTACTTAAGGGCAGTGTTCATAAGGTGATATGACACCTACTTAAGCTCTTCATGACATACATTTGCATAAACATTTATAAAGTCTTATATGAGCAGGTGTTAACTCTTATAAGAACTGCTTTTATTGCCTTTTGTTGTCAAATGGAAGTAACAACTGATTAAAAAGATTTTTCTGACTTTTTTAATCTGGATTTAATCTTAAATATTGAAACCACTGCTAATCTAATAACAGAGTAATAGTGTTTTTTTTTTCTTAATGTAGTTCACATTCTATTATACATTTTTAAAGATTATGTGTGATCTTTAAAAATGTGTAATGTGTCTGTGGCCAAATAATATTTCAGTAAAGCAAATGGTCACGTGAATTATGTTCCAAATGTTAAGAACAAAATGTACTGTATATTTCTGTGGAACAATCATCTACAGAAAATATGTGCTGATTGATTGAAGCGTGAGGATTTTTCTTAAATGGCGTAGGAAAGGAATGCTCCTGACCCTGTTTTGTAATGCATCATACACGTACATGCACTGTCAAACATGTTATGCATCACTGCCATTCTGGAACACTGCTGTACATTGTGTACCATCATCTGGCCTGAACCTCCATCAGCTTTGTTACAGTATAGTTACAGTATAATAAAGTTAGAATATAAAAGAAGAATGTAGGAATGGATGGAACATCTTATGTAAATATCATTATTATTTGAGGAACAGCTGAAACACTTATCTTACCCTGAAGTCTTGCCGTGTTCATTCCGTACATGATATCTGTTGGACACGAAGAAGAGCACGTGAGAACATGCAGAACAAAGACTAGTACAGTATTTCATCACATGCCATTGTAAAATGTTCACTGAGTAATCAGATTACACACACACACACACACACACACACACACACACACACACTCACACACACACACACAGTCATTTTATTATTAACTCTTGTTGTTTTTGGTAAATAATTTATTAGGTAATTAATTAACAGAAAATATAATGTAATTTTAGAACTTATTTATGCGTTATATAACTTATTATATATACTGTGGAAAAATGCATTGTAAAATTTGCAATAATTTACTGGCAGTAAACTGCTTTACATTTACAGTATATAACTGTAAAACATATTTACAGTTATATACTGTAAAACATATGCCTAAAACTTTTGCACAGTGCTGTATTACTGTATGTTTCCAGTAATGTACAGTAAATGCTGCAAGTAAAAATTCTTGTAAATATAATTATTCTATAAAATATAGCATAAACCAGTGCATTTGCTCATTTAGCTGATGCAGGATACAACTGAGAAAATGGATAAGGGTCTTGCTCAAGGACCCATCCAGTCCAGGCAGTTTGTCAGTGCTGGGATTTGAACACACAACCTCCTGAACTGTAACTAAAAGCCTTAAACACTGAGCCACCACAGCTAGCTCAACTAACTTGCACTGATTCAAACAGCTCTACTACTGAATAAATAAATCACCAACATTTTTACGAGCATAGAAAGTTAAACTCAAGGTCAACACAAGGAGAATTTCTACCATTCTCACCCCTGCCAAAAACGTTAGATATCCCACTAAGCATTGCATTTTCTGCTATTTTACTGTAAACCAATGCACTGCTCTAACTGCCTAATCATTTATAGTATAATCCTGTAAAATAATAAAACAGTATTTTGCTATAAAATAAATACTGTTAATTTACAGCGTTTTTTTTTTTTTTTTTTTTACAATGTATAGAAAACAGAACTTAATTAATGAGTTAATTAATTAACCAAAGATATTTTTAATCAATCAATTGTTTAACAGAAAATATAACTTAATTAAAGAATCTATTTATTGAGGATAAAACATATACAAAATATACAAACTGAACTAAACTGATAACTAAATTAATTAAAGTTCTATATTGCATTAAACAACTTTATTTTAAGATAAATAAAAAGTAATTTTGGTTAATTAATTGATAACTGAAATTAAAGACAGATTTTATTTATAATACTCAAGTAGGCTTAAGTCTACTTAAAGAAGCTCAAAATGTTTAATTCATATAATAATTCTTACCTGTCGAGTTCTTCTCGATCTGTTCTGCTTGCAGTTGTTTGCAGTTGGTAGTGGCACTTTTTGTTCTCTGATTTCTGTTGTGTACATGCCTTACATATCCAGGCCAGTGACATTTCTTGGCATGTAGTCATTTAACCTGAATTTCCCAGACACGTGATCATTATCTTTGTGACAAGGTGATGTACAGAATGTACAGATACCAAGACTTGATTTTCCTGTTTATCATTATTCATGTGCAGTTGTCTGCAAAAGTTTGTTTGATTTTTAAAGTGAAAAGATGTTAATACAATCTCTCCAGCTAACAATTTTAACAAATACAGTAAAATACAGCAAAATACAGCAAAACAGTGCATGTGCAAAAAAAAAAAAAAAAAGGTTTGTACACCTATGTCAGTATTTAGTAACACCATCCTTAGGCAGATATCACAGCTTGCAAATGTTTTTTATTGCCAGCTGTCATGTAACAAGAATAGACAGATGCAAGTGCAGCTAAAGCTTTTATTAAAGAGAGGCAGGTAGACAAATCCAAAATGAAAGGCAATAATCATGGTCAAAAACTGTCAAGGGGTCATGCGATCTACAAACAGGCATAAACTGGACTAGGACTAGAATCGAGGAAGGTTAGCCCATTTGAGCCCATCACACCTCCAGGGTTGGGGGCTCGATTCCCTCCTCTGCCCTGTGTGCACAGAGCCTATATGTTCTCCCTGTGCTTCGGGGGTTTCCTCTAGGTACCCCGGCTTCCTCCCCCAGTCCAAAGACATGCATTGTGGGCTGATTGGCATTTCCAAATTGTCCGTAGTGTGTGAGTGTATGTGCGATTGTAACCTGTGATGGGTTGGCACCCCACCCAAGGTGTACCCTGCCACATGTCCTAGCCACTTATCTTACACAGGCTCCCTGCGACCCTGTGTAGGATAAGCGGTACAGAAAATGGGTGGATGGATCATGGTGGATTTTCAGGTATGTTTTGGATCATTGTCCTGTTGTAGAAGCCAGTCTCTTTTCAACTTCAGTTTCTTGACTGTGTCACATTAGCGTCCAGAATTTGATGATATTTGCTGGAATCCATTCTTACATCTACTCATGCAGTGTTTCCTGTGCCACTGACTGCCACACAACCACAAAGCATTAAAAAAATCCACCTCTATGCTTAACAGTTGACAATGTGTTCTTTTCATCAAATGCGGTTCCTTTGTTCACATACCTTTGGAATTCAGTTTTGACTTCATCATACCACACCATGTCTAAAATGCCATTGGCTTATTTAGATGTTGTTTTGCATACATTTTGTATAAACCTTCTTGCATGTCCTTGCTGTCACTTAGGGGTTTTAGGGCTCATTAGGGCTTTTGCCTTTCTGCCAAGTTCTACTGTATCTGAGAGTTTCGTTTGTCTTCCTGATCTTGTCATGAGTTCCACAGGTCTCCTGCCATTCTAATTGCCATCTCTTAATGACAATTCAGACAGTGGAAAGCTGGAAGCTCTTGGATATCTTTTTATAGCCTTCCTGCTTCGTAGCCATTAATTAGATTCATTTTCAGCTCCTCAGTGAGCTGCTTGGAGGTTGTTGAGTGTTAGCAGAATGTTTGAAGAGTCAGAGAATTTATTATGCTCTGGAATTGTCATCAACTGACAATTCCTAATGACAATTTTTGACCCACCTAATGAGCCCTATGTAAACTAAGCTCTAAGAAGCTCTGAAACTGGAATGTTGTCCAAACTCCAACAAAATGCTATAATTAAATGTTTTCTTCTTCTTTTTAATCTTGTAAAAGTTCATCAAATATAAAGTAACTATGCATTAATATTTTCAGAATATATTTTTAATTCTTTGCTGCGTAGTTTGTTTACTTCGTTTCATTACAAACAGCTCACTTATCAGTGTTTGCATTTCTCTCACACTCTCACAAACATGCACATACATTTAAATGAAGACCACGGAAAACAGTTTTTGTTTCTTGTTCTTCTTGTCATCACATGTTTCCAACATTGGACAAAATCTGCTCTTTTACTTCTGTTGTACATCTATTGCTTTCCACAAGAAATGGTCAAATTAAGACATTTTCGTGAATACAGCCTCCTCCGTTCTGAACAAATAACAATAATAATACACTTTTTGTTGATTTAGTACAGTATATGTTCATGTTAGTATAGTGAAATTTCACCCAATTAAATATTACTTCTTAAAAATGGCAGGGTAAGAAACCCACCTCCATGGCAAAGAAATATTCCTCCCATAAGGGGACACATATAAAAAGACGTGAAAAAGTGCGTATACAAGATAATATTACTTCAGCTTTGTAAAACTTTGTAGCTCTCTTAGATGGCTTAATGCCCCCAGGCTTGTCCCCATTTTTAATTTCAGAGAATGCTCTTAAATAAGCATCAACTAGCAACACTGAGAATTTGAACTTGAACTTAAACTTGAATTTGCACTTGAATTTGAACAAGAAGATAAACATTTACAAAGTTCGGGAACACCACAAGGGCATTATAAAAAGACCAGTCAAATAATGCTGATGTGCCCCTGAAGTGTCAAGGGATTCAGATGGATTCCTGCCTTAGAAAGGCAAAAAGCTTCCAAAACCAGGAAGTGATGACCATGATGTTTAGACACTGAAGCCATGGATGGACTTTGAACTTCACAGTCATGGTCATTAAAGTATTTGGGCTAGTGCCAGTCAACATGGTGAAATCCCTGAGATGATGGAAGGAATTTATTCATCATCGTCATCATCATCATCATCATCATCATCGTCGTCGTCATCATCGTCGTCGTCATCATCGTCGTCGTCATCGTCATCATCGTCGTCATCGTCGTCGTCATCATCATCGTCGTCGTCATCATCGTCGTCGTCATCGTCATCATCGTCATCATCATCGTCGTCGTCGTCATCATCATCGTCGTCATCATCATCGTCGTCGTCATCGTCATCATCATCGTCGTCGTCATTGTCGTCGTCATCATCATCATCATCATCGTCATCATCATCATCATCATCGTCATCGTCATCATCATCATCGTCATCATCGTCATCATCATCATCGTCATCATCATCATCATCAAGGTCAATTTTGCCCGCCAGCACATCCTCAATCCAGGTGTCCAGTTCATATGAAGTGGGCATGTCCTCCTCATCGTCCATCTCCATCCAAACACTGTCAGCCTGTACAACACATACAAAAGAGAGAATTTGAAAGAGACAAAATGGAGAGAAAAATATAGCAGGTTATGTTTAGTCTGAAGCACATACAACAAAGTTTCTTAACTCCAGTCCTTGGGACCCCTGCCCTGCACAGTTTGAAGCTTTCCGCACTGCTAACATGCCTTGATCCATCTTATCAGTAAATTATTAAGGCTTTAATGAGTTGGGCCTGGTGTGTTAAGAGTAGGGAGAACTTCAAACTATGCAAGGCAGGGGGTCCTGAGGACTGGAGTTAAGAATTTCTGGCATTCACATTTAAGAAATGTCATGCTGAGACTTTAGGAAAAATCATCTTTAGTAACATTAAAACCCAGCACACCAACTGTTAATATAAAAGCCTCAGCATTAATTAGGCAAGAGAAGAAAGTTAGACAAGTTAAAAAAAAGACAAAACCAAGCTAAATTAGAATTACAGGAAAATAGAAAGAAAGAGAGACAATTTCAGACAAGCAGGCAGGCAGGCTAGGAGATAAACTCTGAGTGTTTAAGATTCAGGTAGCCAACTTATAGACAACACTCTCAAACTCTTACAGAACACAGCTGAGCATTTCAGGCATTGGACAGGCATCTTATCACACCCCTTCAGGCAACAGACTGGCTTGTTAACATAGGTGATGGTCTTACATCCTTCACATCCACCACACCAATTTGTGGAGAGGAAAGGTCAATGCCAAAGGTGTTTTCCCAGTAGGGCACCAACTGAATGAAATAGACACAGGAAAAATCTTAAGATCTTTATGCATTCATGAGACTTGTATAATTCAATACGCAGGCTATGTCTAGGATATGCCTGAGTTAAGATAACAGTAATATTGAAGAATATGTAAGAAGCTCGCACTTGAACTTCAGAGGACTGTAATCCAGTTTAGGGTCAGTGTCAAGGATAAGGGTTCAGGGGTTCAGGGTCAGTATTAATTTTATGGAAACTCTCACCAGGGGGAAGTCATCTGGGTCGATCCAGATGATGCTCAGATCAGGGTTTTCAGTGTTCTCACGGGCTACCTCCTTCAGAATCTCCAGGAATTCAAAACCATCTAATTAGAGGTTAAAAGTTAATCATAACACAACAGAAAAATATTGAAAGATATGCTCTCTCCCAAATTTGAGAATTAATATATGTTTATTAATATTATATTATTCTAACTGGTAATGAAGTATATTTATTTACTTATGGTTTGCGTGTGTGAAAACACACACAAACATGAACACATCCACATAAAAAGTGTGTACGCTGTTACTAACAGGGTTTATGGCACATTGTCTTTTAAAATGAGCAGATACTCAGATAATAAATTTAACTGGTGCCTGTGAAAAGATTTTCATGCACACACAACTCATGAACAGAAAATACATGCCTCACCCCCTTCAGTTTTAATTTCACTTTACTCTTCCAGGAGTCTCTTAGAAATCTAAACTTACCAAAGCTAGTAGCACAAGCAAAATTTGTAAGAACAAGTAGCACAAGAAAGAACATTATTCACAAGTTGTTTCTACTTATAATTGTAGCTACTTATAATAGACTGATGTTATGGGATGTGCTCTTCTAGCTACACTTCTTATTGATGCAGTATTTATGTACACTGTATGTACACTGTCTACACTGTATGCTTCTTACTCTACCTTCTCTACAAAGCAACTATTCACACTAGCACTTAAGTACACTTAAGACAGTTAAGAAGTCTTAACTGTCTTTAGATCTTATCCACTTTTATGCATTCAGCTTACCAGGGTCAGATTCCTCAGCAAAGGCTACAATGTGTTGCCCATTAATGTCATCCTCCTGATGATAAATAAATAAACAAACCAATAAATAAATAAATGTCCAGCATTTATCATAATCTGAATACTTCATATTAACCAGATGTCTTGGTCATTATCATCAATCTAAAAGACAATATTATGTGTGCATTTTTCTAGCTATGAAAGCTTACCCAGGTCTCATACATGCTGTGGGGTTCTAGTTTTCTTAGAGTTGGTCTGGAGAAAAGAGAAGCAACACAGATTTCCACTTGCAGCCAGTTTAAATACTAAATTTAAAAACAAATTAACGGTCTTACAGGACCAAATTAATGGTCTTACAGGACCAAAGACTTCCTCACATCCTCTTCAACTGAATAAGGCATATTAAAGCAGGGTAAACATTAATCTGTACAGTCACA
Source organism: Cranoglanis bouderius (assembly GCA_023630585.1). Taxonomy (NCBI): domain Eukaryota; kingdom Metazoa; phylum Chordata; class Actinopteri; order Siluriformes; family Cranoglanididae; genus Cranoglanis; species Cranoglanis bouderius. The sequence goes on along the minus strand of CM042535.1, from coordinate 28,989,793 downwards.
TTGCTTAAACACTGCTCCTGGAACAGTCTATCAAACTTCATGAATCCCACAAAATAAGTAATCAGGTCTATTTCTGTAATAATAATGCTATATAGTCCTGTTATATAAGCTTACTTTCCCATATTATAAAAACATGCCTTTTATGAGGCCTTACCTTTCATGCTCTTCAATGTAGTCAACCAGCTCTTCCTCAGTGTAAGGTTTGCCTGGGATTGTGCTAGGCTCTGTCATGAAGGGCTCATAAAAATCCACTTCATTCATTTCCAGTTTTAGTTTTTGGGCAATCTACACAGATGCAGTAGTCAAGACAGTGAAGAAGCACTCAGAATTCAGATAGACGTATAGTACATCGTAGACTGTCCAGACCCAGTGGAACCTGACCATTTCCATACTATTTTAACCTGGCATGCTAGATTCTCTGGCTTTATTGACACTGTGGTCCACATTACAACATGTATATGAATGGTAACATTTTCTGCAACTGGAAACTTTTTTTCAGTGTATTTGATTGATGTAACTATTCATTTCATTCATATTAATATTTGTTTTCTTTACCATTGACTGTCACTGTAGGTTATGGTTTGTCCTATTTCCACAAAAATCGTAAAGAATTCAGGACCTGTGTCACAGTGATTGAATTATTGAAAATGATCAAAAACACTGCTGTTATTTTAATTCAACAACTCAAACTGCAAATTAAATGCATGATAAAGTAGCTTATTAAAGTAGCCCATTCAGACATTATGATTTCATTATTTATCAAAAATAAAATATGTTTTAATGTATTGAGGAATGCATCTTGTATTGTAATATACTGACTGTTATAGAGCTTCTATGTGAGTATGATGGAAAGATGCACTTTACAGGCTGTTGCCTGTTGCCTGCTGTACACTATTTGTCAGCTTCTCTACTGCCTCCCAGTGGAAAAGGACCACAATAGGCCCATCCAATATGTTATTTAAGTGGTTTACCATTCTCAGCACATTGCCATGACATCTAGAGTGACACTGATATGGTAATAGCATCTGGAAAGGTATTGTACTGGTATCAGAAGGAACTGGAATGATGGGAATAGCACTGATGCTGTGTAGTTTTACTGCCCTCTTGATTACGCATGAAATACTCAACCTAATGCAAAATCTTTACATTTGTATAATATTCTTAACTGAGACAATCAATATTTCATATTGTTAAGTTGCAAAGGGTCAAGATTCTCATATACTGTAAATAAATCAAGAAAAAAACTCAAAACTGCAACTGTAACCAATGTTTGTGTAGTAAAGAATCACAATTACAGAGAAGATTTTGGTTGAGATAGACTTCTATTACTTTTCTTCTACATACATTCCTGATAGGTCCAGTGCAAAACTACTTTACAGTAGCAGGCATCAGACACTAAACATGTCTTGACTGGGGTAAAGAACTCTAATCAGAAATTGCTCTGACATGGATTTCAAGTTTCGAGACACACCAACATTGTTAGTCCATGATTTGTGTTAATCATCCTCTAGGCCTAGGTTCTGTCATGATTGGGGTATTTAAAATACCACCGCAGTGACTTATATATTTAAAAACCTCATCAAGACTACTGGACTTAATGCCACACACACATTAACTTTAAATGGTAAACTACAGTTAAATAAACTAACTTTAAAAGTTAGTTAAAGATGCCACTACCATATCAACAAAACTGCTGTGCTGAAATTGATCCACCATTAAAACAATACCTAGTCAATACTGTTCCTACTGATATAGTAGGTAGTAGATATGGTAGTATTTATTGTAGTAGATATTATTTATGGACTTTCCTTTTTTTTCCAATACATGGTTTGGAATTAATTTGTCATGGTTGAGTATTAACTAAAATATTTTGCAAATGTAAGAAAGACAAAAAACGTCAATACACTGAACTGTTTGGGTTTTGCTTACTTTTGAATTGAAAGTGGCAAAGAACTTGATGAAGGGATGGAACTCTTCAGCGGCATCATCATATTCGATAAAGTCTGAAACATGGAGAACATATGGGAAATAGGGACCTCTTCATATAGTATCAAACACTGGCTACATGGATTGCGTAATCAGTAAAAGACACAAGACTGAACAAAACAGACCTGAGTAAGTACAAAGCGCAGGAAAAACAGCCACTAGGCAATACTTACGTCGGGAATTCTCATTCTTAAAGTATCCCACCAACTTGATATCCTCATCAAGGTTAAAAAAGCCTCTTAGCTCTCCTTCGTTGTCAATTATCTCCACTGGATCCTCAATAACCTGACAGGACAGAGAACAATCTATCAAGTAATCACTTATTCATGGTCTCATCACATGGTCGGACAATTGGCTTGTGGCAGGTATTAAAGCATGATAATATTTTTGAAACATGAAATTACTTATTATACTTGGAAGTGAAAGGGGTTTAGCAAGAAGTGCATTCTTCAGTTGAAATGTACTAACCTTTGGCAGCAAGGGTATGATTTATATGGTTTATTCCTTTGAATTATGTCATTATAAGAGTAATATCTGCTTAATACAGTAACTACAGAGCTACTAGCCAGAAACCTAAATAGCTATTTAAAAAAAAAAAATATATATATATATATATATATATATATATATATATATATATATATATATATATATATATATATATATATATATATCAGAATTTTAAAAAGTAATTTGACTGATCTAAAGAGTTCTGTAAGGCGTTCAGAAAAAAAGGTTGTGGATGCCTATGAGTCTGGCAAAAGCTTTAAAAAGATCTCCAAATTATTTGAAATACATCATTCCACTGTAAGTAAAATCATCTACAAGTGGCACAGATTTCAAACAACTGCCAATTTGTCCAGTACTGGCCGTCCCAGCAAATTCAGCCCAAGAGCAGGCCGTCTGATTAAAATTTAATCACAGGATCTGCTAGTAAGTCTTTCAACTGTTGGTGTCAAAGTGCATGCTTCTACAATCAGAAAGAGATTGCACAAATTTGACCTGCATTGGAGGCATGCCTTGAAAAAGCCTTTGCTGTCTGAAAAGAACATTAGGGCAAGACTACAGTTTGCCAATGAGCATATAGGCAAAGACCAGGCTTTTTGGAATAATGTGCTCTGGACAGATGAATCAAATATATAGTTGGTTGGCCACAGTAATAGCAGACACCAAAGACAGCTTTTCAGGAGAAGCACCTCATACCAACTGTGAAGCACAGTGGTGGAAATGTTATGGTTTGGGGTTGCTTCGCTGCCTCAGGGACTGGACAGCTTGCATTAATTGATTCAACTATAAATTCTGCATCATATCAAAGAATGCTTGAAGATAATGTGAAGCCATCTGTCCAATAGTTGAGGTTTAACTGAAAGAGGACCTTTTATCAAGATAATGTTCCTAATCACACTAGCAAATCCACCAAGGAATGGCTCAAAAAGAAGAAATGGAGGTTTAGGGAATGGCCTAGTCAAAGCCCAGATTTGAATCCGATTGAAATGTTGGGGGGCATTTGAAACGGGCAGTACATGCAAGAAAACTTCAAACATCTTGCAACTGAAAGAATATTGCATGGGAGAGTGGTCAAAAATTCCAGCAAACCAATGTCGGAGTCTGGTGGACAATTATGCAAAACACCTATAAGAGGTTATTTCTGCTAAAGGGGTCAATACTAGCTTCTGAGGCCAAGGGTGTACTTACTTTTTCCACAGAAGAATATCACATCTATTGATATTTCTGTTGAATAAATTATTGAAAAAACTATTTTTCCTTGTTGTTTTGTTCAATTATATCAACTTTATTAATAGGCACTGTTTCAAAGATGATCAAATGTTTTCTTGTCCAAGTATGTCAAAAAAGCCAACAATTTCTGCAAACTGCAAAGTGCAATGTCCTGAAAATGTTCAAGAACTCAAGAATGCTATGGTATAAATGCAGATTATTGCTTTGGCCATACAATACAGGAATTATGTTACAAGCTAATATCAGCATGACTCACATCATAGAGGAATTCCACCAATGTTTCTGCAGCCATCTCTCCATCATACTCAATGATCTCGTCATCAGCAAAGATATAAATGCTGTCAACTTCATCTAAACCTGTCCAAAATCAGGGGTATACTTAGTAGCAGGATTATGATTTACACAAAAATAATACTAAAAGCATGGTGTACACCTTTCATGATATTTCAGTCCTCATTACTCTGATGTTCACCAATTGAAGCAATCAGTGACAAAGTTTCAAATGTACTTCCATTGTTTCCATAAAATTTGTGATGTTTTTTTTCTAAAATGCAATCAAAACAAAAATGTGATTTGTCAAGTCTTTTGAAACTTTAATTAACTGACAAATGTACAAAAAAAAGATATTCAGTGTTTTCACTGACCAACTTAATTGTATTTTGTAAATGTAAACAAATTTAGAATTTGATGCCTTCAACACAGTCAAAAAAAGTTGAGACAGAGGCATGTTTACCACTGTGTTACATCACCCTTACTTTTAATTACACCTTTTAATCGTTTGGGAACTGAGGATACTAATTGTTGCAGTTTTGCAAGTGGAATTTTTGCCCATTCTTGCTTGATACAAGACTTCAGCTTCACAACAGTCCTTGGTCGCCATTGTCTGATTCTCCTCTTCATGATGCGCCATAGGAGACAGATCTGGACTGCTGGCAGGCCAGTCAAGCACACGCACTCTGTGTCTATGAAGCCACGCTGTATGTAGAGCATGTGCAGAATGAGGCCTGGCATGGTACTGCTGAAATAACCAAGATGTTGCCTTGATGGCAGAATGTTTCTCTAAAATCCCAATATAAGCCTCCACGTCAATGGTACCTTCACACATATGCAAGTCACCCATGCCGCGGGCACTGATGCACCCCCATACCATCACAGATGCTGGCTTTTCGCTTATAACAGTCTGGTTGGCACAGAGAACTAGACATCTGTTTTTGCTGAAAACAAGCTGAAACGTGAACTTATTTGACCACAGCACACGTTTCCACTGCCTTTCAGTCCATCTGAGATGAGCTCGGGCCCAGAGAACCCGGCAGCGTTTCTGCATAGAGTTGATGTGTGACTTTCTCCTTGCATAATAGAGTTTCGGGTTGCATTTCTTGTTGCAGCGGCGGACTGTGTTAAGTGACAACGGTTTTCCGAAGTAGTCCCGAGCCCATGTGGTTATATTTATAACAGTAGCATGATGATTTCTCAGGCAATGGCACCTGAGGGCTCGAAGGTCACGCACATTTAACAGTGGTTTCTGGCCTTGCAATACGCCTTGCAATACGCAATGAGATTTCTCCAGATTCCCTGAATCTTTTCACATTATATTGTACACTGTAGATGGTGAAAGGCCTAAATACTTTGCAATCTTGCATTGAGCAGTGTTCTTTTTGAACTGACTGAGAATTTTCTCATGGAGTTTGGCACAAAGTGGTGAGCCATAACCCATCCTTGCTTGCAAAGACTGAGCTTTTTGGTGGATGCTCCTTTTATGCTCAATCCTGATACCTTCCCCTGTTACCAATTAACTTGTTCCTCCAAAATAGTGTTACTTGAATATTCTATAAACTTTTCAGTCTTATTTTGCCTCTGTCCCAACTTTTTTTAGTGAGTTGAGGGCACCAAATTCTAAATTTGTTTATATTTACAAAATAAAATTGAGTTGGTCAGTGAAAACACTGAATATCTTTTCTTTGTACTTTTGATAGTTAATTAAAGTTTCAAGAGACTTGACAAATCACAGATTTTTGTTTTTGCTCAGACCTCGAGCTGACTGAGAACCTGTGGCAAGACCTCTGGCATGAGCAGCAGTTTAATGTGGATGGCTGGCTTCACATATGCCTTCTCTGACAAAGCATATATATATATTAGCTTTCACTCTCCCTGGTTGGTAGATGTCCTATGATAGGGGAAAGCTGGGTGATACTTATAAAATAGTTATGCAAGGCATTGTATGTCTGTGATTAGACACGATGACACATTTGTCATTAGCTATGAAAGATAGGGGATATTAAGACAATATTTTAGATATTGTGAAAAGCATTCTTTGGATGTACTGACCTTACAAACATTGGGCCTCATTTATCAACAAAATTATTAGTAAATTGTCGATAGGAACATTTACACATTTCCTGAGTATGTGTAAATTTATGCACAAGAAGATAAAATAATGTAACATTTTGCTGATTTGCTTCAAATCATATAGTTTCCATGGATTACTGCACTTTTACTATATATACAGATTACATTACATTACACATCAAGTATAAATAGCTTATTATTTCAATTACACACCCAAATGTAATGAATATTTTGTTGTTAATATTAATCACATTATTTAAAGAAAGAATAAATATTACAAAATGAAAGAAAGCAAGCCAAGGAAAATCCATAAATTAAGTCAAGTAAGACCAGTAATTCAATTAAGAGGAAATGCTGTATAAAAGGAGGGTGGTCTGTAATGGCTCAACATATAAATCAGTTCCATGTGCCACAGTATCTTCTTTTAATGCTGTGCATCACTTTATTAGAACCAGCAGTAGGTGACCAATAAGTGAAAGATCTGGTACAGTGACCTCCACTAATATTGGCATCCTTGGTAAATATGAGTAAAGAAGGCTGTGAAAAATTGCTTTTATTGTTTAACCTTTTGATCTTTTGTTAAAAAAAATTCAAAAAAACACTCTGCTCTCATGGATATCAAACAATTGCAAACAAAACACAGGTTTATCAAAAAATATATTTGTTAAATATAGGTGTGCAACAATTATTGGCACCCTTTTAGTCAATACTTTGTGCTACCTCCCTTTGCCAAGATAACAGCTCTGAGTCTTCTCCTATAATGCCTGATGAGGTTGGAGAATACATGGCAAGGGATCTGAGACCATTCCTCCATACAGAATCTCTCCAGATCCTTCAAATTTCAAGGTGCACACTGGTGGACTCTCCTATTCAGTTCACCCCACAGGTTTTCTGTGGGTTTCAAGTCAAGGGACTGGGATGGCAATGGCAGGACCTTGATTTTGTGGTTAGTAAACCATTTTTGTGTTGATTTTGATGTATGTTTTGGATCATTGTCCTGCTGGAAGATCCAACTATGGGCCATTTTAAGCTTTCTGGCAGAGGCAGTCAGGTTTTCATTTAATATCCGTTGATATTTGATAGAGTCCATGATGCCATGTATCTTAACAAAATGTCCAGGTCCTCTGGAAGAAAAACAGCCCCAAAACATTAAAGAGCCACCACCATATTTAACTGTGGGCATGAGGTACTTTTCCATATAGATACCTCTCTGTGTGCACCAAAACCACCTCTGGTGTTTACTGCCAAAAAGCTCTATTTTGGTTTCATGACCATAGAACCTGATCCCATTTGAAGTTCCAGTAGTGTCTGGCAAACTGAAGATGCTTGCATTTGTTTTTGGATGAGAGTAAAGTTTTCTTGAAACCCTTCCAAACAACTTTTGGTGATGTAGGTGACTTTGTATTGTAGTTTTGGAGACTTTTCCAGTTGACTGGAACTTAATTATTGCCCTGATGGTGGAAATGGGCATTTTCAATGCTTTTGCTATTTTCCTATAGCTACTTCCCATTTTGTGAAGCTCAACAACCTTTTGCTGCACATCACAGCTATGTCCCTTTGTCTTACCCATTGTTATGAGTGACTAAAGGAATTTGGCCTATGTCTTACCTCATATTTATATCCCTGTGAAACAGGAAGTCATGGTTGAACAATTTCCTGTTCCTAGTCACCCAGGTGTACTAAATAAAAATGTAAAATATCAGTGGGAATATACTTCAAATATATTTTTCTCATATGAATTCATAGGGGTGGCAATAATTGTTGCACACCTATATTTAACAAATATATACAGTATCTTTTTTTGGATAAACCTGTGTTGTGTTTGCAATTGTTTGATATCCATGAGAGCAGAGTATTTTTGTGATTTTTTTTTTTTTTTAACAAAAGATTAAAAGGTTAAACAATAAAGACAATTTTTCACAGCCTTCTTTGCTCATATTTACCAAGAGTGCCAGTATTAGTGGAGGGCACTGTATGTCTCCAGCTGCAATGTGCCGTATATTCCCTAGTGTGCTACGTGCCAACATCAGGCTTCCTATGCCCTCCTGCTTTTCCAGCATCGGAGAGGACACATTAGTGTGTGAGAAGGCTAGGAAGAAAATTTGAGTTCAGTTTGGCTTACACTATTATTTACACACAGCTTTACTAAAAGATTGATAAATGAGACCCATTGCTGGAATACAATGAATCAAAATTTTGATTCATTCTATGGTGCTTGTCTTACTTTGACTGGCAAGACTGAATGTGCTGCTTGTCCTGCCCTGGAGACATGCACTACTGACAAGTAGGATAAGGATAAGGACATAATGACATTTGGAAAAATGCAATAAGGTACTTGACATTTAGTTTTGACTCACTTGAGGCAGCACACAGTCAAATTCAATATAGCTGAGTGGATTACATTTTACATTATGTTGTACAGCAGCAGTTCTCAAACCAGTCCTCAGGACCCCACAGACTTTCCACATTATTGTTCTATGCCTGTGTTGTGAGTTGAAATAGAGCATAAATGTAGACTGTCTGGCAGGTCTTAAGGACTGATTTGAGAACCACTCTTCTACAGTAATGGTTGTATTTACATGTATCACAGATTTGTCATAATATTTTAATGCAAGCATGATATATAAGGATATTTTTAAACTGTTTTTGGGTTATAAACTAGACAACATACTCAAATAGTTAAGACATTGGTCTCCTGCTCCTGGTTGAACTGTAGACATGCTGTGTTCAGTCATTTTGCCACTAGAGGGAAGTATGCTGCTTTAAGCTGAACTTAATGACTATATATACTAAACTATAGTACAGCCCTATTTATACAGTGGCTTGCATAAATATTCACTCCCCTTGAACATTTTGTACTGTTACCCTGGAACTGAAATTGACTAAATTGTGATCATATGTCATAATTCAACACAAAATGGACTCCACAAGTTTGTGTAAAACCTGATCTGTGTTAGATCAAATCCATTGGCATGTCACCTGAACACTTGCTGAAAGGGATAAGACTCAAGGAAAATCTGACTTTTTAGAATTTTCAAAATTCTAAAATTTTCAGTAAAAAATCCCAGATTTTTGAAGCACACTGTATAATCCCAAATAACAGCTCCTGGTTGTATCACTACAAAAAAGTGGAAATGTTCAAGGTGATGAATATTTATGCAAGGCACTGTCATACAGCACTGTATATCAACACTTTAATTTTAGGAAATGTTCAAAGGTTCATGAGTGATTCCTTTAATATTGTTGTTATATTTTTTATATCCACCTTGAGAGGAAAGGATAATAGTGACTGAGTACTTCAATGGATAATGGTATAATTGTGTTGGGATTTAGTGGATCTGGTTGGAGCACATTACCCAATTTCTTGGCAACAGCAACATTCTTCTTCGCATCTACCAGCCCGAATCCAATATCCTCATCATTGAAGTCATCAAGCACCTGGGCGGCAAGCTGCACAAAAACAGAGAGTCAATGTAGCATTGACACATGGGCAGACACACACACACACACACACACACACACGCACACACACACACACACACACACACACAAAGAGACAACACACGCTAACAACTAATATGCGGAACCTGGTTTACAGAAGAGACATCTTGTTACAGAACTACTCAAGACTGTTTGTCTGCAGTCTGAATGTTTCTCCTGAGTTATATCACTGCAGAAATTTTAATGCTTGGTTTTTCCATTCCAAATACAAACAGCATTTTTCACATTATGCCTATACACACAGCCCAATCATACCATTTTGTGATGACCACACATGGTCACTATAAAGACAGCACACCCAACACCACCTATAGGTAATGACGTTGCCTAGAAAACCAGAGTGACACTATGCTATAATAAACTCAACAACTAGACCAAGACAGTAGGTTTTCATTTATTACTCTGATGTAGGAGGCAAATTCTGTCTGCTTTTGCTGTGAAATTAGAGCCATTGATGGACAGCTGCTCTGACCAATACCAGAGCCTCTTGGACAAGGCTGACTGTTCACATGGTTGAGAGACGAGACTTGTTTGAAAGGTGTTGAAGGCTGGAGACATGGAGACAGGTGGACAAGGATAATGTGTAGCTTGTGGAAAGTACACACGTATAGGCATGTATGTAGATACACACAAATGTATCATCTGCACTGAACATGCTGCATGGCACTGGATTTACCCCAACCCTCTTCTTTTCCTCAATGACTTTTGTCCTGTTTTTCTCATATTACAGAAGCCCTTGATCATTTTATCTTGTGTTTGAACGCAACTCAGTCCCCTGAAGATGAATGTCAATGTTCATTGCATACAAAATTTATTTCAGCTTTTGCCTGTGTGATGCAGTCATCTACTCACTTCAGCCAAATAAACCACAACATCACACGGATTCCCAGCTTTAATTCACCTTATAAAAACAAATCTGATCTTGTCTCAAGTTTTGGTTCAAATTTGCAACATATTTTCATGACTCAATTCAAATAAGAAGTTATGAAGGTTAAAGTTAGGGTTAGGAGTGGGGTTAGTGGTCGATTTGTATGAAATCCTACAAATTTGTTCTTGCTCATTAGAATTCTTGGACAGTTCATAAGAGGCCAACAATTTAAGATTTTAAGTACGGAATAAAACCTGATGGGACATGCTGTTATAGAAAAATAATCAATGACGGGGTGTATGGGGTCACCCTATTATTTTCTAATAACAGCATGGACCCTCTAATAACAGCATGTATATACTGTATATATACAGTATCTCACAAAAATGAGTACACCCCTCACATTTTTGTAAATATTTTATTATATCTTTTCATGGGACAACACTGACAAAATGACACGTTGCTACAATGTAAAGTAGTGAGTGTACAGCTTGTATAACAGTGTAAATTTGCTGTCCCCACAAAATAACTCAACACACAGCCATTAATGTGTAAACCGCTGGCAACAAAGGTGAGTACACCCCTAAGTGAAACTGTCCAAATTGGGCCCAAAGTGTCAATATTTTGTGTGGCCACCATTATTTTCCAGCACTGCCTTAACCCTGTTGGGCATGGAGTTCATCAGAGCTTCACAGGTTGCCACTGGAGTCCTCTTCCACTCCTCCATGACGACATCACAGAGCTGGTGGATGTTAGAGATCTTGCGCTCCTCCATCTTCCGTTTGAGGATGCCCCACAGATGCTCAATAGGGTTTAGGTCTGGAGACATGCTTGGCAATCATGTTGGAATACTGCCCTGCGGCCCAGTTTCTGAAGGGAGGGGATCATGCTCTGCTTCAGTATGTCACAGTACATGTTGGCATTAGCTCCCCAGTGCACTCATGCACAGCACTCATGCAGCCCCAGACCATGACACTCCCACCACCATGCTTGACCAGTAATCCATGTCCTTAGTCTGCTTGTCTTCAGCAAATTGTTTGTGGGCTTTCTTGTGCATCATCTTTAGACGAGGCTTCCTTCTGGGACGACAGCCATGCAGACCAATTTGATGCAGTGTGCGGCGTATGGTCTGAGCACTGACAGGCTGACCACCCCACCCCTTCAACCTCTGCAGCAATGGTGGCAGCACTCATATGTCTATTCTGCAAAGCCAACCACTGGATATAATGCTGAGCACATGCACTCAACTTATTTGGTCAACCATGGCGAGGCCTGTTCTTAGTGGAACCTGTCCTGTTAAACCGCTGTATGGTCTTGGCCACCGTGCTGCAGCTCAGTTTCAGGGTGTTGGCAATCTTCTTATAGCCTATGCCATCTTTATGTAGAGCAACAGTTCTTTTTTTCAGATTCTCAGAGAGCTCTTTGCCATGAGGTGCCATGTTGACCTTCCAGTGACCAGTATGAGAGAGTGTGAGAGCGATAACACCAAACTTAACATATCTGCTCCCCATTCATACCTGAGACTTTGTAACATTAACGAGTCACATGACACCGGGGACGGAAAATGGCTAATTGGGCCCAATTTGGACATTTTCACTTAGGGGTGTATTCATTTTTGTTGCCAGCGGTTTAGACATTAATGGCTATGTGTTTTGTTATTTTGAGGGGACAGCAAATTTACACTGTTATACAAGCTGTACACTCACTACTTTACATTGTAGCAAAGTGTCATTTTGTCAGTGTTGTCCCATGAAAAGATATAATAAAATATTTACAAAAATGTGAGGGGTGTACTCACTTTTGTGAGATACTGTATATGTGTGTGTGTGTATATATATATATATATATATATATATATATATATATATATATATATATATATATATATATATATATATATATATATATATATAAAACCTAACATAAATGAACGTCATCAGATTTTCACATGTCCTAAAAGTAGATAAAGAGAAACCAATTAAACAAATAAGACAAAAATATTATACTTGGTCATTTACTTGGAAAATGACCCAATATTACATATCAGTGAGTGGCAAAATATGTGATCCTTTGCTTTCAGTATCTGGTTTGACCCCCTTGTGCAGCAGTAACTGCAACTAAATGTTTCCGGTAACTATTGATCAGTCCTGCACATCGGCTTGGAGGAATTTTAGCCCATTCCTCAGTACAGGACAGCTTCAACTGTCCTTCCACCACATTTCCATTGGATTAAGGTCAGGGCTTTGACTTGGCCACTCCAAAACATTAACTTTATTCTTCTTTAACCATTCTTTGGTAGAATGACTTGTGTGCTTAGGGTCATTGTCTTGCTGCATGACCCACTTTCTCTTGAGATTCAGTTCACGGACAGATGTCCTGACATTTTCCTTTAGATTTCGCTGGTATAATTCAGAATTCATTGTTCCATCAATGAAAGTCTTCGTGGCCCAGATGTAGCAAAACAGGCCCAAACCACGATGCTGCCACCACCATGCTTCACAGACGGGATAAGGTTCTTATGCTGCAATGCAGTGCTTTCCTTTCTCCAAACATAATGCTTCACATTTAAACCAAAAAATTTATATTGGTCTCATCCATTCATAAAACATTTTTTTCAATAGCCTTCTGTCTTGTCCACATGATCTTTACCAAACTGCAGAAGGGCAGCAATTTCTTTTTGGAGAGAAGAGGTTTTCTCCTTGCAACCCTGACATGCATACCATTGTTGTTCAGTGTTCTCCTGGTGGTGGACTCATGAACAAAGATCCTCAGAAATCTCCTTTGTGCCATGATATACTTACATAGACATGTGAAGATCAGCCTCTGATAGATCCCTGTTATTTAAATACAACCCCAATTCCAAAAAAGTTGGGACACTGTGTAAAATGTAAATAAAAACAGAATTCAATGATTTGCAAATCTCATAAACCCATATGTTATTCACAATAGAACATAGAAAACATCACATGTTTAAACTGAGGAAATGTACCATTTTAAGAAAAAAATAAGGTAATTTTGAATTTGATGGCAGCAACACATCTCCAAAAAGTTGGGAAGGGGCAACAAAAGGCTGGAAAATTAAGTGTTACTAAAAAGAGACAGCTGGAAGAACATTTTTCAATTAATTAGGTTAATTGGCAACAGGTCAGTAACATGATTGGGTATAAAAAAAGAGAAAAAGAGAGGCAGAGTCTCTCAGAAGTAAAGATTGTATGGAATCTGGATGGAAGCATATGTTGCTCTAAAACCTGTATATACCTTTCAGCAGTGATGGTGCCTTTCCAGATGTGCAAGCTGCCCATTCCATAGGCACTAATGCACCCCCATACCATCAGAGATGCAGGATTTTGAACTAAGCGCTGATAAAAAGCCGGTTGGTCCCTCTCCTCTTTAGTCCTTTTTAGTTTAGAGGACGCAGCATCCATGGTTCCAAAAATAATTTCAAATTTTGATTCGTCTGACCACAGAACAGTTTTCTACTTTGCCTCAGTCTATTTTAAATGAGTTTTGGCCCAGAGAAGACGGTGGCGTTTCTGGATCATGTTCACATATGTCTCCTTCATTGCATGATAGAGCTTTAACCTGCATTTGTGGATGGCACGGTGAACTGTGTTCACAGACATTGAGTTCTGGAGGTGTTTCTGAGCCCATGCAGTGATTTCCATTACAGAATCATGCCTGTTTTTAATGCAGTGCCGCCTGAAGGCCTGCATTAAAACGGCATCCTGCATCACGGGAATTCAATATTGATTTTCGCCCTTGTCCCTTGCGCACATTTCTCCAGGTTCTCAGAATCTTTTAATGATATTATGTACTGTAGATGATGATATATTCATAGTATTCACAATTTTACATTGAGGAACATTATTCTGAAATTGTTCCACAAATTGTAGATGCAGTTCTTCGCAGATTGGTGAACCTCTGCCCATCTTTACTTCTGAAAGACTGCCTCTCTAAGATACTCTTTTTATACCCAATTATGTTACTGACCTGTTGCCAATTAACCTCCAGCTGTTTCTTTTTAGTAACACTTACTTTTCCAGCCTTTTGTTGCCCCGTCCCAACTTTTTTGAGACGTGTTGGGACCATCAAATTCAAAATTACCATATTTTTTTTCTTAAAATTATACATTTACTCAGTTTAAATATGTGATATATTTTCTATGTTCTATTGTGAATAACATATGGGTTTGTGAAATTTGCAAATCATTGCATTCTGTTTTTATTTACATTTTACACAGCGTCCCAAACCTAGTGCTAATCCTAGAGGTTCACATAGTTTTGCCACTCACAGATATGAAATATTGGATCATTTTCCTTAATGAATGAATTACCTAGTATAATATTTTTTGTCTCATTTGTTTAATTGGGTTCTCTTTGTCTACTTTTAGGACTTGCTTGAAAATCTGATGATGTTTTAGGTCATATTTATGCAGATATATAGAAAATTCACAAACTTTCAAGCACCACTGTAAATAAATGGATGGATGGATGGATGGATGGACTGATGGAGGGGGCAATGGATGGATTCATTGGTTAACAGCGACATATTTTGCCTTCTTTTTTTTATGATGTTCCAGAAGCCACATTCAAAAAATCTGCACTAGCATCACTCTCTGTTTCCTTCCATATTTCACAACTACATAATGCATCAGAAAATACCTGAACAGATGAAAGTAGTCCAAATAAAGCATTCCTAGACAGAAAGGAAGGATGCCATTCAGATTTTTTTTTTTCCAGATCAGGCTTTAGTAATTGGCCAGACTTTAAGAAAATTAATTTAAAAATCAGAGAAATTTGGAAAAAGGAAAAGGAGAACAGTATGAGGGCCTGGACATACCTGATAGGTGAGGGCAGCGGGGCTTGTTAGCAACTGCAGAGAGAAGTTATGGGACTCTTTAGAGTAGGACAACCAACAAAACAGTCATTTAACTCCAAAGAACAGACAGGTGCAGTCAGCATAACACAGAATTATTCAATTCAGGACACTGCAGCTCAAGGTAACCAAGTGAACTGAAACAGCAAACATGGCCCACAATGCAGCCACGAACAAGCAGGATTGTTGAAGCAAAAATGCACACTGTAGTTACTCAATTTGACAAAATTACTCCACAAATTCCTTAACATAAAACACCTAAAGGCTATGCAATACAGTATATGCAGCCCACATCCATGAGCCTTTGTATACTATTTAGTTACAAAATGAATAATTATGGCCAGATATACAGTGAGAAATAATCATTCCATGTTTTCCAAAGCTTGGCACAGCACACGTGTCAATGGAACTATTAACAAGGAAGGTACATGCAGGATTTATGGCAAATTGTAGCAACGGCAGCAATGTGAGTTCATTTCTCCCAAACTCTTTATCTTAAATGTGTCCTTAAATTGAATATGTGTGCAACAACAATATAGGAAAGGAAATTTCACAAATGGAATTATGAACACATTTATTGCTGTAAAATCTCATTATCCGCTGTTTCTCCTCTGTAAATTTAAAGAATGTAGTTGAATACTCCATATCCATCATATGTCTCAATATGTTGTTTGTGTTTTGTCATTTAAGTACCGTTTAAATGTTCCCCCAAATAGTCATTGGTTTCTGAGCTATGCACAAGTAATAGTGTACATATTTGCATGTATAATTGTGGCTCACTATCTACAATTTAGTAGTTTAATGTTTAGCTCTTTTTACCAGAGGCCAAAAAAAATTTAATTTCTGAATGTTTCGGGGTGCCCGTGTTCAGCGCTGAATTTATTTGTGATGTCACACTCCACAGTAGTGGTTAATGTATTTGCAGTATTTATTTTTTTAACCTAGCCTAATAGGTTTAAATGTTATAATTGTATTGTGGCAGTATGGTGTTTTACTATCAAAAAAACTTTAGTTGTGTTGTCAATTTTATCTCTATACCAATGTTATTGTGGAGAAGTGTGAATTGTTTGCCCAACAGGGGGCTCAACACAGAGTCACGATACTCTACACACAGAAACCCAACAGTGTTCTGACTAATGTAATGACAGACCGAAAACATCTGATTGAAAACATCTGAGTCATTTCCACCAGCGGAATGGAACGCCAGTGTAGTGTGGGAAAGGGTTAGGAAAGTGTCTAGCATTGATTTCTCACTGTGACTTTTTAGTGCTTTAAGCATGAGAGATGCATGGTTTATTGGATCCATGAAACAAGAATATTACCTTTACTCATCACTAACTTCAACTTCAAACCATTGACTATATCTTGCTCCAAAAACCTTGTGTCACCCAGAAAATGGTGCATGTTTGTACATATACACAGAATTGCAGCTAGGCATCAGATTACAACCTTAAGATTATGAAAGCTTGTGGCCTGAAATGATTACAGCTCTGTTCACAGAGTGTCTGAGGCTAAGACTAATGATAAAATAACACTGTAATTGAGTTGAGCTTCACTGACATTTTGCCATTGAATGTTTCCATGTGGACACATACCATAATACAACATAAATAAAAAATAGTCTGTCTATGGCTTTTTTGCACAGTACTGTATTTTCCTTAGATAATGCTGCATTTGAAATAATTCCAACTCATACCGAATATGAAAATTCACAGTTGTTCAACTATACAGCCCTATAAAGCATAATTTAAGTTGTTATTATATATACTGCTCAGACTTTGATACATTTTTACATGTTCATGACTGTGCAGTCCAAATGATGTAATTTATGTTTTTAATTGTTCTGCCTCTATATGGTTTCATATTACCACATTAACAAGTTAAATTTGGTTATGAAAAAATAAAAATGGGTCTGTGTTGATGTTCTAATCAGTTTTGAACATACCACCTTGGTGTTGGTTTGAAGTTAAATTTGGTTGGTTATGGCACTAGAAAAAAATGATGACAGATGAAATGACTCAGACATGAGCAACAGCCACCAGCATGCATTCAACAAGCGACAGAGAAACACAGACCATCTGTTTTAGACACTGCACACAAAGCATGAAAACAGCACTTGTCTGTCTAAAAGTTTAATAAGAAATAATTTTCTGTTCACAGTCTCCCAGAAAAAAAGGAAATTAAATGAATGTCAAAAAGGAAATGAATGTAGCTCTGCCTGTGGATGAATGTGAGAGGATGAATCACTCATGACCCTTGCTTGATCTTGCTATAAAAAGGCCTCTTGGCAGGTACAAATATTAAAATTAACATCATTTTAAATGAGAATGTTCCACTGAATGGGTTAGTGGAGGGGGGAAATGAAAACCCTACAGGTCTACAATAAAGGACATTTATTAAATGCTTGAAAGTGTCCAAAAGGTCAGAGCTGTTTCTGATCTCAGTGTTTTGAAGGGGGCAGTTTTTTTCAATGCTTTTCATGTTGCCAATTCACAATACATGGCCATTGTCATTGTGAGGGGAAGGACTTAATTACATTTGGCATATTTACACATTACATTTATGCACTCAGGTAGTCCTTGACATTTTAGTGTCCTGTCAGTGTTTTAAAAAAGCTTATGATCAGCTTAACTACATAACAGTGCACTTGTTTGCATGTGTGTTTGCACTTAGGTTAGTGCTTATATTTCTTGATATCTCAACTAATATATTAAAGTGAATGGGGAAGGTTTAGCATCTGCTTATGCAGCCCGTTCTCCACATTCAGCTTGGAGTAGATGTATGATTCAGACATGAGAAAACAAGATCCACTATCCTTGACACTGCTTTGAGTTACACAGTCACAGGACTCACAGTCATGGCTCTCCCTGTTCTTCCTACAACTAATGTGTGCATGTTTCTGGTCCATTGGTGGAAGCTTTTTCTTGTAGCATTTGTATCACTGTGTCAGGGAATTTGGAGTGCAAGTTTATTAAATAATAAGGTTTATTTATAAATTAAACACAAACAGAAAAAATACAGAAACTAGGAATTCAAACCTGAGCTATGGATATAAAATATAAACTATGAAAATGAGGCAAGCAACATACAGACAGACAGACAGCAGGTAACACAGGACAAACTATATAGGAAAAGGAGAATACAAAAACCAGGGTTTAAATACAGTGCTCATTAGATGCAATCAGGAACAGGTGTGTGTGTGTGTGAGATCAGTGGGGTCATGTGATGTGCAGGGGCTGATGGGTAGTGTAGTCCAGTGCTGATTAAGGCACTAACATGACAGAACCCTCCCCCTAAAGTGTGGCTCCCAAACCGCATCCTACAGTCACAGGCTGGGTCCTGGGCCACCAGGTAAAACGTCCATCCACTGATGGACATCACTGGTCAAGGAAGTCCAAAATGGGTGACACCCCTAGCAGAGCATGCTGGAAGAGTGGTGTCCTCTGCTGAGTATTGAGGCTGAGCCAAGCCTTCAGCTGAGCTAAGGGCTGAACAACAGCCACACAAAGTCCATGGTGAAGCCAGAGGGGGAGCAAAGTCCATGGCGGAGACAGAGGGGGAATGGCATCCATGGCAAAACTAGATGTGGTAGCGATGCCTTCAAACCCCAGGCAAAGGAGCATACAAAAGACAGGGTTTAAATACAGTGCTATGGTAAATGGTCTGCACTTATATAGCACCTTTTAACCTTTGTGGTTCACAAAGCGCTTTACACTGTGTCTCATTCACCCATTCACACAACCACTCATACACCAATGGCAGAAGAGCTACCATGCAAGGCACTTGTCTGCCATCAGGAGCAACTTGGGGTTCAGCATCTTGCCCATGGACACATTGGCACATGGAATCATGGGGGCCGGGAATCAAACTGCCAACCCTACAATTAGTGGACAACCCGCTCTACCACCTGAGCCACAGCCACCCCTATCATCACTGCAATCAGGAACAGGTGCGTGTGATCAGTGGGGTCATGTGATATGTAGGGGCTGATGGGTAGTGTAGTCTACTAACATGACTGAACCCTCCCCTTAAAGTGTGGCTCCCAAAGTGCAACTTATAGTTACAGGGGGTCCTGGGCCACCAGGGAAAGCATCTATCCACTGATGGAGGCTCACTGGCCAAGGAAGTCCAAAATGAGTGATACCCCTAGCAGAGCACGCTGGAAGAGTGGTGTCCTCCACTGAGTATTGAAGCTGAGCCAATACTGGTGCAATGGTCATGGTGGTGCCAGAAGGTGGAGCAACATCCCCTGTGAAGCAAGAAAGGGGAGTAAAGCCCAAGGCAGAGCCAGAGGGGGGGAGTGACATCCACGGCTTAGCAGAACCAAGGAGCCTGGTTACGTCCTCTGCAGAACCACAAGGAAGAACGACAACCTTTGCAGGGTTGGGAGGTAAGGAGACAATCTCTGTGGGGTTCTCTCTTCCAAAAATTTGACTTTAATAGCCAAATGCTTGGATTGTCTCCTGCCTTGCTTGTAAGTGTCTGTCAATGAATAAATATAAATGTAAATATTTTCTTGTTTTGATTCCAGACATTTATCAAGATTCCATTACTGGTACACATTTTTTTCATGTTTTCTTAACCCTACCACCATCCAATTACGCACATGACTCATCTCTGGCATCATCTCCGCTTGCTTGCTGCTGCTTCTCTATCTGACTCAAAGGACCATGTTTTATGAGGGTAGCACTGCTATGCATTGCTCAATTCCTGATGTTTTACCATTCCTGTCTCTCAAAATGATATTGTAGCAATCAAGTACATGGCATAGAAGGAAATGACATGGAAATTTTTGCCTTCACTTTACAGAATCTGAACTGAGAATTTTACTCAAGGCCTGCAAACATCAATGTGAAAGTTCAAGAATACTTATATTATTTAAGGTAATATTATATAACTGCTACTGTTAATAGCCTTTCTTACATATTAAATAAAATTAAATTAGTATTTTTAGCCACCTATCAAGCATGTCACACTTTCACTGCACACTTTGTCTTTCGTTTGTCTTTTGTTGTCGTTTCTTGTCTATGGTCATTGGTTTATGTTTATTTTCAAGCCTGATATGTTCTTAGTTCCTGGTTTTGTATTTTGCTTTCACTTTTTATTAAAACCTAAATCTGCACTTGCATCTGCCTTTGCCTCCGTCTCTACCTACATCGTGACACTAAGAACCTTTCTATTAAGATGGATACAGTCAGTTACCGAGAACTGGTTAGCCATCATGAATCTGAGCTTTGTAAAGCAGTCACAGAGCAAGTACAACTGCTCAGGGATCATAGAATACAGATACAGAGAATAACCAGTGCAGTTAGGCTCATCACAGTTGTCCTCTGGGAAATGATAAATGAGGATAAACAAGGATAAACAAACTGGTCATTTCGTAGAGAATAACCTAAATGCTCCTCTTCCTAGGATTTCAATACTAAACAAGCTGGAGATAGCTCTTCTACATTTTCACTCTCTAGGTGATAAATTCATTGATCATTACAATGATCATTGTGATTTCCTACCATTTTAGACTCAGATACAGTGGGGAAATTTTATAGCTGCAGAGCGAGTGAACAAGCTGTAAAACCTCCATCCATCCATTACACTCCTGCATATATGCATGAACATTGGAGAAGGCTCCATAACTATCTCCAGAGATAGTGGAAGGTGCCATCTACCATTCATCCTCATTCATTCCCCAACATATCAAATCATCCTTGGTTTACCCTAGTTGCAATAGCACAATCCCACTATAGATTGTGAGCACAAAGCCATTGTTTCTTGGTCCACGTCCTGCAGAGGAAGATGCCTACGCATACCAATCAGCATTCCATGTTCCTCCATTCTGTTGAGAGCCCAGATTCCTCCCATGAAACTGCTGTATTACACTTCTCAGTGAAGTTTTCAGGAAAACTGAGCCACTGAAGTCCTGCCACATCAGTCTGGGAATTGCACGATTGCATTTTAGAGGGTACTATTCCACCCAGATATCTACCTTCTATCATAAGAAAAAACAAAGAGATGGATGACTTGCAACAAGGTTTCATCCATACACTTACATCTCCAGCATCAGCAGGGATTTTATTCAGGATGAAGCAGATGAAACAGTCAAATAAAGATATCAAATTCCATTAGTCCCCTTGGCCATTAAACAACTCTGAACCTTGACCTGTGAAGTGCTTCAAGAGGGTGATGAATAGATGTGCTTTTCCAACTCCAAGGGGCACAATGAATACTTGGTGATGTTATATGGTTTGGTTAATGCCCCCTCCATGGCCCAGGCATTCATAAATGATGTTCTTTGTGACTTGTGACAAACAGGCAATAGTAGACCTAGATAAACTAAATAGATATCCTAATACACTCTGCTGTCTTTCAGAACATATTCAACATGTTTGTAAGGTGCTGGGACGATTGCTTGAGAACCAATTCTTTGTTAAAGCTGAAAATGCTCGTTCACCAAATGGACATATGTTATCAATGCTCAAAGGGTTCAGATGGACAATCAGAAAGTGGCTGAAATCTCAGACCATTAAAGAGCTCCAGAGGTTTCTGGGCTACCCCCAGTGGCAAATCAGAATAGATAGGTCATTGTTTTCAATGTTGTTACTTCATACTTGATGAACTTAAAAATAGAAGAAAAATACATAGAATAGTACTAAAATAATGGCATATGTAATAGTTGGACACCCTTATATGTCAGTATTTCATTATTCGGTAACATCTTCATCCACTTATACATATATTATATATTACATTATATATTTATACAGTTGCAATCAAAATTATTCAACCCCCATTGCAAATCAGGTTTATTATCAAAATTTACAGACTTTCAGCTGTTTTCAATGAACAAATCAAACAAAAGCAATTGAAATAGCGCAACACAACGAATGCTTCAAGTGGTTTTCCCAAATTCAACTGAAAATGCAACTTATAATGACTTCCCCAGTCTCAAAATTATTCAACCCCCTGAATAGAATCTCTCACAACAGCACAGATATGCAAAACAGATGTTGTCTCAAGCACACTTGATGCAACTAATTAAGGGCTTCATTAGTTGCTCCAGGTGTGCTTGAGCTGGAACACATGAAATACCTGAACTGGCTAGGGGCAGAAAATACATGAAATACCTGGATGGAGCAGAAAAAGATTTCTGAGAAGGCAGGTTATGAAAAACCCTCGAGTGACTGCAAAAGACCTGCAGCAAGACTTGGTGGCAACAGGCACTGAGGTTTAAGTGAGCACAGTACGGCGAGTACTAAATGCAGAAGGTTTCCATGCCAGAACTCCAGGACATACACCACTACGGCCCGAAAAGCACAAGAAAAGTCAGCTCAAAATCATATAAATAAGCCACAGAAGTTTTTTGGGATTCTGTTCTGTGGAGTGATGAAACAAAACTGGAATTTTTGGCATGATGGATCAGCGGTATGTCTGGAGAAAGAAGAATGAAGAAATAACAGTCTGTCCACAGACAAGAATGGTGGTGGCTTTTTGATGCTCTGGGGCTGCTTTGCATCCTCTGGCACTGGAAACCTGCAGCGTGTGGAAGGCAAGATGGATTCACAAGTATCAGGAAATCCTAGGAAAAAACGTGATGCCATCTGTGAGGAAGCTTGGGCAACATTGGACCTTCCAACAGGACAATGATCCCAAGCATACCTCAAATTCCACCAAAGCTTGGTTGCAGAAGAAGTCCTGGAAGATTCTACAGTGGCCATTAGTCAAGTGACATAGAAAAGCTCTGGTGGGATTTGAAGAAGGCAGTTGACGCACACAAACCCAAGAATATTACCGAACTGGAGGCCATTGCTCATGAGGAATGGGCTAAGATTGCCAGAAGCTGGTGTCTGGCTATGCATCTTGTTTGCAGCAGGTCAAAGCAAAAGGGTGCTCTACTAAGTATTAAAGATGCATGCCATTAAGGCGTTGAATAATTTTGAAACTGGAGAAGTCATTATAAGTTGCACTTTCAGTTGAGTTTGGGGAAACCACTTGAAGCATTCATTGTGTTTAACTATTTCAATTGCTTTATTTCAAGAGCGAGAGAGAGAGAGGGAGAGAGAGAGAGAGAGAGAGAGAGAGACGCGCACACACACACACACACACACACACACACACACACACACACACACACACACACACACACACACACACACACAAGGTTTAAGGGGTAGCCTAAACCCTACTTAATAAGTGAGTTATTAAGTTTTGAGAATTCAGGGTGGACTGGATGGCAATTGTGTTCAATTGCTGCTGCCTCTTCAAGACAACATAAGCTAGGTTGGGTCCCCACCAACACTATTACTGCCCTCAGATATTTAGGTGAATTTATATGGCATAATAATATTGAAATAAAATTTAACTTCATCTGACGTATAAACTGATTATCTCATTAGCTCATTATCTTTTACAAAGGGTATACTATAACAAAAAAATATAAAAGGTGCTTTATCCACTTGAAAATGATACTTAATTTCAAAATTAAGGATTTAAAACTAAAGTCATGTTGCTTGATGCATCCCAGAAGTAACTGAGTGTTTCTATAAAACTAAAGACAAATTAGTTAATAAAACATCTTCGAAACTCAATTTTCTTCCAACAGGGAAATGTGAGTCAGTCTGGCTGCACTGATGCTTCCCATGTTGCTGAATAAGCTTGTTTTTACATATGGCTATGAGTAGAATTTAAGAGAGCTTCATCTGAAACACTATTATTATCAGCAACAATTTCCTTTACATCTGCACAGTGTAATTACATTTTAACAGCAATAAACCCTGTTCCTTAAACACAAAACATGATTGTGTATATTTACATATTTACACAACAAGAAAAATTCACTTAAAGGCTAATCACACTGGTTTCATAACAGTCAGAGTAATCACAAGGTATGTGATTATAATGTTAATTAAAACTATATTAAATTGATATCCAGTGGTGTCTGGCATGGCCTACAATTTATGATTTGGATACATAGTCATAGTATACAGTATATTACAGAGTTAGACTGTAATAATATTAATATTTAGATTTCAAGATATGAATATGACTGCAGTTAACATGCAGCACTGTGGACACTCAGACTTGTGACAGTGGGACATCATGTCCTTGAAAGCATGACATACTTGTGTCCCCTGCTGCTATGCAGCATGTCATAAATGGTGGGAGAGATTGGGGGACTGGAGAAGCCTGAATAATGGCACTGGGCTGTGCACTCATTTACAGTTATGTGAAAAAATAAGTACACCCCATAAAAATTGTTGGCTTTTTTGACATATTTGGACAAGCAAATATTTTATCATCTTTGAAAAAGTGCCAATTAATAAAGATGATATACTTGAACAAAACCACAAGGAAAATTAGCTTTTTCAATCATTTATTCAACAGAAATATCAATAGCTGTGATATTCTTCTATGGAAAACGTAAGTACACCCTTGGCCTCAGAAGCTAGTATTGCCCCCTTTAGCAGAAATAACTTCTTGTAGGTGTTTTGCATAATTGTCCACCAGGTTTGCTGGATTTTTTTTACCATTCTTCCATGCAATATTCTTTCAGTTGCAAGATGTTTGAGGGTTTGTTTGCATGGACTGCCCGTTTCAAATCTCCCCACAACATTTCAATGGGATTCAAATCCAGGCTTTGACTAGGCCATTCCTTCTCTTTGAGCCATTCCTTGGTGGATTTGTTAGTGTGCTTAGGATCCTGTTGAAAGGTCCACTTTCGGTCCAACTTCAACTTTGGCCTCACATTAGATGGCCTCATATAATCTTCAAGCACTCTTTGATATGATGTAGAATTCATAATTGAATCAATGAATGCAAGCTGTGATGAAAGCAATGAAAGCATTCCCAAACCATAACATTCCCACTACTGTGCATCACAGTTGTTATGAGGTACTTCCCCTGAAAATCTGTCTTTGGTCTGCGCCAAACATGTCTGCTGTTACTGTGGCCAAACAACTCTATTTTTTTATTCATCTGGCATTATTCATTATTCTAAAAGGCCTGGTCTTTGCCTATATGCTCACTGGCAAACTGTAGTCCTGTGAAGGCTTTTTCCTGGCACGCATTGCATGTGGGTCAAATTTGTGCAATCTCTTTCTGATTGTAGAAGCATGCACTTTGACACTAACAATTGCAAGACTTACTAGCATCATCCTGTGATGACATTTTGGGGTTCTTGGATTCTTGGAGACTTCTTTATGCATTGGACGGTCTACTCTTGGGCTGAATTTGCTGGGACAGCCAGAATCTTAGCCCATTCCTCATGAGCAATGGCCTCCAGTTCAGTAATATTCTTGGGTTTGCGTGCTGCAACTGCCTTCTTCAAATCCCACAGAGATTTTCTATAGGGTTCAAGTCAGGTGACTGTGATGGCCCTGTAGAATCTTCCAGGACTTCTTCTGCAACCAAGCCTTGATGGAATTTGAGGTATGCGTGGGATCATTGTCCTGATGGAAGGTCCAATGACACCCAAGCTTCAACTTCCTCACAGATGGCATAATGTTTTCTCCTAAGATTTCCTGATGCGTCAATGAATCCATTTTGCCTTCCACACGCTGCAGTTTTCCAGTGCCAGAGGATGCAAAGCAGCCCCAGAGCATAACTGAGCCACCACCATGCTTGACTGTGGACAGAGTGTTCTTTCTTCATTCTTCTTTCTCCAGACATACTGCTGATCAATCGTGCTGAAAAGTTCCAGTTTTGTTTCATCACTCCACAGAACAGAATCCCAAAACTTCTGTGGCTTATTTATATGATTTTGAGCTGACTTTTCTTGTGCTTTTCGGTCAGTAGTGGTGTACGTCTTGGAGTTCTGGCATGGAGACTTTCTGTGTTTAATAAGTGCCATACTGTGCTCACTGAAACCTCAGTGCCTGTTGCCACCAAGTCTTGCTCCAGGTCGTTTGCAGTCACTCAAGGGTATTTCACAACCTGCCTTCTCAGAAATCTGGTTGCAGCCGTCCTTTTTCAGCCCCATCTAGGTATTTCATGTATTTTCTACTCCTAGCCAGTTCAGGTATTTCATGTGTTCCAGCTCAAGCACACCTGGTGCAACTAATGAAGCCCATGAGTAGTTGTATCAAGTGTGCTTGAGACAACACCTGTTTTGCATATTTGTGGTGTTGTGAGGGATTCTATTCAGGGGGTTGAATAATTTTGAGACTGGAGAAGTCATTATAAGTTGCATTTTCAGTTGAATTTGGGGAAACCACTTGAAGCATTTGTTGTGTTGAACTATTTCAATTGCTTTTGTTTGATTTGTTCATTGCAAACAGCTGAAAGTCTGTACATTTTGACAATAAACCTGATTTGCAATGGGGGTTGAATAATTTTAATTGCAACTGTAGATTATTTTCCTTACAGTTGAATGATGTATTTCAAATAATTTGGAGATATTTTTAAATCCCTTTCCAGACTCATAGGCATCCACAACCTTTTTTCTGAAGGCCTTACAGAACTCTTTAGGTCTTGGCATGATGACACCACACACCTCAGTGAAAAAGGGAACACCAGACACTACATGCAGGTTCTAATCACCAGCACCCAATCTTGAACACCTGATTCTAATGTTATAGATTTGAAGGTGTGATAAATGTAGGAGTGTACTTACTTTTTCCATGTGACTGATCTGTTTTTTGTTCATTTAAATTGTGAAAATTTCTACAAAATGTCAATTTTATGTGTCCTTTGATAGAGTATATCAAGGCATTGTTTCAAAGAGGACTAACTGTTTGCTTGTCCAAATATGTCAAAACAAAACAAAACAAAACAAAATTTCCATGGGGTGTACTTATTTTTTCACATGACTGTATATGGTCATTGATGACGCATATTTGATGTGAACAGGACAAATTAATGTACTGAGCCACAGCAGTCTAGCTGATTAAAGAACATTGTTGCTGTTTGATTCTATGCCAGCTTCATTTCCAGATACACACATTTATTTTGTGAAGTATGAGACAAAGAATTGCTTCATCTCCTTTAGTAACAAGTAGGTGAATGTATGCCTTTTTTGAGCAATTATATTTATTTCTTGCAATTAAACTATGAAACTAATTAAAGGAATGAGTTTGTTGAGATAAGCAAATTTACCCAGTTTCCCTACATAACAATTTACAACTGAAAAAGGCATGAGGAAATGTGCATTAGATCTGCATACCTTTAACCATGTGTATCTAATCAACTAATTCTGTATCTATTTTTGAATTAATCTCAGGTGTTCTCAGAATCTGTTAACAATTACTATGTTTACAATTAGTGAGGGGGGAAAAAATACTATGTTGGTCTAACTGCAGACCTAATGCGTGGTCATGCACACTGCGCTTAAGTGCTGAGCTCAGGTGTGTATCTGACGCAGAGTGTGTGCATTCCCATCCGAGATCAAGACTCAAGCTCTTATCACAGCTGGGACCAACAGAGCACTGAATGAGGAACAAGGTGGGATTCAAGAGTCTTTTGGATTATAGAATGGCTATGTGACATCGTTCCCATGATTAAGAATTAAGAATTTTGCTACATTATTATTATTATTATTATTATTATTATTATTATTATTATTATTATTATTATCATTATTATTATTATTATTATTATTATTATTATAAATATGACACATTCAGTAGGTTTAAATAAACTATATGTTTTTACTTTGTCATTATAGCTTCTTTGATACTCATTGTTCCATTGTTTGAAATTGACCTTGTGTAAGATCTCAGCAAGAAACCCAAAATAATAATTACATCATGACACTTTTTCTCCTCTGGCATTTCCATGACATTTTTTAAACTCAGCTAAGAGATATTAAAATGTACATCCATTATACTTGCAGCAGGCTATGTATTAATCATTGCACACTGTTCACCTTGCCATTTTGAGTTGACCTAATGGATTTTTGAAGGTAAAGGTGTATATTCCATTCCATCATATCATCTGTGTGTGTGTGTGTGTGTGTGTGTGTGTGTGTGCTGATTCCATCATAATCAGCACACACACACACACACACACACACACACACACACTTATACTTCTTTGTTTCAAGGTGGCAATCATGTTTGGTCATGTCAGATTATGGTTTCAACCCAATGTGAACAATAAATTACAAGATAATTGATAGTATTTTTTCTATACAGTTTCTGATTACATAATGGAACCTCTATGTTAAATAAATGCCAAGTGGTTTTGTACTGGGAAAGAGCAGTTATAAATACTACACACACACACACACACACACACACACACACACACACACACACACACACACAAACTTCACAGGTAAGTGATTTTCATGGTAATCGGGAAATATCTTACAGACAACAAACAACAAAAACTGGCATATTTGTTTCTCTAAAGCTTATAAATGTCCAGTCTATTTTCATTTGCCTGACAGCAGGGCTTAGTCCAATCAAACAATCTCCCCATCTTATGTAAAACCAAGAACTACTAGAAAAAGTGATAAAGATATTATTATATCACAGCACTATTGAATTGTGCAGAAAGTTGGACAGTTGGACAGAAGGTGTAGATTAATTTTCAATTTTCTATTTTACTTTGATAATTTTTTGTCTTATTAACTTCAAGAATAAGAAGAAAAAAACTTGAGAAAATGACTGTACCTGCTATAATGTAAGTGATAACAGGAACTAACTTGTCTCACAGACATTCCACAACATTTAATGTAACTATAAATGGCTAAAAAGCCTGCTGTGTTATTCATAGATTCATAAAATCTAATCTGTGACAAATTGCTGTAACATAAAACTTGTGACATGCTGTTACAGGAAAATAATCAACTTTGTGGTGGTAACAGTAACTCCTCTTCACACTGTGCCGCATCTCCACCCCCACCCTCACCCCATCTTTGATCATTTTCCTTTAACAAATGGCATGTTGTATTTATTCCTTACTGAGCCAATGAATATTTCACAAGAAATTTTTTTCTTGGCTGTGAAGTCATAGGAAGACCCAGGCTAACAGAAACAGCCAGCTGGATTTAAAAAAAATGATGGACTTTGCTAAAGACATAATTCTCTACAGTAGAAGGTACACAGTGGAAGAATATCATGGGCTTTGGAGAGGCAGTAATAGGGGCTAAAATTTGTGGCTAACAGACAATCACTAGGCTATGTCCATCAGGAGCTATTCTGGCACATAGAAGTATTTTGGCACCTCTTAAAACCTGCTGACATGCATAACAAGCCATGGTGTCTCCTTAACAAGCACTGCAGAATTATGGGAGGAAAAGCACATTCATCATGACACTAAACCCCATGA
Source organism: Cranoglanis bouderius (assembly GCA_023630585.1). Lineage (NCBI taxonomy): Eukaryota > Metazoa > Chordata > Actinopteri > Siluriformes > Cranoglanididae > Cranoglanis > Cranoglanis bouderius. The sequence continues at coordinate 28,960,215 of CM042535.1, read as the reverse complement.
AGATTTACGATTTTAAAGTATAGGCAATTTGTCAGTCAGTTTTCCTTAACAAATGTTCTCTCGATGTACTAGGTGATTTTCCACAGCGTCACTAGGTTTAATGTTTTAATGCAGGAGTATCAAACTCAATTCCTGGAGTTTAGCCACAACCCTACTGCGATTTGTGTGATCCCACTTTTAAAAGCCTTGGTAATTAGCTAATGAGTAAATCAGGTGTGCTAAATAGGGTAGATAAACTATGCTGTAGATAAACATGCTGTGTGCCTCTCTGGGGGTCTGACACCACTGTACTAATGTATTAAATAATATGAGCCTACATAATACATCTGCATGATCTATTTCTCAGGGAGGTTTCATAATTGCACCTTCTATTCATGCTGAATTATTTATTTTCAATGATTAACATCCCTCTCTTCTGAGGGACAACATTAAATGATAGATACAGGGGTTAGCTCTGAATCTTTTTATGGTAACACAATTCTCTGGAGGCCAAAATTAGCTGATAACATGTCTTGTGGGATAAATAAGTTGTATGATTCTAGCAGCTGATTTTTTTTGTCTCCATAAGCCAGTAGCTATATACAGTATGCACCCAAACCTTTGCTAGCTTTTACACTTGTCTTCCTGTTCATCCAATTAGAAAATTATAATAATTATATACAAATAGACAAATACTATAGATGATTATATCAACTTATTTGTCTATACTGCAGTGTCATCTAAGACTGTATGCTGCTACCTTAATAACAAACCTTGGGTCACCAGCAACCTGAAGGCTCTTGTGAATGAAGAGAAAAAGGCAGGAGTGATAGAGGAGTGTGATCAAAAGCTGTGTGGGGTTGTCTCAATTTAATCATCTTCGGCATAATGCAAAAAAAAAAAAGATTGTGGTGGACTTCTGCAGGATGAACTCATTTCCAGCCCTGATGACAACACTGAGATGCTACAGACCTACAGTTACATGGGTGTACAACTGGATGACATGCTGGGATAGTTGGGAGAACACTGACAGTCGTTTCAGAAAGGGGTAGAGCCAACTCTAGTCTCTGAGGTCTGAGGTCCTTTGATGTACATGGCAATCTACTACATAGTTTTTATGAGTCAGTGGTGTCACGTTTGATCTTATATGCAGCTGTATGCTGGGGTAGCAGCTTAAATGGTAAAGACACCAACAGACTCAACAGTGTTACTGGGTAGGGGCTCAGACTGGACTCAGACAGTGTAGATGATGGTTGAGAGGAGAATGCTGGCCAAACTCTCAGTCATCAGGCCTAAACCCAACCATCCACTCCATGCTGAAATTATTGCTCTGCAGAGTACAATGACCAGCAGGCTCCTTTTGCCTCAGCTGTCAGAATGCATGACTCTGTCATCACTCTCATCATCTAGTAAGCTTTTTTGTTACCTGCACAGGCTTCTGCATTTTCTTCAGTCCAAGGCTGCAACATATTTTGCATGCTGCTATCTGATCATACTCTACCTCATTTTGCTCATGCATCTCTCTCTCTCTCTCTTTATATATATATATATATATATATATATATATATATATATATATATATATATATATATATATATATATATATATATACACATACACAGTATTGTGCAAACGTTTTAGGCAGTGAAAAAATGCTTTAAAGTAAGAATGCTTACAAAAATAGACATGATAATAGTTAATATTTATCAATTAACAAAATGCAAAGTGAGTTAACAGAAGAAAAATCTACATCAACATTTGACATATTTGGCTGTAGATGTATGCTAATGAGTGTCTGCAGGCAACAGTGAAGCATAGTGGAGTTTCCTTGCAAGTTTGGGGCGGCATTTCTGCAAATGGAGTTGGGAATTTGGTCAGAATTAATGGTCTCCGCAATGCTGAGAAGTGAAGGCAGATACTTATTCATCATGCAATACCATCAGGAAGCATGACAACGACCCCAAACATACAACAAAAGTCATTAAGAACTATCTTTAGCTTAAAGAAGAACAAGGAGTCCTGGAAGTGATGGTATGGCCCCACAGAGCCCTGATCTCAACATCATCAAATCTGTCTGGGATTACATGAAGACAGAGAAGCAGCTGAGGCTGCCTAAATCCACAGAAGAACTGTGGTTAGTTATCCAAGATGTTTGGGCCATATTACCTGCCGAGTTCCTTCAAAAACTGTGTGCAAGTGTACCTAGAAGAATTGATGAATTGATGCTGTTTTTAAGGCAAAGGGTGGTCACACCAAATATTGATTTGATGTAGATTTTATTTCTGTTCACTCACTTTGCATTTTGTTAATTGATAAATATAAATTATTAACATTTTTGATAATTCTTTAATAATATTTTTTTTCTATTTTTGAAAGCATTCTTAATTTACAGCATTTTTTCACACCTGTCTAAAACTTTTGCACAGTACTATATATATATATATATATATATATATATATATATATATATATATATATATATATATATATATATATATATATATATATATATATATATTGCACAGTACTATATATGCATGAAAATAGATTGATGAACATCCAACATGTACATATCTATGTAAACTCTTAATCAAGCAGTTATTTCATATATTATAACTGTAAACTGTTATTTTGCATAGTTATTTTTATTTAATTGTGCCTTTCTTCCTGTACTAGTCCTGTCTCTACCTAATGTGTTCACCTGTTCTATGTCTTGATTTTTTTTATTATTAATTTGTTTTTAGTTATTTCTACTTTGTTGTTTCTGTTCAGTGTTGTGAAGTCTTATTTCCAGGCATTGTTTTCTAGTCCCTGTTCTGAGTGTAGTACTTCCTGGTTTTGAATCTCACCCTGTTTTCACTATGTTTTGTATATGGATTATCATAGTTTGTTGCTGTTTGCCTCTGTTCTGATCCCTGCAATGGACTCGGCGCCATTCTTGGATTCGGCGCCATTCTAGGTGAACCACTTGAACTTGGACTTTTGAACACAACTAATGAGAAGGCAAACAGATTAGATAATGAAACCTAAGTCTGGTTGTAGTCATTTGAAAATCCAATTCACCCTGTACTATATTGAAAACACATTATTAACACATTATTTGATGTCTACTTTGTGAATTTAATTTTTTTTTTTAAAACATACACTCAATTCAAATCTGATGACTGCAACACACTCCAAAAAAAGTTGGGACAGTTGACTGTTTACCACTGTGTAATGTCACCTTTTCTTTTAAGTTTAGCAAGCAGAATTTTCCCCCATTTTGCCTAACCTGTTTCACTACACCTTCTAAATTTAACTTGTCACATCGCTATTAGTCCTAAAATTGCCCAAGTCCCAACTTTTTTGGAACGTGTTGCATGCATCAATTTCAAAATAAACGTTTATCTTAAAAAAAAAAAACCCAAAAAAACTATGCAGTTGATTAGGTGAAACATCAAATACCTTGTTTTTGTATGTTTTTTGTTTAAATACAAGTCAAAGTACAAATCACTCCTCTTTGTTTGTATTAGTATTTTCCATACTGTCCCAACTTTTTTGTAATTGGGGTTGTAAGAGTGCAAGTAGCAAGCCTAATTAGAGAAACTAATTTTCACAGTCATAGAACTATTTAAGTAATGTTAGGTTTATCCAGGATAATTACAGGACTTTTTTTTTTTTTTTTTTATAATTTGAACAACAAATTATCTTAAGGTGCCAAATAGCTATGAATAAAGTAATGATGCATTGTGTAATGATGACTATGATTTATTCTGTTTTTGTGTATATCTCATTCTAAATAGTTTGAGATCTTCAAACGAAATACCATCACACTACCACCACCATGCTTGGCCATAGGTATGATGTTCTTTTTGTGGAATTCTGTGTTTGGTTTATGCCAGATGTAATGGTGCCCCTGTCTCCCAAATAATTCCACTTTCTACTCACTAATCCACAGAACATTCTCCCAAAAGGTTTGAGGATAATCAAGGTGTGTTTTGGCAAAATTTAGATGAGCCTTAATGTTCTTCTGGGTTAGCAGTAGTTTGTGCCTCGCCACTCTTCCATGGAAGCCATTTGTTAAGTGTCTTTCTGATAATGGAGTCATGAACAGTAACCTTTATTGATGCAAGAGATACCTGTAGGTCATTTAATGTTGTCCTTGGCTGGATAAGTAGTTGCTGTGCTCTTGGAGGAATTTTGGAAGATCGACCACTTCTGGGCAGGTTCACTACTGTGCCAAGTTTTTCCATTTAGAGATAATGACTCTCACTGTGGTCCTTTGGAGTTCCAGAGCCTTTGAAATAGCTTTGTAACCCTTCCCAGACTGATGTATTTCAATCACCTTCTTCCTCATCATTTCTGGAATTTCTTTCAATTTTGGCATAGTGTGTTACTAAGTAAGACCTTTAAACCAACTTCATACTGTTGAAAAAGTTCTGTTTAAGTGTTGATTTGATTGAACAGGGTTTGCAGTAATCAGGCCTGGTTACGTCTAGTCCAGGTGAACCCCATTATGAATGCAGATTCATAGATTTGTGGAATTAGTAACTACGGGGACAAATACATTTTCACACAGGCCCAGATGGTATTGGATAACATTTTTGCTTCAATAAATAACATTATCATTCAAAAATTGTATTTTGTGTTTACTCAGGTTGCCTTTGTTTTATCTTAGATTTTGTTTTCATTTCTGAAACAATTTAGTATGAGATATACACAAAAACAGAATAAATCAGGAATCAAATACTTTTTTACTGCACTGTATTTTCCCTAAATTTTCCCTTTCTAACTTTCTAACTGCTTTGTTATCTGCCTGCAAAGATTATGTTTGGTAATGAGCCAGTTTAACAAATGCAGTAGAAAATTCAGTCAGTTTGCCTAAAGATGTCTAAAACCTTGCTAGTGTCTCATGCAATTAATATCATGCTTTAATTAAGTTTTTGCATGGTTACATGCCATAATGAAATGGACATAAGCCTAATAAATATAGCCTGTAATCAGATATCAGCTGTCGAGAAGAGTGCTTAGACACTCTGTATAGATGACAGTTTTAAAATGTTTAAATGATCTAATATAAAGACATTAATAAAAAGAAATTCAGCCAATAAAACAGAAATTACTTTTACCTCAGGAGATGAGAAAGACAGAGGTGGATGATACTGGGATGATACTGATAATCAAAGTTAGAACTGATCTTTTTTATAATTTAAAAAAATAATTTGGCAGAAAAGTTTCTATAAGTAGATGAGATTATAAATGTAGAGACAGGTGAGGCAATACAACTAAAAATCAGAAAATATATATTTTTAAAAAACACTGATATGTAACAAACTCTCAAGCTCTTGGGGTTCTATAGTACTGAAATGCTGAAATGCAGGACGATGGATGTGCCCCTTTTCTTCTTCTTCTTCTTCTTCTTCTTCTTCTTCTTCTTCTTCTTCTTCTTCTCCTTTTCTTCTTCACATATCTGCTATAATTCTGCCAAATGTCAGACACTGTCTTCCTCAAATCAGTTCTGAAGACTTAATAGTTCATGGGAAAACTTCTTACTATCCTTGCTTTTCAACATTTGTTCTAATGATCTGATATTTTGGATTGCTTTCTCAGTACACTCCTCTTAAATTTTGGTGGCTACATTTTTACAATGAATCATCTAAACTCATTGTAATTCCAAATGGAAATAATTCACTAAACTGTGAAAAATATTAAGTGAATAAATCTTAGTAAAAAGAAGAACACAGTCAAGAAGAATGCATATTCAAATATGAAACGAATAACCTGGATAAATAAAGGGGTATTTCCCATTTTTGCCCTCAACTGACATTGAGTTGTGTGGAAATGCACTTCAAGATGCTGACACTTAACAGGGAGGTTCTGTAACCTTGGTCTAACATTGCTATCATTAGCAACTCCACATAGCATGCTCTAAGTTTCTCACATGTTTGACTTTCAGCTGAGGTGTAGGAATTCTGAAGATGTCAGCACGTATCACCATTTCACTCAGTATTCAGAAGATAATGCCCTTGCCACTAGGCAGGAGACAAATGATTAAAGTGATTTGTGATGACTGTAAGACATGAGACATCTGTTGAGCATTTTGTGGTGCAACTAAATAAACAATTTTTGCTCAGCATTGTTTAAGCCATTCAGTTTCAGTGCTGAATCAAATTACTGTTAAAGCTTGGGTTATTCGACCCAAGAACAACTTCAATTTTGATCAATACACCAAGGCAAGCTGCAAGATGATATGCTTGTTGCAGTACACATATAGATACTTAGATAACTCAGATGTGCAATGTTTACAAACTCCAATCCTGTCAGGTTGGCTACCAGATGTCAGATAACCCATTAGTCCATTGTTGACTGTTGTATCAATAATCTGGCCCCAGTATTGGAATTCTAAGATTACCTCAAACCAATCCTTGCTAACTATCTAACAATCTAACCATGCTAACAATGATCTTTGGCTGCGTCCGAATATCCCTACTACCCTACTATACAGTAGGTGAAAAGCAGTATGCCAAAGGAGTAGTATGTCCAAATTCTCAGTATTCATAAAACAGTAGGCGAGAAATACCCAGATGACCTACTGCTTCTGCTGAGATTCTGCAGTATAGAACCACTGGACACTGTGGATACTGCACTATCCCATAAGGCAACAGGATTGGCGCTGAAGAGCTATCAGAATCAAATATGGCACATCGGCTCTTTTGAAATTGACAATGCCAACATGGCGGATGTAGTATGTCCGGATTGTATTCATGCTTACCACTTATACTGATCATTACATACTGTATTAACGGCCGAGCAGTAGGTACTGAATCGAATGCAGTAGGTACTGTCACAGTATGCGATTTCAGATGCAGCCTTAGTGTTATCTTTTTTCAGACATTTTTGGATTAAATTAGCAAAACCTTGAGCTTGGCAAAAAAAAATAAAAAATTTAAAAGAATTACACTGTTGTATATATTTTCTTGCTTACAAAGGCCAGGAATGGTGACAACAATTACTTTTTAATGCTCAATCATTATAAATAAGCATTAAAAATAAGATTGAAGTGGTCATATTTTCTTTCACATTTGTGCTTCATGTTTTTTTCAGGTTTATCAATTCTGCTACAGTATATTTTTTTCCAAATACTTTGTTTTGGTAGGCTGAAATATTTTGCTGGCTCTGCATTCAGATGATATATAGAATATAGCACAATCATATTTCTCAAATCTACCATTCTACCAAAGACCCATTCTACCAAAAAGAATTTAAATTGCTTTTTGCCAAAACCAAGGCTATTTAGCTTTTATGCATACCAGCTCTTTAATGTGACAGATGGAAATGCTAGCTTTTTGCAAAGCCATCAGTTTATAGACAGCAGGAGAGTTGTTGCTATGAGCCTGGAGCTCAAATTGGAAGTGAGTTAAATCAATAAGATCTAAAAACAACAAAATTGATTTGAATCAAAAAGGCAGACATAAATGCTGGCGATTTATGGCATTGATTCCTGCAGTAAGTGCAGGATGCTCAAGAGAGAAAGGGTTAGAAGACGACTGGGTGAGTTACAACTATTATCCTCAGAGTTTTCTCTCTGTACTGTTAGCCAGTAAGAGGACACTTCTGCTGTGCAACTTTTCACTCAACTGCCTGAAAAAAAAACACTTGCTTTAGGTGATATTACCTGGACATTCAAATGTTGAATATGGCATTCAACTGCTTGGTTACAAAACAATCAAAGCCCAGGGAATCAAGCATATACCATGAATTTGCTGGTAAACAAATAAAGTATGGCTTGGTTAGAATTCAGCAACTTGAAGACAAACCAGCAAATAACTTTCTTTCACTGACTGAAATGGATAGACTCCAAATCATCTGACTTCATGTCTCTGGCATCACTAAACACTTACTGTATCTTGCAAGTTAAGAGGCTTATTTGAGCGACAGACTATCTGGTTGAACTTAAAGGTTAGGCAGTATTTTCTGCTGACAGGCTAGCAATGGGAGCCATCACAAACTACCAGATAGCCATCTGGTAAAGACACTACATACATAGACATAGACATACTTAAAACCACTTGGATCTTATTTCAGCCTTGTCGGGGTTATGGCATGGTAATGTGAAATGGAACACTGGATGGATTCCACTATTCCACCATATTAGTCATCAACTGTAACATGAACTGCTAACATCTTGAGCTTCTCTTTGCTGAAACATGATGCCTTCTTGCCTTTTAAGGGTCAATCTAGTCAAACCTCGATATTTATTTTTGACTAAATAGCCATCTCCAATGTTCTTAATTCTTTTACTTGATTCCTTTCCTTTCTTTCTACCAAATATAATGTAGCCCATCAACACACCTCCAAAGCGAGCTCTTCCACTTCAAACTGCTTCTTGGCCATGCGGTTTTCCCCAACAGCTTTATGATAGTAGATCACCATGACATCGTACTTCTTCATCACAGCTTTGTAGTTTTTGTTGGTCAGTTCATGGACACGATCCTTGCCATCATACTCGGGGATGTCCAGGACCTTTACTCCCCAACACAGAATTCCACAGGTGAGGAGAACGACTCCAAGCCACAAGCCCCACTTCATGTTCCCGACACTTCAATCAGTAATAAAAATCAAAATGGTTTCCTAATATTTTTTCTTTATTTTTGCTTTGTTCCTAACGGCAGGTCACATAAACAGTTAGGAACAAGGTCCAGTCCGTGTGTCTGCCGCCCTCAAAAGAGCAGGACTGATAATTCACATGTCCTTTTAAACACACACATACACACAAATCTTGCTGATGACTCTGGGAGGGGGTGAGGGTGAGGAGGGGGTAGCATTGGGGTAAATTTGTTGGATAGAAGTTGACTTGCATAGGCAACATGCTGGAAGCAGTGGAAGAAGGTATTAGCAGCATAAAACCAGACCAAGATGTGATTGGATAACTTGAACAGGGAAGGGGTGGGATATGTCAAAAAGGTGGTTCCAAATCTGAGGACCTGTTTCAACCAGCAGAGGGGTAGTGGGGTAGTGAGATGTACACTGATATGGTCCCTCAAAGAGAGATAGGTACAGTTGAGCCAGCGAGCAAGGCAATAAGATTCCATTTCCATATTAAGTTTTGATGAGGGCTTCAACCCTAACTAAAAATAAGAGCTTGCTTGGACACTGAAAACAGGGAAGTCTGTGGCTCTCATGCCTGTGTTGATTATGCATTCATTTAGCTCACAAACTCATTTGGCTCTATTCCCTTTGTAATACACCCAAACATACACATATGTTAAATTTCAATTAAATTTACTAATCCAAAGCTAAACCAAGGAGTGTTTGTGTATGTGAGGCTGAGCCACACAAAAATGTTTATACAGAGTCAAAGAGCTAGATGAGGCAGTGTCAGATTTACAGTGTGTAACCGGAGACCAGAGTTATTAATAATTTTGACATATGACCTCTGTTCTTTTATTCTGTTGACTCAAACAGATCATAGCATTTGGAGAGGTCAGGCAGGGAAAGAGGTGGAGTGTAGCCAGAGGTGGTAATATAGCCAAAAACGTACTTTATTCAATTAAAAGAAGATTAAGGACATGTAATAAGGTACTGTATGCGTCTGTGAGCTCAATGTATTGTACATGTACTCACATTCTCAATTAAAGATATGATAAAAGCCATAACAGTGGAACATGAGAAGCTATGATTCCTTATCTTTTTCCCCACCTGTATTTGGACAAATCTTGTTTAGAGCAATGGTTTTCAAAGTAGGGTCCATGAAGCATAGCCAGGGGATTGATTGATTGATTGATTGATTGATTGATTGATTGATTGATTGATTGATTTATTGATTGATTGATTAATAGATTGATTGATTGATTGATTGATTTAATTTTGGCTAAAGTGCTGGAAATCACAACCCACCATTACTTAAGTTGTATTTATAATTGAGCTCTTATACTGTATTACTGTATATATATATATATATATATATATATATATATATATATATATATATATATATATATATATATATATATATATATATACACTGTATATTAGCTTATTTGACTGGTCACTAGGGATGGGCGATATGGACTTAAAACTATATCACGATATTTTCTGGTATTTATTGTGATAACCATATCAGTGACGATATGAATTGAGTACCATTCACCACTGTTTTGGGCTACAAGTGATGGATGCATGCAGTCTTGAGAGCCTCAGAAACACAAACATTGATCTAAAAGTAAACTTATCCATCATCAGATAGGCTCCTAAAATATACCAATTACATAAAAGAATACAGTAAAAATCCAAACACCAGGCTCCCCGTTTAGCGATGAACTCCTCCTCAGCTTCCACCCTACTTGTTTTTGCGCTGCACATGAGCTGCGAACGGGTAGCAGACCATCGCGCACAGAAATACGTCATCAACTAGGCTTTATCCTTATTATTGTGGGAAGACTAATTCTTATTGTGGGGAGAATTTCTACCGGTATATCGCAAATGATAAAATATCGCCCATCCCTACTGTTCACATGAATTGAATGGGTTTAATTCATGGGTTTCATTAACTAAACTAAACTATTTATTATAAATTATTATAACTAATAACTTAAAAATAAGTAGGTCTAAAGGATGTCAACTTTAAATATTGTCAGTTTGGACTTAATGTGTTTTTTTTTTCTCAGTGGACATTTGAGTTGCCTGACATTTAGTTAATAAATAGTTAATAAAATTAAAATAAAATGAAAACTGTACTGAGGGGGTCTGTGAAATTCTTTTGACCTTAAAGGGTTCCTTGGCTGCACAAGAGTTTGAGAGCCCCTTTATAGAAGATATTCATAGGCACAGGAAGATTGGCCGCTGGGTGTGTTGGCTGCATGGCTTCCAAGACATAGCAGTAGCTTTAAAAAGATTGTGGCAGACATATATTTTAAAATTATTTATTAAATGAGTTTGTTGAGAAAATGTATCATTTGAACAACACATTGGACGCCAATCAAGGATGTACAGCTTCAGAAGCAGCAATGCTGCCCAAAAATATTAATAAGCAGAAAATCAGATTTTGTTTCCCGTCACATTTAAAAGAAAACTCAAATTAATGACACAATACTAAAGTTATTGAGGACAAGGCTAAAAACAAAACAACAGAGACTACAGATAGCCCCCATTTTTATTTGTTTATACACCTGAATTATTTGTTTATTACACCTGTAATAGCAGATAGGCTAACATTGATAGGTATGTTAGTGACACTGCTTCTATGCAGATAGTGTTTGATTAGGCTACCCACTGCGCCACCATGCCGTTAGCTTCTCATGTGCCTGAGGATACTTTTCTCCATTTTACACAGCTTCTCAACTGCCCAATCATCAGAATGGTTGATTAGGAACTACTAGCAAGTCCTCACACAGGAGGTGGTAATAATCATAATATTGGTGGAATAAGATAATGCAGTAAAAAAGTTAATTCATAACCATCTTCTCCAAGTTTGTTGATATATTGCAAATCCACATTTTATGTGTAAACCACCACCTGGATACAGTATGGTGACACATCAGCACAACAGCACCACCAATTGACATGAAGAAAAATACACAGAATTGTATGAAGAAGCAAGGCTGGGGATGATTTCTTTCTAGCCCCAGCTGTACATTCATGCAGCCTATCAATGACAGTCATGCCAGATGATTACACAAAGTGAAACACCCCTTAAATCTGATTTAAAATGTCAATTTCAATAGCAGTGACTGAGAAAGCACATGTGAAACACAGTTGAGGGTGTAATGAATATGAATTAGGTGGATTATTTACTATGTCATCCTTTGTAGATAGACTGAGCACACATTGTCTAGTCAAAGTACAAATTACGCACGTTTAGCATGATAGTATTTAGAGGAAAACACGGCAGAAGCCCAGTCAGGCCTTGGACTTGAAAAAAAAAAAACAATTAGAAATCAAATTTTATTGAATCTATCCTATCTGTCTTTAGCTGTGTGTGTGTGTGTGTGTGTGTGTGTGTGTGTGTGTGTGTGTGTGTGTGTGTGTGTGTGTGTGTGTGTGTGTGTGTGTATGATTGCTTTCCCACAAATCATCAGCAATGAGATCTCATGATATGATGCATTATTCAACTCTAATAGTTTGTCAAGCTACTGAGAGATAACAGATCACCACTTTAACCTATGTATAATGTTGCAAGTAATGCCATTTTGCTTATTTAGTTTCATTATATTCCTAAATGTGTGCACCACCAATATTAAACAATTTATCATTTGCTGAAGGTGAGAATACATTGAAATATTATCAAAAACAAAGATGAAGGAAATATCTTTTTTTTGGGCAAGCACAGACATTCAGTCTTCTATTAATGCATTAATTGCATGTTGATACACAAGAGGCTATGCAGACCATCTAGAAAGTAAATATCTAGTGCAGCTACATATCTCATTTTATCAGAAAAAACAGCAGTAACAGTGGATTGGAAAGTGGAATTTGAATCCCATAAATAAATCCCACAATCCTATACCCACATGCAATGCATGAAAGAAAGAAAAGAAAAACATGAGTAGGAGTGATGGAAACAAGGTCTGGATATCAATCTCCTATATATTATGTATGAAGAAGAATCAAGGAAGTAACTACAGTGTACTTCAGTCATAATTTGGCAGGCTCACTCTACAGCGCCCTCACATGGTAGAGTCCAAAACAGACCACTTTCCAACTTTTATCTGTATATTTGTGCATCTTTGTGTGTGTGTGTGTGTGTGTGTGTGTGTGTGTGTGTGTGTGTGTGTGTGTGTGTGTGTGTGTGTGTGTGTGCATGCACATCTTTGTGAGTAGGTGGCTATGTGGGTGTTCTGTTTTCTTGTGTGCAGCATTCTTCATCTTTTAATCTCTGTTTATGCTTGAGACCAGCACTTTTCTGAAGCTACATATGGACTGTGAACTGTGCACTAATACCAAATAGCACCAAAGCAATGAAAATTACTGTACCTGACTGCAGGTGCAGAGGAACAGAGGAAAATGAATACACAGAGAGAGAGAGAGAGAGAGAGAGAGAGAGAGAGAGAGAGAGAGAGAGTAAATCGCAGACCTAAAATCCAAAGAGCTTATTAAGCGAATCAATAGTCGTGACCATGATGTTGCATTTGAACTCCTGGGAGATAGCTTCTGTTTGTGCCAGAATGTTTGCTCTTATATCTTTGCTTCACATAGATACATTAAAATGCTTATCATAAATATCAAAACTATTATTATGACATGCTTACTATACTTTTATTTAAAGTTTACCTATCCTGAACATGAACAGGAACATCAACCAGATCCTTGGTAAACCTTTACTATTGATGATTGGTTTACCTCACACATCTGTCTTCTATTGTAATCATACTTTTATTTCATTTCTAATTGTAATTTCTCTGCCATACTCAGCATGATGAGTAGGGACAGTCTTGTGTTTTTGGAAAGCTGTTTTGTGATAATTGGTTATTTAAAAGGATGACAAGTTATATGCTAGTAAAATGGAAATTAATTATAAATTGATTGGATGCACAATACTTGAAGACATAGGAGCCAGGTCGGTTGATCTGTTAAGCAGTTTTTTTAGGTTTATGGTTAGGCACTAAATAGTGCTTTTCAGCATGGTCAAGTTCAGATAATCAAACATAAATAGTGCAGTCTTTTGCTTTTAGCTGGTTTTGTCTCTTCAGGGTTTTCATCTTTCTCTGGGCAACATATTGACAAAAATACAGGCACATATGTAGGTGGCTGTAAATAATACACAAGTGTAGAAAATCACTCATTATATGCTCATTCCCTCCAACCCCTCCTTCTCTCTGAAGCCATATAGTACCCCTGCAGAATCAAAAGTGAAAGGGCTGGAGTTTGACCTGATCCATATCCTCCTACCTGGGCTGAGTCGAAGCAAAAGTCCAGGGGGTGGTAACAACTGAGTGTGTTTCAGGCTGGATAAGCATGTTGATGAAAAGTGTGTTATTGCATGGCTAATGGGTTAAGGGGTATGGTTATAGGAGGCATTGGATCAGGTCCAGCTCCACCCCTGCAATTTTGGTTCCACAGTGAGGACTATCTTGAAGGCATTGCTCAATCACACTGCTACTGCCTCACCACCAGACTCACCCTGCCATTGACTCCCCACCCCAGTGAGAGAGAAAATCCACCACAGCCTGTTTTTTCTGACATCAGTTAGGGGCTGGTGATGTCCGAATAATTAGGCACAAACCTGCAATAATGGGGACAGCCAGCCCCAAGAACTGTCTCACCTCCTTATTGGTCTTGGGTCTCAAGCAGGCTGCAAATATTAAATTGAGAACCCATCTGTCCCTGCCCCAATAGGAAGCCCTGACACTAGCCTTCTACCCACCCAAATGCATACTTTTTAGGGTTTGTTGTGAGTTTGGCCCATCTCAGGGATCTCAGGATAGTTCCCAAATGCTGCATGTGCCACTGCCAGCCATTGCTATAGATGATTATGTTATTAAAAAAAAACAGTGGCATACAAGCTGAGAGTGGATAATTTTGTCCATGAACTTTTGAAATGTTGCTTGCACATGGACCGTTGAACAAGCAGAAAGGTTTGTTGACAAATTGGTGTAATCCATGACTTCTATTGTGAAAACAAAGTGAATTTGCAACTTGGTGTTAGGTCACAGAATGAAGGCTGGATACAGGTGTGGAGCAAACCGTCACTTTATTAGGAACACTCAGAATATTAGGAACAGTTCAAATCGGCAATCTTAGGCAAGGTCAGAAAACAGGCAAAGTTCTTGGCAGGAGCAAACAGATATAACAAGGGCAAGGCAGTAGTCCAAAAACCAGAAAATGTTAGCAAATGTCCAAAAAACTGAAACAGTGATAACAAGAGCAAAGCTATAATCCAAAATCTGAGAAGCGTTAGCAAGTATCCAAAACCAGAATAAACAGTCCATAGAAATCAGCTTGGAAATTTGTAGAAACGAGGTGAGTGTACAAATACTTCACGTGGAGTGAGTGCAAACAAAATCCTTAAGTAAAGTGGCTGTGAATGAACTGAAATTAGAAAAAGGTGTGTGATCAAAATGAGGGTGACTCTGAACGTGGGAGTGTGGGAGTGTCATGGGAAGTGTAGTCTGTGGCAGCCATGTTTGTGGGCCACTGTGCAGGCTGGGAAGTGGAGTCAGTGTCGTGGCATGAACGTGAAAGTCTGTGCGTGGTGTGGGAGGTAGAGTTCGTGGCAGCCATGTTTGCCGGCTGCTGTGAATGCTGGGAAGTGGAGTCGTGGTTGCGGAGTGACCTAACAGAGCCCCCCCCAAAGGGCTCACTCCGGGAGCACTACCTCGGTGGGGCCTGCCCCAGGGTCGAGGTCCTGGAAACTCAGGGTGTCTTTGGTGAAATTCCTGGATGAGGTCGGGATCTAGAATGTCTTGAGCCGTGACCCAGCTTTGCTCCTCAGACTCATAGCCCTCCCAGTCTATGAGGTACTGTAAACTATCTTGTCAGTGGCAGGACCTCAGGATGTTCCTGATCCTGTAGGCCGATTGTCCATCGACCTCAAGCGGAGGTGGTGGTGTGTTGGTCGGGTGATCAGTGGCAAGGATACCTGGGTTTACCGGCTTGAGGAGTGACACGTGGAATGAGGGTGCAATGCGCCAGTGTTGGGGAAGGGCTAGCTTATATGTGACATCATTGATAAGTTTTATGATCTTGAAGGGTCCCGTATATCTGGGGCAGAGCTTTTTGCAGGCCTGGCTGGGCCATAAATCACAGGTGGAGAGCCACACCCGGTCTCCTGGCTGGTACAGCGGCGTGGCTCGATGGTGGCGGTCGGCTTGCAATTTGGATTGGTTGGCCGCATGTCGAAATCGCTGATGAGTAGCGGCCCAGACTTGTTCGCTGAACCAGTCGTTCATGGCTGGTGCATCTGTGGACGTGGCATTCCAGGGGAATGGGGGGGTTGGTACCCCAGAGCACACTGGAACAGCGTGAGTTTCGTGGCGGAGTGGTGAAGGGAATTCTGAGCATACTCAGCCCAGGGTAGGAACCGTGCCTAATCGGAGGGGTTCTTCCCACAAAATGAACGGAGCATCCGTCCCTCCTCTTGGTTGGCCCATTCCACTTGGCCATTAGATTCAGGGTGATAGCCTGAGGTGAGGCTGACGTTCATGCCCAGTTTTTCCATGAACCCAGCACATACCCGTGAGGGGAACTGGGGGCCCCGGTCACTAACAATGTCTTTGGGGATCCCGAAGTAGTGGAAGACATTGGTGAAAAGGAGTTCTGCCGTATAGAAGGCGGATGGGAGAGGAATAAGGCGTAGGGACTTGGAAAACCTGTCGACCATGATCAAGATGGTGGGGTTACCTAATGAATTGGGGAGGTCTGTGACAAAATCTATGGCGATGTGTGACCAGGGGCACTGGGGCGTGGGCAATGGCATGAGTTTGCCCACTGAGAGAGCTCTGGGGACCTTAGACTGTGCACAGATGCTGCATGACATGATGGCCTGCTGAATTTCTTGCAGCATTCGGGGCCACCAGTACTTAGTTTTTAGCAGGTGATATGTGCATTGGATGCCTGGGTGACCTGTGCCAGGAGCAGTGTGAGCCCACTTTAAAAGGTGGTCACGTCGGGCTCGTGGGATGAATAATTTGCCTGGTGGACAGGCCGTGGGAATTTGGCTGTGAGGGACCCGGACTAGGAGATGGTCCAACTCCCATTGTATGGCACCAACGATGCAAGATGGGGGCAGTATGGGATCTGGGTGAAGTGGTTGCAGCTCACCAGATTGCATCCGGGACAGTGCATCCGCCTTAAGATTCTTGGAACCAGGACGATAAGAGAGGGTGAAACTAAATCTGGCGAAGAATAAGGACCAGGGGCTTGGCGAGGGTTAAGGTGTTTGGTGGTGCGTAAATACTCAAGGTTCTTGTGATCAGTAAAAATGAAAAAGGGGTTCTCTGCCCCCTCCAGCCAATGTCTCCATTCTTCCAAGGCTAGCTTCACAGCTAGCAACTCCCGGTCCCCCACATCATAGTTCCTCTCTGCTGGGGATAGCTTTTTGGAGAAAAAGGCCACGGGATGGAGTTTTGGCCTCTCCCTGAAGCGCTGGGAGAGGACGGCCCCTACTCCTGTCTCGGAGGCGTCAACCTCCACCACGAAGGGATGAGAGGTATCGGGCTGTTTAAGGATGGAAGCTGAGGTAAAGGCGGTTTTTAATCGGGACATGGCTAGCTCGGCTTCTTGGTTCCACTTTAGGTGGTGTGGCCCGCCATGTAGGAGTGCCGTGAGAGGCAGAACGATGGAGCTGAAGCCCCGGATGAATCACCGGTAGAAATTAGCGAAGCCGAGAAAACGTTGTAGTTCCCTAATGGAAGTGGGAGTGGGCCATTGAGTGATAGCGGTAACCTTGGCCTTGTCCATAGCGACCCCTTCCGGGCTAACAACGTACCCCAGGAAGGTCATGGTGCGTTGATGGAATTCACATTTTTCACCTTTAACATACAGCTGGTTAGCAAGGAGCCATTTCAAGACTTGTTGCACATGGTTCACGTGGGTCTCATAGTCAGGGGAATATACCAGGATGTCATCGATGTAGGCGATGATGAACCTTCCCAGCATGTCACGCAGCACGTGATTTATCAGACACTGGAAGACTGAAGGTGCGTTAGTAAGCCCATATGGCATAACCAAGTATTCGTAGTGGCCTGTGGCTGTGCTGAAGGCCGTCTTCCACTTGTCACCCTCTCGTATGCGTACCAGGTTATACGCACTGCGTAGGTCGAGTTTGGTGAAGTGCCTAGCTTCGCGCAGCTGTTCCAGGGCTGAGGGGACAAGTGGAAGCGGGTAGGGGTACTTGACAGAGGCCTGGTTCAGACCTCTATGTAATCTATGCAGGGTCGGAGGCCCCCTTCTTTCTTGGTGACAAAGAAGAAGCTGGCGGCCACCAGGGATGTGGAGTGACAGATATACCCCTGTTGAAGGGCCTCTTGGATATATTCCATCATGGTCCTGTGCTCAGCCTGCAACAGGGGATAGATGCGCCCCCGGGGTGGGGTCATGCCTGGAAGCAGGTCAATGGCACAGACGTAGGGATGATGAGGGGGTAGACTGCTAGCTTTGGCCTTGCTAAATACCCCGTGGAGCTCATGGTACTCGGGAGGTATACTGACATTCACAGCAGGCTCAGGGCTTTCTATGGTCATGGCAGATAAGACCAGTGTGGGTGCATGAAGGCAGTGCTGCCTGCAGTACGACGACAAGCCCGTGATTTGTCTGTCTGCCCAGGAGATTTGTGGATCGTGCCGCTCCATCCAGGGTAGACCCAAGATGATGGGGTGTTGGGCGGAGGTGGTGACCCAGAGCTGGGTTTCCTCATGATGGAGAGCGCTGACCTGGAGCCGCAAGGGTCGGGTGCCGTGCGTGATAAGACCGCCGCCTATGGGAGCACCATCGATGGCTTGAATTTTAAGCGGATGTGACAGTGGATTGGTGGGGAGACCAAGCTGATGCACAGTTTCCTCATCTATGAAACTGCCTGCCGCCCTGGAGTCGAGCAGTGCTGTAAGCAAAAGAGAGGCACCTGAGTGTTCAATGAGGACAGATATAGTGAAAGCATGAGAGACAGAATCATGGTTATGACTTACCGGCAGCGAGCAGAAGCGCGCGGTGGCCGCCCCTTGAGCAATGCACCCATGGTCAGCTTGGCCGCAGTAGAAGCAGCGGTGTTCTCAGCGCCTCCTCTTGCGCTCCCCCTTGTTAAGCTTAGCGTGGCTGAGTTGCATGGGTTCGGCAGGAGTGGGTGTGGTGGACGACTCTGAGAGACCTTGGTGAAAACTGCGGCTATGGAGCACATGGTTGAGACAGATGGCGAAATCGATAAGAGTGTCCAGAAAGAGGGGCTCGTCACGGCAGGCCATTTTGGTGAGAATCACAGAATCTAAGCCTTGGCGAAAAGAAGCTTTGAGCACGGTGTCATTCCAGCCGCTGCCTGCCACAATTGTCTGAAACTCCAATGTGAACTCAGACACATGGAGGGAACCTTGGCGTAGCGTGAGCAAACATTCACCCACCTCCTGGTCGTCGGGCGAGCGGTCAAACACGCGCTGAAACATGGTGGTGAACTGGTCATAAGAGGCTAGTGATTCTCCGCCCCGCTCACGTACTGCCGCGGCCCATTTCAAGACTTTGTCTGTTAATAAAGTCATGAAGCGTGCAATCTTTTCAGCGTCGGATATTTCCCCGAGACTAGTCACTTGGTGACTAATTTAGATATTGATGTGGGCAGTAAAGCCCACATTACAAACCCTTGAAGAAAAACACCCCTGTTATACAGCCAGAATGATGTTTCTGGGTCTGAAGGAAGTTCTGAGTATATTACCTAATGTGTACCTAATGTGTAAAGTTTTGCTCTCAGGTCCAGAATATACTGAATTTAGTTTTTGCTATGTGAAGGTTCATTCTCCCAATGTCTTATTCCAATTTCTAGCATCATCATGAACAAACTTGCAGAGCATAATTTTTGAGGGTCTGATTAATCCAAATCATCTCCAAAATTATTCAGTTTAAGCCCTATTCAGACAGGATTCGTTTTCAGGACATATGGCTGTAAAGTAATTGTTACTGCGGATGTCTGTGATATTTATTGTCAATTCACAACAAATGGTACATAATCATTCCGTTTGGGAGGAGATTTTTTGGGAAGTTTGCGATAAATATCCCTCTGTGAAAGTGATGCTTGGCGACTGGACTAAATGTTGAGAACAAATCAACTACCTAAAAAGGAAATACAGAGAGTGCATTTACATGGGATTAGTTTAACCTGGGGTTATTTTTACAGGCCGTTTTATAGAAGGTAAAAGACGCTGTAATCTTTACCGGCACGGGAACATGCAGTCCGGAAAAAGTCTGGAAAAATAACTGACATGACCAGTTCACACAAGATTAAAATCACAGAGAAGCTCTGGTAATTATTATATTATCCCACCTCCCCATATAAAACTAGTCCTGTCCGAATAGCCCTTTACTTTAACAATCTGTATTACATGTGTTTTTTTTCCCCCATAGCTTTCTTCCTAATGTTCTGATCCATCACCACTAAACCTGATTGAGAGACCTACATCAATTATAGAGACACTAATTATTATTATTATCAGTCCTCACCATATGGTATAAAGCTTCTCTGGTCTAGTACCATGTGAAGATGATTGCTGCACCCACAAAGCTAGTCTGCCAGATTGTATCTTCAATGTTTTACATCTACTCAAGTAAAAGCCACTACCACTTACCAAATAATTAAAGCATGGCACTTCCACTACCCTTAATTCACTCTCTGGTACACTTCTGCTCTGAACCAAGCTGCAGGGGGGAAGAGGCACTTGCACATGGCAGCGGTACATGTTGGGGCTTGTTGATGTCTGAAATGTCTCATGGTACCTGGCATTCATCCTTGCTCACCCTCTGCCAGTCTGTGGGATCATTGTAGAGACACACACCATCGCCCACTGGCCTTATGAGAGCCAAAAAGGCACTAAGAGATGTCTGGGGTGCTCAGAGTTTGGGGCCTAGACAAGCTGTTGACAGACTTTGGTGCCAAGATGAGAGGGATGTGGGCTAAAAAATCAGAAAAAAAAGCTTTCAGAAGATTTTGCATTGCATACTTAATCTAAGATATGTGTGCTCAGTTCTGCTTATAATTCTTTGTCAGTATTTCAGGAATAATCCCGTTGCCGAGCAACTGCAGCCCTAATAGATGGCAGTCTATGGAACATGAATCAATGCGGAGGGGATTTTTGTTTTTCATGCTTGTGTTTACAGATTTGCATAGCTACTTCAAATAGGTACTACAAATCTGTCCCACTTTGTCTGTCACCCTTTACAAATCCCAGTCTTGGGCTTCCAGTAGCTCTGTCAATATCATGTAATTTTTCATTATTGTTGAATTTTTATTTAATTTCATTTAATTATTTATTTATTTATTTATTTTTGCAACTATTTTGAAAGTAAGCGTGAGTCTTCTTTTCCTTTCAGCTGTTCCCTTCAGGGGTCGCCACAGCGAATCATCTGCCTCCATCTAGCCCTATCCCCTGGATCCTCTTCTCTCAGACCGACTACCTTCATGTCCTCCTTCACTACATCCATAAACCTCCTCTTTGGTCTTCCTCTCGGCCTCCTGCCTGGCAGCTCTAACCTCAGCATCCTTTTACCAATATATTCACCCTCCCTCCTCTGAACATGTCCAAATCATCTCAACCTGGCCTCTCTAACTTTGTCTCCAAAACATCTCACATGTGCTGTCCCCCTGATGTACTCATTCCTGATCCTATCCATCCTCGTCACTCCCAAAGAGAGCCTCAACATCTTCAGCTCTGCTACCTCTAACTCTTCCTCCTGTCTTTTCCTCAGTGCAACTGTCTCCAAATCATACAACATCGCTGGTCTCACTACTGTCCTGTACACTTTTCCTTTCATTCTTGCTGGTACTCTTTTATCACACAACAGACCTGACACTTTTCTCCACCCATTCCAACCTGCCTGCACACGCTTCTTCACCTCTTTTCCACACTCCCCATTGCTCTGGACTGTTGACCCTAAGTACTTAAAATCCTGCACCTTCTTTATCTCTTCTCCCTGTAACCTCACTGTTCCACTTGGATCCCGCTCATTCACACACATGTATTCGGTCTTGCTGCGACTAACCTTCATTCCTCTTTTCTCCAGAGCAAACCTCCACCTCTCTAGAGTTTCCTCCACCTGCTCCCTGCTCTCACTACAGATCACAATGTCATCCGCAAACATCATAGTCCATGGAGATTCCTGTCTGACCTCATCTGTCAGCCTGTCCATCACCACTGCAAACAAGAAGGGGCTCAGAGCCGATCCTTGATGCAGAACTCCTCTGTCACACCTACCGCACTCCTTACCACTGTCCTACTGCTCTCATACATATCCTGCACCACTCTAACATACTTCTCTGCCACTCCAGACCTCCTCATATAATACCACAGCTCCTCTCTTGGCACCCTGTCATACACTTTCTCTAAATCTACAAAGACACAATGCAGCTCTTTCTGACCCTCTCTGTACTTCTCCATCAACATTCTCAAAGCAAATATTGCATCTGTAGTGCTCTTTCTCGGCATGAAACCATACTGCTGCTCACAAATGCTCACTTCTCCCCTTAGCCTTGCTTCCACTACTCTTTCCCACAACTTCACTGTATGGCTCATCAGCTTAATACCTCTGTAGTTTCCACAACTCTGCACATCTCCCTTGTTCTTAAAAATCGGCACCAAAACACTTCTCCTCCATTCCTCAGGCATCCTCTCACTCTCTAAGACCTCATTGAACAACCTAGTTAAAAACTCTACTGCCATCTCTCCTAGACACTTCCATACCTCCACTGGTATGTCATCAGGACCAACCGCCTTTCCTCTCTTCATCCTCTTCAAATCTCTCCTAACTTCACCCTTGCTAATCCTTTCTACTTCCTGCTCAACAATATTTGCCTCTACTACTCTTCTCTCTCTGTCATTTTCCTCATTCATCAGTTCCTCAAAGTACTCCTTCCATCTTTCCCTCACCCTCCTGTCACCTGTCAACACATTTCCATCTCTATCTTTAATCACTCTAACCTGCTGCACATCCTTACCATCTCTATCCCTCTGCCTCGCCAACCGATACAAATCCCTCTCACCTTCCTTACTATCTAACCTTGCATACATGTCCTCATAAGCTTTCTGTTTGGCCTTTGCCACCTCTTTCTTAACCTCATGCTGCATCTCCCTATATTCCTGTCTACTTTCCTCTGTCCTCTCATTGCCCCACTTCTTCCTAGCTAACCTCTTCCTCTGGATACTCTTCTGAACTTCCTCATTCCACCACCAAGTCTCCTTGTCTTCTTTCCTCCTTCCAGATGACACACCTAGCACCTTCCTACCTGTCTCCCTGATCACTTTGGCTGTAGTATTCCAGTCATCTGGAAGCACCTCCTGACCACCTAAAGCCTGTCTCAACTCCTCCCCGAAAACCACACAGCACTCTTCCTTTTCCAACTTCCACAACTTTGTCTTCTGCTCTGCCTTTGCTCTCTTCATCTTCCTCACCACCAGAGTCATCTTACACACCACCATCCTATGCTGTCTAGCTACACTCTCTCCTACCACTACTTTGCAATCGCTAATCTCCATCAGATTACAGTGTCTACATAAGATGTAGACCACCTGTGTGCTCCTGCCACCACTCTTATATGTCACCCTGTGTTCCTGCCTCTTCTGAAAGTACGTGTTCACCACAGCCATCTCCATACTTTTAGCAAAGTCTACCAACCTCTGTCCTTATGGGTTCCTTACCTGAAGACCAAACCTGCCCATCACTTCCTCATCCCCACTATTCCCTTCACCAACATGTCCATTAAAGTCTGCCACTATCACCACTCTCTCACCTCTGGGAACACTCTGCATCACTTCTTCAAGCTCACTCCAGAATCTGTCTTTCTCCTCTTGCTCACAACCTACTTGTGGAGCGTAAGCACTAACAACATTCAACATCACACCTTCAATTTCCAGCTTCAGACTCATCAACCTATCTGACACTCTCTTTACCTCCAGAACATTCTTCACAAACTCCTCCTTCAGGATCACTCCTACTCCATTTCTCTTCCTGTCCACACCATGATAAAACAGTTTAAACCCTGCTCCAATGCTTCTAGCCTTGCTCCCTTTCCACCTGGTCTCCTGGACACACAGAATGTCGACTTTCCTCCTCTGCATCATATCTACCAGCTCTCTGCCTTTACCTGTCATCGTACCAACATTCAAAGTCCCTACTTTCAGTCCTAAACTCCTGCCTTTCCTCTTCTCTCTCTGCCTACGGACACGCCTTCCTCCTCTAACACACCTTCCTCCTCTCCTCCTTCGACCAACAGTAGCCCAATTTCCACCAGTGCCCTGTAGGTCAACGGCACTGATGGAGGTCATTGTTAACCCGGGCCCTGACTGATCCGGTATGGAAGTCATGTTAGTGATTCACATATTGAATTTGGCAAAAGTTTTACGTCGGATGCCCTTCCTGACACAACCCTCTCTATTTATC
The DNA here is from genome assembly GCA_023630585.1 of Cranoglanis bouderius. Classification (NCBI taxonomy): domain Eukaryota; kingdom Metazoa; phylum Chordata; class Actinopteri; order Siluriformes; family Cranoglanididae; genus Cranoglanis; species Cranoglanis bouderius. Next base: position 28,936,190 of record CM042535.1, on the reverse strand, counting down.
CGGGCTTGGGACCGGCACAAAAAGTACACTGGCTTGTGATCTCCTGTGGCTAGATTTGAAAGTAAGTGTGAGTAACAATTGTAATGGCAGCCATTTTGCTCGGGCTCCATATAGCTCAGTGAGCCTAAGAGCAGGGTACCAGAGCAAAGCAGCATGGCTTCACAATCTACTTGTCTTGATAATTATGGTATGACATTAATCCATAGAATCTTTTTCAACAACAATGCAGTCTTCACATGCAAAAACCAGGGCATTTTTAAATGTATTTTATTCATTTTAGTTTGTAACTTTCCCACGATATTTGTAACGAATATAGTTGGTTATACACCATATAGCCAAAAATATGTGTACACCTGACCATTCAGACATTCAAAGCTGTTTAATTGTTTAGACAATCAATCTAACAGTGCATACCTGGGCAACAATAAACACCTGTCAGTCATGTGTTCCAATATTTTTGATAACTTGACAGATTAATGGGTCCAAACAAAAGGTGCCATGTTCCAAGGTGTTTAAAACGTCTAGATGTCATCAGTGTATAGCAAAAACAAAAGTATTAGCCTTGCCATTAAAAAACTTTCAGAATTTTCTACAATCACTAGAATTCAGGAAATGGTGACCTCGTTTCACGAGGAGGGTGACTTTCCTGGGCTGTTGTGACAATGACACATTTCTATGTAACAGCTCATTTCTGATTACAGCTACAGCTTAGCCTGATATTGGTGTTTTCATATTGATGTAAAATATAAATCAACGTTTGTACAAGTAGTGGATGTTTTTATGAGCTATCTGAATTTAAATAAAATATTCACATTGTAACAACTATTAAACACCTAAACTTGTGAAGACAAACATCATGCTAAATCACATTCATCATGTGACATCGCTTCTTTGCATCGCTCCACTGGGTGTCAGGAAGTGAGAGCTGCATTAGCAGCAGACAAAGAGGGTTTGAAATGACTCCGCATTTTCTTTGTTCCTTTTTCAGTTGATTCACTCCCCATTCAGACACACACACACACACACACACACACACACACACACACACACACACACACACACACACATTTGCCTTAATATCCATGTGTTCCTTACATTGAAATAAGTAACTGATTAACACTGTGCCTAAAAGGACAACTTTTGGTGCTTAAAAAAAAATGTCTCATGGGGAACAGCCAAATGTCCCCACAGGGTCAAAACTGTCAGATATTTATATCCTTGTGAGGACATTTGATATAAGATATACAAACTGCTATTAAAGTTGCTATTAACCTAAAATCTCTAAAACATTCAGCTCTTTAAGTCATGTAAAGCTTTTTGTCAAATTTCCATTTTTGGTAGAGAGAGAGAGAGAGAGAGAGAGAGAGAGAGATTCATGCCTGCACACAACAAGCAGTTCTTTCAGAGAAAGAGACATCACAGAGTGTGTGCAAGGCAGAGGAACATTCCAGAACATCAGATGACACTCAGGCATGTGCTCTCACTCTCTCTATCTTTTGACCCATCCCATTTTTCGTCTTGTGAATAAACACACATTCACACACACAAAAAAAATACCTATTTATCTTTTAAGATATTCTCAACCAAGAATATGAATGCTCTTTTTCATGTTTTCTATCTCCTTGCCAGCTTTTTTCTTAAGCGCTTTCCTCTACTTTCTGCCAATTAAATGATCTTGTGATGGAGAGGAAATGACTTCCCCCATTATAATTTCTCCTGCTCTCTCCTAAAGTTCTCCTCTCATGTTTTCTTACAAGAGGGTTCCTAATTCCGAGGTAGGCAACCCAAAAGTCGTCTATTTCCTGAGTCCTCCTTCCCACCCACACATGCCAGGGTTCTACAATGTCATATTTTAACCCATTTATACATTTAATGTTGCGCAAAGTCATCCGCAAAGTCTCATTATCACTTACATTCTAGCAGCTCTAAACAGTCATTCCCTCACCAGCCTCTCTTTCTTTCTCTCTCTTTAAGCTTTTCATGTTACCGAGATAAAGGCCTGAAGACTTTCCTGTGTTGTAAAACTTAAAGGGACATATTTACCTTTGACTGCAAAGCACTAACACTGGAGGTTCCTTCCAAAAATGCTACATAAATGTCTCATCACAGAAAACAACACCATATCAACAGTTTGTGTCCCTCTGAAAGTTGTTACTATTATATGAAAGATTATGTATTAGAACAAATGCATTAGTATAAACCTTGCAGTGGGAACTCTTGTCAGAGCTGCTGTTATAGAAAATTAATCAACACCTTCTGACCAGTCAGAATTGAGCCTCCAAAAGCACTGCGCTAACTAAATAGTTACAATTGTTCAAAAATTGTACATTACAGTAAATGTTTTAATACCCAGCTTGCTTAGGAGCTGCTTTTTATTTAATGAATATTATTGCTATTTGATTACAAAAGAAGTGCCGTAGCATTCCTGACTATGCCAGTTTAATTTCACAGCATGACAAAAAAGACAATTTCTACTTTAAAATATGTTCAGTTATTGGCAAATGAGTCAGAGTATTATTCTTTCTTATTTTCCTGTTCTTGTACTTGACCTCCTGGTTCTTGATGTGTGTGTGTGTGTGTGTGTGTGTGTGTGTGTGTGTGTGTGTGTGTGTGTGTGTGTGTGTGTGTGTGTGTGTGTGTGTGTTCTATAACCAAGCAAAACAAAATAGGAGCTGTGTAGTTGCACAACAGCAGCAGCTCTCATTTGCTGAGTGCCTCAAGGGCTTCAATTAATCAGCATTACAACAGTCCAATCCCTTCACCTTCCCTGAGAGCTACACTTCATTGGATGCAACCCAGAGAAACACAAGCTCAAGCACACACAAATCCGTCTATCACTCACTCTAGTCAGATAGAGAAAAAACAGTTAGCGGTTCCATTTTGAAAACTGATTTTATTGTTTGCATATAACCGTCATAGTGGTATTCAAATCAACAGAATCTGATTTTAAGATTACAATGCAAAGCTATCCCTATTTCACTTTCTGCCTGTGCCTACATTTCCTTTCTGTGCATCCCTCTGTCTTTCTCTCTTTCTCTGCAGATCATATGAAGTGAGAATAGCTTTCTGAAGGAGGCTTACATTTCCTGAGGCATGTATATGTTAACAAATATCCCTCTTGCATTCTTATAACCATGTGATATGGGCCTGGAAAATGGTAAATGGACTGAACTGAATGATGTATTCTGTATCTTGCTTGTATTCAAGGTGCATCTCCTATCTAAAAAGCTGAGCCTCCGCTATTATGGAGTTATTTTGCTGCCAAAATTCACACAATTGTAAATTTTGTTTGATCTCACAGGGATTTATTTTGCTGTCATATACAAATCCATGTGCTCACTTATAATTGAGCCTGTTGGATGTGAATTTGCTTTGCATATGCATAAAATTGTATGCGCACTCTCAATTTATGCTGCTGTCATACAAATTTAATCTTTTTGCATTTAAAATGCGTACACATGCCTAAATTGATCTTATTTGCACACAAACTTTCTGTGATGGTACAAGGTAGACGTGTCCCCCACATTTATTGTAGTGTAATGTACTATAGTACATTACACAGTACTCTTACACAATAATTACCTAATGAGGACTATTTACCTTGTGTATCCAAATGCTCTCTGCAATAACACTAAAATCTATGAATAGTCAAATATAAGAAGTGTTAACAGTTGAAGTGGGAAGTAGAATAAGCTCGGCACTGTATGAGTCTAAGTTCATGTCCCTGTGGCATTGGTGTCCTCCATTAAAACGGATTATCCTATTTTTATGACAGAAAATTTCACTCAACATTGTGTAATGTCAATATCCATTGTGCAGAGAAGCCTAGTGTAGCCTGCTGTTGTCTATTTTGCATGAAATAGTTTGCAATAGCGTCACTGGATTTTCGTCATCAATAAATTGAAATGGGTTGAGTGACACTGAGCAGTAACAAACAAGATTAAATACCTATTGCTTTGACTGGAAAGTTAACAGTATTTCACCATCTGTATACGTTTACTTTTCATATTTGTCCACACTAATACAACATATAAGAGCTACTATATTTTGCTAGGAAATAATAGCTGTATTGCATTGATGAATCTACTGCGTCTCTGAGTGAATAATCTATATACAGTAGCATAACATAAATTTGTTTATAGCATTCCCCAGCCATTTCGGACAAATCCATGATAGCTCATTAGATTTTTCTTTCTTTTATCAAACTAACAAATAAATATTCAAAGCTATACTCGTGTCCCTCCATGTTTGAACCTACCATCCAACGTAACCTTTTTTTTAAAAAAACAATTTGAGAAGAAATGGCCAAATAAATTCTGCTAGAGTGACTAGCAGTCAATCATGCATGGTAAAACAAAGTTGCAGATGGCTTTCACCTAAAGCATGAACTCTGGTACAACCAAAGAAATTATAACTTGTACATCTAATAGGATTGCACCAGCCAAACGAGAGACTGTGTTAAGGTTTGAGCAGGATAGATTGGAGTGTGGGTGTATATTTTTGCATGAAATCTGTGTGAGACCAGAAGGAATCCTGCTCACTAATTAAACTATTGTGCTCATCACTTTTGGCACTAATGTAACAGCATACTTCATCACCTTCTGTACTAGAACAAGCTGAGATTGAATAGCTGTTTGAAAAGTCCAGTTCAAACCACTCAGATCCTCTGAGTACAACTGTTGTACTGTGAACCTGAAAACATGCTTACATCATGTGTAGCATATGGCAGAACCATGTGCCTTATGCTGTTTTGAGAACACACTGTTCTCTGTGGTAATTTTATAGATGTTGGAGTGGTAGTAGTATTGATAAAAGTCATCCCCAGATTGTCAGCAAGCTGTGAGCTAAGTTTGTATGTTAATTTTGAATATCTTTATTCAATCGTTTTGAAAATTGAAATGGAAATGGGATACATGTGAAATTTTACACTGCATTTGCAAACTACTGCAAAGGTTACTCTTGTGCAAGGTGTAAAATAAAGAGACAATTAATTATTGACCAATGCCTGTGGCTGCATACCAAATAGGATACTAATGCAGGATATACAGTATCTCACAAAAGTGAGTAGACCCCTCACATTTTTGTAAATATTTTATTATATTTTTTCATGGGACACCACTGAAGAAATGACACTTTGCTACAATGTAAAGTAGTGAGTGTACAGCTTGTATAACAGTGTAAATTTGCTGTCCCCTCAAAATAACTCAACACACAGCCATTAATGTCTAAACCACTGGCAACAAAAGTGAGTACACCCCTAAGTGAAAATGTCCAAATTGGGCCCAATTAGCCATTTTCCCTCCCCGTTGTCATGTGACTCGTTAGTGTTACAAGGTCTCAGGTGTGAATGGGGAGCAGGTGTGTTAAGTTTGGTGTTATCGCTCTCACACTCTCTCATACTGGTCACTGGAAGTTCAACATGGCACCTCATGGCAAAGAACTCTCTGAGGATCTGAAAAAAAGAATTGTTGCTCTACATAAAGATGGCCTAGGCTATAAGAAGATTGCCAACACCCTGAAACTGAGCTGCAACACGGTGCCCAAGACCATACAGCAGTTTAACAAGACAGGTTCCACTCAGAACAGGCCTCGCCATGGTCGACCAAAGAAGTTGAGTGCACGTGCTCAGCATCATATTCAGAGGTTGGCTTTGCTGAATAGATGTATGAGTGCTGCCAGCATTGCTGCAGAGGTTGAAGGGGTGGGGGGTCAGCCTGTCAGTGCTCAGACCATACGCCGCACACTGCATCAAATTGGTCTGCATGGCTGTCGTCCCAGAAGGAAGCCTCTTCTAAAGATGATGCACAAGGAAGCCCGCAAACAGTTTGCTGAAGACAAGCAGACTAAGGACATGGATTACTGGAACCATGTCCTGTGGTCTGATGAGACCAAGATAAACTTATTTGGTTCAGATGGTGTCAAGCATGTGTAGCGGCAACCAGGTGAGGAGTACAAAGACAAGTATGTCTTGCCTACAGTCAAGCATGGTGGTGGGAGTGTCATGGTCTGGGGCTGCATGAGTGCTGCCGGCACTGGGGAGCTAATGCCAACATGTACTGTGACATACTGAAGCAGAGCATGATCCCCTCCCTTCGGAAACTGCCTTGCTAAAGAAGCTGAGGGTAAAGGTGATGGACTGGCCAAGCATGTCTCCAGACCTAAACCCTACTGAGCATCTGTGGGGCATCCTCAAACGGAAGGTGGAGGAACGCAAGGTCTCTAACATCCACCAGCTCTGTGATGTCATCATGGGGGAGTGGAAGAGGACTCCAGTGGCAACCTGTGAAGCTCTGGTGAACTCCATGCCCAACACGGTTAAGGCAGTGCTGGAAAATAATGGTGGCCACACAAAATACACTTTGACACTTTGGGCCCAATTTGGACATTTTCACTTAGGGGTGTACTCACCTTTGTTGCCAGCGGTTTACACATTAATGGCTGTGTGTTGAGTTATTTTGAGGGGACAGCAAATTTACACTGTTATACAAGCTGTACACTCACTACTTTACATTGTAGCAAAGTGTCATTTCGTCAGTGTTGTCCCATGAAAAGATATAATAAAATATTTACAAAAATGTGAGGGGTGTACTTACTTTTGTGAGATACTGTATGTGAGAATGATAACTATGGTAACCTGTGGTGGTGGTGGTCTATTTGGAAACAGTATCAACCCTATTATTCATGTACAGTATATACAGTATAGTCTGTTTCCATTCAAATGTTTTGCAGATGTTATGTCAATTCCCAAAACATCTACAGCAAGTGTCATTACATCTTTAATCAATGAAAGTTCGTTCAGCAAGATTACTTAAGGAAACCTCTCACACACTTGCTGTGTCATTATTCATTCATTCATTCATACAGTCAGCCAGTCATTCTTCAGTAACTGCTTTATCCTGGTCAGGATGGTGGTGGATCGGGAGCACTGGGCGTGAAGATGGACAGGATGTCAGTCCATCACAACATTTTTTATTTATTTGATAAAAACGCCTATAGAGCACCTCTGTGCCAACTTTATTACTGAAATGTGAGTTGCACTTATTTTCCAAGAATATTATATTTCTGTACCAGAAATCTTGTAAGCACTGCAGACAGCAGCTGGTATAACTGGACTAACAGGGCTGTCTTTCGACAAAAAGACATCAATCTAAGGTTTCATTTTTGGCCTATTTTTCAGCCTATGCCACTGACACATCCTTAACACGTGATCAGCAGCGATTGAAAAGGTGCATGTACATTAAAGTCGCAGGTGTAATGAACACAAATTAATTGGATTATTTACTCTTATCTTTCTGTTTTTCCCAAAAAAGCTTTTGGATGAGAGACTAATAATCGATAGGCTAATCACACATTGTCCAATCAATCACACATTGTTCCACAACATTCTTATGTCAGGTATGAGACCTCATTTGTCATTGTCCAGCTTTTTAGAGATATTTCTCCCCCCCATCTAATATCTCGACCAGCCTCCACTGACTGCAAATAATGTTGCAAATACTGCAAATGACTGCAAATATTGCATGAATGTCATGAAAAATGTTTTCTTGTTGAGGTACACTCAAAGTGAGGTCCATGAAGACATGGTTTGCCAAGGTTGGTGTGGAAGAACTCGAGTGGCCTGCACAGAGCCCTGACCTTAACCCCACTGAACACCTTTGGAATAAACGGGAATGCTGACTGCACACCAGGCCTCCTCACCTGACATCAGTGTCTGACGTCAGTAATGCTTGTGACTGAATGGACAAATTACCACATCAACACTCCAGAATCTAGTGGAAAATCTAAATCTGGAATGGGATGTTCAAAAAGCAAATACAGGTGCATTTGAAAAAATTTGAATATCGTGGAAACGTTCGTGTTTTCCGTAATTTAATTCAAAAAGTGGAACGTTCATATATTCTAGATTCATTACACATAAAGTGAAATATTTCAAGCCTTTTTTGTTTTAAGCTTGATGATTACGGCTTACAGCTCATGGAAATCAAAAATCCAGTATCTCCAAATATTAGAATAAACAATTTATAATACAGAAATGTCAACCTTCTGAAAAAATGTATGCACTCAATATTTGGTCGAGGCTCCTTTTGCACGAATTACTGCATCAGTGCGGCGTGGCATGGAGGCAATCAGCCTGAGGCACTGCTGAGGTGTTTATGAAAGCCCAGGTTGCTTTGATAGCGGCCTTCAGCTCGTCTGTATTGTTGGGTCTGGTGTCTCTCATCTTCCTCTTGACAAAATTCAGGTCAGGCGAGTTGACTGGCCAATCAAGCACAGTAATACCATGGTTAACAAACCAGTTACTGGTAGTTTTGACACTGTGGGCAGGTGCCAAGTCCTGCTGGAAAATGAAATCAGCGTCTCCATAAAGCTTGTCAGCAGATGGAAGAATGAAGTGCTCTAAAATCTCCTGGTAGACACTGCATTGACTCTCGACTTGAGAAAACACAGTGGACCAACACCAGCAGATGACATGGCACCCCAAATCATCACTGACTGTGGAAACTTCACAGTGGACTTCAAGTAACTTGGATTCTGTGCCTCTCCACTCTTCCTCCAGACTCTGGGACCTTGATTTCCAAATGAAATGCAAAATTTACTTTCATCTGAAAAGAGGACTTTAGACCACTGAGCAACGGTGTTTTGAGTTAATTAGCTGATTAGAGCTCTTCTCAGGTCGGCATTGCTGTATTAATTCTTTATTCTAATATTTTTGAGATACTGGATTTTTCCAGTATCTCATTTCCATGAGCTGTAAGCCATAATCATCAAGATTAAAACAAACAAAAAAAGGCTTGAAATATTTCACTTTATGTTTAATGAATATATTAAAGCTTCACTTTTTGAATTAAATTATGGGGGGGGGGGGGGTGAACTTTCCCACGATATTCTAATTTTTTGAGATGCACCTATATGAGTATGATTGTCAGGTGTCCACAAAACTTTTGGAAATACAGTGAACGGATGGATGGAAACAGCCTACTTTTAACAAAAACGTATATATTTTGCGATATTTGGGTGTATTTAGACTGCTTATTCCATCAAGGCAGAAATGTAACGTTATCATAAAAACAGATGGCTACAATACACACTACACTCTACTGCCCACTGTGTCCAGAGTCGGTACTGCAGCAGCACTCCAGAGTTCCCACACAGAACATTCCATTCTCCGCCTAACATCCGCTTCACTCCATCTTAATACTTAAAGGATATCTTTAACTGTTCCGTCAAAACACGGTTCATTTATACCTTCAGAAAATGCGTTCTTTATCATTGATAAGTATGTTAATGTTGTATTTTTTGCTCGCTTGACAGACCGGATGCGGTGCGCCGGAAATGGAAATGGCGAGTGCTGAAAAGAAAGGAGGAGGAATTACTAGACCGGATAGCGCGGTGACATCAGACCCGAAAAAATGTGTGTGTGTGTGTGACCGCCGTGTCCGGCAGCGTGTGACAGGAAAAGAGGGAGGACGGGCGGGAGAGAGAGAGAGGGAAAGAGAGAGAGAGAGAGGGTGTGAATCTCTCTCTCACACACACACACACACACAGCGAGAGAGAGAGAGAGAGAGAGAGAGAATCTCACACACACACACACAGAGAGAGAGAGAGGCGGTTTCCATTCGCAAACCGGCGAGACGGCGGATGCACGCGCGCAGTAACTTCGTCGGCCCGGAAAAAAACCCCGCATCGACATTTTCGCTGTTAACGGCTTTAATCGACCAGTTTTTTTTTTTTTCTTCCATGCTTTGCTCCCGCGGGTTGTTTAATTATTTGGACTTTGGCACTTGCACATAATTCACAGCTTTACCTTCCATTCCAGCAGTAAAGAAGTGAGAGGAGAGTGATCATCCCCATCCAGTCTCTCTCAGTGACTCAGTGCTACAGCCAGAGTAAGTACAGGATGCCAATATTATTTCCTTTTACTTCTTTAGTGTACAACCTGTTTTTTTGTTTGTTTTTTTTCATTCATCTAATCCTCGTGTGATTACACTTTGAGATTCCACAGAATGCTCATAACCTGTCATGTCAGTGTCAGGATCTGGGCGTTCTGTAACCCGTTAGTCAGATGGAGAAGTTGATCATCAGATGTACATCTCGAAGTAGCTTGAACTTGCCACCTGAGTTGATTTGAACTCAGTGATACCTGATGATACCTCACTGATGAGAATCAATACCTAGAGAGTTTAATTAATACCACCAGGGTTGATTTAACATCAGCTGGGTAGTAGTACTTCACTCAGTACTGTAGGCTACATTCTGTTTGCATTGAACATTATGCAGTGTGAATACACAAATAAAAATATTCATACAATAAGTTCCATTAAGATCACAGGCACCACGATATGACCGAGCCAAACAGATGGATATAATAACAGAGCACACAGACATGATTAGAGGCTCTCTGTCCAGATTCTTCCATATCGACTCACTAAAGCCAGCATTGACACTGTACATTTAATTTTTCAATCACCAGAAACCTGATTTGATTGCATTTTGAGACTGCTCAGAATTATCCTAACTTGGCATTTTAGTGTCACGATCTGGGTGTGCTTTAACGTGTTAGTCGGCTGGAAAGGTTAATTATCAGATGGACCTTGTGGCTATATATCATGAAGTAGCTTGAACTTGACACCTGAGGTATTATATTAATATCTAGAGAGTTGAATTAATACCAACATTGTTGCATTACCATCTACAGTGCCCATGTACATCCAAATAGACTGCAAGTCTACTAGTTCGTTCAACACAGTGCGTCCTATTCTAATTACACTTCTGATTAAGATGAATGCCGTGAGAACACACAATTAAAAATATTCAAGCGATAAAACCCAACAGAAGCAGGCAAGCACTAGGCTGTCCAGAATCAAGAAGGAATTTGATCTAAATGAGACTAGCACAGAGCACAGTCATGGTTAGTGTTGCCCTGTCCAGATTTTTCCATATCGACTGACTAAGAGAGTGACAAGAAACTAGGTTCTGCAAAAAGCATCCTGACTCAAGCTTCTCGGAATGTTGGCCATGAGCTAGACCAGTACAGAATAAAACCAGCCAGAATTAAATCTTTGGTCAAAATGATAGGTATATAAGTGTGTGTGTGTTTAATGGTCTCTTGCCTAATGCAATGATTCTGTTTTGTCTCTACTGGAAAAAAAAAAAAAGCAGCAAAGCACAAACAGCTTCTCTTCATCCACTTCCTGGCTCAGTTTGTGTGTGTTTGTGGTTTCAGGCAAGGATTCAAGCAGTTGTTGAAAACCCAAAAAAAAAAAGTCTCTCCATTGTCTCGCTCTTATTTTTTTGACTTGTCAAACGTGGAAAAATTGTACTTTTCCATCTGATTCCTCTTAGATTCCTCTGTTGCTGTTTTTCTTGCCATTTATTTTCATTGCATTTTCTACTTTGTCAGATCCTTAAACCCTGTCTGCCTTGCTGTCCCAACCCCGCTCTTTGTTTTTCAGTGAGCTTCCCCCTTCTGCACAGTGTAATTTCCGCTGGTCTGTCATTCACATTGTACATCCTTCATTATGTATCAAATAGCAGCAGAATCTCTCAGTGCAAAGGCAACAGATGTTTTTTTTTGTGTGCTGTGACAAAGCAGAATGATAGCACTTGATGAGATGGGTAAGGAAATGTAATATAAAAACACGGCATGCTTTAGAGCTGTTATGTAAGAATACTTCTGGGGCGGTGGTTTCGTCCTGGATTTGGCTCTGTGTGTGTGTGTGTGTGTGTGTGTGTGTGTGTGTGTGTGTGTGTGTGTGTGTGTGTGTGTGTGTGTGTGTGCCGGACTTCGTTTCTAGACTTGCTCTATTAAAATATTGGTGCCAAATTGCAGGCCTCTCGAGTACCACAAATTTGGGAAAAGTTGATGTCCAAAATGAGATCACACTTTGCACGGTCCTCTGCTGTGGGAAACAGAGTTCCAGTTCTTTTTCCACTGTGAGACTCATGATGTTCAGTAAATGATCAGTATGTGCGAATAGTCTTCTAGCTACGTGTGTGTGCGTGTGTGTCTGAGAATTGGAGTTATTCACATATAAGCCATCAGTTATTTGCCCCCTTGCTTGTCTCTCTGTGATCATGCTGCCATTTTAAGAAATGAATCAACATTGATTTTCATTGACTTTCCCACTCTACACAGAACCAGCATCAAAGGTAATATCCGACCCTTTGAAGGAGTGTTTTTACGTCATCCAACATCAATATTCCACATGAAAGATCACTGAAGTGGGAACACGCAGGCAGTGGAAAAATCATGTAGCAGATTTTATGCATAATAATTTTTGTAAAATGAAATTTTTGTGAACAGTAGTAATGTTGGCTGGCATGAAGTGATGGTTTTGCATTTCTAGTATATTAAAAAATAAATTCTCCATCCATCACTAAAGCATAAATCACCCATGCATTCTTTTCTTGACCTGCTTGTCTAGCTTCTTGTATATCATTCTTGTCAGTCAGTTTGAGGCATGTATGCTGCCATTGTTTTGTTTAGTTTTAGGTTAGCTCTCCAATATTTTATACAATTTGTCAAAGATAATCAATTTTTGTGTGGTATGTGCTCCTTGGACAGAGAGACTTGACAGTTCACCACAGTTGAACAATACATCCTGAGGTTATTGTGCGAATCATTAATATTTTAATGTATTTACATGATCGCGATTTGTATCCAGTCATGTACAAATTGTATCAGTGGAACTTTTGTCAACTTATGATTTAGCCAATTGTTATTATTAAATCTTCTGTGATGAATTTAACTGCAAAAGAAAGAACAATGTCTTTTTCAGTTGAAAGATAGCAGTATTTATTTTTGTGTTGCCTGATTTAAGTCGGGTGGAACTATTTTTTGGGATAAGTGATATCAGATCTACCAAAGTACTCATCTGCCTAAAATTAGCTTCTCCTTTTACCCCAAACACACTGAGGTGACTTCTTTCTTGTTCACTAAGCCTCTGTTCTTTGAGCAAACTTGATAAAACTGCATCATATTTAAAAAAAAAAAAAAAAAAAAATTAAAGATTTTTTCCCTGATTTTCTCCCTAATTTAGTTATAACAAATTCCCACCCATCAGGCAGCTCTTCCCTATCGCATGACCGCTACCAACACATGCTTCCTCCGAGGCACTTGAAGCCATCCAACCGCATCTTTTCGAACGGCTGCTCATTCAAAGTCAGGGCTGGTGTAATACGCTCACAGACAATTGGCTAGTATTGCTGAGATTGATGTGAGTGAGTCAGTGAGTCAGTGAGTCAGTGAGTCAGTGAGTCAGTGAGTCAGTGAGTCAGTGAGTCAGTCAGTCAGTGAGTCAGTGAGTCAGTCAGTCAGTCAGTCAGTCAGTCAGTCAGTCAGTCAGTCAGTCAGTCAGTCAGTCAGTCAGTCAGTCAGTCAGTCACACACCACTCCCTCCCTGCTGTATCTCTGAAAGCATGACCAATTTTGCCAGTTTAGGCCTCCCGGCAATGGATAGCTGTGGCATCATCGGGATTCAAATTCATGATCTCTTTAGTGATACAAGTATTTCAGATATATCATTATATGATCACTGACATACTGCACTTTTACGTGCTGTCTGTAAGGGTATAAACTGACTGCTTGTCTATTCATTGTGTAAATCATGCATGTGCATATAAACTTGAGCGAGAATACGAGCACAGATGAATGAGGACATCGAGAACATCACGTCTTGCTCTTTGCTCATTTTCATAGTCATAACCAGTGTGAAGCCATCAGCCCACAGCCCATCTGACTGATCTAGACTCTCCCACACAAACTGCATTACCCACTACCCCTCTGACTGGTGTCAAAGCCATTCGGACAAACAGGTGTGCCCTCTCTGGGCATCTGGCCAGTGTCCAGAGCCTGTTAGGCACATTTTACAGCATTAAAATTCATGCCGAGCAATTGGCAGCAGTCAACGGCACTGAAAGCGTTTAGCACACGTTCCTGTTTCTTACATGCTTATTAGGATGTTCACAGCTATACTGTAAATACAGTATATATGATATTTATAGTAGAGCACTAATGAATGCTTGATCCAAATTATGCTTGGCCCAAAGGTGTTGATTATTTTCTAAAACATCAACTATGACAGTAGTTCTAGCTGCAAGGGTTATATTAATGTGCTCTTGACTCTTGACACAGAAACTTGTATGGTGGGCGCACCACATAAACGAATAAAAACATTTTGTTATGGTGATGTTTTCTGTAAGGAGATGAGTTTAGTTTAGTTAGAGGGAAAAAAGAGGTGGGTGGTGGAACAAGAGGTGGAACAGCTGTTACACTATACACTGTGTTGTTCTTAAATACAAAATTGTAATCAATTGCAAACTGTAAAATAAGAGGAATACAACACTTCAGGGTAGACATTGATTATTTTCCTATAATAGCATGGACTGTAGTGCTTTATTCTTTACATACATTACAGTATGCTGCAGTTACTGTAAGACCCTAACCCTAAACCTAGTTTATGTCCTGTGTGAGTTCTTCTGTTCAAATGAATGAGTTGTGGACATCTGATTAAAGTGTGAGTGACATCTTTACTGTTATGCTGATAGTTTGAAGTGTTTGTGTGAGCAGAATCTGAAATTTACTGTACATTGAGCATTGTACAGCAGTTTCACCACTCAAAATTTTTATCTTCCAGTTGTGAACTCAGTGTGGAAAACCTGGTGTAAGATGTATCATATCTGCTTACATTTGCATCTGATATGGCTAGTAAAAAACAATATCTACATGTAAAACTGTCAGCATCACACACACATACATACAGGTGCATCTCAATAAATTAGAATGTCGTGAAAAAGTTCATTTATTTCAGTAATTCAACTCGAATTGTGAAACTCATGTATTAAATAAATTCAGTGCACACAGACTGAAGTAGTTTAAGTCTTTGGTTCTTTTAATTGTGATGATTTTGGCTCACATTTAACAAAAACCCACCAATTCACTATCTCAACAAATTAGAATATGGTGACATGTCAATCAGCTAATCAACTCAAAACACCTGCAAAGGTTTCCTGAGCCTTCAAAATGGTCTCTCAGTTTGGTTCACTAGGTAAGCCACAAACATTCATTGCCAAAGAAGCTGGCTGTTCACAGAGTGCTGTATCCAAGCATGTTGACAGAAAGTTGAGTAGAAGGAAAAAGTGTGGAAGAAAAAGATGCACAACCAACCGAGAGAACCACAGACTTATGAGGATTGTCAAGCAAAATTGATTCAAGAATTTGGGTGAACTTCACAAGGAATGGACTGAGGCTAGGGTCAAGGCATCAAGAGCCACCACACACAGACGTGTCAAGGAATTTGGCTACAGTTGTCGTATTCCTCTTGTTAAGCCACTCCTGAACCACAGACAACGTCAGAGGCGTCTTACCTGGGCTAAGGAGAAGAAGAACTGGACTGTGACCCAGTGGTCCAAATTCCTCTTTTCAGATGAGAGCAAGTTTTGTATTTCATTTGGAAACCAAGGTCCTAGAGTCTGGAGGAAGGGTGAAGAAGCTCATAGCCCAAGTTGCTTGAAGTCCAGTGTTAAGTTTCCACAGTCTGTGATGATTTGGGGTGCAGTGTCATCTGCTGGTGTTGGTCCATTGTGTTTTTTGAAAACCAAAGTCACTGTACCCGTTTACCAAGAAATTTTGGGGCACTTCATGCTTCCTTCTGCTGACCAGCTTTTTGAAGATTCTGATTTCATTTTCCAGCAGGATTTGGCACCTGCCCACACTGCCAAAAGCACCAAAAGTTGGCTTAATGACCATGGTGTTGGTGTGCTTGACTGGCCAGCAAACTCACCAGACCTGAACCCCATAGAGAATCTATGGGGTATTGTCAAGAGGAAAATGAGAAACAGGAGACCAAAAAATGCAGTTGAGCTGAAGGCCACTGTCAAAGAAACTTGGGCTTCCATACCACCTCAGCAGTGCCACAAACTGATCACCTCCATGCCACGCCGAATTGAGGCAGTAATTAAAGCAAAAGGAGCCCCTACCAAGTATTGAGTACATGTACAGTAAATGAACATACTTTCCAGAAGGCCAACAATTCACTAAAAATGTTTTTTGTATTGGTCTTATGAAGTATTCTAATTTGTTGAGATAGTGAATTGGTGGGTTTTTGTTAAATGTGAGCCAAAATCATCACAATTAAAAGAACCAAAGACTTAAACTACTTCAATCTGTGTGCAATGAATTTATTTAATACACAAGTTTCACAATTTGAGTTGAATTACTGAAATAAATGAACTTTTCCACGACATTCTAATTTATTGAGATGCACCTGTGTGTGTGTGTGTGTATATATATAAACGCACAAACACACACACTTTGGATGGAAATGTCCCTATATTTTCAGTCAGATCTTTCAGCATCAACACTAGAGATGTATTCAAACACATTACTTGGATTGAACACATCATGTGTTTTTTTATGACATGCTAAAACTGTAATAAAAAAAAAATTAACATACCTGTTAATTACAGTTTGTAAGTGATAATGTAATAAGTAATAATGAAGTTTGCTAATTAAAAATATATACAGTACTGTGCAAAGGTTTTAGGCACATGCAAAGAAATGCTGTAGAGCAAAGTTTCCTTCAAAATAATGAAATTAAATGTTTCTACATTTAAAAAAAATAAATACCATAAAGAGCAGTGAACATTAGTAAATGAAACAAAGTCAATATTTGGTGTGACAAAAAAATTTAAATAAAAATAGTAGTCTCCGGTACAATTTGTACAGTTTTATAAGGAAATGAGCTGGTAAGTTTTATTGAGCATCTTGCAGAACCAGCCACAGTTCTTCTGGAAACTTTGACTTTCTCACTTGCTTCATATATTTGCAGCAAAACCCAGCAGCCTTCATTGTGTTTTTTGTCTGAAAAGTGTCTCTTACGTAATATGCTGCTTTCTTTAATGACATACAAAAAATTTTCTGTAACGTTTAATTTTGTGCTAGAAAACTAATGTTTGGGAATCTAAAATGTTTTTTGTACTGACTTGATAATTTAGAAGTCATAAAATAAAAAATCTATAACAAAGTTTGTACTAAAAAAAATAGGCTGCCTAAAACTTTTGCACAGTACTGTATATTCCCTGCACTACCTTGTTTTAATGTTGGTCATGATTATTTATAACTTGAGAACAATTTGAGATTAGGCAGCTCCTGAACCAGCACCAGTCCTTTATCAGTGGAAGAGTCTTTTTGTAATGAGTCATGAAATTATTTCACACTGACGATTCTTTAAACATTCAGGTAGCAAATATAAATTCTTATGACCTCATATGAGTAATAATGATGTTGCCACTTGTAATCACTTGTAATAATACATGTGATTAGTAATTAAACTGGAATGTGAACTGTAAATATGATGCATGTTCCTTTTATCATCACTTTAATGTACATGAAGATATCAGACTGTGTGTCATATCGGCAAAATAATAGTGTAGTGTGGAGCACTGTACAAGTAGGCTTGGTGATGAATCATGTATTAAACCTCCCAAAGTTAGTCACTTTAAGTAGTTCAAAAGAATCAAATCACTAAAATGAATCATGACTCAGCACTATTATCCTGTCAGTTGTTCAGCGTTTGGTGTAGAGGCAGAGTGGGCAAAATGGTTGAATCCATTTATTGTACTGACGCTCATGATAATTGGGCAATAACTATTTTATACCGTAGAGACATTCAGTATAAACATAAACTGGAAAGTGGCAGATGATGTAATGTTCACACACTACCACCTACATTTGTTTAAATTTTAGAGTCTTTGTGTGTGGGTGTGTCTTTGAGAGAGTAAGAGAGAGAGGCAGTAATCAGAATTCAGAACATGTGCATGTTTTGGTCTGTACAACTGTGTGTGTGTGTGTGTGTGTGTGCTTGTGTGTGTGTCCAGTCTGCAGCTGTGACCCTGGCTGAACAGTGAGGTTAAGTCATCATGTTCCCAGTTCCTCCTTCCTCTCTCTCTCTCTCTCTCTCTCTCTCTCTCTCTGTGTCTCTGTCTCTCTCTCTCTCTCTGTGTCTCTCTCTCTCTCTCAAACACACACACACACACACACACACACACACACACACACACACACACACAGCTTTTGTCTTTATCTGCAATGCACTGATAATGCCCACACCGCTACCACAGTAGACCACTGTTTGTGTGTGTGTGTGTGTGTGTGTGTGTGTGTGTGTGTGTGTGTGTGTTGGTGTTGGTTTAGCTTGGTGTCAGAATGCAAAGCACTGAACATTCAGATAGATACTGCTGGGCTGAAGTGAAAGAGAGTGGAGAAGGAGAAGAATGAGAGAATAGGAAATGAAAGCTTTGACAAGCAGAGGAATGTGAGACTTCCTTTCTCTCCCTGTCTCTCAGTTTCTCTCAGGATCTTGTTAGCACCTGAAATGCAAGGTGTCACATTTTCACCATATTGCTCTGTAGAACTGATTGCTGCTTCAAGCCATAGCGCAGTCTTTTATTAACACAGTACATTGTTCATTTAACAGAGCTTTTGACGTAATATCCATCTACCACATCTGTAGCATATGAGTAGACCTTATATTTACATTCACTGGCAATTTATTTTGGCCAAATGTGAAAAAGTTCACAGTGTGAATGGTTTTCCCAGGCCACCACACATGTACAGTCAGGTATTTATGTTATTGGTATTTTAGCTGTCTACCACAGTATATTGGAGTTGAAACAAATATTTCAGTGTTATTTAAGTACATAAACATAAGTGTTTATGTAAGGCGTACAGGAATTTTATTTTATTTTATTTTTTTTTTGTGATTGTTGCGGCCAAAAATGCTTGATTTTGCTGCGGCTTTTTGCAAAATTTACAGTGCAACTTGAGTTTTTGGTGATTTTTTTTTTTTTTTTTGTGGAAAACTACTTGAATTGGCGAAATTGCAATTGCACCAAATTGTTTTGCATGGTCTTTCACAGTAATGTATGTTGGTAAATGAGACCCTTTAGCTGTACTCATGTTCACCGCACATGAATCGAAGAGGGCTTTGGCTGAATGTGCATTGTGATGACGCGTCTTGGCCCAAATCTGCAGAAAATCTGTGGTAATTTTGAAAAATTGCAAGCTCCTCCGAATATTGCGGAGTTTGCTTGATTTTGCATTCATTCCTGTGATCACAAAATCATGATTCCTATCCAATCTGGGTGAACAGTGTAGAAATTACAGCACTTTTTATATGTGGTTCCTCATTTTTTAACCAACTAAAAGTAACTGGACAAACTAGCATAATCATAAAAATAGTAAGTTTTAATACTTGGTTACAAATCCTTGTAGTCAATGACTGTCTGAAGACTGGAACCCATAGACATCACCAGACACCAGGTTTCTTCCCTGTTGATGCTCTGCCAGACCTTTACTGTAGCTGTCTTCAGTTTCTGCATGTTCATGGTGCATGTTGCCTTCAGTTTTTCCTACAGAAAGTGAAATGCATGCTCAAATGAATTCGGGTCAGGTGTTTGAATTGGCCATTACAGAACATACCCCTTTTTTACCTAAAAAAAAAGTATTGGGTTGCTTTTTAAGTATTCTTCGGGTTATTGTTCATCGGCAGAATTCACCCTGCTGCCTTTGTCAGCAGTCACGCCATCAATACATACAAGGGAACCAGATCCATTGGCAGCCACACATGACATAAGATGAGGTGGTATGCTGTGGCTCATGAGCAGTTCCTTCCCTTCTCCATACTCTTCTATTCCCATCATTCTGGTACACGCTGATCTTTGTCTCATCTGCCCAGGGGATGTTGTTCCAGAATTATATGGACTTTTTTTGGATGTGCTTGGCAAACTGTAATCTGACTTTTTTTGAGGCTTAGTGGTAAACCCTCTGTATTTACTGCACTCTGGTGAAGATCTCTCTTGATTGTTGACTTTGACACAGATACACCTACCTCCTGGAGGGTGTTCTTGATCTGGCCAACTGTTGTGAAGATGTTTTTCTTCATCAGCAAAAGAATTCTTGTCACCTGCCACCCTTGTTTTCTATGGTCTCCCAGGGATAACCTCATAACCTTTTGGTGTTCCTGAGCTCAACAGTGCTTTTGTTCTTTTTCAGAATGTACTAAATAGTTGATTGGGCCATACTTAATATTTTTGTTATCTCTCTGATGGGTTTGTTTTGATTTTTCACACTAATGATGTCTTGCTTCACTTGCAGTGACAACTCTGTGGACCTCATATTGAGAGTTAACACACTTGAGAACACACTTGAAATCAACTCTAGACATGTTATCTGTTTACTTGTAAGTGAAACAGTGAGGGAATAAAACAATCAGCCATGCCACAGCTGAACAGCCAATTAGCCAATTGTTTTTGATCCCTTAAAAAGCATATAAAATGGCCTGTAATTCCTACATCATTCATCCAATTTGGATGTAAATACCAATACTCAAATTAATTCTGAAAGTTTGCACTTTGAGGTTATATCCATTATTTAATTTCAACTCCAATATACTGTGGAAGACAGAAAGCTAAAATAACAATAACTTGTCAATGTCCAAATATTTATTTTTGCCATGTTTCTGAAAGAAAAGCTATTATTAAAAGAGAATGATTTCTATTAGAGTAAATGTAATGTTTCTTGAGTTGTTTGAATAGAACATTTTAAACATTTTGGCTCATTGTTTTGGAGGGTACCAATAATTCTGGAGCTGATTGTAGTTGTACTAATTAATCTGGCAACTGAGTGTATATGATTCCATTCAGAAGCTTTGTACTGAGTGTACAAAGGTGTGTGTCTCTCACATACTCCTTCAAGCACCAAACGTCTCCCCCTCCTGAGGCAGTGTGATATTTTTTTCCAGCACACTTCCTGAACGATAATGAAGTGAAAGCTGGGTTTGTGTGGCATTTGAAATTAAATAATTTCTTCCCCAGCATTATTCAAGGTAGATAATCAAACCATCATCAAGTCTTCTTAATTCATGCAATTGTGTGGCATGCACTGATTTTTTTTTAAAGAAGTGGATATAAAAAGTCTACAAGCCCCTGTTAAAATTGCAGGTTTTTGTGATATAAAGATCTGTGATGTCAGATCTTTTTTCAACTATGGGGTACAGTAGCTAGAAAAAAATAATTGAAAAATATACAGTATGTTTGGTGCAAAAACAAGACAGTTTATCACCCAAATAACACCATACACACGATGAAGCATGGTGATGGGAGCGTCATGCTGTCGGGCTGTTTCTCTTCAGCTGGTACCGGGACTCTAGTCAAGAAAGAGGGAATCATGGATAGCTCCAAATTCCAATCTATTTGGAAGGCACATCACTGACTAGCAACACGAGCGGCATCTGAATAATAATGACCTTTATTAACACGTTCATGTATTTCATATGCAGCCATTTGCTGTGTTTGTGTTGTGTGCGAGCTGTGAGATTCAGAAAGTAGTAGGGGTGGGAGAAAAAATCTATGCATCGATGTATCGCGATTCTTTCTCTAACAATTCTGAATCGATTCTCAGAAATTCAGAATCGATTCTGCGTTCAATTCAAATCATGACTGTGCGCTGTAACGGTCACTTATAAGGATTACGGTACTTAGGGGGGAGAGATACAACTGCGCATGTGAGAGCGCAGGTGAGAGACCACAGAGAATGCAGAGAGATGGGGAGTGTGAGGAGATAGCTGCTCTCCACTTATATTTCTTTTTGTTCCCTTTTATTTTGTGACTGAGTTGGTTGTTAAACACTTCCTCACTCGTCTTTATGTATGTGGAGGAGGAAGCGGTATGATGATGAAGAATTCGCCAGCATGCGTACGTGCGTCTGTCAACGTTAATTTTTTCCTGTTTCTGGCGCATGCTGTAACAGAAGTTGGATGTTATAGGTGTCTCAAAGAGGAAAAGAATACACGTAACTCACTTCAAGGAGACACGAGGCAAACAGGAATTAGCATTTCATCCTGCATTTAATGAAATGTCCGGGGAGAAAAAAGCGCTTCCTCCTCCACATACATGAAGACGAGTGAGGAAGTGTTTAACAACCGACACGGTCACAAAATAAAAGGGAACAAAAAGAAATATAAGTGGAGAGCAGCTATCTCCTTACACTCCCCATCTCTCTGCATTGCTCTCACATGCGCAGTTGTATCTCTTCCCCATAAGTACCGTAATCCTTATAAGTGACCGTTATACAGGGATTCCAAATATAAACAAAAAGTATAGAAACTCCAATTTTGGTTAAAATGTAAAGTTGATGTATTTGCACAGCAGAAGAATTACTTTGGGAAAAAATGTATATCAAGAATCGTTTTGGAATCGGATCTTGACTCCCAGAATCAGAATCGGATCGGATCGTGAAGTGCCTAAAGATTCCCGCCCCGAGAAAGTAAGTCAATGAAGTAGCTCCCCTCGGTGCTGTGTGTCCATTAAAGCAGAAATGATCAAACTGCTACAATTACATAGTTCATAGTTCAAGTTGCCCAAGGATTTGCTGTTGATGGAGAAAATTTTATAATTAGGAATGGACAATTAGCTTAAACATTAGCTCAAACTTTTTATTTTTATTTTGTGCTGGATGCATACTTTTAGTGGAAAGTAAGCATCCTCTTTTTATTTAAAGGTGTTTTCTTATTGTGACTATACACTGTGATCTGTTAAAATGAGAATTATGCCAGAAATAACTTGTGTTTTTTCTTACTTAACAAAGTTTCTGTTCTCTTAAAAATTCCCAATGGTTTAAAACTCACATCATGTTGTGGAAACCTTTAAACATTCTGGATGAGTCAGCGAATGAGCTGGGATGAATATGTATTACAATACAGATAACGGATGATAAAAATAAAGAGAAGTGTTGTTTTTCTTTTTGCTCCTGTCCACTGACCTGATTCACTCTTTTTCTTTCCTTTTCTCTCCATTCTCTTGCTCTCTCATGCATATACATCTGCCTGCAGATTTGGGCCAAGACTCATGATGTGATGTCATCGCAACACATCCTCTTTGATTCACATGCGTCGAACATGAGTACAGCAAATAGGTCTCATTTACTTAGAAACATTACTACAAAAGACCGTGCAAAACAATTTTGTGCAATTACAATTTCGGCAGTTCAAGTAGTTTTCTGCCAAAAAAGCACAAAAAACTCCGCAAATTGCATCCAAACTTTGAAAAAAGCCGCAACAAATTTAAGCATTTTTTGGCCTCAACCTGTCCTGTACGGACTGGTTACTATAGAAATGATGACCTATTAGATTGAGTGAATCAGTATAAACCTGTAATATGAATTACTGATGTCAGAGCTGCTGGTATAGAAAATTGATCAACATCATCCGACCAATCAGATTTGAGAATTCATCAGCACTGTGGTATACTGCTGTCAATACCATGGTGTACTCAACAAAAAACTTTGTTCACATTAGGCTAAACAGAAAATACATGTTGGGTTTAAGAATATCACCTGCTGTTCTGAGCATGCTTTCTGACATGGTGTTCCTGCCACACATTTTGTTGGTTTATGTTCTCCATTATACTCGCATTTTTCTCTTAACCACTAATGACACAAGTATGTGCCGAGTTCAGCTGTCATCATCAACAAATTAAGTAATATTGTAGTTTTTCTGCAGTCATAACTAATGCTGGGAAAACGAGGTCATGGTGGATGGCTGTTGTGCCATTTTTACAAGCTTAATGGCAGTAAATGGCAAACTAAAAAAGGAAAGAACTAAATTGTTAAAAGTGGAAAAAAGAAGTTATTTGGCAAATTGAAGAGCACCGTAAGATAATTAGAATCAGCATGAATATTGCTGCTGAGAAAGATTGTGTGGTCATGATTATATTGTTCTCTCTGTTTTATCTATGGCTAAAAGCCTCCATCACACTCATCTAAAAAAAAAAGAGAGTTCTTAAAGACGACAGAGACTGTATGTGTGTGTGTGTGTGTGTGACAGAGACAGAGAGAGAGAGAGTATGTGGAAATGATTAACGGGTGTCTTACTGTAACTCCGATGTTCAGTCCAGCTGCTGTTATTTCCTCTGCCCTCTAAGTCCGGCCAGGAAGCGTTCCCATGGTAATGGCAGGAACTGAGTCTGGCCCACCAATCACAGCTGAGTCTCCATGACGACTGGGCTGGACTCCAGCTCTAGAAAACAAATAGATGGAAAGAAGTAAACAGGTAGAGAGAAAAGGGGAAACAAAAAAGAAGTAAAGTAATAAATGGAAGTAGAATGTGCTTGTCTTAATGCCTTTTCTTCTTCTAGTCTGAATTCACACTGAGCACTGCAGAATGTGCGTGCGCGTGCGTGCGTGTGCGCGTGCGCGTGTATTCAAACTATGTTTGCCATGTTGATTTGACCTCAGTGTCTACTTACACACAGGTGAACTGTGAGCCAGAGTACAGTCAGGATTGAAGAGATTTTGTGTGTGTGTGTGTGTGTGTGCGCATGCATGTTATAAGGACCATCTGGCTCCACATTACTGAGGAATGTGCAATAAACCAGATGTAAGATGAGTAAGTCTCAAACTATATGGAAGCTAGACCCCCTAACACACACATACACACACCCACACACACACACGTATTTCATCTTTAATTGTCCTGAAGCTCTATGTTGTCCTGAACCTCTGCATGTGCTAGAGTGAAAGTGTGCGTCAGGTTCAGCTGCGCCGATGTGAGCTGATGTATCGTGACTCTGTACATTAAGCTCAGAGGATTTCTGAAAATAGAAAAATGACTGGCCTACATTTTCTCGCTCGTGCACTGGCACAGTGGTTGCATTTCCATTTTGTGTGTCCGGTTTGCACATGTGTTTGTGTTGAAGGCTAAGAGTGAGCCTCTTAAAAACTAATAATCAATGCAGTGTGCACATTCAATGTGATACTGTTTGAAAGCACAGCTGTCACTTATCAGATGTTCTGCCTGGGAATTTATTTCTGCTTTGACGTGTTGTGTTTACAGTGTTTATGAGAAGTTTCCATATGAATGAGTTCCATGTGGCCCACCCGCATGGGTAATTACGAATATTCACAAAGTCGAAGTTTTCTACAGTGTGGATGTTTCGCGATACTTTGAAGTTCATTTGTGGTAGATTGCATGGTTTGAGTCCTTTTGTGTGCCAGTAGCAAAAGCACAAGGTTTACATATATGTGTTGGTTTGGTGTTTTTAACGTTGACTGACAAACGTTCTGCACTCTGATGTTGTGTAGCCGGACCACTACCGAACAATTTGTCCTCATCAGTGACACCGTTTACATGCACATCGATATTCCGATATTAATCGGAATTTGGCAATATTCTAATTAGTATTGAGTCAATGTAAACGCTGCAATCCGATTGCCTAATTCAGATTAAGACAATATTCTGATTACCCAAATTCTGATTCCCACCCCTGGAATATGCCTGTTTTAATCGGGAATTTGTTGCATGTAAACACCTTATTCAGAAAATCCACTGAAAGGAGAGACATTATATGTTCATGCTCAGTCCGCAAGGAATTGTGGGTGCTAACAGATGCTTAGCAGTAGGCTAGGTATTTACTGTAGGAATGGCAACTCGGCAATTCATACTTACAACAGCCATGTATACAGGAATATTCCGATGCCTGTACGCATATAAACATCATATTCGGAACATGGCTGCAACCTGAATATTGACCTTAAACAGAATTTGATGTGCATGTAAATGTAGTCAATGTTAGTAACATAATGACCACAGGTGACTAAATCATTTAATCTTGCATCATTTAAAATCAAATTATTACATTTATACGAGCAATAATTTATTTTATATTTTATACAACAGTGCGGTTGAATTCTCAAATCTGAAGGTGTGGATTAATTTCCTATAACAGCAGCTCTGACAGTAGTTCCAACTGTAACATAAATTGTAAGTTTTTATTAATACGCTAGTTCTGATACGTTGTTATTTTTATGGTAACGGCTCATTCACAGGGACTTGTATGGCAGACGCTCCATCTATAATAAACCGATAACAAAGAAAAACATATAATCATTGATTATAGGGTGAAGTTTTCGGAGACTTATAGTTAGCATTTCTGGAAGGAGTCTCCAAAGAAAGCCCTTTGTAATCATTGGTAAGTTTTCCGACAGAGAAGTTTTATGTTTTCTGCTTTTTCAGTAACATGACAAGCTATTTGTCTAATTATGAACATTCTAGAACATTACATGTAACTATAAACTGTTAGAAAAAGCACACCTGCAAAAATGTATTAACCATCACACAGCACTAACACAGCATTAGAGATTCCTTCCAAACCTGTAAAATAAACATCTTGTTACAGAAAACTGTTTATACATTTATCTTTGTAAAATAAATTAAGCATCTGCCATACAAGCCCATGTGAATGTTACTATAGAACTAGAGCTCTTACTATAGAAACAATAGTGCATTAGCGTATTGACCAATCTGATTCGAGAATTCAACAGCAGTGTATAAAACATATACCCCTAACTTTTCCTTTACATAATAACACTTTAAGTGTGTGTGTGTGTGTGTGTGTGTGTGTGTGTGTGTGTGTGTGTGTGTGTTTTTTGCAGGCATCTTTTTAGCCTTTTGTGAGGAGGGAAAAAGAGTAATTGTCCTCACAGTGATAGGAAAGTGTCACGTATCTTCACATTCACCAGGTCCTCATAAAACAATGTTTTTATTTTACAAAATGTAGTTTTAATTGGAATAAAATAAAAAGAGCCACATTGTTTCCTTTTGGTTACTGAGGTTAAGGTTTTGGCTAGATTTACATGTAGAAATAGCATTAATTAGCTATTAGCAGTATTAATTAGCAGTAAATAGAGTATGTCGAAGGAATGTCCTCACAAGAGTAGCAGAAACAGTGTGTGTGGGGGGGGGGGGATATGTAATGCAGAAAAATATTCAAATAATATTTGAATATTTGAAAAATAAGGATGGAAATAAGCACAGTTTGAAAAGTGAAATGTCACGAGTGGAAATTTGACTGAAAAAAAAAATTAGACAAATTGTTAGACAGCGTGTGTTTGTATTATATCATTTAAATCAGTTTGTTCCAAGCAAGTTGGTTGCTTAATTTAAAAAATCATTACTTACACACTTCAGTTAAGCTAATGAAATATTACAACAGTCTTTATAATGGAGACTGGGATTCCCCACAAGGGGGAAATGATAAGGGGAAGTGTGTTAAAATCCAGTACATACAGCCAGGAATAGAAAACTGACAATATAGAAACAAAATGTTGTTATAATAATATGATGATTGCATCATTATATATATGTATAAGCCCCTTTCAGGGGACCCTGTACTTCACAGAACATAATACATGTTCCTTCCAGATTCACAAAAATTCACACACACACACACACACACACACACACACACACACACACACACACACACACACACACGTTAAAACTGGAATGACTTTGTGTGAAATGCAAATGGCTGTAACACATAATCAAACTATAATTCATTTTAATGTGATATTCAATATTACTTGAAGAACTTTGCCATACAATTTCTTGAGTTGACCCGTCCATCTTTCCCTTTTCTTTTTTCTTTTCTTTTTTTTGAGCACCAGACTTGAATTCATGACTGAAAGAAACTAACAGGTAGAGACCCTCTAGAAAATGTCTGCAATTAGCCAAAAGTTTCAGTGTGAGGGTATTAAAAAAAAAAAAAAAAAAAAAAAAAAAGTCTACAGACCCCCGTTAAAATGACAGGTTTTTGTGAAACCAAGATAAATCATGTCACATCTTTTTCCACCTTTAATGTGATCTAGCAACCAACAAATTTCATGTGAAAAACAAATAGATTTGTTTAAGGTGGAAAAAAAAAAAAAAAGTGTGCATACCCTTTTATTATGGGGCATGTGACTGTGTTTAGAATCAACCAATCACATTCACACTCAGGTTCATGAGTAATTATCATACACCTGTCATCAATGAAGATCAGCTGTTTCTGTACAATGTTCTTGACATCTTCTTGGTTTAATCTGACTGCTGAAGCCATGGTCCACAAAGTGCTGACAAAGCACGTACGGTATCTCATTGTCGAAAGGTATCGATCAGGAGTGGGGTACAAAAGAATTTCCAAAACATTAGATGTACCATGATCAATACCTCTCTTGATCGATACCTTTCGACAATGAGATACCGTACACGCTTTCTCATCAGCAAGTGGAGAAAATGGGGCACCACTTTGACACTACCAAGAACAGGATGTCCCTCCAAAATAGACAAAAGCAAAAACCAAAAACTAATCAAGGAGGCTGCCCAGAGATCTACTGCAACATTAAAGAAGCTGTGGGAATATCTAGCAAGTACTGGTCACTCCCTGGATATGACAACAATCTTTCGTATTCTTCACATGTCTGGGCTATGGGATAGGGTGGCTAGATGGAAGCCCTAGTTGGAAACCAAAACATCCAAGCCTGCCTAAATTTTGCCAAACCATGTGGCAAAATTTGTTATGGTCTGATGAGAACTGAAGGCATAATTCTAAAGGATATGTTAGGTGCAAAAACAAGACAGCTTATCACCCAAAGAACCCCATACCTATGAGGAAGCTTGGGGTTGGCAGCATCATGCTATGGGGTTGCTTGTCTTTAGTTTCAGTCAAGATAGAGAAAATCATGGATAGCTCCAAGTGCCAATCTATTTTGGCACAAAACCTGCAGGCCTCTGTTAGACAGCTGATAATGAAGAAAAAAATCACTTTCCAGCATCTGCAATTTAAACAGGCGTGTGTAGACATTTCCACTGTATGATGAGTCGCAAACGATGCATAGATTTACATTTTTGACCATCGTTGTTTGTTCAAATAAACATATTTTAGACAGTTTTATTCTGCATGTCAGTAGATTTCTAAACCCTCCTGGGCCCCAGATACAGCCTGGGATACAGCTTCCTTGGCTGTCCCTCTATGACTGCAAGACTGATGGCATTGCTGATTTCAGTTAGTAACACCCACAAAACTTTATAAAAGGCAAAGTTCACAGAGCTGAAAATGACAAAATAATGACAGAGCAGTGAAAGAGCACCTCCTAAGCACGGTATGCACTAAATCCTTCAGCTCAGCCACTGCAGAGTGTCAGCTACCACAGGCTATTGACCATAGGCGGGGCACGGTGGCTTAGTGGTGAGCACGTTTGCCTCGCACCTCTAGGGTTGCGGGTTCAATTCCTGTCTCCACCCTGCATGCATGGACTTCACATGCTCTCCCCGTTCCTTACCACCAGGCTGTAGCATCTCTATATTGTCTGTAGTGTGTGATTATGCCCTGTGATGGGTTGGAACCCCATCCAGGGTGTCCCCTGCCCTGTGCCCCAAGTTCCCTGGGATAGGCTCCAGGCTCCCCATGACCCTGCATAGGATAAGTGGTACAGATAATTGGTGATGGATAGATGTATCCAGTGGCCCAGTGTGTGAGATAGCTTTTCCAATAATAATAGTACTAACCTGACAGATTGTTGGAGTGGATTAATTCACAGTTGTGTGTATATGTGTATGTGTGTGATCAAGCCAGTAAGATCTGTCTTGCCAAATCCTCGTTGCCATGGTTACTTTTTTCACTACAGTTCAAGCCAACAACTAAAAGGAACCTGTTGCAGTGTTTGAGAAGATGCATAAAACCAGATTGATTGGATTTTCTGAGACAACCCAGATTCATTCCTTATTCTAAACTGATTTTTTAAATTTTTTATACTTTTTTTTTTTTTTTCTAAAACTACAATATTTTGCCTGGATTGTTTGTGATAAACAGAAATTAATCAGATGAGTATCAAAATCAAACTGGGTGGATTGGATATTTCATTCTTTATATAACTGACGTATAACCGTGGTAAGGTTGGTAAATTGTATTTTATTATAATGAAACATACAAATATATAAATTTAATATGGCACTTAAAATAAAAATATTGCTTTCTCTCATTTCTTTCCATGGCAGAAAATGAAATACCATGACAAACAGCTCCATTTTTGATAGCATTTTTGCCCATTGACACTGAATAATGAGAACAAATCACCATCATTAGAAAGAGAGATGCGTGTTCATGGCTCCAGCCTTGAAGCCTGCGTTACTGCACACTGTAGAGTCACTAAATAGCGAGCCTGCTGATGTCATTGGGAGTAGCTCTATTGGAAATGAGAAATATTCCTTTAAATCATCTTCACTAGATCTCCTGAGAGACAACGTGTGTGGTTCACTGGTGGAACGTTTTGCAGACAGAGTGAGTAATACGACAGTGGCATGTTGTTTTCATGTTGTTTTTCATTTCAGCTTAGAAATGACAGCTGCTGGGATAGAAAGGAAAGAATCTCTTCACTTTTCTTTTTTACTATCCATTTAAAATAATAATTCCTCATATTTTGCTCAGCTCCAAATATTTATAAAATTGTGTATAAATGGCAACATGAAGTGTTTGTGTCTATGTAAGTGTGCATGTGAGTGCATGTTTGTGTGTGTTTCACGATCACATATTTATTATCTTGTGAATGATATTATGCTCCTTTCAGTCGTTTACTAAGTTGTTCCATCTACCTTTGTCATTTGTTCTGTGACTCTGTTTCTTCCCGGAGGGCCGGGTATGAGGGGCAAAGCGGGAAACTTCGTTGGGGGTTATACTCTTGCCCTGTTGCTAGGTTACAGTCTCCCATCTCTAAAAGGCAAGCTCGGTCTGGTTGTCATGGCAATCTCAGTCGTGTGAAGGGTGAATGGCGTTGCGGTGGTAGTGCCATGGCTGGGTTTTGCACACACAAACACACACACACACGCATCAATGCACTGTATTTCTAATAGAGACAGTGGAATGGGTGGGATCAAAAGGAGGACGGTGAAGACGGACGAAGCTTTTGTAGATCTCTTTGTTAGAACAATCAAATAATTGAAAAGCTCAATTGCAGTGTCAGTACATTTACTTGACAATTAAAGCTGTATCACTCCAAATTTGGCTCAAGTGACCGGAAAAGATGCTTTCATGCATGCTTTTTCATATTCCAACATGTTTCTCAGTATCATTTATCACTTTTTCATTGTTCTCCTTTCATGGGACATCAACCCATGGACATTTACCTACTTTCAGACTCCAAACACTTGAAATCATATCATGTCAGTGTTTGTTTTAGATTGTGTTAGCTTTTATAGGAAACTTCCCAGATGACTGAGTATAATCTGTTTAACAAGGGATTTTAATCGTTATTTTTGCGTGACCATTCAAAATCCAGCCGCTCTAACTGCTGTTGTTTAATGGACAATAATTAATAAAGCACAATATTATGAATGAAGTGGAACATATTCAACCCAAGATGGTGGGAAAATGTTAGGACAACTGATCTCAAGCATCATCTTTCTAAGTAGGAATAACAAGCAGGATATATTTCAAGAACCCATTTGTTTCTCAGACGTTCCACATTCCTTATTAACTGTAACTATCATGCTTTAATAAATATAAAAATGACTTGTTGGCAAATTGGTGTGGTATATATGACTAGGAAAATAATCAATTTCCATGTGGTAAAAGCCGTCCTCTTCACGTCAGGCCGCATCACACCACCCTGTCATTAATTATTCCTTACGTTATAACAGCTATAAACACTCATTCAATCGCCAGCCTTAACTATTATGAAGCACTGACACTAGAGACTCCTTCCATAATGTTAATAAACATCTCACAGAAAGCTTCACCAGTTATAAGATTTTCTTTAATAAATACTAACACTTTCAAATCTGTTTATGATTTAGCTAAAAATGACTTGGCACACCCTCCATACAAGTCGCATGTGAATTAGTCATCACTATAAAAATGATAATATATTAGAACAAGCACATTCATATAAACCTGTGATTCGAATTTCAGACAGAACTACTGTCAGCTGCTGTTTTAGAATTGAATCAACACCTTCTGACCAATCAGACTTGAGAATTCAATGCTTCTGATCAACACTTTCTGACCAGATTAGACAGTTCAGCTGTTCTGTGTCACATGGCAATTACTTGTCATTAATACGAATACTGTAGTGCTAGCATTTGGATTTGGCATTAGTTTGCAGCATTAAAAGAGCAGTGTGTGGAGCCTAAAAGAGTAGCCTGTAGAGTGAGGGGCTCCCAGCCAGACCCTGTTTTTAAAAAAAAAAAAAAAAAAAAAAAAAAGAGTTAAGAATTTAGTCATGGGGAAGAGGAACCGTCCCAATTGTTTTTATGCTCTCACACACACACACACACATGCTTATGCACAAAAGTGACAAAATGGTATGCCCAGACCCAGTACAGCCCTGACATCTCTCTCTCTCTCTCTCTCTCTCTCTCTCTCTCTCTCTCTCTCTCGCTCTCTCTCACACACACACACAAGGCAGAAAGCAGGAGACTGAGCAGGCAGACAAAAGCAGGCTTGTATGTGAGAATGTGAAGGACAGATCCTTTCTCCAATTCTCTCTCGTGTGCCTGACGGGGGGCAGGCAGTGTGGGGAACAATGTCATACTCTTCCCAGAGAAGACAGACAAGAAGTGCAAAGAATGTGGCAAAAAATTATTTGCAAATTAAGAAGGAAAGAGGCATACGATCAAATCATGCATTGCAATAGATAACCTAATATCCATCACTGTTATTGTCATACACTTTCCCCATGAATGCATTAAGCTTCCTGCGTAATGCTTATACTCATCACTGAGGGGGAAAAAAAGCGCAGAAAATGTGCCATTCAAATAAGAATTGTGTAATGCGCTGAGGAGAAGCTTTTGTTTCTTTCTCCCTCTCGTGCATATTTTCACCTGTGCGTAATGCAGGGCAGCCGTGCCGATCTTTCGATGTTGGCATAATTGAAAAGATGAACTGTGACGTTTATGGTAATGAGTGTGTAGGAGTATTTACAATCCTACTATCAGTGTTTGGAGAGCACAAACCTCCATTACAGGAGCACTTTTGTTCTGCGAAGCCAATCAAACACCTTTTATTTAGCCTGCCACTTAAGCTTGACCTATCAAAGAGCTGCCGTTTAACCTCTCTCTGAGATTCTGCACCGTTTTCTCTAGCATTTTAATGAAGCCGCATTAGACACATAGAGCTGCTGGGGGTACTGAGGTTCAGGAATGACATGCATTTGAGCTAAATATGTAACTGTTTGAAAAATTCACAGCATGATAACATTTACACATTATTTTGTCATACACTTTTATCCAAGTATCTGGTTCTTTGTACTGTATTGTAATGACACCAGTACTGCCGTCATTGCTTTCAAGAAAGAAGTGCAAGACAGATATTCCTAAAGCATAAAAGTATGACAGTTGCTCTGTGACAGGGTCTCATGCCTTGTACATTCACAGACCACTTTAATAACACCAGTACACCTGCCCATGCAATTATCCAGTCAGCCAATCATGCAGCAGTGGTGCAATGTATAAAATCATGCAGGTGCAGTTGAAGAGCTTCAGCTAATGTTCACATCAAACGTCAGAATGGGGAAAAATATGATCTCAGTGACTTTGACCATGGCATGGTTGGTTTGAGTATTTCAAAAACTGATCTGAATTGATTCAAGGGGACCTATTATGCAAAACTCACTTTTACATGGTGTTTAAACATAAATGTGTGTCGGCAGTGTGTGTACACAACCGCGCTATA
Source organism: Cranoglanis bouderius (assembly GCA_023630585.1). NCBI lineage: Eukaryota > Metazoa > Chordata > Actinopteri > Siluriformes > Cranoglanididae > Cranoglanis > Cranoglanis bouderius. Next base: position 28,902,650 of record CM042535.1, on the reverse strand, counting down.
ATAGTAAAAATTCAACAACTCCTTTTTTATATATTCCCCATAAATCATAAACAGTGTCTCAAAATGAGTCATTTGCGTTTTCTCTCCAACGTGACGTCACGTTGGAACATGCCCCGCCCACGACTGGTGACAGACTCTACCTTATTAGCATAGATCCTCCCCTGAGTGAGCTGCACAGAGTCCGCCATGTTCTCCACGCTGGAGCAGCTACAGTGATAAGAAGAATGTCTCAGCTTCGTAAGCTTCGTAAGTGTTCGGCTGTTGGCTGTAAGAATGAACATAAGAGTCTTCATGTGCTCCCGGCATCAGAGCCACTGAAGACGCGGTGGAGTAGTTTTATTTTTGAAGGAAATATGTCCCAAAAAATAGCTACATTCGTATATGTTTGTGCGAATCATTTTACACCAGACTGCTTTGTGAACAAGGGTCAATACAAAGCAGGATTTGCTGAAACGTTTATTCTCAAGCATGGATCAATGCCAACTGTTCGTGATCCAGCTTCATATCCAGAAGACGTAAGAATCGCACTTTATAGTTTGTGAATGTTTGCAAATCGCCTTTCTGAATGTGCTAATTGTTAGCCAATTCCACGGCTAATGCGGCTAAAGTTACCATTGTCTCTGATTGTATTCACAGACCCCAGAGCTACTGTATGTCGCCATTTTTATTTTTAACCTGTAAACGCTTATTGTCTGTATAATTCATATATTCTGGTTCATACATATAGGGCTGAACACTGGTATTTATGGTGTCAGTCATATTGGTTCTCCTGATTTGTTGTAGCCGTAGTATTGAAAGCACGAGCTGTGAAGCCATGGGCCTCTTCTGGAAAGGGGGCAGGGAACAGCAGCTCATTTCCCTTTTAAAGAGACACACACGAAACGGCGTGCTTTTGCTTCCACCCCAAAAGGGGCATTTATAGCATGGTATAATAAATGACCCATGGGGTATTTTGAGCTGAAACTTCAGACACATTCTGGGGACACCTGAGACTTATATTACATCTTGTAAAAAGGGGCATAATAGGTCTCCTTTAAGCTTATTAGCTGACACTTTGCTGTCCAACAACTTGATCAAAATTTGACATTCACTGTGGAAGGAAATCACATTCCAGTCTCATTCACAGTCTCATTAACTAGAGACTGACTGTTTTTACCACCGTGTTTGTTAAACTAACTCCTTACTCACCGTGATATTTGTAGAAGGATAGCCTAGGCAAGATTAAAAAGGAAATAAAAACATTCCTTGTTGCTTTGGTGAAATATACATTATATGGCCAAAAGTTTGTGGACACTTGACTGTCACACCCATATGCTTTTTGAACATCCCATTCCAGATTTAGTGCTCCCCTAGCTATTATAATTATAAGGCCTTGCAGAGCATCAGGAAAGAAACCCAGCATCTGGTGAAGTCTGTGGGTTCTGGCAGATTACTGGCAGTCATTGACTGCAAAGGTTTTGCAACCAAGTATTAAAAATGGCAATTTAATTTATGATTGTTAGTTTGTCAAATTATTTTTGGTCCCTTAAAAAGGGGAAGCCCCATATAAAAAAGTGCTGTAATTTCTACAGCGTTTACATAATCTTGATGTAAAAAGCCTCAAATTAAAGCTTCTTTTGGCCCATTTTCATTTAATTTCAACTCCTGTATACTACGGTAGACATCTTAAATAACAAAAAATGTGTCCAAATATTTATGGACTTGACTGTATGGTATACTGGTATAGACATTGACTCTTTTGGGGGGTATCCAGACTTTAAAATGCCAGACGTTTACTTCTGATTTTGACAAGGGAAATGTATTTCAGTTTAGGAATGTGTGTAGTTTTACTATATATAGTAGAAAATGTCAAAGATTTCGCCATGTGAAAGATTTTCTGAGGCCACCACGTATAACTATTTTTGATTATCTTATATAAGTATGCTGATGCTGAGTTTTGAAATGGTAATGATGTTGCCTTATTTGTTTAATCCTGTTTGAGCCCATTTCCTAGCCTCTGGTTTAGCTGTTTATTTTCATCTGAAACATTGAGTCTCTTGGGTCCCTCCTTTTGTCAGTTATTGCTGAATGCCTGTTACTAAGGCCCTCTATTGCCCAGATATTGTAACTGCAATGCTTGTATTTAGGCCATGGCTCACTCCTCTGTACAAGTTGTGTGTGTATGTGTGCAAAGGATGCCTTTGTGTCCCTGGTTACATTCATTCTATTTTGTAGCTAATGCACATATACTTGTACATACACACGCATACAGTACCACATAATAGTGGTAGATAGTGAAGCCTACAGCTGTGAACAGTACAATTTGGTCACATTTCATACACAGAGAGCTCTATGTTTGTGCATACAGAGGAGGGGATGTGTTTTACTGCCCGAGCAGTTCATTTAATTCATTGTAAACCTGCTGCAGTTTAGAATATGCAAGCTTGCATAAGAGCTTCAGATTCTGCAGACTGTGTGTGTCCGTTTTTTACAGAATGATGTGGTATATAAATCTGCATTTGAAAACTACACCAATCAGTCATTATAATGACAACATAACAGCACTTTCCAGAACATTTCGAAAAATCTGCAGTACTGTGCAAAAGTTTTAGGCACCCTATTTTTTTTAGTACAAACTTTGTTATAGATTTTTTTTTATTTTATGACTTCTACATTATCAGGTCAGTACAAAAAACATTTTAGATTCCCAAACATTAGTTTTCTAGCACAAAATTAAATGTTACAGAAAAATGTTTGTACTGTATGTCATTAAAGAAAGCAGCATTAAGCGACCACTTTTCAGACAAAAAACACAATGAAGGCTGCTGGGTTTTGCTACAAAAATAAGAAGCAAGTGAGAAAGTCAAAGTCTCCAGAAGAACTGTGGCTGGTTCTGCAAGATGCTCAATAAAACTTACCAGCTCATTTCCTTATAAAACTGCACAAATTGTACCGGAGACTACTATTTTTATTTTTATTTTTTTGTCACACCAAAAAATAATTTACTACTGTTTACTGCTCTTTATAGTATTTTTTTTTTAATGTAGAAACATTTAATTTAATATTTTGAAGGCATCTTTGCTCTACAGCATTTCTTTGCATGTGCCTATAACTTTTGCACAGTACTGTAAGTCTTCTGAGTCTTTCTATCAAACCATGTTCAATAAGAGCTCCACTAGAGGCACTCAGAGAGATGTGTGTCATCCTGAGCAAGCTAGAAGAGGCCATGAACAAGGCAAATTAACCTGAACTCCATATCTCTATTGCTCTTATAACATACATAACATTTCTTAATCGTTTTGTATTTTTGTATACAAGACTTAGGGTTTGGAAATGTAAAGGATATTAGAGGATCAAATTACCTGTAATGCATTTAAAAGGAAAAACCCACCCTGAAGGACTTGCATATTATCTTTATAATTCATATGTTATCTACGGTGGCATCCAATATTTATTTAGCAATTAAATTCTTTGATTCTTTAGCTTAAACTGTTTTCATTGACATTATTTAACAGTTACTGAAATTTTCCATAATGCCATTTGACTACCTGCTATTTGTGGCACCAGTGTGATTTATCCTTTGCTTCATCTCTGCCTAAATAAATCAGTCCCAAAGCTTCAACCTTAATGGTAATACTGCCATCAGTGTCATTGTGCTTGTCATCTTGTAGCTCTTTTGTGGCTAACTAGCTGAGCCGAGTCTCTTCCATAACCGAGCCCAAGTTAAAGTATATTTAACAGCATTGGATTTTTTTTTCTCCTATTAAACACCTTTGTAAGCAGTGTACCCCAGTGAAGACAGCTTGTTGGACAACTGATAACTTCTCACAGGAATAATGAAAATATAGCACCAATCAACAATTAGTACTAAGTTGCTACACAAAAAAATATATATAAATACATTTAATGTATTTTTTTGTGTGTGGTTTTCCTTTAATTAATTGTAATTTCACATAATTAGACTCTCTTGCATAGCTCTTTGGAATTGAAACTATGGTGGCTACCTAGTCATGTGTTTATTTTTTATTTTTTAAATTCCCTTTCTTTCAGAACATGTCAGAATACAGCTCTTTGCTGAGCGACCTGTGCGAGAACATCACTAACGAGGATCTGGAGCAGCTGAAGTCGGCCTGCAAGGAGGACATCCCTGAAGACCAGAGCAACTCCATCACCTCCTCCAAAGAGTGGTTCAGTTACCTGGAAAAAAATGATAAGCTAGCTCAGGGTGAGAGAACGGGCATGTGGGAAGAACAGCCTGTCATTTTCTAGGTGTTAGATACTCTAATGTTTTTCATTTGTTTCCATTTCAGTCGTCTTTTTGTTTAGATCCAACTAGAGAATTTGTGTTTCTTTGTTTGTACAGATCACATATGTGTTTGTGCTCTGTTCCTTTCTCTGTCTGCAGATAACCTCTCCTACATTGAGCACATCTTTGAGATCTCGCGACGGCCTGATCTCTTGACACGGGTCATCGAGTACCGTACAACAGTGCTGAAGATCTCAGAAGACGATGAAATTGACACTAAACTCACACGAATCCCATCAGCCAAGAAGTACAAGGGTACTGACACACTTCCATTTTTCTTTTTAAACCGTTTAAATCAGAAATTACCGCCAGTCATTTATGGCTTTCCAACCACTATAATGCAAAAAAGCTAAATGTCCAGTGTGGAGGAGTATCCTTAGTGCTATATTACTGTAGGTATTAATTAGGACAGGCACTGTATGCTGTATGTCAGAATAGTCACAAAATTTAATTTTACACAAAATGGTTATTTCCAGGTGCTTGAACTATGCTGTATTTTACAAAGCAATCATAAAGCGTGGTGAGAAGAAAACCATTATTTAAAAAAGCCATTGTTGAACATGTGGAGAGATACGAATGTGGAAAAATTTTCTCTGATCTGATGAGACCAAAATGTTACTTTTTTGGCCTTGGAACAAAGCAATACGTTTAGCAGAAATCCAACACTGAGAACACCACGCCCATATTGAAGCATGTTGGTGGTAGCATCACGCTATGGGGATGCTATTCATCAGCAGGGACTGGCCAGGGTTGAGGGCAAGATGAAGTCAGTGGCGCTGCAAGAAAATGTATGTAACGTTGCATACAACAGACTATAGGCATAGTGTGTAGTCAAAAATTGGCTACATTGGTAGACCATAGACAAAAATGTGATTGATTACAAATTATACACAAAGATACCGAAAAGCATAATTGGATTGGATTGTGTCACACTGTGAACTTTTGACCCCATTTTAACCAAACGTCACTTAAACTTATTGTGTAAAAACTTCAAAACCCTACTGCTCATGTTCTCGTTTTTTGCAGATATCATTCGCCAGCCTTCAGAAGATGAGATTATCAAGTTGGCTCCTCCGCCTAAGAAAGTCTAAGGTTGAAGTTTGTGACCTTTCTTCTTTGTCCGTGGCACTCCACCTTGTCAAATCGTCTTCAGCTCCCATCTCTAAACCCCGCATTGTCCCACTCGCTCACCAGAAGCCACCACCCAAACAACACCCAATTGGATTGTCAAAGCCACATTCTGAACCATGGAGGCTCGAGAAGTTTTGAAATCCGAAAGAAGGTGAAAGAAGGAGTAAGAGAAGGAAAGATGGAATGGACTGTTAGTTAGTGTTTGCTGTGAGTGTCGCTGAGATTGTGTTTCCTGCTATGGGAAATTGTTGTCAGTGAGTATGTAAGCTCATGTGATTTAGAAGCGAATGTGTGTGTGTGAATGGAAGAGAATTTTTTTTCTGACCATAGAAATGTTGAATGCAACAGTGTAGTCCCTGCAGCCCATGTAACCGAGACCTTTTCACATATCTAATATGGTGATAAATCTTCCAGCCTATTGCTTTTACTCTATGCTACTCTGAGTAATAGTGTAAGTACAGTTCACTTGGCTGTAGATTCCCTTTAAAACTCACAAGTTAACAACCTGCAAAAATGTTTAGAATTTAGTGGCAAGAATAATTTGATAATTGAAAAGCCAACATTTGCCTTCCGTAGAGACACATTACATGTGTGCCTGTTTCAATTTAAATTATTTTATTTTTGTTATTTCTTTTGTTTATTTATCCTAAGCATTGTAATGAATCATTTTATGAAGTATGATGAATAGCTTATATCGCATATCAAACATATCATGAGGGTCACCTGTTTTCCAGAGTGTGTTTCTTTGATATTGATAAGAATGCCCATATTAAAGATGTACACCATTGGCATATATATTGGGATTTTAAGTTTAAATACCTCAAACATAAACAGTGTTTGTGAGCGGGGTTAAACAGTGACCGAAAATACATCATTCCATGTGATTTTATTGGCCTCATGCTCATAAAATGACCACTTTTGCACAAGCACAGGGCTTGTTAGGGCTTAATATAATGTTGAGTTTGTATATTATTTGAAATCATAAACTGTGAATGAATTATTTGTGCTTCTCAGTATACTATACATTTACATGAAAATGTCATAAGATGCATAATTAGAAATCTGAGAAATGATGGACATTAGCATTACAATTAACAATGTATTCAGTATTATATAATTAAAGTAAATAAGCACTGACTCCTGGTGGGGCAACAGGGGTGGACAAATCACAAATTTATTAGCTAGTCCACCAGTGAAGTGGAAGCGCTAATGTGGTGCCTAGCCCCATGTTTCCGTGTTTTGGTAAATCTAACTGACTAGGCTAGAAAGTGGTAGCTAACATAATGTAATAACATATGGCCAGCTAGTTGAGTGCATTAATACAGACTAAGGGAATGAGTTGAGTATATGAACTAAAACTGTAACCATAATCCTTGTCCTATGATAAAGTTTGTGATGTAACACGTTTTTGCGACCTCAGCAAAAAAAGTCAGCAAGTCATTGGTGAATGTTTTCTATAAGTTGTAATGTTGATTGGAGTCTGACGTCTTTATTTTATAATATGTTTAGCTGTGACGGGACTGCTGTCAATCAGATTGCCTTGGCTAATGTGTGTAGTGCAGTAGGCGGTGGTATTCAAGGTGTCGCATGAAAATCAAATGAAAATTTTTGTTTCTTGAAAGTAGTAAGGTTTTATTTTATTTCTTTGATTGTTTAACCTACTTGTCTGCTGGGAAACAAAGGAAAACAAACAAATAGCCCAGACACAAAATCGGCTTGCCCTGGGCTAGTGATTTGTCCACCCCTGGTTTAAAATCTTAAAAAAAATAAATAAATAAAAGGGTTCCAGCACTGCTGGTGCTTGGACCCCTAATAAACTGTCAAATATAGTATAGGAAGCTGAAACTGTCTCTGAAATGAATTAGTATTACTGAATTAATGTACTATCAAAAATATTTCCAAGTGCATCTTCATCCTCCAAGCCATCATATGATATTGCCCAGTTGCAGAAAGACTGTTGATTTAAAATCCAATATTAGCTAGATCACTGTGTCTCTTTTGCCCAGCCTCAACAGACTGTTGCTTTTGCTATGCTAAATACCAGTATGCATTCATATGACATTAAGTGCTAGAATAATTGCTGAGTAAATAATGTGTTTTTGTGTGTATGCGTTTGTGATGTTCTTTTTACTGCTAGTGTTAAATGTCAGCACTTGCAGGGTATATGTGGTCCCCAAAAATCCCCTGGACCTAAACTAGGTTTGTGTAACAACAACAAAGTCCAATTTATACCTATCCTTTCCTCTCCTTGTGCCAACAAACAAAATGTATTTTTGGATTGGGTTACTTGTAGTAAACCTTTGTGTTTTGATTTATATTGCTAGCTATTTTCATGTGATGTTGTCTGACAAATTGTAGATATCATAAGAAGTTGAATTTCGCCTTTAGAATTCCTCAGTTGGACTGTGATAAACTTGATCTGAAATCTCTTCAAAGTTGGATGTTAATCAGTTATGTAGTATTAAGCATTGTTGCAAGTAGCGTCTTTGTTTCTATGAAGTACTTTGGTCATACTGTTTGTATCCTTGGTTGCCAAGTCTAACAGATGGAGTAAGCGCATACATGATTTGATGCCTTCTGATAACAAATACCTGGTAGATCTGTGAATACTTGTCACAATGTATCAGGGATATTCAATTAAAACTTGTAAAGGACCAGTTTAATAAAATTCCTTTCTTACAGATGGCTGGATAAACAACTCACATGACTGAACGGCATCAACAATTACATTTTAATGCTTGACCATTAATGATTAGTTCATGGATTAAAAAATAAGACAGTCTGAATAAAATGTTATATTTCACAGTGGTGCTTCGTGTTGCCACTTTTCACTACATCGGTTTTGAAGTATGTGTTTATTCTCTTTGTGTCAAATTAAAAATACAGTACTGTGCAAAAGTTTTAGGTGCATGCATAAATGAAATGCCATGGAGCAAAGATGCCTTCAAAATAATGTTTTTAACAGAAACAAGATTAAATGTTTCTACATTTTAAAAAAATATCATAAAGAGCAGTAAACAGTAGTAAATGAAACGAAGTCAATATTTGGTGTGACAAAAAAATTAAAATAGTAGTCTCCGGTACAATTTGTTCAGTTTTATAAGGAAATGAGCTGGTAAGTTTTATTGAGCATCTTGCAGAACCAGCCACAGTTCTTCTGGAGACTTTTACTTTCGCACTTGCTTCTTATTTTTGCAGCAAAACCCAGCAGCCTTCATTGTGTTTCTTGTCTGAAAAGTGTCTCTTGCGTAATATGCTGCTTTCTTTAATGACATACAGTACAAACATTTTTCTGTAACATTTAATTTTGTGCTAGAAAACTAATGTTTGGGAATGTAAAATGTTTTTGTACTGACTTGATAATGTAGGTCATAAAATTTTTAAAAAATCTATAACAAAGTTTGTACTAAAAAAAAAAAAAAAATAGGGTGCCTAAAACTTTTACACAGTACTGCAGATACTTATCCAGACCTTTGTAAGCAAGACTTTTTTGAAAACATTGGATTGGATTGGATTGACAGTAAGCTTTTTTATTAAGGATTGTGAAGAATCACCTACCTTAAAAATGACCAAGAAAATAGCTACCAAGTTCAGTTTTGGATGGTTGGAGGTTTTAGTTGTTTTACTGTTTTCCAGCTGTGTGTGTAAGTTTCAATGTTTGTGACCATGTGACTTTGATAGTTTTTGCTGTTTAATCTTCAACTGGGTAGTTTAAGAAGTCTGAATCTTTGCACATATAAGCCAATTTAATCTGATTCATTTGGTTTATTCGCTTTAAAATCAGTGTAATGTAAATCTAGACTTTGTCCTATATGGTTACTCATTTTTGATGTCTGATCATTGATCAGACTGCCACAAGCTAATCAACCCTATTTCGTGCACAAACAAAATTAAGAATTACAACAAGCGAGGTTAATTTCATTGCATATCCGATAAATTAGACATGCCCCAACTATAACTGTTACAAATGAATCATGATACAACAGCTGACACTAGACCAATGAAAAAGGCCTTGAAATGTCCTCACTTTATTTTTATACATCTTGTCAGTCTGTGTGCAGTTCACAGTAACAGCTTGAATCCTTGGTCACACTGCTTAGGCTCAGATTGCATGTGTAAATCCCAGCTTGTACCTGTTACTGTAGCTCTGACTTGCCAAGATGCTGACGAATCAGTCAGTTAATAACCCTTTTTGGAAAAGTCATGGGCAGCATTTCAATACTATTTTTAACACACCATTACCTTCCCTGAGCCAGAATCCCTGTTGCCGTCTTAAAGGAAAAGTTCACCCTCTAACCCATTAAACATGTTTATATTGAAATGTTTGTGATGTGTTTAGCGATTCTTGTGCTAATTTGTTGGTTTGTGCTCTATTTTTATTATTCCTATGAGTAGTTGGCGGTTGTGCTCCGCTTATGTCACGGGGGACATTACTAATGCAGTTACAATTGTATTTAATAGGAAAAACAAATGTGAACAATCTCAAACATAAGGGATAACAGTTAGCTTTCACTGTTGGCTCCTAAAAAAAAAAAAAAAAAAAACAAGAAGAGCAATAATAATTTCTCACTCACCGATTTTCAGCCACATTCAACATCATATTAATGAGCCATCTCCAACATAGAAGTTACAGAATGAGATGCAGCTACACAACACAATTGTGCTGAGTACAGCAGAGTCTTGGTTCAGCTAGTGAGATGACTAGAGCGATGGCATTGATGGTGGTATTAGCACGAAAGCTTTGGCTGATCTGTTTGAACAGAGTGTACAGATGGGAATGTGATAGAGCTGGACTGACTAAAAGTCTAAAGCTCTGCTGCATCGCTCCCTTTAGGTAGAGATGAAATGAGAACTAATCCCACTGGTTCCACGATCAGCGGGTAGTCGAATGGCATTGTGGGTAATGTGGGAAACTGTCAAGCAAAGTGAAAATAGACCAACATGTCAATGAACAGAGAAAAAAAAAAGTTATCATTATAAATAGTAACACGTAAGTCATTTAGGGTGGATTTTTCCTTTAACAGTCATTCCAGTACTGTATTCGCTCGGTGCCAAGAAGTGTGTTAGATGAGCAATAAGACATTTGTGTTGTTATGTAGACAAACTACTCAATCTACACAATACAGTAATACATGACTTTACTCTACTAGCTCGTTGGGAAGCTAGCTAATTAACACAGTCAGCAAACCAGCTGGTTTGCACACTGCATAAATTGGAAGACGTGTAAATAAGGCTAAATTATATGCTTTTAATTCGCATGGGATGTCAACAAGGGTGTGTTAAAAACAGTATTGGAAGGCAAGGATAATTACGTGTCTATAAGGATAATCAGGTTTTAGTCCCTATATGATCATTGTACATTAATGCAAACCATTGTATATGAATGCAAACCAATTGCTTTGCCGAGTTCGCAGTATGAAATTAGTCGGTACTGATACAGCTCTATGCAGATAACACGTAGTACGGCACTGTGCATATTTGTTACATATGTTCCTAGCATTTCTTGGTCATTGTACCTCAACATGCAAGTAATTTGGGAACTTGGTATATGTGTTTGGGCATATAATTGACCAATAGTCTAAAAAAAAAAAAAAAAAAAAAAAAAAAAAAGAGATTTTGACATTTCCAGTGTATAATGGACAACATCTCAAACATAAGCGCACGAAAAAGTCCTACTGTCAAAATGTCATATTGGCAAATTGGATTTCATGGCATTAAGAACATATCGACTTTAACAATGCTGCAAAAAAAATATAATGGTAAAAATGAGCCATTATCAGCTTATAACTGACCCACACAGTGTTTCATTTTAGCTTTAGCTTTATTACAGAAAAAAAGTCTTAGAGCAAACAAAAATCTAGTGATATAATAACCTTTAAAAAATCTTTTTCAATTATGATTTAAACTTACAAAGTATTTTTATTAATCGAAAGATTTTTCCAATTCTGGCTTATGTTTTCACCTTTAAGTAAGTTGTAAATATATATTGTGAATTTATAGCAGTGTGTTTTATTATTGATTTATTTATTTAATGCAAATGTATTTTTTGGTTTTTATGTACTGAAATTTGCTTACTAACTGGAAAATATGAGAATATGTGTGTTAACAGTTGCAATGAATCTGACATGTGTAATGAGCCTGATTTTGCTATTATTTCAACTGAAAAAAAACAAAAACGGTTTTTATTTGGGAGTCTTGCCTCAGGATTCTTTTGCTATCTGGCAGTAATGCTTTCTCTTTTGATACTCCTGTTTGGTCTTATTATTTTCATCTTTTGATTGCTATGAAATTTGAATTTAATTTTAAAACCGAATCAGACTCTATAATTGGCGATCTGTAGCCATCAAACTGGGGAAAAATATAGCTACTTTATTTTCTCACTACCATAAATGTATTTTGGTTTCTATTCTACCTTCAGCTTAAGATATATATTTGAATTGGTCTTGATATAATACGATTTTTCTTTCTTATTTTATTTTTGTATTTTTGTTACAGTGATGTCAAATCATTTTGTAGTTGATCATTTCTGACTATGCTTGTTTTGCTAACGTGACAGGATTCAAACGTGATTTGGCTTGACATGCTTTTGACTTGTAGATAAATTAGAACGGATTTGATGATAGTCCAGGAAGCTGTATGGTGGTTATGTATGTTATTAACAAGGTAAACATAGAAAACAAGGAGTGCTGATCAGAGTGTAAGCCTGAACTAACAGGACAGTGGTGTTCATATTTAAAAAAAAAAAAAAAAAAAAAAAAAAAAAAAGATTGGAAAATGAGCCAATAACTTTTGCACATAAAGCTCTAAGATGAGGTCTGAATGTGTCAAGAGTGAACTCCTGTGCGGGTGTTTGTGAAAGTTTTGTTAAAGGCATTATGAAAGCTAGAGTCTTTTAATGTAGCGATTTTAGAAAGGCGCCAGTAATGAATTACTTATGACCCTTTATAAGAGCTCCAGTTAGGTATGTTGAGTGTTTTCATGTGCTGAAATACAATTCCTTGCATAAGTATTTGCCATCCTTGAACTTTTCTAAATTTTATACTGCTACAATCTGGAGTTAAATTGGCTTAATTAGGATTTTTACCTTTCCATTTACAGAATATGTCTAATAATTTTGGAACACACAGGTTAATTAAACAAACAAACAAACAAAAAAACCCAGACATTTGTTGGTTGCATGACCCCCTGGGTCAATTCTAGTTGGGAGTCTGCTGGAATACAGTATGTCTCTGTTAGCTTTGCACTTCTAGATCCTGATATTTTTGCAAAATTGCTCAAGCTCTGTCAGACTGGATGGTGAACAACAATTTTCAACTTTTGCCACAGATTCTTAACAGGCTTTGACTGGGCCATTCTAGCATATTCAGGTTCTTGGTTTTGAACCGTTCCATTGTTGGAAAAGGTAATGGGGCAGGAGGATACTCATGCAAGGCACTGCAAGTTCACTTGATTTTTCCTCAGTAGCAAGAAATAAATATCATATTATTATTATTAGAAGCCATAAAGGATTTTTATATGTGAAATATTTCAAGAGATATAAACTTTATCTTCTCCTGCTTTGGTGTTGTGCCAAATTAGTCTGCTTAGAGACTGTACAGAAACACTTGATCACAAATCATGCTATTATTAAACAGAACGTTAAAGGCAAGAGTGCTGCAGTGTGTGTGTGTGTGTGTGTGTATATGAGTGTTTTGAGGTGCTCAGTGCAGTGCTAGGCCCATGTGAGTGGAAATAAGAGTGAGGTTGTTACATGCCATGCTGAAATAAGTTATAATAGATGTGGCTTAGGTATTGGTTTTCCAATGAGTTCCGGCACATATTATTGACATGGAATTGTTCCCGGCAAGACATGCTTATGGTGTGATATTTACATTGCGTTTGTAGCAATTTTTCATTTTCAATGGTCATTTAGAAATAAATAAATCAATAATGATGGTGCCTCAAATTGCATGTAAGGTTGCAACCAAAGCAACAACTCAAGAGCATGGCTACTAAGGTCTGCTACTTGCATCATCCAGCCCTGACCGCTTGCCATCTGTTTATCTGCTCTCCAGAATTAACTTGTTTCCTTCAACGACAACACAGATCTCAACATTGGCTTGATATTTTTATTTGAGAATCTTCAGCCAGGATCTTATTGGAAGTCCCAATAGATGAATCGAGTATTAAGAATTTCCTGAAGGATCCTGTTGCACATGACTTGATCAGTTAGTGTTTTGTTTTTTTTTTTTCTTTTCTTATGCTGATTATTTTGATATGCATCTCTTAATAGTTTATAATTTTTCTGACATCAAACTGCTTAACGTTTTACGGGCTGTATGCTGTTTTATTTTATTTCATTTTATTTTCTTGAGAAAATTGGATAGCTATTTTGCAATTATAATAAACAAAATATAAATGTATGAAAAAATGAATAATAAATTTATGAAGTAAATTAAACTGAAATGATGCCATTATGTCATTGTGCTGAAATCTGTATAAATATTTAATTATATATTATATTAAAATACATTTGCTAACCCATAGATGTGATTTTTATTGTGGAAGGTGTGTGGAAGATGTGTTTCTTTCTGTCACCAAAATAATTTAGTGAAATCATGATAAGGGAAACCAAAAGTCCCTCAATACAGTGATAAAGAGCCTATTATGGGAAAACAAGTAGAACTCAACACCTCTAGTCTAGTCTAATTTGTATGGTAGAAATACCATTAAAATACACTTCAAACAGGAAGGAAGCTATTGAAGAAAAACTATTTCAGACATTTGACTTTGTTGTGACCTTCATCCTGTTCAGATTAATTCCTAAATCTAATCTGTTCATCTGCTGGTTACAATGATAACTTCATATCGTTCCTTCACCACTTGATGGCAGAAGCGTAAAAAGGCTGCATGCATCTTATAATCATTTAAGTATGAATATTGAAAGTACTAGATTTTTTTTTTCTCCAGCTGAAAGTAACCTACATTATATGGCCAAAAATATGTGGACACCTGACAATCATATCCATTCCCTAAACTCGTGCCACAAAGTTGTGAGCACAACTGTGTAAGATGTCTATGCTGCAGCATTACAGTTTCCCTTGCCTGGAACTAAGGGACCCAAACCTGTTCCAGCATAACAATGTGCCTGTGCACAAAGCAAGCTCCATGAAAACATGGTTTTCCAAGGCTAGAGTGGAAGAAATCAAGTACCTGCACACAGCCCTGACCTCAACCCCACTGAACACCTTTGAGATGAACTGGAATACCAGCTGCACACCAGGACTCCTCACATAAAATCAGTGCCTGACCTCATTAATGCTAAAATAAAATAATTGCACTTTTTCTGTTTCATTATGCATCATATAACAATCTACTCTTTATTACTATACATAGAGAAAACAATTTTCCACCAGATTTCTTTCTAAGCACTGACTGGAAACTTTGATAATGCTCATAAATGGATGTCATTAAAACCAACAATTTTTTTTTTATTTGCTCATTTTTGCTCGTTTTACAAACTAATTACAAAAAAAAAAACTTGAGAACATGAATTGCTAATCAGTCAGAAAACTATAAAACAGCAAATACCTTCATTATTTAAAATTTTCTTAAATACACTACTAAATGTTAACTTTAAAATAGATATTCAATAAACAAATTTATGGCTGAAAAACAAATCGCAGTACACACGCGTACATCTAGTCTAATATACACTCACCAGACACTTTATTAGGAACACATGTACACCTGCTCCTTCATGCAATTATCAAATCAGCCAATCATGTGGCAGCAGAACAATGCATAAAATCATGCAGATACAGGTCAAGCGCTTCAGTTCATGTGTGCATCACACAATAGAACTGGGCAAAATTGTGATCTCAGTCAGTGTGTGAAAATCTCCTGAGATTTTCACACACTATAGTCATACAAAAATAACTATTATACAAAAAGGTCCATCCACTGAGCGGTAGTTCTATGGCTAGAAACACCTTATTGAGGAGAGAGGTCAGAGGAGAATGTCCAGGCTGGTTCAAGCTGACAGGAAGGCTACAATTACTCCAATAAGCACTTTTTACAATCGTGATGAGCAGAAAAGCAGATCACAACACACGACCTTGAGGCAGATAGGATACAACAGCAGAATACCACATTGGTTTCCACTCTTCCCAGACAAGAACAGGAATCTGAAGCTACAGTGGGCACAGGATCTCTGAAACTGGACAGGTGAAGACTGGAAAAAGATCAAGCAACGTTTTATAAACTCTAGAGATTGTTGAAAATCCCAAGAGATACTCAAACCAACCATGTCACGGTCAAAGTCACGGATTTTACCCTTTGTTTTATTCTGATGTTTGATGTGGATATTAACTGACCTGTATCTGCATGATTTTATGCACTGCACTGCTGGCACATGATGGGCAGATGGGATAATTGCAGGAATGAACAAGTGTACAGGTGTTGCTAATAAAGTGGATTTTGAGTATAATACAAATATTCAATGCCCAGTAAATATTTATTTTAGTGCCAAAAAATTGCTTGATACATGTTTAGAAATGTAGAAAAAAAAACAGCAAATACATTCAGTGCTTCAATTAGAAACAAGGCTAAGTTTATATTACACTAGCACATTCATCCAGAAAAGGCAGTTCACACAACACACAACCACAAAATATTTTATAATATATATATATATATATTACAGATGTTAAACACTATCAGACTCCAGTTTGAATTCACAGTATAAAATATAGTATTTTAAGTTATTTAGATGAGCACACATCATGATTCCCTAGTGGCCAGCCTGGGATAAAAAATTTTACTAAATATTTAGAGATATTAACACATTTTTGGTTATCAAAAGTAATGAAACAAGGTACAGAAGCAATCACTTTTAATCAAAGTGCTTACAAGTGTGGCTCAGTGAGGATAGTAGTATATAAAATGTACAGGTGCATCTCAATAAATTAGAATGTCGTGGAAAAGTTCATTTATTTCAGTAATTCAACTCAAATTGTGAAACTCGTGTATGAAATAAATTCAGTGCACACAGACTGAAGTAGTTTAAGTCTTTGGTTCTTTTAATTGTGATGATTTTGGCTCACGTTTAACAAAAACCCACCAATTCACTATCTCAACAAATTAGAATACTTCATAAGACCAATAAAAAAAAAACATTTTTAGTGAATTGTTGGCCTTCTGGAAAGTATGTTCATTTACTGTACATGTACTCAATACTTGGTAGGGGCTCCTTTTGCTTTAAGTACTGCCTCAGTTCGGCGTGGCATGGAGGTGATCAGTTTGTGGCACTGCTGAGGTGGTATGGAAGCCCAGGTTTCTTTGACAGTGGCCTTCAGCTCATCTGCATTTTTTGGTCTCTTGTTTCTCATTTTCCTCTTGACAATACCCCATAGATTCTCTATGGGGTTCAGGTCTGGTGAGTTTGCTGGCCAGTCAAGCACACCAACACCATGGTCATTTAACCAACTTTTGGTGCTTTTGGCAGAGTGGGCAGGTGCCAAATCCTGCTGGAAAATGAAATCAGCATCTTCAAAAAGCTGGTCAGCTGAAGGAAGCATGAAGTGCTCCAAAATTTCTTGGTAAACGGGTGCAGTGACTTTGGTTTTCAAAACACACAATGGACCAACACCAGCAGATGACATTGCACCCCAAATCATCACAGACTGTGGAAACTGAACACTGGACTTCAAGCAACTTGGGCTATGAGCTTCTCCACCCTTCCTCCAGACTCTAGGACCTTGGTTTCCAAATGAAATACAAAACTTGCTCTCATCTGAAAAGAGGATTTTGGACCACTGGTCAACAGTCCAGTTCTTCTTCTCCTTAGCCCAGGTAAGACGCCTCTGACGTTGTCTGTGGTTCAGGAGTGGCTTAACAAGAGGGATACGACAACTGTAGCCAAATTCCTTGACACGTCTGTGTGTGGTGGCTCTTGATGCCTTGACCCCAGCCTCAGTCCATTCCTTGTGAAGTTCACTCAAATTCTTGAATTGATTTTGCTTGACAATCCTCATAAAGCTGCGGTTCTCTCGGTTGGTTGTGCATCTTTTTCTTCCACAATTTTTCCTTCCACTCAACTTTCTGTTAACATGCTTGGATACAGCACTCTGTGAACAGCCAGCTTCTTTGGCAATAAATGTTTGTGGCTTACCTAGTGAACCAAACTGAGAGACCATTTTGAAGGCTCAGGAAACCTTTGCAAGTGTTTTGAGTTGATTAGCTGATTGGCATGTCACCATATTCTAATTTGTTGAGATAGTGAATTGGTGGGTTTTTGTTAAATGTGAGCCAAAATCATCACAATTAAAAGAACCAAAGACTTAAACTACTTCAGTCTGTGGCATTGAATTTATTTAATACACGAGTTTCACAATTTGAGTTGAATTACTGAAATAAACAAACTTTTCCACAACATTCTAACTTATTGAGATGCACCTGTAAGGATCCCCTAGGAGGAGCTAGAATCTGTGACTGGAAATACAGAAGTCTGGACTGACTGACTTCTCTCAGATTTGGTTTCAATGTTCCACAACTATAAATGGATAAAAAATTATGTCAAAATTATTAATTAGAAAATGAAAGATGTAATCATTGTCAAATTTTGGTGGTAAAGAAGAATGTGCTGTTATAAGGGAAATAACATTTTGTGGTGGTTCATTTACTCTGCCTCACATTCTTTATTTTCCTATAACAGCACACCCTGTCATGTTTCATACCTTAGATAAATTTAGTTCAGCATGTTAACTGAGTGTTCAGTGTCATCACTGGTGTTATAAGTCTTAAAACCAAATTGTGTCAATCTTAGAGAAAACATCCAATGGCATTACTTGGTGTACAGTACACAGGTACTTAAGGATATTTTTAAAACAACTGAGCCAACAGTTATGTAACAGATTATGTAGTCTTAACACAGTTACTCTTACTAACTCCAATTTACAGACAGTGTTAATCAATGTGGTGATGTGTTCCCGCAGATCAGTCATAAAATCCTCCAGTTTTCCTTCCATACGTTCCTCAATGACCTCTGTATCCATTGTCACAGCATGTGGCTGAAACAGTGGCCTTTTCAGAAGCCTGCGGTAACTGAGAAACAGAGACAGTAACTCACATCATCGAATACACACTGGTGCCTTTTATTGTCACTGTACCACTCAAACTGACCTCTTACCTTTTGGCACATGACATATATTCCTGAAACAAAACAAACAAAACAAAAACACAGAACACCTTAATAAGCACAGTATCTACTGGAATATTAAAGGATATATACAGATTAGAAGCCCTGCTCAATTCAGTCTTTTGGCTAATGGCATTAATGGTTCCAAACGATGCAGAACAGTCGTTAGTTAAATGAATACTCTTCTGCACCCTCAAAAAATCCTGTATTATCTCATTAGCTGTTCATGACCAGAACAAGCCTGATGTACTGCACAGATTTGCGATCACTGTTGTTGATTATTTTCCTTTAACAGCTCGCCCCATCTTATTTCATAAACCCAAAGTGCTGATGCACATGACCATAGATAGAACTCAGTCTGACCTTAATGAACTGGAATGGGTCATTCTCCTGCAGCAGCTGCTCGATGCCTGCGTGGACAACTCCCAGGCGACTACGGTCCTCTTCAGTTCGCGCCAAGCCCTGCTGGATGTTGAGGCTGTTCTCCCCCTCATAGGCCCGCACACCCTCACTCAGCGATGACAGGAATAGATCCAGCCTGGTCATCACAACCCCTTGGAGGGCGTCCACCTGCTTGTCCATGTCCTCCAGGAAGGCCTAGAACAGCACAGGCAAGTGTGTGCATAAAAAACATGTTTTCAGAGGGATAGAGGGAATCAAATATGATGCATTACCTTGTTTTGCTGTTCCACCTCTCTTTGCTCCTTTACATTTTTCTCTACTCTTCTGATCTTCCTGTTCACCTTCTGCAGTTGTGTGTCCAAAGATGCCTACAGAGAGTCATATTAATGAGACCAAGGCACTTCCAAAATGTTTTATCAAAAAAAAAAAAAAGTGCCTCACATGTTGTAGTGCAAGCTGAGCTCTAACTAAGTGGTTATACATGCACAAAAAAATTATGTTCACTTTTTACAACTGATGTTTCAGAATTCTGTGCAAAGAATTTCATGCATGTCATTTAAATCACAAAATACACTACAGAAACATGGAGCAAGAGGGAAACACAGATTCCCAGTTCATATTCTCTACTGCTCAATGGTTCAGTCAATGGACAAAGCACAAAGAATAACAACACTGATCTGCTTTTCTCCTGTGTTCCAAAGCTCTTTACTGAGACAACACGTGATTGTATTGTTAATGATTTTAACAATTCTGTAGGCATTATTGTACAAGAGACCTGAACCATACAGAAGTTTCATGCTTCTGTCACTTTCTACTTTCCACTTGCATCTGCTCTACAAGTCCCTGTGTACGTTGTTACTATAGAAATGGCAACATACTAGAATTAGTGCATTAATATAAACCTTTGATTTGAATTAAAGCCTACACTACTACAGAGCTGCTGTTATAGTAAATTAAGGAACACCATCTGACCAATCAGAATCAAGAATTCAACAGCACAGTGCACATTCACATTGCACATTTTTTTAAAATTATAATGTACAGTGGTGTGTGAAAGTTTGTGAACCCTTTAGAATTTTCTATACATACACAGTTGCAATCAAAATTATTCAACCCCCATTGCAAATCAGGTTTATTGTCAAAATTTACAGACTTTCAGCTGTTTCAATGAACAAATCAAACAAAAGCAATTGAAATAGTTCAACACAACGAATGCTTCAAGTGGTTTCCCCAAATTCAACTGAAAATGCAACTTATAATGACTTTTGCAGTTTCAAAATTATTCAACCCCCTGAATAGAATCCCTCACAACAACACAAATATGCAAAACAGGTGTTGTCTCAAGCACACTTGATGCAACTATTCAAGGGCTTTATTAGTTGCACCAGGTGTACTTGAGCTGGAACACATGAAATACCTGAACTGGCTAGGGGCAGAAAGTACATGAAATACCTGGACGGGGCAGAAAAAGGAAGCTATCAACGGCTGGTTATGAAAAACCCTCGAGTGACTGCAAAAGACCTGCAGCAAGACTTGGTGGCAACAGGCACTGAGGTTTCAGTGAGCACAATATGGCGCATACTAACCACAGAAGGTTTCCATGCCAGAACTCCAAGACGTACACCACTACTGACCCAAAAGCACAAAAAAATTCGGCTCAAAATCATACAAAAAAGCCACAGAAGTTTTGGGATTCTGTTCTGTGAAGCAATGAAACAAAACTGGAACTTTTCAGCACGATGGATCAGAGGTATGTCTGGAGGAAGAAGAATGAAGAAAGAACACTCTATAAACAGTCAAGCATGGTGGTGACTCCGTGATGCTCTGGGGCTGCTTTGCATCCTCTGGCACTGGAAACCTGCAGCGTGTGGAAGGCAAGATGGATTCATTGAAGTATCAGGAAATCCTAGGAGAAAAAGTCATGCCATCTGTGCGGAAGCTGAAGATTGGGCGTCATTGGACCTTCCAACAGGACAATGATCCCAAGCATACCTCATATTCCACCAAGGCTTGGTTGCAGAAGTAGTCCTGGAAGATTCTACAGGGCCATCACACTTACCTGACTTTGATGTGAAGAAGGCGGTTGCAGGACGCAAACCCAAGAATATTACTGAACTGGAGGCTCATGAGGAATGGACTAAGATTCCTCAGGAAAAGGGTGCTCTACTAAGTACTAAAGATGCTTGCCATGAAGGGGCTGAATAATTTTGAAACTGGAGAAATCATTATAAGTTGCATTTTCAGTTGAATTTGGGGAAACCACTTGAATTCGTTGTGTTGAAATATTTCAATTGCTTTTGTTTGATTTGTTCATTGCAAACAGCTGGAAGTCTGTACATTTTGTGTTTCTGTACACTGATTTATAAATATGTACGTAAAGATAAATGACATTGTAAACACAGGTCCTTCCCAACAATCTATGTGCATGTTTCAAATCAGTAACCTAAAACATTACTAATACCCACAGCTCTTAGAACACAGCATTTTTGTATGTCCCAGCCCACTATAAATTCATTTTTACCTTAAAATATAATCATTAAAATACATTAGAAATCTTATTGCATTAATGTGTGAATTCATTTAACACATTATGCTGGAAACACCCTTTTCCATGCGTCATCTATAGGTTGAACACATCTGCACCTATGAAATATACAACAGATAGTTGTACATTCAAATTTCCTGAAGATCATGGAAAGAAGAAAATTAGATCTTCTTATTCTTGTTTATTTTCAATGATATTGTGATATTGACTGGCGAGGCCACTTTGAAAATACATCTTGGTTACCCAAATTTTATTGAACATAATTTGTTAATAAAAAAATTAGCTTAAGTAAATCGTTAGAATGGCCTTAATGTCTTCATTCCATTAGCGTGTATATTTGCAAATACTATGCTAAAAAACTCATCCCCGTTACTCATGTAAGAGCATTTTTTGCTGCCATTAACTGAGAAAGAAATAAACCCTGCAAAAAATTATGTTGGCTGAGATGGGTTAATATGGTGAAACCTTTTTGAATGGTTAAAAGCATGTTTTCTTAGATTCACTGTTGGAAAATGATAAAAAGCTAATAATTTAGCTAGAGTGGAATCACGCCTGTACACTACCCTCTTATTATTAAAGACCACATTCAGACGTTAGTACTGTGCATCCTACCCGCAAGTCCTTCATGGTATTCTTGAGCGTTTTGATAGCATGCCTGCTGTGACCTCCCTCAATGATGCAGGCATTGCAGAGGAACTTCCGCTCATCCATACAGTAATATCAAAACATCTCGTCATGCTCTATGCACTTTCTCTTCCTCATGTCGCTCAGTGGCTCCACCAGTGGATGCTCGCGGAAGGCAGGGAGCTCAAGGTGGTGCTGCACATGCTCTGGACACATGGACACCTCGCACTTCAGGCACATCTTCACCGCTGTGGATCTCTTGGCTGAATCACCAGTGATATCCGGACCACAATAATCACAGCGCACCTCATTGGTCCTGTATGAGGGTCTTGGTCGGCTCTGGCTGGACCGCTGGGCACGGTTGTGGCACCGAAAACCATCAGCGATGCTGGCGAGTTTGAAGTTCTTCTGCCACTGTGTGGAGCAGCGGTGGCTCTCACGGCATTCAGGGCTGCGCAGGCGGCCACGCTCTGAACGTCTCTTCAGCCTCCGCAGACACTGCAGGCATAAGTTGTGGCCACATGGCAACAGGTGGGGCTCTCGGTAAAGGTCTAGGCACACGGGGCACGTCAGCTCTTCCTCCAGCACGCTGGTGTCCTCCAAAGCTGTGGCCATGACGATGCTTCTTTATGTGACTCTGCAAGCAAATGAGAACTTTGATTATCCTCTAAAATACTTCTTTGATAACAAGTGAACTGATATATTAAACATATTCATAGATAAACAAGATAGTGAGTAAAAATATAGGTTAAAAATAAAACAATTTTACAGTGAGCACACAACTTGCAGTGTTTTTTTTTTAATAGTTAAATAATTTAGGAGAAGACAAGGCTTAAGTTTCAGAACAGAAATATAAAATGAATGCAAGACCAGGGTTGCCGGTCTGCATGATAAACTCCACCCAATGACCAAGCACAATTTAATACCTCACTGTACCAAAAGTATTCTACTATTTACAATGTAACACCATACAATTTGCAAAATGCTAGTAAAAACACACACTGGCCTTAAAATGGACCTAAATTGTATTATTTATACGGTCCTACATAAATAATAGCCAATAACTTTATTTTATGTGCAGTTCCTTATAGTTATAATTCCTTACTTCAGCCTGTTGGTTTTTTTTTTTTTTTTAATAAAATAATCTTCTTACCTCTTTTTGACATGCAGAATATTAGTATATTAATCTAATCTACGTATAATAATTAACATGACCAACTCCAAAAAGAGAAAAACAAACAAACTCGTTACAGGAAATCAACTTGAAATCAATGTGGAAAAACCCGCGGAGCTGATACATAAATATATCTACTGTATGATGACACTGACGGGTCACGTGCTTATTCTTGATTCTGCCAGCGTCCAAATCAGCGGTTGAGCACTATTTTGACGTCCTATTTAGTGCAGTAGCACAGAGGTTTGGGACAGGTGTTCTCTGTCTCTCAGTGCGCAGAGAATATGAAGAGGAAAAAATACGTCAGGCTGCACGGTTTGTCCAGAACTCACGCGCACAGCTTAAAAGAAATGCGCGAGACGTATAATAATAATAATAACCTCGTTTCACTTTAGTCGCCATTGTGTTTGTGTTTTAAAAATAACCTGATGAATTAATCACGGCTGGCCCTGTGACGGGGATTAACACGCCTCCAACGACACCTGTAGCGGCCTCGAAAATATCAACAAAACGGGCATAAACCAGATTAAATATTCATGTCAGCGTGTCATACACAATAACAAACTGGGCTGAAAGCCGGTATCAGATGAGCTCCTCACCTCACGCTTCCAAAAGCTTCCCCTCTGAACTCTCTTTTTTATTTGAACAATGCAGGTTGACAGTCGACTCGCGCGAACGAGTCGGTTCTTTTACGCGACCGTTAAGAGTCGACCGACATAATATAAACCAAATTTTAGGCAATGCCGGAACTCTTGCTTTGTATTTCAATCAAAATATCTCCATGGTAATTCATTTGAAACGTCTGACCTGATCGTGAACGATGAGGCGTGTGGCTGTGTGATTCAGTTAGCATGCAGAGGAGCTTTTTCTTCGTCGTCGTCGTCTTGTTTTATGGCAGTTGGCACACCAGTTTATTGTGCATAACCGCCATCTACTAAAAAAATAGGGCGGCTAAAACTTGTGCACAGTACTATATATATATATATATATATATATATATACATATATATACATATAGTACATATACATATATATACATATAGTACATATACATATATATACATATAGTACATATACATATATATATACATATATATACATATAGTACATATACATATATATATACATATATATACATATAGTACATATACATATATATATATATATATATATATATATATATATATATATACATACATATATAAGAGTGATCAGATGAATTGCAATTAATTTCAAAGTCCCTCTTTGCCATGAAAATGAACTTAATCCCAAAAAAACATGTCCACTGCATTTCAGCCCTTCCAGAAAAGGACCAGCTGACATCATGTCAGTGATTCTCTCGTTAACACAGGTGAGAGTGTTAACGAGGACAAGGCTGGAGATTACTCTGTCATGCTGATTGAGTTAGAATAACAGACTGGAAGCTTTAAAAGGAGGGTGGTGCTTGAAATTATTGTTCTTCCTCTGTTAACGTTGGTTACCTGCAAGGAAACACATGCAGCCATCATTGCGTTGCACAAAAAGGGATTCACAGGCAAGGATATTGCTGCTAGTAAGATTGCACCTAAATCAACCATTTAACGGATCATCAAGACCTTCAAGGAGAGAGGTTCAACTGTTGTGAAGAAGGCTTCAGGGCGCCCAAGAAAGTCCAGCAAGCGCCAGAACCATCTCCTAAAGTTGATTCAGCTGTGGGATCGGGGCACCACCAGTGCAGAGCTTCCTCAGGAATGGCAGCAGGCAGGTGTGAGTGCATCTGCACGCACAGTAAGGCGAAGACTTTTGGAGGATGGCCTGGTGTCATGAAGGGGAGCAAAGAAGCCACTTCTCTCCAGGAAAACATCAGGGACAGACTGCTATTCTGCAAAAAGTACAGGGATTGGACTGCTGAGGACTGGGGTAATGTCATTTTCTCTGATGAATCCCCTTTCCGATTGTTTGGGACCTCTGGAAAGAAGCTTGTCCGGAGAAGAAAAGGTGAGCGCTACCATCAGTCCTGTGTCATGCCAACAGTAAAGCATCCTGAGACCACTCATGTGTGGGGTTGCTTCTCAGCCAAGGGAGTGGGCTCACTCACAATTTTGCCTAAGAACACAGCCATGAATAAAGAATGGTACAAAAACATCCTCAGAGAGCAACTTCTCCCAACCATCCAAGAACAGTTTGGTGACGAACAATGCCTTTTCCAGCATGATGGGGCACCTTGCCACAAGGCAAAAGTGATAACGAAGTGGCTCGGGGAACAAAACATCGACATTTTGGGTCCATGGCCAGGAAACTCCCCAGACCTTAATCCCATTGAGAATTTGTGGTCAATCCTCAAGAGGCGGATGGACAAACAAAAACCCACAAACTCCAAGCATTGATTATGCAAGAATGGGCTGCCATCAGTCAGGATGTGGCCCAGAAGTTGATTGACAGCATGCCAGGGCGAATTGCAGAGGTCTTGAAAAAGAAGGGTCAACACTGCAAATATTGACTCTTTGCATAAACTTCATGTAATTGTCAACAAAAGCCATTGACACTTATGAAATGCTTGTGATTATACTTCACTAACACTGACATCTGACAAAAAGATCTAAAAACACTGAAGCAGTAGACTTTGTGAAAATTAATATTTGTGTCATTCTCAAAACTTTTGGCCACAGCTAGCTATATATATATATATATATAAGTACTGTGCACAAGTTTTAGCTGCCCTATTTTTTTTTAGTACAAACGTTCTAAAATTTTTATTTTATGACTTCTACATTATCGAATCAGTACAAAAAACATTTTAGATTCCCAAACATTAGTTTTCCAGCACAAAATTAAATGTTACAGAAAAATGTTTGTATGTCATTAAAGAAAGCAGCATATTACGTAAGAGACCACTTTTTAGACAAAAAACACAATGAAGGCTGCTGGGTTGTGCTGCAAAAATAATAAGCAAGTATGAAAGTCAAAGTCTCCAGAAGAACTGTGGCTGGTTCTGCAAGATGCAGTGATATTGTTTGCTTTAATTTCATCAAAGAGGTTTTCTTCAAGGTTTTTTCGAAATGAAGCATCCTCACTTGTGTACTTGTTGTCCAAAAGAAGGAGAACAGTGTTTTGGTTTTCTGAACCACCTGCTCTAAATAACCGCAGCACTTGCTGTGCAATTGCCTTTGTGTCTGTTGAGGAATCTAGTAATTTGGCACACCTGAGCTTTTTTCTCAGGTCCCATAGTACCTGCATGGCCAGGGTCGAGCCTCCACTGCCTGGTTTATGGAACAAGTTAATAGGAGCAATGCTCTGTCTTTTAGTTTTAGTTTCATTGATCTTTCTTTGTAGGTCTTGATACTTATCCCGCTTGACAAATGGGGAGTTCTGTTGTTCAGCCCAGTAGAAGTTCAGCCAATGGGGTGGGGCACCTTTGTAAAACTCAAATTCCATCTCCATGGCATTTGCAGAACTGATCATTTCACCCTCATATTTATTGGCCCACACAACATCAAGGGCTGACAGATGGTCTCTGTCTTGAGTCTGTAGTGATATTTGCCCACCACGCTGAGAAGGAACTGTATAATTTGCCATCAGACCTGAGTTCTGAGGTTGATTGATTTTAATTCTGTGACTTCCAAAATGCCTTGCTGGAGAAAAAAATGGAGAAATCATCAGTTGGATTTGGTTGTAAACTCAAAATTGAATATTTGTTTGACAGTTAACACTTCGTAATATGGTTACTAGTAACTATACACATGCAAGAATGTATTAGGACACAAGACTGAGGTGGTGGAACATTGTGTTTGGAAGGCAGTAACCACCAGGAGCCCAATGATTTTTAAAATAGATATGCAAAAAATACACTTTATCATTTCGCGAAAGGTTTTATGCATCAAGCAGTCAAAAGAGGCCCCCTTGTGGTGTGAAGAGAATAGAAACTGAAATTTACATGACTAAATTGGTAAATACATTACATCAGAATATCATGAAGAAGCAGTGATCATGAAGCCCCATATCTACCTGGGTTGAAAAATTGCAAAAAGATAAAAGTAGAAGAGGAGAAGAAATTAATGTTAATTAAAAAGGTTAGTGGCAAAATAGCTAGATAGCTAGTATATAGAGAAAAAAATAAGGCTAGCACACACTAAGTTGCTAACTAGACAGATACACACACACACACACACACAACAATCGACACAAACAATTGCTCGGACCAATCGCATGGTGCATTTGGTACAAAATATATTCATCCCCCCTCTCACAACTTTACGTCCTGCCGGCAATAACTTCCTATAACTGCGAACAAAGCTAATACAAAACGTGGCACAACCCCTTTTTTTTTTTTTCAAATTCAGCCAATTCATGTTTTTGCTGTTTCAAAAATATATTGCATTGGGCCACCACCATATCACAAATTATGTAATTTTAATTTTGTTTAATAATTTATTAATTCTATGACAGGCTTACAACAAGGCACACACCAACATCTAATTAGTCTTGCAGTTCAGAAAGACTTTAACACATACAATGCCATGCTAGAAGATTCATGCTAATCATCACTAATAATGTGCTGATTACCATCTAGTATCTTGAACCATCTAGTATCTTGAAGCCTGTAGTCTGATGTGCAGGCATGGGAAAAAGAAAGTACACCCCCCTTCAAATCTATATTTTTTATTTATCAGGGCTTAAATAACAATTGTTTAAGCCTTCTATTAACAAACAAATGACCTCAGGTGACTACAAAAAAACAGATTTCAAAACACAGCAGATTTCAAAATGTAGTCATTTTTTCCCCAAAAGTAAACCAACATTCAGAAATCATGTACACCCTTCCTACTTACCACAATCATTAAGAAAGCAATTAGCAGCCGGGTATTAATATTGAAATGCACATGAAGACAAATGTGAGGCCCTGTGTCCAGCAGCTTAACCTGGGCCAAAATTGGGTCATGCAACAGGAGAATGATCCCAAGCACACCAGCAAATCTACATCTGAATGGTTAAAGCAGAAGATAATCAAGGTGCTGGAATGTCGAGTAAAAGTCCAGACCTCAACCCCACTGAGATGCTGTGGTGGGATCTTTGCATG
Source organism: Cranoglanis bouderius (assembly GCA_023630585.1). Lineage (NCBI taxonomy): Eukaryota > Metazoa > Chordata > Actinopteri > Siluriformes > Cranoglanididae > Cranoglanis > Cranoglanis bouderius. The sequence continues at coordinate 28,874,256 of CM042535.1, read as the reverse complement.
GGATCTTTGGTGGGAGCTGTGCATAAACGAATGCCCTCAAACATCAACTGAAGCAATGTTGTAAAGAAGAATGGGCCAAAATTTCTCCAAAATGATGTGAGAGACTAATAAACTCTTACAGAATTGTTTACTTTAAGTTACTGTTGCTAAAGATGGTTCCATGTGTTACTGAATTTTGGGTGTACTTATTTTTCCAACCTGGTTTCTAAATGTTTACTTTTTGGAAAAAATAAAAATAAATTTTTTATTTAAAATTTAAAACAAAAATTTTTTGTTTTGTTGTTGTTGTTGTTTTCACCAGAGGTTATTTATTTGTTTATAGAAGTTGGTGAGGACCACACACGTTATTTCTTCTTCTTTTCCTTTCGGCTGTTCCCTTCAGGGATCGCCACAGCGAATCATCTGCCTCCATCTAGCCCTATCCCCTGCATCCTCTTCTCTCAGACCGACTACCTTCATGTCCTCCTTCACTACATCCATAAACGTCCTCTTTGGTCTTCCTCTCGGCCTCCTACCTGGCAGCTCTAACCTCAGCATCCTTTTACCGATATATTCACTCTCCCTCCGCTGAACATGTCCAAACCATCTCAACCTGGCCTCTCTAACTTTGTCTCCAAAACATCTCACATGTGCTGTCTCCCTGATGTACTCATTCCTGATCCTATCCATCCTCGTCACTCCCAAAGAGAACCTCAACATCTTCAGCTCTGCTACCTCTAACTCTTCCTCCTGTCTTTTCCTCAGTGCAACTGTCTCCAAATCATACAACATCGCTGGTCTCACTACTGTCCTGTACACCTTTCCTTTCATTCTTGCTGGTACTCTTTTATCACACAACAGACCTGACACTTTTCTCCACCCATTCCAACCTGCCTGCACACGCTTCTTCACCTCTTTTCCACACTCCCCGCTGCTCTGGACTGTTGACCCTAAGTACTTAAAATCCTGCACCTTCTTTATCTCTTCTCCCTGTAACTTCACTGTTCCACTTGGATCCCTCTCATTCACACACATGTATTCTGTCTTGCTGCGACTAACCTTCATTCCTCTTCTCTCCAGAGCAAACCTCCACCTCTCTAGAGTTTCCTCCACCTGCTCCCTGCTCTCACTACAGATCACAATGTCATCCGCAAACATCATAGTCCATGGAGATTCCTGTCTGACCTCATCTGTCAGCCTGTCCATCACCACTGCAAACAAGAAGGGGCTCAGAGCCGATCCTTGATGCAGTCCCACCTTCACCGTGAACTCCTCTGTCACACCTACCGCACACCTTACCATTGTCCTACTGCTCTCATACATATCCTGCACCACTCTAACATACTTCTCTGCCACTCCAGACCTCCTCATACAATACCACAGCTCCTCTCTTGGCACCCTGTCATACACTTTCTCTAAATCTACAAAGACACAATACAGCTCTTTCTGACCCTCTCTGTACTTCTCCATCAACATTCTCAAAGCAAATATTGCATCTGTAGTGCTCTTTCTTGGCATGAAACCATACTGCTGCTCACAAATGCTCACTTCTCCCCTTAGCCTTGCTTCCACTACTCTTTCCCACAACTTAATTGTATGGCTCATCAGCTTAATACCTCTGTAGTTTCCACAACTCTGCACATCTCCCTTGTTCTTAAAAATCGGCACCAAAACACTTCTCCTCCATTCCTCAGGCATCCTCTCATCTCGTTGAGCAACCTAGTTAAAAACTCTACTGCCATCTCTCCTAGACACTTCCATACCTCCACTGGTATGTCATCAGGGCCAACCGCCTTTCCTCTCTGCATCCTCTTCAAAGCTCTCCTAACTTCACCCTTGCTAATCCTTTCTACTTCCTGATCATCAATATTTGCCTCTACTACTCTTCTCTCTTTGTCATTTTCCTCATTCATCAGTTCCTCAAAGTACTCCTTCCATCTTTCCCTCATCCTCCTGTCACCTGTCACCTGTCAACACATTTCCATCTCTATCTTTAATCACTCTAACCTGCTGCACATCCTTACCATCTCTATCTCTCTGCCTCGCCAACCGATACAAGTCCCTCTCACCTTCCTTACTATCTAACCTTGCATACATGTCCTCATAAGCTTTCTGTTTGGCCTTTGCCACCTCTATCTTAACCTCACGCTGCATCTCCCTATATTCCTGTCTACTTTCCTCCGTCCTCTCACTGTCCCACTTTTTCCTAGCTAACCTCTTCTTCTGGATACTCTCCTCAACTTCCTCATTCCACCACCAAGTCTCCTTGTCTTCTTTCCTCCTTCCAGATGACACACCTAGCACCTTCCTACCTGTCTCCCTGATCATTTTGGCTGTAGTAGTCCAGTCATCTGGAAGCACCTCCTGACCACCTAAAGCCTGTCTCAACTCCTCCCTGAAGACTGCACAGCACTCTTCCTTTTCCAACTTCCACCACTTTGTCTTCTACTCTGCCTTTGCGCTCTTCATCTTCCTCACCACCAGAGTCATCTTACACACCACCATCCTATGTGTCTAGCTACACTCTCTCCTACCACTACTTTCCAATCGCTAATCTCCATCAGATTACAGTGTCTACATAAGATATAGTCCCCCTGTGTGCTCCTGCCACCACTCTTATATGTCACCCTATGTTCCTGCCTCTTCTGAAAGTACATGTTCACCACAGCCATCTCCATACTTTTAGCAAAGTCTACCAACCTCTGTCCTTCTGGGTTCCTTACCTGAAGACCAAACCTGCCCATCACTTCCTCATCCACACTATTCCCTTCACCAACATGTCCATTAAAGTCTGCCCCTATCACCACTCTCTCACATCTGGGAACACTCTGCATCACTTCCTCAAGCTCGCTCCAGAATCTGTCTTTCTTCTCTTGCTCACAACCTACTTGTGGAGCATAAGCACTAACAACATTCAACATCACACCTTCAGTTTCCAGCTTCAGACCCATCAACCTATCTGACACTCTCTTTACCTCCAGAACATTCTTCACAAACTCCTCCTTCAGGATCACTCCTACTCCATTTCTCTTCCTGTCCACACCATGATAAAACAGTTTAAACCCTGCTCCAATGCTTCTAGCCTTGCTCCCTTTCCACCTGGTCTCCTGGACACACAGAATGTCGACTTTCCTCCTCTGCATCATATCTACCAGCTCTCTGCCTTTACCTGTCATCGTACCAACATGCAAAGTCCCTACTTTCAGTCCTAAACTCCTGCCTTTCCTCTTCTCTCTCTGCCTACGGACACCCCTTCTTCTTCTAACACACCTTCCTCCTCTCCTTCTTCGACCAACAGTAGCCCAATTTCCACCAGTGCCCTGTAGGTCAGTGGCACCGATGGCGGTCGTTGTTAACCTGGGCCCGATCCGATACGGTATGGAAGTCATGTTAATGATTCCCATATTGAATTTGGCAAAAGTTTTACATCGGATGCCCTTCCTGACACAACCCTCTCTATTTATCCGGGCTTGGGACTGGCACAAAAAGTACACTGGCTTGTGACCTCCTGTGGCTAGATTCACCACACATGTTATTTAGGCCCTGATAAATAAAAATTGAAGTTAAAGAATTGAAGGATGGTGTACTTTCTTTTCCCCATGATTGCATGTGTATTAATTAGACAAAACATATATATATATACATACAGGTGCATCTCAATAAATTAGAATGTCGTGGAAAAGTTCATTTATTTCAGTAATTCAACTGAAATTGTGAAACTTGTGTATTAAATAAATTCAATGCACACAGACTGAAGTAGTTTAAGTCTTTGTTCTTTTAATTGTGATGATTTTGGCTCACATTTAACAAAAACCCACCAATTCACTATCTCAACAAATTAGAATACTTTATAAGACCAATAAAAAAAACATTTTTAGTGAATTGTTGGCCTTCTGGAAAGTATGTTCATTTACTGTACATGTACTCAATACTTGGTAGGGGCTCCTTTTGCTTTAATTACTGCCTCAATTCGGCGTGGCATGGAGGTGATCAGTTTGTGGCACTGCTGAGGTGGTATGGAAGCCCAGGTTTCTTTGACAGTGGCCTTCAGCTCATCTGCATTTTTTGGTCTCTTGTTTCTCATTTTCCTCTTGACAATACCCCATAGATTCTCTGTGGGGTTCAGGTCTGGTGAGTTTGCTGGCCAGTCAAGCACACCAACACCATGGTCATTTAACCAACTTTTGGTGCTTTTGGCAGTGTGGGCAGGTGCCAAATCCTGCTGGAAAATGAAATCAGCATCTTCAAAAAGCTGGTCAGCAGAAGGAAGCATGAAGTGCTCCAAAATTTCTTGGTAAACGGGTGCAGTGACTTTGGTTTACAAAAAACACAATGGACCAACACCAGCAGATGACATTGCACCCCAAATCATCACAGACTGTGGAAACTTAACACTGGACTTCAAGCAACTTGGGCTATGAGCTTCTCCACCCTTCCTCCAGACTCTAGGACCTTGGTTTCCAAATGAAATACAAAACTTGCTCTCATCTGAAAAGAGGACTTTGGACCACTGGGCAACAGTCCAGTTCTTCTTCTCCTTAGCCCAGGTAAGACGCCTCTGACGTTGTCTGTGGTTCAGGAGTGGCTTAACAAGAGGAATACGACAACTGTAGCCAAATTCATGACACGTCTGTGTGTGGTGGCTCTTGATGCCTTGACCCCAGCCTCAGTCCATTCCTTGTGAAGTTCACTCAAATTCTTGAATCGATTTTGCTTGACAATCCTCATAAGGCTGCGGTTCTCTCGGTTGGTTGTGCATCTTTTTCTTCCACACTTTTTCCTTCCACTCAACTTTCTGTTAACATGCTTGGATACAGCACTCTGTGAACAGCCAGCTTCTTTGGCAATGAATGTTTGTGATTTACCTAGTGAACCAAACTGAGAGACCATTTTGAAGGCTCAGGAAACCTTTGCAGGTGTTTTGAGTTGATTAGCTGATTGGCATGTCACCATATTCTAATTTGTTGAGATAGTGAATTGGTGGGTTTTTGTTAAATGTGAGCCAAAATCATCACAATTAAAAGAACCAAAGACTTAAACTACTTCAGTCTGTGTGCACTGAATTTATTTAATACACGAGTTTCACAATTTGAGTTGAATTACTGAAATAAATGGACTTTTCCACGACATTCTAATTTATTGAGATGCACCTGTATATATATATATATATATATATATATATATATATATATATATATTTGGACACTTAAGATTATTCTGGTTGTCACAGTTAATCTATAGTTAATGTGGTGGGGTACCTCTATGAAATTGAAGGTAATTGGCTATGTACATCTACTATAAATTACCTTGTGACCAGCTGGCTAAAAGTAATTTCAAAAATGTCTAAAAAGTGGGAAGTAACTTTTGAGAAAAGGTTAAAGTAAACTTGTAAAAAGTTTTAAAGTTGGAGGACTTGTGTATAAAAACAGACAATGTACAGGCAGGCCCAGAGAGACCACCAACAGACTTGGTAAGGATAATTATGAGTAAAATCAAGAAAAACAGGTGAGAAATATCAGAAAGGATTGCTTCTGACATCAACATGAATTACCAGATACAACTAGTGCACAAACTCAAACTATTCAAAACAGGATCAACGAGCATGGGTACACAGAAGTGGTGACTGGTGGTTATTAAAGTAGAAGAAGCACAACTGTCTGTTATGGGCAGTATATTCACACATTATATATGCACATTTAACATGAATAATAGGTTTATATTAATGCCCTCATTTTAACAAGTTATCGTTTTTACAGTAACAGCTTATTTACAGGGATTTGTATGCCTGTCAATTTGTATGCACAGTCAATCAATTTTACTGTATCAAGACAGCTAAAAGGACCTTTTTTACTCCCTGACTTTTGAATTAAAATCTTGGGCATTGGTCCTGCCTTTTGTTTAATTTTCAGTCTCTCCATATGTATGAGCATCAAAAGACTTTTCTAAAATCTGGTCAACACTGGCAGTTTCTACCATTTCGTGCCAAAAAAGTGAAAGTGACATGTGATGGCCAACGTATGGTAACCCATACTTGGAATTTGTCCTCTGCATTTAACCCATCCAAGTTAGTGCACACACATTAGGAGTTGTGAACACACACGCTACAAACTGTGAACACACCCAGAGCAGTAGGCAGCCATTTTTGCTGTGGTGCCCGGGGAGCAGTTGAGGGTTAAGGGCCTTGCTCAAGTGCCCAACAGTGGCAGCTTGGCAGTGCTGGGATTTGAACTCACGACCTTCCGATCTGTAGCCCAACTTCTTAACCACTGAGCTACCACCGCCCCCAAAAAGTACATTAGCTGCTAAATCACACCACCACTGTCATTACCTCTACAGTAACACCAGTACACAGTACACAGAGGCCCTGATTTACTACCATTCCAAATAGAGATTTTAATTTGTACAATCTGATGAAAATGTGTGTGTGTGTGTGTGTGTGTGTGTGTGTGTGTGTGTTATTGGCTACATACAGTCCCCTCCAAAAGTATTGGAACAACAAGGCCAATTCTTTTGTTTTTTGCTATACACTGAAAACATTTGGGTTTGAGATCAAAAGATGAATAGAAAGATGACAGATCAGAATTTCAGTTTCTTTTTCCTGATATTTATACCTAGATTAATCTAGACCACCCAATGTTTAGGTGAGTCAAAGTAAAGCAAAGAACACTTAATATTTGGATGCATATCTCTTGCTTGCAATAATTGCATCAAGCCAGCAACCCACTGACATGACCAAACTGTTAAATTCTTCTTTTGTGGTGCTTTTCCAGGCTTTTACTGCAGCTTCTTAAGTTGTTATTTGTTTTGGGGGGTTTCTCCCTTCAGTCTCCGCTTCAGGAGGTGAAATGCATGCTCAGTTGGGTTAAGATCTGGTGATTGACTGGTGATTGACTTTCCACTTTTTCCCCACGATTAAGTCTTTTTCTGTGTTGGCAGTGAGTTTTGGGTCGTTGTCTTGCTGCATGATGAATGCAATTGGATGCATTTCTCTGTAAATTGACAGACAGAATGTTTCTATAGTTGTAGATGTAGTTCTCTAAATGTAAATATCAGGAATTAAAAGCTGAAATTATGAATTATCATCTCATATTCATCTTTTGATTTCAAACCTAAATGTGTTCAGTATATAGCAAAAAACAATGCTATATTGGCCTTGCCAATAGTTCCAATACTTTTAGACTGGACTGGACTGAGCTATTGTGGGTGATTTTCAAAAAAAAAAAAAAGATTGCGTAATTGAGTAATGTCATGTTTAAAGTAGCAGGTGGAAACAATATTTACATTAGTTGTCTCATGGGTGATAACTGGTTTTAATTGTCCTGGTAACAATAATCTTGGAAGATTTAACTGAAATTTGGTCCACAGATGCATAATTGCATGTCAAGTATAACACTGATTCAAGGCAGTGGGGTGTGTTGAAAACCTGTGTTTACCATGGAAATATTACCTCAAAACCTCAATTATTTTTGAGTTAATGAGTCATTTTGAGAAACCTAAGTACAATAATGATTTTAGTTTGCCTTCAAATAGCAGAATCAAGCTTACACAAATGTTATGTCTGCCTTTTTTCATATTAATTCACATATAATTATTTATTTATTTATTTTGATTATTATTATTTTTATTTTTTTTACAAAAAGTGTGTGGTAAATCACACTGCAGGAGCAAAATTATTTATAGTCAAGGGCCTGTCATTTGAACATTTAGGAAGAAACACCACAAACTGCATATTCATTAAAGCAAATTTGATGCAAACATAGCACCTGTAAGTAAATCAGCTTCAATGTTTTTTGCAGGTTTTTACACATAGAAACCTTCAGTAAATGAGAATGTCAGTGTTTTCCCCATAGCTTACGTAATCCTGATATGTACAGCATTGCACAGTACAACACTTCTACAGTAACAGGTTATTCATGTCAGTATGGTGTAAACTTACCACTCCTCTCAACTGAACAGGATATCCCATTTGATCATAAGGAAATCATTAACATTTTCAAGCAAATGTCAAACAGAAGACTGCTGATGTAAAGCCAGAAGCTAACACTAAAAAAGCAACACAGAGTGAAACAGTAAAGTCATGGTTGAATGAAGAATACAATGTCATTGTAATTTAATAGGACATTTATTAGGATTAGATCTATTCCTGTTCATTTGAATATAGTATATTCAAATGCTGAACTCTTCCACAGCTTCCCCCACAAAATGCCCCTTTGAAACACGTTAGGCTCTTGCCAAAGTATATATATGCCACTGCAGTAGTGTTGTAAACGAACTTGCTGACTATTTTTACTGCAATTGAAAGAAGCCTGAAGTTTAAAAGTCTCAAATTGTCCAGTTGCTTAGTTGCTTAGAATTAAAAGGATACATCCACAGTTTTGTGTGTACTGAGAAATGCTAAGCATGAGTAAACTCTAAATGCATTACATAATTCTTTTCTTTAAAAGGACACACCGTTTCTTGTAACTCATTCTTTCAGGGCATAATGTTGGCACAGGATACATGGAAGATTTTCTTTGCTCTCAGCAGCAGTGAAAACCAATTAAACTGGTTTAATTTGGCATGATGCTGAAATGTTTGTTGATTTACTGTGCAGCATTGCCAGGTGATGGCTGAAAGCAAGAAAAATTGTCCAAGGTAAAAAAAGAAAAGAAAAAAATAATAAAGCACACTATACATTTTTCATTTGGTAAGAGAAATACCTAAGCAGTTACAAACAACATCCACATAATTTTACTTATAGGATTTTATTCTATGTTACTGCACAATTGAGCTGAAATACCTAATTAAGTTAAATCATGGAAAAGTTCATTTCTTTCCCGTAATTTAATTCAAAAAGTGGAACTTTCATATATTCTAGATTCATTACACATAAAGTGAAATGTTGCAAGCCTTTTTTTGTTTGTTTTAATCTTGATGATTACTGCTTACAACTCATGGAAATCAAAAATCCAGTATCTCAAAATATTAGAATAAAGAATTTATAATACAGAAATGTCGACCAGAGAAGAGCTCTAATCAGCTAATTAACTCAAAACACCTGCAAAGGTTTCCTGAGCCTTTAATATCTCAGTCTGGTTCAGTACACAAAACCACAATATTTATGGAGTAATATTCATGGAACGTTGGCTGGAAGGGACAAGTGTGGTAGGAAAAGGTGCACAAGCAACAGGGATGACCGCAGCCTTGAGAGCATTGTCAAGCAAAGCTGACTCAAGAACTTGGGGGAGCTTCACAAATAGTGGACTGAGGCTGGAGTCAGTTCATGAAGAGTCACCATGCACGTGTCCAGGAAATGGGCTACAAGTGTCGCATTCCTAGTGTCAAGCCACTCCTGAACCAGAGACAACGTCAGAAGCATCTTACCTGGGCTAAGATGAAAAAGAACTGGACCGTTGCTCAGTGGTCCAAAGTCTTCTTTTCAGATGAAAGTAAATTTTGCATTTCATTTGGAAATCAAGGTCCCAGACTCTGGAAGAAGAGTGGAGAGGCACAGAATCCAAGTTGCTTGAAGTCCAGTGTGAATTTTCCACAGTCAGTGATGATTTGGGGTGCCATGTCATCTGCTGGTGTTGGTCCACAGTGTTTTCTCAAGTCGAGAGTCAATGCAGCCGTCTACCAGGAGATTTTAGAGCACTTCATGCTTCCATCTGCTGACAAGCTTTATGGAGATGCTAATTTCCTTTTCCAGCAGGACTTGGCAACTGCCCACAGTGCCAAAACTATTAGTAACTGGTTTGCTGACCATGGTATTACTGTGCTTGATTGGCCAGCCAACTCACCTGACTTGAACCCCATAGAGAATCTATGTGGTATTGTCAAGAGGAAGATGAGAGACACCAGACCCAACAATACAGACGAGCTGAAGGCTGCTATCAAAGCAACCTGGGCTTCTATAACACCTCAGCAGTGCCAGAGGCTGATTGCCTCCATGCCACGCCACATTGCTGCAGTAATTCGTGCAATAGGAGCTCCGAACAAGTATTGAATGCCTAAATTAACATACTTTTCAGAAGGTCAACATTTCTGTATTATAAATTGTTTATTCTATATTGTTTATTTGGAGATACTGGATTTTTGATTTCCATGAGCTGTAAGTCATAATCATCAAGATTAAATCAAAAAATGCCTTGCAATATTTCACTTTATGTGTAATGAATCTAGAATATATGAAACACAAAATCATTTTCTAGTAGAGAGCAGAATTCATGGAATTCTGCAGAACATCACACTACCACTGCCACCATGATGGTATGTTGTTCTTATTGTGAAATGCTGTGTTAGCTTTACACCAGATATAACTGTAGAACCCAGTGTAGATAGGGGCAGAGGAGTGTCAACAGAGCTCTGGGCTCACGTTTATTTTCACAGTGCCCTCAATGCACTTTCAAAAACTCAACAAAGGGGGACACAAACAGAAAAGGGGACGTCACAAGCTTGCAGCTTTCACCCCGTTCAAGTCCAACTTTCAAGTTTCGCATGGACACATACTCTATGTGTGTGTGTGTTTGTGTTTCAAGCTTCGCTACCTATTCATCTCTCTCTCTCTCTCTCTCTCTCTCTCTCTCTCTCTCTCTCTCTCTCTCTCTCTCTCTCTCTCTCTCTCCCTCTCCCTCTCTCAGGTTACGGGAGTCACTGAATCAGACACAGGTGAGAATCATCACACGTTGCCTGCCAGTTCAACCCACCTCCTCTCTGTCCACAGCTCTGTCCACAGGTCTTCCTGCCCTCCCTCAGCTTTGAGTGCTGCTTCCGCCCCAAGATGACATCATCAATGGGCGACAGTATTTAAAGGCCTCGGAAGCCAGCACTATCAGCTTCATTTTGATGTTCACTCATTTGGCCTTTGTGCTTGTTCGTTGCTCTATAGTGTTCTCGTGATATTTCTGGTTTTTGAACAGTGCCTGTCCTGACTTTGAGCTTGATCTGCCCTTTAATGTCTGTCTGTTGTGTAGATTTGTATATAGTCACATTGCCATATTGTTGTAAATATCAAACAGTGTATGTATTCACTAGTAGTAGGGGTGTGACTCCCATTTTTGTTGGTTGTGGGTTTGTCTCTGTTTTTGGTAAGGGAGTTTAGGGAAGCTACTTGTCTTTTGTTTATGTTTCTCTGTGTAGGTAAGTTAGTTTTCCTTAACAATGGGTTTTGTTTATTGTTTTGGCCTTGGTCCACCCTGAAGTTTTCCCCGGTTTATCTGTGGTGTACAGCACATATGTATATCCCTTGTAAATACCATATATCACCCTTTGAGAGTTACTCTGGTGTCTCATTCCTGTTATTTCAAACACCACATACTTTTCACTCCACCTTTCATTACCCCGTGCCTTTATTTACGCTGTGCAACCTAACCCTAGACTGGGTCGTAACATAAATCAATAAGATTTTGCAGTTTGAAAGGTACAGTATGGAAGGGAGGTGTTTGTACTGTATGTCACCATTTTAGCTACACACATGTACACCAGTCTACCAGTCTGTATAAATTATAGCTAGATCCAGATGTTACAAACATTTTTCTTTTAAATTTGTACACTTTTTTCATAAAACGTTTTGTAATAATTATTTTAGTGTTTAATTCATATTTTAAGTAATATTGTTTCTTATTTAATTTATCAACAAAACTTGTAACCACTTAAAGGATATGAATTAGAAATGGATTATTTGAAAGCTGTAATGCTTTGCAGCTTGAGAATCGAATTATGAAATGAGATGCAAAGGGCAACATACATTGCAAATGTAAATTGTTGACTCTTACAAAACTCCTTTAGGCATTATGTGTTTTTGTCCCTACTTCTTTCAGTAAAAAGCTTTTAATATACTGTATATTAATTAGGAAAGATGTAATCATGTTTATTTAAACACTGTTAATATTTGACAACATCTGTAGGTTCAGATTGCAGCCAACCACAAAAAAATCTGATTGTCAGTTAAAGAAATAAGAGCATTTAAGACTATATTAAATGACTATACAACAACAATAAATAATAATAATAATAATAATAATAATAATAATAATAATAATAATTTTTTAAAAGGCATTTAAGTATGTCTATTTTCTGATATTATATAGCAACTAATGCTGATTGTGAAGCAAAGAACATTACATTTCAGTGGTTACTGTGCACACAGTGTGATATCATTTAACCACAATTTTATTAACTGGGTGTTTATTTTTGTTATGTTGCTTTTATGTTGGTTCCTGAAGTGTGTTTCATCTTGCCATCTATAAATAACAAAATTACAAAATCCCATTGATGATTACAACAGTTTTTCATAAATGCTTAATAATAATAATAATAATAATAATAATAATTTTGCATTTGCATTTTGCATTTGCCTATTATTCCCATATTTATTTACAAGAAAAAGAAAGAAAAGAAAAAGAAAGGGCATGATTTTCCCCATTTCATTTCCATTGTAAGGAAATTAACTTTTTTCCTTTTTAGATTGAGCTCAGTAAGGGGAAATGTGCAAGCTTAATTTCAACAGCTGATCTACTATTCATCCACCGATAAGTTGAACTTAATTTATCTTATTAAGTCTGGCTGGGATATTACTCCCGTGGCCACCCCGTAATAATATCCTGATGTTAAACACAAATGTTGAGGACAGTAACAAGATCGGACAACTTAAGACAATAAATCATAAATATAGACAAGAGACACTTGCTAATAAAATCAGATGAGACATTATTAAACTATTCTAATACACAGAAACTAATCTAACACCTAAACACACACACTTGTACGCACACACACACACAAACACACACACACACACACACACACACACACACACACACAAATAGGGGGTGAAATAGCTTTGACGGAGAATGAATGGCTCCCTAGTTTTAACACCGTATGCTGTTCTTAGACCTCGACCTGAACGAACCATCAACAATTAATTACATTTTCACTTCGGTCTAGAAGGGCTCTATTAAATACACCAGCTTCGACTAAAGGGCCTTTCACACTGAGAGCGATTAAGGTGCATTCACACATACAGCGACTCGCAACGACAAAGTGACGGGAGTCCATTCATTTTCAATGTGATCTGGCAACTTCTGGTGACTTGAGCGACGGCGACTAGATGTGGGCGTGTCCAGCGACTTTGAAAGTTGAAAAAAGTTTAACTTTATGCAAATTTGGAGCGGCATCATATCATTGAAATGTCAACTCGAACAGTGACAATTATAAAAGTTGGAATGCTGTGTAAAATGTAAATAAAAACAGAATGCAATGATTTGCAAATATCATAAACCCATATGTTCTTCACAATAGAACATAGAAAACATATCAAATGTATAAACTGAGGAAATGTACAATTTTAAGAAAAAAATAAGGTAATTTTTAATTTGATCCCAGCAACACGTCTCAAAAAAGCTGGGACAGGGCAAAAAAAAGCTGGAAAAGTAAGTGTTACTAAAAAGAAACAGCTGGAGAAACATTTTGCAACTAATTACGTTAAATGGCAACAGGTGAGTAACATGATTGGGTATTAAAAAGAGTATCTTAGAGAGGCAGAGTCTTTCAGAAGTAAAGATGGGTAGAAGTTCACAGATCTGTGAAAAACTGCGTCTACAAATTGTGGAACAATTTCAGAATAATGTTTCTCAACATATAATTGTGAAGACTTTGAATATCTCATCATCTACAGTACATAATATCATCAAAAGCATTAAAAACAGGCATGATTCTTTAATGGAAATCACTGTGTGGGCTCAAAAACACCTCCAGAACTCATTGTCTGTGAACACAGTTCGCCGTGCCATCCACAAATGCTGGTTAAAGCTGCAAAGAAGAAAATGCAAAGTGAAGCCAGATGTGAACATAATCCAAAAACGCCATCGTCTTCTCTGGGCCAAAACTCATTTAAAATGGACTGAGGCAAAGTGGAAAACTGTTCTGTGGTCAGACGAATTGAAAGTTAAATTTCTTTTTGGAAACCATGGACACCACATTCTCTGGACTAAAGAGGACTATAGAGGAGAGGGACCATCCAGCTTTTTATCAGCACTCAGTTCAAAAGCCTGCATCTATGATGGTATGGGGGTGCATTAGTGCCTATGGAATGGGCAGATGAAAGGTATATACAGGTTTTAGAGCAACATATGCTTCCATCCAGATGATGTCTTTTTCAGGGAAAGCCTTGCATATTTCAGCAAGACAATGCTAAACCACATACTGCAACTATTACAACAGCATGGCTTCATAGTAGAAGAGTCCGGGTGCTGAACTGGCCTGCCTGTAGTCCAGACTTTTCACCAATTGAAAACAATTGGCGCATCATGAAACAAAAAATACGACAAAGAAGACCCAGGACTGTTGAGCGGCTAGAATCCTGTATCAGACATGAATGGGACAACATTCCTCTCCCAAAACTCCAGCAACTGGACTCCTCAGTTCCCAGACGTATACGGACTGTTGTTAAAAGAAGAGGGGATGCTACACAGTGGTAAACATGGCCCTGTCCCAAGTTTTTTGAGACATATTGCTGCCATCAAATTCAAAATTACCTTATTTTTTTCCTTAAAATGGTACATTTGATATGTTTTCTATGTTCTACTGTGAATAACATATGGGTTTATGAGATTTGCAAATCATTGCATTCTGTTTTTATTTACATTTTACACAGCATCCCAACTGTTTTGGAATCGGGGTTGTAGTTTTAGTATTGTTTTCTTTTTTCATATCATAGTAATCGTCCTAAAAAAAAAAAAATCCCAAATTGGGCTCTGTTTTTTCCTAACTAGATTTGGTTTGAACATTGGAGGGTTGAACTGAAGTGTGAATTGGTATGCTTCCCAATATTTTTTTTTTTTTAATTACACTTATACACATAGTTTATTGTGAGATTTTAACATGCCACTGTAGTGCACAGTTTGAATGTGATGTCCAGTGTGAACAACCTTGTTGTTGATGATAATTGGAAATATTAAAATAAAATTGAGTTAACATAGCACAAGGCTAACTTGTTATATTGATAGTTATGGCTAAATTGCAATGAGTTAGCTACAATATATGTGGAGTGTTGTTAGCTAGATTACACCATATTATCCTACCCCCTTCTGAGTATATGTTTTATTTTCTTTTTTATTGTCCCTTTCTGACCAGGGTATTCCAGAAAGCAGGGTTAAATTACCGTCAGCTAAACCCTGAACTCTCGGTTGATTAACCCAAACCTTGCTTACTCAGGGTATGTCGGTTCCAAAACACCTGAGAAGAGTTAGTTTAATCAACCTCCTATTGGTAACCGAGAGTTAATGCGCACGCTCGGCGAACACATAAAGGCATTTTCAGTGGATGCCGAAATCAGGAGTCACCATGGAAAACCAAAGGTGAAAAGAAAAGGGCAGCGTATTTCACCGAGGCGGAGTTGGAAGTTTTAATGCTGGCATACGAGGAGTACGAGCCGATTATAATGAAAAGAAGCAATACGACTACATCGACAAAGGAAAGAGAGTTGGCGTGGCATAAAATAACCGACAGAGTAAATGCTTGAGTTAACTGAATTATATATGAATGTTACCCTCTCTCCTTTTATTCTAATGAACCATATATAATGAAAATGAACAACTATCTATCATTTTGAGTTTGTTGTATAACTAGTCAAGCATTTACTTTTCCTTCCATCAATTTATTAAGATTACATTAGTAATGTATTCACTAGTAATATATTGGCTTCTTGTTTTATAAGGTGTAATCCTACTGGAGCCAGAAGAACTCCGTCACAAGTCAAAATGAAACACAAAAATATTCTCCAAAGAGGTAATATTTGAATAAACTGTTATCAGAGCTAAGTAGTGCATGATTTTTTTTTTTTTGTCATGTCATAGTGTCATTTTTCTGTCATGTGTAGCAAATAGAAAGAAGGCTGTGTTAGGTTCTCCCGCTCTCGCTGAAGCGTAGCCTACTTCCGCATTCCACGGAGCGCATTCCAGCTCCAGTCAGAAAGACTCTCGTTTCGTTTACCTTGGCCATGTGCATTTGTTATTGTGTTCACGTCATGTCTCTGTCCCCGCCTCCTTTTTTCCTCATTGGTTCTTCGTTTAATTTGTGATTATCATTTCCAGGTGTCGCGGATCTAATCTTGTTTAGTATTAATGAACTCCGCTACTTAAAGCCCTGTTTGTGTCCGCTTCAATGCGGAGTATTAGTTTGTTGCTTAGTTTAGCTTTGTAATAGTTTAAAGTCCGTAGTTCCGTATTCGTGGTTCCCAGACCACTTCCTCGTTTCGACTGTTTTTTCCTGTCTTTTGGATTACTGCTTTTTCTCGATTTCTGTGTTGTGCATTAATGCCTTTTTGTGAGAATAAACTTTGCTGCATTATCTGACGTCTCCCCAGCGCATGCATCCTGACTCTTCTATCTGCCTGCCTGCACCGGCTTTACATAACAGGCTGAGACCCGTTTAACTGGTGAGGGGCCACCACCACCTCTCCTCACCCCAGCTGAGGAGTTGGCTCTGTCCCTTAATAAAGGGTGACCAGTTATTGATGGCATTCCAGAGGGCACATCATCAGACTCTACCTCCCACAACACGAGTCATTTATTGAAATGTAGGTTTACCACAGTAGTCCTAATGACTTATTCTAATTTAAATTACAGCAACCATCAACGCTGTCACTTAAATACATTCTTAATGCACTTAACATATTTTACTTTTGCAGTATGCATGCTTATTTTTTTACTGCATATGCTGTATACTGTAATTTTGTTTTTGAGCACTCTTGTTAGTAATGTGTGTGTGTGTGTATAAAGTCTTATTGGTTGTATTGTCTTGCAGTTGCTGATGGATGTTTTATTGGGCCCTCCTGAAACCACACAGTCTGTCACCCACATTGTACAGAAAACTCCCTGTTGCAAAAAAATGAAGAGCAATGCACAGAATGTGTTCTGTGGTAAGCACTGACCTGCACATATCAAATGTAACAAATTGCGGTTTAAAAAGGTTTGTTAAATAAATTAACAATTCTTTTGAAAACCGGTATCGCTCTCGCAAATATTCATTCGTATATGAAAACGTGTCAATACGTGGCCTTATCACCCTCTCACGGCGAAAAAAACCTTGTGTAATCTGTGCTTCCATGTCCACAGGATCGTCATCAAAAGGGCATGCCATGCTCAGTAACCTCTCTGAAATGAACTAACCCTGGAACATAACCTGCTCTGGAGCAGGTTATCTTCAGAGAGCAAGCTGCCATGGTTACAAGTTACCTCCGTTTTTTGGAACCGAAAGTTGAGGTTATCGGCTAACTTACCCTTAAATTTACCTGGGTATATCACATAACCAGCTTTCTGGAATACCCCCCAGCAATGCAAAATAGTCTGCTGAGCAGTGCTTTTCTTCATCTTTAAAACTACCTCTGCTCTCCCAGTCAAACGGCAGTAATCAAGCATTGTGTTATGAGGCAATAGCTGGGCATTACAAACTTGCGCAATGGGGGGTGGGGGGCAGCTATGGGGTTGTAATTGCTAGTTGTGATTTGCTGTGGGGTTACGTCCCCCCCAACTCCCCAGAAACTACACCCTGAGTGCTCCATTGCTACTAATCGCTGCTGTGCCAAGGAGTTCTAATACACTACTCTGCCCTCTACTGGTCATTTACGATTCACCAACTTCGATGGCTCCACTCTGTTCAAAGTCTGTTTTTAAGTCAGACCACCAAACATTTAAAATACAAAAATAAATGTTTTATTCTCTGAAATTCATATCACATATATCTTTTGGTATTATGGCCAAAAGGTTCAACTTTGGACTCATCAGACCATAACGCATTATTCCACATGGTTTTGGGAGATTGGATGTGTTTTTTAATTTATTTTTTGGTTAAAAAAGGCTTCCATCTTGCCACACTACCCCCTAGCCCAGAGATATGAAGTATAAAGAAAGAATCACTGCCAGCATTTTAACCACAGACAAGATGAGACAGATAAGAGAAGATGCAGATAAGATCTTTTACCACACTGAGCAAATTTGCATACATTTAAGCTCTGGTACAAACTGAAACCCTGTCTGTATTATCTTTCATACACATTTATTAACTTCCATTTCTGTAAATGTAGTTTATTTTAAATGAATGTTATTTTGCATATTGTTTAATGTAATCTGTAGTATTTACTGAATGAAATGCTTGATGAATTTGTAGGTTTGTGTTCCAACTAAAACATTTGCGTTAACCTGCCCCTTGCATCAGTTAAATTAAACAATTATAATGTGTAGAAAACAGTCAGAATAATAATAGTAATGTAGATGAAGTATTATTATTAATTCATCTTCAGTAGCTACTTTATTGCAGTGGATCCAAAGTACATTGGTCTTCACTAAACCACACTACAACTGCTAGAAAATCATAGCCTAGCCTTAATGATGTTTTTGCAACTTTGAACAACTAATAATTAAGAATGTTTTATAGTTAGTTTTCTGTACTTTTACATCTCTTTTCTTCTCCTTTTAATGTAATTGTTACTGCAGTACTGATAAAGTTATTTTTTTTTTTTTTTTTTTTTACTCTTCTGTGTCTTCTTGTGTTCTGGGGATCACTGTAACCTGTTTCTTATGTTCTTGAGATATAGCTAATATTTATTAATTCAAAAGATGATTTTAACTCAAACAATTTACAAGTGTGGTTGAATACCATAAGGCATATAACTAAGCAGCTGAGAATTAGGAACCTTCTTGAAGCTTGAATGTTAATTTCTGAGCTAGCAGTGCAGTCCCATTTGACAAACCTGTGAAACTAGTCTGGTATTGTGTCCCGAACAAATAATTTCAACACATCATCAAAATAATTTAAGGTTACTTAAACCCCAACACTATTTTTACACAGCAGTCTATTGATTTTATGTCCTTCATAACAGCAGCATTTCACACAAGTATTGCATGTATAATCCTTTTCTGATTTTACTTTTCATGTGGAATATCAACATTTATCCCCCTAATGAGCAAATCTATTTTTGTTACAATTCCACTCCTTTTTGTGAGCAATAATCAGGAGAAGTTGGTATAAATGTGTTAGCAGAGCCAAGACCCGTCTTTCAATGATAAAAAGACATCAATATAATAAAAGAAAATGTTTAATTTTTGGCATTCACATCAAATTATTTGCTGTTAACAAATGTCTTAAAGTGGATTCTTTTGGATTTTTGTGGAACCAATGACCACCATGGTCATTTAAAAAAAAAAAAAAAACCGAACTAAAGGATTATAATTTTTCTGTTTAGCGTGTTTGGTATTCATGTTCACAAACATGGTAGGTCGTTCCTGGGATGCAGACATATGAGCTACTGAGGAACCAACAAACCAGAAGCCATTAAATGGGGAAAAAGAGCAACAGAAATGCTATGTAATGTACAGGAATATTATTTACTATATTATTTTAATACTTTTTTACAATTATACAGTTATTTATATTTTATTACATAAGCAATACATTTAAATGGTAACATTTCTCTGATACTCCTTGCAGACGAACACACAGTAGGGGCTCTGAAATCTGTCTTATACTTACTAGAACGTCCAACATAAAAGGTAGATCAATAAATGAAGTCAAGAAAAATGGCACATATAAAATGATCAGAGTAAACATGGAAACACTTAGCACTAACACTCCTGGCTTCCTCTTTGTGTCCTGGTTGGTGTCAGGGGGGGCTTTATAAATCACTAAACATGTAACTGCACACACAATTACAGGCAACACACATAAAGATATATTTAATTGATAAATAATTGTGATTGGGATGAACTGACACCCAATTGCTACCAGCCACACAAAGATGCATAGGGTAATAGAGCAGGGTGTTGAGAAAATAAAAGCAAGTGATGGATATTTTACAGTAAGAATGCACTCTAAGGCCACCAGCTGGAGAAGCAGATGCCCGCAGAGCCTAGCTCCAAATAATAGTTGGAAAACTATATAAGCTACACAGTCATCTTTGATAATGTATGCTACAAGGACTGGATTCAGAATCAGCTCCAGCAGGTCACTGAGTAGAAGAAAGATGGCGATGAGTGAGATTTGACCTCTGCTCTTATAATGGCGGTACAGAACACTGAGAGCCCAAAGCAGAGCTGGAAAACCTGCAAATACACCAGTGATGAGGAAGATGGACAGGCGGATGAGTTTGGTGTTTGCATAGGCTATTAGGAAATACCATGGCTGAAAGTAATGGCTTAAACAGTTGTATAGGTCCATGGCTTATTCTCTCGTCTGCTTCTTTATGTGCTGTAATAAAGTATGTTATGTTTAAAGAATAATGCATTTTAATAATAATATAATAGCAGTTCCATATATACAAACATTCCCTCAGCAATCTATGTTTTCTCTCTGTTTTAAGTTAAATAAATAAGACAGAAAATGCAGCTTATCCTGTTCCAGAGAAATTGTAAAGCACAAATGTCTTTGTCCTGAGGATTTTCCCATGGTGGAAAACATACTGACTGTTACAAAGCCCTGACACTGGAGACTCCTTCCATTAATGTTAAATAAATGGCTACTTTACCATATCAATGATTATACATTTTTCTTTCTTAAATGACAGCACTTTTTTCTAACAATTTATAATTTGTTGTAAATTGTGTAGAATGTATTACATACAGGTCCCTGAGAATGAGCTGTTACTATAGAAATGATCAAAAGGAGTGAATTAACATAAACATGCGATTTGAATTATAGCCAGAACTGTTGTGAGAGCTGCTAATATAGACTAATCAAACTAATCAAAAATCTTTACCAATCAGACTTAATAATTCAAAAGTATAATAATTTTAATAATTTTAATAATCAAATATATATACCCACTGCCTCTCATTTATTGTGTAACTCCCATCAATTATTTGCTAACATTTGTGAAGTAATATTATAACATTAATGAAGTAATATTTTTTATAAAGTCCTGTTTATTTTCAGTTATTTTGTATCAATCAAAATCTAAAGTTTGAGCAAGAAAGACTGGGAATTCAAACGCAAGTGTAGCATTTCAGTTATAGTACTTACCAACACCACTGTTGACCCAGAGGAAAATAACTGACTGAAAACTAGATTGTAGTCACACAAAATGTTTACCTATAGCAAAAATTATTGGAGCATGTGACTGACAGGTGTTTCTTGTTGCCCATATGTTAACTGTTAGATTGATTGTTTAAACAATTAAATAGTTCTGAATGTCTACTCTTGGATTGAGCCTGGTTTTCACCCGTGAAGACTGCATTTGTTGTTAAAAAGGATAAACCACAATTAAGACCAGAGAATAATCAACACAATGCAATTTCATCAATACTATTTGCAAAATATTTCTGAAAAGAATTAACCAGGACGTTATATACTGTATACAAATATTCATTAATAAAAAATTGCTGTTATTTGAAATAACTCACAGTTTTGTGCAGAACTCTGTACCCTGGATTGGACTTAAATGAATTCTCAATGGAACATGATATTTAGCATACAGAACGTTTTATCTGCGAGTGAAAGCCTGTAGAAGATTGATGAGAAAATTGAAAGAGGAAAAAAGACAGAGGGAAATATGTGTCATTTATACCACAGCACTGCTGAATTCTGAATCTGCTGAATCTGATTGGTCAAAAAAGTAGTGACGCTACTAACTTAACTACATTTTTTGTCATGGAATCTGTTCAGCAAAAATTAAAACTTCTGAGTCTCGGGGTTTTCAATGGCAAAAAAATAGACTTTATTACTGAAGCAATAGAGCTGAGTCGGTTTGCAAAGCGACTGCCAGACTCCATCTTGATACACACTTTTATACACTTTCAAAGCAGAGACTCTCTATACTTCATCTCTCTGTTATGTGATGAGTATAAAGGAAGTCTTTTAGCAAACTAACATACACACATGTCCTGGAACATCGGTGCATCTTCTCTAACATCTTCTTGTTTACCTTATCAGGATGTGCACATTTGCATACACAGGCCTTTGCGTACGTGCACATTCTGTATTTTTCTAACTTCTGCAGTTTGAACAATAGACCACTCATACCTAAAACCTTGGCAATAATAGTGGATACACGCTACGGAATAACAAATTCCAAGCTATCAAAAAAGATACAGAGGACAGGCTCAATTGTATTCAAAAAGATACAAACTAGAAGTGAGAAATGTGCTCAGTGATTTCCCACAAGTTACATCAATTTGTCTTAGTTTCCTTAATTAACATGAATACTCTCTCATATCATAAACATTAATTAAACATGATTGGATTATACATTGATTAAGACTGATGAAATGATTAATTAAAATATCCCATATTTTCAGTAGCGTGACAGTAGGTCCACTACTTTAAAAATAGTGTAGCTTTTCCAGTAACGAGTTACTTTTTCAAACGAGTAGCGATGTAGCGTGACCAATCGCTACTTTTTTTTGTACAATTGTAATGGTCCTCTTCATTGTATATCTGTGGTACCCACTTGCTTCACAGGAGTTAAGAGCCTTGTTGTAGCTCACATGGATAGTGTTAAGTTCCCGCTCCCTGCTCTCGCTACGCTGCAAAGAGTAGCGTAGCATACTTCCGCATTCCGATCTCCGCATCCATTCAAAAACTCTCCGGACTAATCCATTCATGAATTCACGTTTTGTTTACCTCTGCCATGTGTGTTTATGTTTTCGATCACGTCATGTCTCCGCCTCCTGTGTTTCCCCATGTGCATATGTTTTGGTTTGTGTCATGTCTCCGCCTCCTTAATTCTTATTGCTTCAACGTTCGTCTGATTCATTCTGTGTAATGATTGTTTTCAGGTGTCATTGATTTGGGCATGGGATTCTATGTGTTTAAATACACCGCTCCGTTTCCGCTTCGGGGCGGGGTATTTGATTAAATTAGATTAGTTTAAGCGTAACTTGGATATATCCGTAGCTCTTAGTCCGTGGCTCCCAAACCACCTTCTCACGAGTGTCTTGTTTCCTATGTTTTTGTTTACCCAGCGTTCCCGGGTTCTTGGATTCATGCCTCGTAACTTTCTGGATTTTTGCCCTGTGAGTGTTCGGATTATTAACGTATCTATTTGGAATTACTGCCCTAGCATTTTTGGGGTATTATTATTTTGTTTACTTTTGGATTTTGTTAGACTGTCCCATTTCTTGTGAATGTTCCTGTTATGTTGAACTGTGCCTAATAAACTGACCACTTTCCCCTGCGAGTGCATCCTGCTTCTCTCCCACACCACGTGTCATAACAGATAGGAAGTGACCGTCTGATGGACGTTAACTGATCAACCACATTTTGTTACATAATGCATGGGGCGGGTAAATGATAATACCATAATAAATTTACACTGCACTTTATTATTTGATGCACAGAATATTACTGCCGCTTTGTTGTTAATAGGCAACACAACACAATGTTTACATTTACCTACAGATAAAATTAAATAATTCAATAAGTTTATCAGTGCATGTGTAGCGGTTGTTCCTCTGCGTTGTGTTGATTTTTGTGATGTAAAAAAAATAAAAATAAAGAACTTTCCACACAAAGCTGGTTTTTATCACAGGTGATTTAATTTCAGTGCCTGAGTAGTAAAACACAAACAAACAGGCAGGTATCTGCGATGCGATGCTCTGCATTGCCTCTGCTCTCTAATGGCATCCCCAGAAAGAGCACGAACACAGTCCACAATACACATATACATTATATGTAATAATTTTAACAGTATAAACAATATTAGTAATATAATAATAATAATAATTTTAAGTGTAATTCAAACATTTCTACATTCCATTAATTCATAACAGCATTAGGGTTTCTTAAATACCAATTAACATACAAAATATTATATATTATATATATTTTTGTTAACCACAAAATATTTTAAATACACCAGGTAGTTAATCATAGAACACACAGCATCTCAATTCTTGAATATAACATCCATCATATTCATAACTAGAAAATATGTATCATTATCCGTATATATAAATCACAATATAGTTAATCACAATGTTAGTCGTTTAGCTGCTAACACTTTTCTCACACGCGATGCATACACTTCACGCCGCCATGTGACGCAGTATACTATTCACCCGTTAACAGCACTCAAATAAACTTCATTTAACACACTGATGACTCAAACTCATGGTTAACTATAACATCACATGAAATACTTTCTCATATATGATCATTTAAACTTGAAGTGAACACCTTATAAAACCTAATTTTACATCAGGTGAACAGAGCTCATGAAACCGTACCTCTGCTCTCTAATGGCATCGCCAGAAAGAGGACGAACCCCAATTTCCTTGCGATCTCCACCTCTCACCTACGTATGACGTCAGCCGACGTGCATACTGTGATTATTACCTTAAATAAAAGCACACAACCTTCTTTCAAAATAAAATGCCCCATAACAAATAATAATTAAAATAAAATAAAATACAAATAAAATTAATGGATAAATAAAATGTATAATCTGGTGTAACAACATATTCCTGCTACACATAGTAATTTATTTAATGTTCTGAATTCAACAGTATTCAGTACTGTATTTCTCAACATCTCATTTAAGGGAGCAGCAAGAGAAAATGTTCATATCTTAACTTGATTAATTAATTAATCAGTGGTTAAAAAATAATAATAATTTTTCATTGCATGTATTATTATTGGCCTATCGGAAGTATTAGTATGGCACACTAATCCTTATTATCCATGATGGAGGGGGAGATGGCGACCGATTTCAAAAATGAGAAAACCATTTACCCCTGACCTTATTTGTCGAAGTTCATGTGACTAAAGGAATCAAACAATAAACCTTACACTTTAATATTTAGGCTAATCTTTGCAAACCAAAGATTAAAATACTGTAAACATCCAGGAGTTCAAGAACAAATTTAAAGACGCATATAGAGGTCAATTTTAAATTGATAATAGCCTAATGTACATATTATTTAAAAATAGTAGGCTATATTTCTGGATTTAATTACATTATGTTGTTATTATTGTTATTACAATTAGTATTATTAATATGATTAATATTATTATTATTAGTAGTAGTAGTAGCAGTAGTAGTAGTAGTAGTAGTATTAATATACAGTTTGAGTATTAATTGTATCTTTGGATGGTCTATAAATAAAGACTATACATTCATAATTGTTCTGAATTATCTTTCAATTGCGTTTAATTTCTTTATGCACAATTATACACAATTATTTATAAGCTGATTCACAATCATGACATACTAAAAATGTCGCACATTTAAGTAGCTTCAACATAGTTAGCTTTTTCTTGGTAACTTGTAGTGTAGCTAATTTTTTAAAAGGGTAGCTTGACTGTAGCTTAACTATTTCAAACTGCGTAGCTTGTAGCTACTCAACACACACACACACACACACACACACACACACACACAGTACTGTACTCACATACTGGAGAGACTTGGGTCACTACCTAAGTCCAACAACGTCAGGTCTATATCCAAAACGCACACTGTATACTAGAGTGCTAAATAGTATGTGAAAATTGTATGCCACTATTCTAAGCTGTACTGATGTAGTTTGTAGTACACGGGTCTGGACTACTGACGTTATCGGCATTGCATGGTTATGTGGCTAAGGCTAATAAAGAAACATAGCACAATTACAGCAACCGTGAAGGTATTAAACGATGATCTGTCAAAGTCCTTTTGACCATGCGATCCTGAAGCAGAGACTGTTGCGTATAGGTCTTTCTGAACATGCTGTTGCTTGGTTTGTAAATTATCTGTCTGATAGAACACACTCAGTTTGAGAGTCTTTCATCTGACAAAATGGTTGTCTGTAATTGTGTGCCTCAAGGCTCTGTACTCGGTCCCCCTCTTATTTACAATTTATATAAACAATCTTGATCAAAATTTGCAAATATTCATTTTTATGCTGATGACACCATTATTTACTGCTGTGCTTCGTCTCTGGTAAAAGCTTTTGAGGAATTGCAAACTGCTTTTAATTCTGTTCAAATTTCCCTGTCTCAGTGAAGCTTGTACTTAACACTGACAAAACCAAACTAATGGTACTTTCTAACGCAAAAAAAGGTCCTGAATCTTCCACCAATTACTACTTTTCAGGGTGAAAAAAAACAAAACAACTGAAGCTGAAGCAGCGATTTTATTTCAGGATTTTTCTTTTGAGGCTAAAAGCAAGCTGGTATTAGTCACCTTTTTCCCTATGCTGGACTATGGTGATATTTTATATATGAATGCCTCTGCCCAGTGTGTGAAATTAATTGACACCCTTTACCATGGAGTATTGAGATTTATTTTAAACTGCCAAACAGTTACTTGCCTACAACTAGCTATGCCTTACAACGTAGCCTAAAAATGGAAAAACTTGTCCCACTAAGTGTTTTTAAATCATTGATGAAAGCTTTTGGGACTGATTCCTTGTCCTGTCAATGTTTTTTAACGTGTTGTTTGTACTTTGTACTTTTTGATTTTTTATTTCTTTTATGTCATCTGTTTGTAACTGTGAAATCACTTTCTGCTGCCTATCTTGGCCAGGACAATCTTGAAAAAGAGATTTGTAATGTCAAGAGTCTTTCCTGGTTAAATAAAGGTTTAATATTAATTTGTTTGTTTTTTTAGTTTTACGTTTACAGTATTTAGCAGATGCCCTTATCCAGAGCGACTTAAGTGCTTTGGGGGCTCTACCAAAAACACATATTCAGGCTAGTTCACTAGAACTAAGAGTACCACTGAGAAATATTTGTCAAAACCAGTTGTTTCATATAATTTCTATTAATTATGGAAAATAAAAAATAAAGAAAGCGAGTCAATATAAAACCATTAATGAAGACAAATAAAACTCATGGATGACAAAAGAAATGTTGCTGTATAGATGAAGGACAGGACGGTCTGTCTGCACATAGCCATAAGATGTGCGGCACAAAGGAAGATTTAGGTCTTAGTTAATATTATTAATAATATACACACACCAAACACTTTATTAGGAACACCTGTACACCTGCTCATTTATACAGTTATCCAATCAGCCATTTATCCATTTATCAGCCAATCATGTGGCAGCAGCACAATGCATAAAATCATGCTGTTACAGGTTAAGAGCTTCAAATAATCAAACATCAGAATGAAGAAAAAGTATGATATTCAGTCCATGTCACTCTGAGTGAAAACCTGTAGAAGAGGGATGAGGAAACAGAAAGAGGAAGAGAGAAAATTAATCAACACCTTCAGGTCAAAAAGACTGAACAGCACTGTCCTCTAATTTCCTATAACAGCAGCTCTGACAGTAGCTCCAGCTGTAAATCAAATCACAGAATTTTATTAAAGTGATCATTCTAATATTGGTTTCTGTAGTAACAAATTACACATATTAATAAGAATCAGATTAAAAAGCATGCTGTTATTGAACAAAAAAGACACATACTCATTCAAGTTTTCTGTAAAGAAACATTTATTTAACATTTATTGAAGGAGTCTCCAATGTCAGCACTTTGTAACAGTCAATAAGTTTTCCAAATGGGATCCTTCAAGCTGCATTTCAGTATAATGTCTGTTTGATTTTCTGAGAACATTTTCTTTTGATAACGATGGAGAATTATTACTTAAGAATGTAGGTAGGTAAGTGTAGCGTTTAATGCCATGTCAGCGTCTGTGGCAAAAATGGGTTTACAAAAATACAAGTGTTGCATAGATACAAAGTAAAACCAAACGAAAGAAAAGTACAACAGTTAAGATTAAATAAGTTGTTTTACATATACATATGACAAAAATTCTAAAACCTTTTGCTGGTAAAATCTTACTAAACAATTATTATTTAAGAATGATGAAAAACATGCACATTGGACATACAAGTTTTACAGTATGCAGGGATATGCAGCTGTGTGCACAACACAAATTGATATATAATTCAAATCAGAAATGTGGATCATAGTCAGCAAGTTTCCCCTTTAAAAAGACCCCAAAAAATGTGTCTGTGGCAGTATTTTAGCCACAGATAAGATAAGCTATAGGTAAGGGAAAAAATGCAGATGAGATCTTTTACCACACGGAGCAGTTTCACACGCATACAGACAAAATAAGAGAGATAGGAGAGAAGATGCACGTAAGATCTTTTACCACATGGAACAAAATCACATGTACGCAAACCCATACACAAAATGAAACTCTGCATGTAAAATCTTTCATACACATCCATCAATCAGTTCTGCAAACTATATTTCTTATTTTCATTAATTGATCATTCATCTTTGGTAGTGAATTACTACTTTATCCAGAGTTGCAGTGAATCCACTGACTCAAATAGAATAGAATAGAAAAGACCCTGGATGTGACTCTAGTCCATCACAGGGCACCACATCCACACATCCACACCTATAATGAAGTAAACAGAAAATCCACACGGACAAATGGAGTCTGTAGCCTCAGTAATCCAATTATAATCCACTTAATGTTTATAATGCATGGGCTAACTTTTGTGCAGAAACAGAAGTGCACACTTTGTGCTTCAAGGCCACTCTACTGTGACAGTATTTCAAACCTAGCATTACTGTGAAAGCATTTCAAATAAGATCAAGTGCAGGGTCAGCCATGATACAGAAGCCCTGAAGCAGAGAAGGTCAAGTACATTGCTCAAGAGCCCAATGGTCCTGGGTTTGAATGGGACATTCCAGAACCACCAATATGACACTGCTGGGCCCTTGAGCAAGGCCCTTAAACCTTGATCAGTAGCATCCTGACTCAGTTGTAAGTCACTTTGTATAAAAGCATCAGCCAAATTAGATAAATATAAACATGAAGTCATGACTTTCTTATCAGTAGGCCAGAGCAGCTAGACCCATACAATGATAGTTGTGCCTCTCCTTGACTAGCGACACCAAACTAGCCTAGTCTCATTTTAGATAGCCAAAAAGTTTTATATTTTATTGGTCTGGTAGTCCTGCAAACAGTGATAACACCCAAGGCAAGTTTTATGTAAATCCAACTTTTTTTTTCTAATTTTCACATTTTTAAGCAACTATCCCTCACATGCAAGAAAAAATGCATGGAAACAGTTTATGAATATAGAAGTAAATGCACCTAGCACCTAGCATATGGGCTTTTGTTTCTATGGAGTTTGCAGAGACGCTTGTCTCATCGTGCCTAGATCAGATTATATGAGATTGTTGAAAAATCAAACCACACTGCTCAGACATTAAATGACCCGACAAACACCGATTGAACATGTTCAGTTAGTGAACACAAACAGCGACAAATGCCGACAGGGTCAACACACTGATCTGACAAAACCTGACAAATGTGTCTGTTGACATTGGTCGGCGTCTGTCTGTGCTGTGTGAAAAGGGCTTTAGACCACAGCGACCTCCTTAATTCAGTTAAATTCAATTTTATTTGTATAGCGCTTTTAACAATGGTCATTGTCCCAAAGCAGCTTTACAGAAATATATAAACTCAGGATATAGATTTTAAATGTACGAATTTATCCCCAGTGAGCAAGCCAGAGATGTCCTTAGACACAGAATATGCATGCAAACATGATAACCACTACACTACAGAAACTACAAATACAACCCCAATTCCAAAAAAGTTGGAACACTGTTAAATGTAAATAAAAACAGAATACAATGATTTGCAAATCCCATAAACCTATATGTTATTCACAATAGAACAATATTCACAATATTCACCCCCCACCCCACCCAATAGGAGATTTTGATCTCGACCTTCAAATGCATGTGTTTTTTATATCATTACTTCAAGACTGCCTGAAAATTAGCATTGAGAGCTAATTGACACACAATTATTAATGATAAAGAAATATTTAATTAGAAGGGAAGGTAGATGCTTGTGTGTGTTTAATATCACTGCCAGTATTTTAACCAAAGACAAGATAAGACACACTGAGAAAATTCACACACATGTAAACAAGTACAAACTGAAACCCTGCCTGTATTACCTGTCTTTCATATACATTAATTAACTTCTGTTACATTTCACACACACACACACACACACACACACACACACACACACACACACACACACACACACACACACACACACACACACACACACACGCACATTAATTTAGGAGTAGTACAAACATATTCAGATTGAGGGAAAATTTTAAGTCATGGAACATCTTTCTTCATAATTCTTTATTATGAATTTCTTGATGTTACGTCTTTCTCACTGTCTGTCATCATCTGCAGCACAATTCTTGAGTATATCTGTATGTTCAGATTGTAGCCACTGATACCAAAATTTGATTATACTAATCTGATTTTCCTCTTGAGTAAAGAAATAAATTCATTAATGATATCAGCTGTCTCTGTGAATTCGCAACTGTTGTGGAATCATAGTGTTTATTCTTACTATTACTTTTCCTTTTTTTTCAATTAGTATATCTAATCCAGTAGTCCAATCCATGAAGCTGTATAAATATTTTCACCCTATAATACACCCAGCTGTATACAGTCTTTACACCCTGTCAACTATATACAGTGTTTACACACAGTTACAGTAATTTAAGTATGTTGTCTACACTCACTTATGTTCAGTTGTTGTTGTTTTTGTTGTTTGGCATAGGTAGTAATCTTATTAATACTGATCATGTTTATTAAAATGTTTATAAACTATGCTTAAAACTATTGTTTAAATGAGAGAGAAATAGAATAGAAATACAGTGGAAAATATAATAATAATAATAATAATAATTATTATTATTATTATTATTATTATTATTAGTAGTAGTAGTAGTAGTAGTAGTAGTAGTAGTAGTAGAGTTATTATTAGTTAATTCATAAGTCATTTATACATATACCCAAAAACTAAATAAACAAACATATCAAAAGAAGAGTTTGATTTGATCTCCACCATGTCTATGTTTAAACGTGTTTTTAAATCAGTACTGTGTAACGAATTAAAAGATATTTAAAACGTTGAAATGTATTCTCCACCAATTTATGTAACGAATTAGCTCAAATGACGTGAAATATATTTATATATCTAATCAAAGCGTGTTCTGACCAGTTAGAAATATACCTCAGCCATGAAAGGGAATTAATGTATGTGCACATGTACATATAGATAATTAACTACAACGGATTATATTGTGATATTGGATATTTTACTATTATTGCATTATCTGTATTATCTGAAATTAGCTTTCATATGCATTCATTGACTTTTATTTCTGCAACTTTAGTTCATTTTAAATGAATGTTATATTGTATATTTCAGATTTTACTTTATTTAATCAGTTATTTACTTTTGAATGCTTAATGACTTTGCCTCATCTGCAAGGTCATGTTCCAGATCAAACACCTGCACTATCCTGCTTTGGTGAAATGTACATTCTTATAATGTTTAGAATTGTTGTTCTTGGTTACTTGAAAACCCAGAATAAATGCAAAAATGAATAGTGATGCAGTGGAAATAAAGAAAACAAGACTCATATTGTTATGTTATTTAGATTTTATTACATGAACAATTCGAAAATGATCAGTGCATTAAAAAGGTAATATTCATTGCTAATGGCAACAGTGTTGTACAGCATATTTTGTATGATTCAGTTAGTCAATAACCAGTAAAAATGTATTGAAAGGGAGCCAGAAGTGACAGGATGTAACCAAAATCTTGATCATAATCCAAACAGTCAAAACCTGGAAACTCGGAAGGATAAGGTAATAACAACAAAACCACAGTCACAACACAAAACACAATACACTGTTTTGCTGCGACAAGAAAGAAAAAAACTAGTTACCTACAGCAAAGTGATTTGTCCACATGCTGTGTGAATCAAATGGTCCCTGCAGACAAGAACACACAGGAGGGGCTCTGAAATTAATCTCATGCTTGCTAGATAGTCAAATATTAAAGGAAAGCCAGTAAAAATAGTCAACATTAATGGCGTATATAAAACAATCAGAGTAAACATAGCAACACTTAGCACCAGCTTCCTGTTTGTGGCTTTTTGGGTTTTTTTTCAAAAATCAATAATTATGGGACTACACATAAAAATAGAGGCACCAGACATAAAGCCATATTTATTACATAAAAAAACAACCTGTAATCTGAGATGAACTGACACGCAATTGCTACCAGCCACACAAAGATGCAGAGAGTAATAGAGCAGGGTGGGGAGAAAATAACAGTAAGTAATGGATAAGGTTGAGAAACACTCTCTACCACCACCAGCTGGTGAAGCAGATGCCCACAGAGCCTAGCTCCATAAAAAAGTCTGAAAATTGAAATACAAGCTGTGCTGTCTTCTATTAACATGTATACAAGGACTGGACGCAGAATCAGTTCCAGCAGGTCACTAAGAAGTAGAAAGATGGTAATGGCTGAGATTCGTCCTTCGCTCTTATGATGGCGGTACAGAACACTGAGAGCCCAAAGCAGAGCTGGAAAACCCACATACACACCAGTGTTGAGAAAGATGGACAGGCGGTTGAGTTGGGTGTTTGCATTCTGTAAAATATATGATGAGTCAAAGTAAGGGCTGGAGCAGGAGGGTACTGGCATGGCTTGTTCTCTCTTCTGCTTCTTTACATGTGCTGTAATAAAGTATGGGATGCGTAAGGAATACATTTTGTAACGTTATAGCTAAATAATCAATACTGGGACGGTAGAGCAGACTGATGTGAAGGAAAGTTGATTACTTTCCATAACCTGTCCAGAAGAGATATTTTCCCCATTTATTGCACATCACTTTGTCAATTATTACAATTTAAAAAATTTTAAAGATTGGCATTTCGTATTTTTAGCTGTTGATAGTTCCATTTAATGCTGTGGAAAGGCCACAATATATAACATAACATACAGTGATAATAGTATTAGTTTGTTATAGCAGCTATAAACAACAAACATTTTCCCATGGAAGAAAACATACTGAGTGTTACAAATCCTGGACACTGGAGACTCCTTCAGCTGTTAACTAAATGTCTCCTTACATAAAAGTTTACCATATCAATGATTATACATTTTTCTTTCTTAAATGACAGCCCTTTTTTACCCATTTCTTATGTAACGTATAACAGTGCCCAAACTGATTTCTGAATTAACCCAGACGGAACATGAAAAAGTTTCACCACTCAGGTGACCGAGAGTAACCCCGAGAGGCCTCCTGCGGCCAGATGCCCTTTGGAATGCAAAAGACTCTTTGGAACCCACACAGGACTTACCCCTGCAATAAAAGAAACCTTTGATGACTTAACGGGTGTGAACGTCTGGGAAACGTCATGATTTAGGTTCGTCAGCAGGGGTCCACCAAAACTCTGACCAAGGGCCTGTAAATCTCTGATCTAATCTCTGTTTACGACCACATGGATTAGCATCAGAGTCGGCAAGGCTAGAAAAAAAAACGTCCTCCCTAAAGGTCATCCTGAGGTGACCAAGGACCGGTGGGACATTAGAAGAACGCCAGCCCCCTCTTCTGGACATACACACACTCACGCACACACACAGTGAAAATGTCTCTTGAATGTAACATGTAATCATATTTCTAGATAGTTATAATGTATTCATATATGCATGTGTTCTGTGTCTAGATAACCTAACTATAGTGATTTTAGATAGTTTGAATGAAAAGCTAATTTTAAGTTGTCTGTAACCATGTCTAATGATCCTTCACTGTCCAAGATATCATAATTTCCTTGAAGTTTGGTACCAAAATCATTGTCTCGTAATATGCCAATTAATGATGCATACTATAGGACCATGGGATGTATCATTCTATATTTTTCCATATTTTATCCTAATCCAAACTTAATACAAACCCCGCCTTGACATGCGACCCGCTCTGGGACAGACCAAGAAAGTTCTCCCCCCAGAACTTTCTCATCTCTCTCTGGATTCGCCAGCAGCTCAGAGAGGCGTGTACGTTGGCATTGTCCATAAAAGACCGCGACACGCGTTCCCCTAGGCATTTTTTCTTTCCTTTTTGCTTGCTTTTCTTTCTTCTCATCTTCTTCCTTTTTACTACTTCCTTTTTCTCTATTTTGACTTCACTTTTCTCTCTCTCTCTCGCGGACTTGCTCTCTTCCGCCTTCCTCTTCCGGTACTCCTCCGGACTCCCCTTTGTCTTGTTAAACCACGTGGCAATTCCCGTTTCCTCTCTTCTTTCTACTTTGGCGAGACCCAACTCCGTCCACCCTGACTCTACCGACGCGGAAGATTCAGCAAACTCCTCGCTAAACCTACGAACCAAGGACCCTCATGAACGGCATAAAATTAACGCAAGTATAAATTTTAATTGATCTATAGAGGTGTCCTTTTAAGACAGTGCCCCTGTTGAAGGTGAATTTTCAATTAATTGCTGATTCTTGAGGTTAAACTGTTGTGTGTTCTGCCATTCTGTTATTTCCATCATTTTTCCTTTTGTTTCTTTCACTTTTCCTGTATATATGTATTATTTGTTTATACCTAGTTGTGTATATCAGTAGTTTTACGTAGTTATTAAAATCCATGGTTATCCCGCTGGATCGTCTCTGTTTTTACTCATGGCAAGGTTCACGTTTAACGTTGCTCTTCGCTATGCGCTGTACTTCTTTTAACTTAGAATAAACTATGCTTTGTGGCCAGAAGAATACTTTATTCGTTTAGAGTAATACGAAGACTGTCCTGGTAAGTTTGGTGGACAAACAGATCAAGCTGCTTCGCATTTAATTCTAAAGCTAGACTACAGTAATTAATATAACATTCCCTTTCATGGTCAATTTATATCCATAACTAATCAGAACACACTCTGATTAGAGCTATAGATATATTTCACCCATTTGAGCTAGATTCGCTACAGTTATTAGGCATAGATTATGTAGTGTGTACATCATACCATACATCATACAAGTCCCTGTGAATGAGCTGTTACAATAGAAACAATAATATGTTAGAATGAGGTGCATTAATATGGACCTGTGATTTGAATTAAGCCAGAACTATTGTCACAGCTGCTAATACAGAAAATAGAAAATTTTACCTTTTACCAAAAAAAAACATCTTTTATCAATCAGACTTAAGAATTCTAAAGTACTTTGTTATAATCATTTTATGATCAAATATATATCTCCACTGCTTCTCTTTTATAGTGTAATTCTCATCAGTTATTTATTAACATTTTTTAACACCATTAAGTAATATATTTTTGTTATGTCCTTATTTATTTTCCCCTTACTCATATACCAATCAAAATCTAACATTTAAGCAAGAAAGACTAGGAATTCAATGTTTCCTTGAATTTTGCAGGTGCTGTATTTTAGCAACAGAGCTTACCAAATCCACTCGATGACTCAAGACTGATGAGGGGAAAAAAACAAATCAAATTGAAGTCACACAACACAGTTACCTGCAAAAAATAAGAAAATTATTAAATTAGCATTATCATCAAATATCATAAAAGTATACACTCACCGTCCACTTTATTAGGAACACTTGTGCACCTGCACATTCATGCAGTTCTAATTATCCAATCATTTGGCAACAGTGCAACTTAAAAAATCATTCAGAAACAGGTCAAGAGCTTCAGTTAATGTTAACATCAAACATCAGAACTGGGAAAAAATGGGATCTCTGTGACTAACCGTGGTATGGTTGTTGGTGCCAGAAGGGTTGGTTTGGGTATTTCAGAAACTGCTGATCTCCTGTACTTTGCACACACAACAGTCTCTAGAGTTTACACAGAATGGTGCGAAAACAAAACAACATTCTGTGACCAGAGGATCTTTAGGCTGAGACACCCTGTTGATGACAGAAGTCAAAGAAGAATGATCAGACTGATCTTATGCATTGATGATTTGATTGAAGATTTTATGCATTGTGCTGCAATTGGCTGATTGGATAACTGCATAAATGAGCAGGTGTACAGGTTTCCTACTGAAGTGAACGGTGAGTGTATGACATGTGTGTGTGTGTGTGTGTGTGTGTGTGTGTGTGTGTGTGTGTGTGTGTGTGTGTGTGTGTGTGTGTGTGTGTGTGTGTGTGTGTGTGTACACAACTGTACAGGGCTGTACGAAGGCCCCGTACAGTTGCGCGGCTGAAGAAATGCATAATGGATGAATGGGGGAAAATTTTGCTTGCTAAACTTAACCAACTGGTGTCTTCAGTGTCCAAAAGACGTGTTATTAAAAGAAGAAAAGATGTGGTAAGATGTGGTAAAAAGAAAAAAGTGGTAAACAGTCAACTGTTCCAAGTTTTTTGGAGTGTGTTGCAGTCATCAGATTTGAAGTGAGTGTATATTTTCAAAAAGAAATTAAATTCACAAAGTAAAACATCAAATCATGTGTTAATAATGTGTTTTCAATATACTACAGGCTGAATAGAATTTTCAAATGATGCTTTTTGTGTGTTTTTTTGCATTTTCCATACTGTCCCAACTTTTTCTGAATTGGGGTTGTATATCAATACTGCAAGACTGAAAAATAGTCTGGAGAGCTAAATGACACGCTATAATAAAAATTCAAATTCACATGCATGTAAACCCCAGCGCAATCTGAATCCCCGTGTTATAATAAATGTAATTAATTAATTAATAATCTTTCGTTCACATTCATTAACTTCTGTTTCTGCAACCTTAGTTCATTTTAAAATGAATGTTATACATTCCACATTTTAATATATGTATTAAATATTGATAAAATACTTTATTAGGACATCCAAAAGTATTCGAACATCTAAAAGTACAGGGACAGTCAATATAAAGGCAAAAGCAGTAATCCAAAATGTTAGCCAAAAGCGTAATCAAAATAACAGGCGAGGGTCAGGCGGTCGGCAAATGACATAGACGTTTGGCGAACCAAGAATCAAGAACACAAGACAAAAACAGGATCGCAACCGGGCAAACACGTAACAAAATCACAAGGCTTGGCAAAAGACTGAACTCTAGGTAGCTGCGCTAATACTTCGCGCCGAGGTGAAGAAACACAAGGGTTTAAATACATGAAACCAATAAGACTCAAACACAAGACACCTGAGACACATTATAACAGAACCAATGAATATACAGGGGCGGAGACAAGACATGAACCAAAACAAAGACACACGTGGCGAAGTAAACAAAATGAAAGTCACTGAAATGCGGAAGTGCGAGGGGCAATCGTAACATTCTTAGCTATGATATAAGAGGAATAAGGTAGATGTTATTTACATTTTATTACATGACACTTTGAAGAAAAATTATCACTACATTAAAAAGATATTCTATTAAAAAGATCATTTCTATGCCAAATTATATGTTAAGTCTTTGGTTGTCTTTCTGAGAGGCCCTACAACTGAGTGTTATCAAAAAGTCAAGAACTCATATAATATGTACTGATATACTTCATTAAAAAAATAAATTATATTTTACTTTCAAATAACAGCAAATTCTCAGATTTACTTTCAAATGCTTCACACAATATAATATAAAATACCACACAAAGTATTTCCCTAAGAATAAGTGTTTCTGTTATATGCTATAATACATATACATGCAGTTATAGTATCTCTAAATACATTACAGACAGCAGCAATACACCAATAAAAAAACAGTACATGAAACCAGTCCTCATAAAGTTAACTAAAATGTGGTTTTGGTGGACAAATCAAATGTTTAACATGTAATTATTTTCTATATTTTGATTTTAATTTTTTTTTGCGGAATTAGAATAAGCAGCACAATGCTATATCCCCATTAATTGTGCAACATATTTCTGAAAATATTTAAGCAGGAATTTATATACTGAATACAAACATTCATTACTTCAAATTACTGTTATATGAAATAACTCACAGCCTTGTGGAGAACTCTGGTACACTGGTTTCTCAAAGGAACATGATATTTAGTCTATGTCGCTGTGAGTGAAAACCTGTAGAAGTGGGAGAAGAAAACAGAAAGAGAAAGACAAAAAATTAGTCAACACCTTCTGAGCAAACAGATTCGAGAACTGAACAGCACTGTCCTCTAATTTTCCATAACACCAGCTCTGACAGTAGCTCCAGCTGTAAATCAATTCACAGTTTTTTTTATTAATGAGCTTTCTCTAATATCTGTTTCTGTAGTAACAGCTAATGCAGGGACTTATATTGAGGACGCTCCACATAATCTAAGAGTATCTACTCATTAAGGTTTTCTGTAAGGTAACATTTATTTAACATTCATGGAAGGAGTCTCCAGTGTCAGCACTTTGTAACAGTCAATAAGTTTTCCACCACAGGAGAGTCTTCAGGACAGATGCCTTTGTGCTTTCCAGTTTCTCTCTAAAATGGCAAGCTGTATTTTTCCGTCTTATTAATTTTAGAGAGAAAAAAATAAAGATGTTAGTAGGACAATGACTGTATTTAGCTGTTATAATGTAAGTGAACTTGTCTTGCGGACAGTTTATATTATTAAAAGTAACTACAAATGATTTAAAAAGCATGAAAAATCATACATTAATAACTGCTGATCTCCTGGGATTTTCACACACAACAGTCTCTAGAGTTTAAACAGAATGATGCGAAAACAAAAAAAAAAACATTCTGTGAGCAGAGGATCTTTAGGCTGAGACACCCTGTTGATGAGAGAAGTCAAAGGAGAATGATCACACTGGTCTGAGTTGACAGGTCTGAGCTGACATGATTTTATGCATTGTGCTGATGCTACATGATTGGCTGATTGGATAACTGCATAAATGAGCAGGTGTACAGGTTTCCTATTGAAGTGAACGGTGGGTTTATGTACACGTGTGTGTGTGTGTGTGTGTGTGTGTGTGTGTGTGTGTGTGTGTGTGTGTGTGTGTGTGGGTGTGTGTGTGTGTGTATACCCTCCAGATTATTTAGTTTATTTTAAATGAATGTTATATTGTATATTTTTATTTAATGTAATATATGGTATTTACTGAATGAATATTTGCAGGTTTGTGTTCCAAATAAAACACAGTGTATTAAGCTGACCTTTGCATCGATTAAATTAAATGATTATAAGCTTTAGAACTGTTCTTATGCATTTTAAGCACCCAGAATAAAAGCAAAAATGTAACAGTGAATAACAACCAACACTAATCCTTAGCGTTCTCATTCTACATCACATTCTATATTTCCCACTGGATATAATTAAAGTCTCATTAAAGTCCCACTAATTAGAAAGTGTGCTGGAATATTGGGGAGAGGACTAGGCAAGCTGGTAGAGAAAAAGTTGGTGAAATTCTTCCAAATACAGAGGGCAGAGACTGCAGTGCTGTTTAAATCCACTAGATGTTCTCAACATGTTAAATATTACTGTTTGTCTGGATTAGTTCAGCCTACAAACGAAGTTTGTAAAGTGGCATGTTGATATACTGTAACAATGTATCAGCATAATATAACACATTTGTATTTTGTATTTATGTAAAATGTAAAATGTAAAAAATAAAATGTATTGAGTATTGTTTAAATGTAAGGAGGCTATTTCAAAAATAGGCTTTTGAATGGGCTTCATCTGAACTATTCAATCCTATAACCTACAAATTCTGGTTGAAAGGATGGGTGCAGTAATACTACGTTTTGCATTAGATGTAGTATATTAGTATAGTATACGTATAGTTTAGTATGTAGTACGTATAGTGTGCAGGTGCTTTTCACAGCCAGCCAGTCTGCCAGGAAATGAACCCCTGATATCTCCTACTAGGAAAGTGTCCTTGTTAGCTCTCGCCACTCGCTGCTCCACGAAGGAGCAGCATATCTTGCTGCCCCGCTATGGAGCAGCATATCTGCGCGCTTTCCAGCGCTATTAAAAAAACTCTCCGATGGACATTCCATTCACAAAGACTCTGGTTTTGTTTACGTTGCCATGTGCTCCTCTGTTTTTGTTTACGTCATGTCTCTTCCCCCGCTTCCTTATTGGTGCGTTGGGTTTGTGTCACATTATGTTTCCTCCCATGTTCTGTCATTGGTGCTCCTGTTATTGTCTGATTATTGTTTCCAGGTGACATGCGTTTCTTCTTGTTTCCTTTTGATTAGCTTGGTTACTAAAACCCCTATTTGTGTCCACTTCATGGCGGAGTATCGATGAAGAATAACGGAAAGTGACTCGTGATAGCTAAACGTAACTATATGTCCCTGATGATAATGATAGGTAGCGATGAAGCTAAAGAATCGTAGTTTTTCCTAGATTTTTGTTTATCAGGTGTTCCCTGGTCCTTGCGCTTGTTCTTAATTTTTTGTTTACCCAGCGTTCCCGGGTTCTTGAATTTATGTCTCGTTACTTCCTGGATTTTTGCCCTGTAAGCCTTTGGATTACTGTTTCATGATTTCCTGGATTTTTGCCCTGTAAGCCTTTGGATTACTGTTTCATGATTTCCTGCATTTTTGCCCTGTAAGCCTTTGGATTACTGTTTCATGATTTCCTGGATTTTTGCCCTGTAAACCTTTGGATTACTGTTTCATGATTTCCTGGATTTTTGCCCTGTAAGTGTTCTCATCTGTGGCTAACCCTTTTGGAAGTGTGACGTGCTTGTCTTTGTATATTTTGTGTTGTTGTCCCATCACTTATGAATGTGCCCTTTTGTTTGTGCCTAATAAACTGACCACTTTCCCCTGCGAGTGCATCCTGTCTCCCTCTTAACCCCAGTGTCGTAATAGTCCTATGCATGAAAATTACCCCACTTAACCGCATCAGTCCTATAACTACACTCTCCAAATTATTTAATGTTTGGACCAACAGAGAAAAATTCTGGAGGGGGGTGCTTTTCACGGCAAGCCAGTCCACCAGGAAATGCACCCCCTGATATCTCCCACTAGGAAAGTGTCATATGCATGAAACGTACCCCACTTAACCACATCAGTCCTATAACTACACTCTCCAAATTATTTGATGCTGGGACCAACAGAGACTAATTCTGGAGGGAGGAGCTTTTCACAGCAAGTCAGTCTGCCAGGAAATGCACCCCCTGATATCTCTCACTGGGAAAGTGTCATATCCATGAAACTTACCCCAGTTAACCGCATCAGTCCTATAACTATACTCTCCAAATTATTTGATGTTTGGACCAACAGAGACTAATTCTGGAGGGGACTGCTTTTCATGGCAAGCCAGTCTGCCAGGAAATGCACCCCCTGATATCTCCCACTAGGAAAGTGTCATATACATGAAACTTACCCCACTTAACCACATCAGTCCTATAACTATACTCTCCAAATTATTTGATGTTTGGACCAACAGAGACAAATTTTGGAGGTGGGTGCTTTTCACGGCAAGTCAGTCTGCCAGGAAATGCACCCCCTGATATCTCTCACTGGGAAAGTGTCATATCCATGAAACTTACCCCAGTTAACCGCATCAGTCCTATAACTCCAAATTATATGATGTTTGGACCAACAGAGACAAATTTTGGAGGGGGGTGCTTTTCATAGCAAGCCAGTCTGCCAGGAAATGCACCCCTGATATCTCTTACTAGGAAAGTGTCCTATGCATGAAACTTACCCCACTTTACAACATCAGTACTATAACTACACTCTCCAAATTATTTGATGTTTGGACCAACAGCCAACAGAGACAAATTTTGGATGGGGATGCTTTTCATGGCAAGTCAGACTGCCAAGAAATGCACCCCCTGATATCTGCCACTAGGAAAGTGTCATATGCATGAAACTTACCCCACTTAACCACATCAGTCCTATAACTGCACTCTCCAGATTATTTGACGTTTGGACCAACAGACACAAATTATGGAGGGGTATGCTTTTCACGGCAAGCCAGTCTGCCAGGAAATGCACCCCTGATATCTCTCACTAGGAAAGTGTCATATCCATGAAACTTACGCCACTTAACCACATCAGTACTATAACTATACTCTCAAAATTATTTGATGCTTGGAGAAATACACCACTTTCATGAATATATTACTCCACTTATTGACATTGGTTTATGCACTGTTTTTGAATTTTTTGTTTTGCACTAAATGTTTTGTTTTACACTCAATTGCATCTGCATCTGTGCATATGAAATAAATGAAATTTAGGCATAAGTAGCCTACATATTAACTGCATTTGTCCCTACATATAGTGTAACAGTTTTATTTTAGTTTACATAATTACACTGTAATATGATTGTAATAAGAAATAGTTGATTTGTTTGTTTGTCTGTCAGCTGGATCCAACAAAGGGGCGTATCCTGGAAATTTTAATTTTTTCATTTTTCTAACATTGCGAGCCTTGGTAGAGATATGGGATCTAGTTTTGAGAGTATTTAATTTATTATTTACTCATTATTCATTGTATTAGTTATAATTTTTATTATTGCTAAAATATTTCTTTTATTATTGATATATTTATGTTATTAATTGTTTTTTCAAAAGTCAACTCATTTTTTTTTTTTTAAATGTTGATTCTTGTGATAGTGTTCAGTACTTAATTACAATAAATTTTGTGTAGGCTCCCAATGAGTTAGTTTGTGTATGCATTTCCCAAAAGAAGAGTTGGGGTGAATATGTATAACCACTGTTATGTAAGCCCGTAGGCAGGCAGAGGAGTCAGGATGCATGCGCTGGGGAGACATCAATAACTGCATAAAAGTTTATTCTTACAGAAAAGGCAGTAATCCACAAATACAGAAATCGAAAAAGAGCAGTAATCCAAAAAACAGGAAAAAACACTCGAAACGAGGAAGTGGTCTGGGAACCACGAACACGGAGCTATGGACATCGAAATTAGAACTACGGATAAAGCGCTACGGAAATTGAAATTAGAGCTATGGAACTAGAAACATTTCTAAACTTCAAAGTAACACTCAGCTAAACTAATACTCCGCCCTGAAGCAGACACAGACTGGGGTTTTTATACACACGCACAAATCATACACACAATCAAAGACACCTGGAAATGATAATCACATTACATGGAGAGCCAATACGAAATAAGGAGGCGGGGACAGAGACATGACGCAACACAATAACAAATGCGCACATGGCAGAGGTAAACAAAACGAGAGTCTTTCTGAATGGAGCTGGAATGCGCTCCATGGAATGCGGAAGTAGGCTACTCCGTTCGCCGCGAGAGAGGGAACCTAACAGAGCCCCCCCCTTAAGGCGCGGCTCCCGAAGCACTGCAAGTTCTATCCATTTTAGCGGACCTGGGCCCCTGGGCAGGATCCTAACCTCTGCCCTCCAGGACCTGAGGTTGGAGACAGATTCTGAAACTGGACTGGAAGCTGAGATAGGAAGGTAACTAGAGACAGAGGAGGAGACAGAGGAGGAGACAGAGGAGTGTGCTGGGTCAGAAACGGAGCTGGGAACGGAGCTGGAAACGGAGCTGGGAGTTAAATCAGCAACCGAACTGAAAACTAATTCAGCAACCGAACTGAGAATGAGAGCAAAAACAGAACTAGAAATTAAATCAACAGAGCTAGCAACTAAATCAGAAACTGGACTGGAAACTGGACTGGGAACAGGGTCGGAACCTGGACTTGGCTTTGGACATGGACTAGGACTTGGAAAGAAGGTCATCCCGTGGACCTCAGACATGGACTGGGCTTGAGAAGAGGTCATCCCATGGACCTCTGACATGAGCAAGATAGGAGTGGAGGTTTCTTCTTGAACCTCTGGCAAGAACAGGACAGGAACGGAGCACCCCTCTTGGGTCTCCGACAGGAACTGGACTGGAACGGAGCACCCCACTTGGGTCTCCGACAGGAACTGGACTGGAACGGAGCACCCCTCTTGGGTTTCTGACAGGAACTGGACTGGTGTGGAGGTCTCCTCGTGAACCTCCAAGAGCAGCTCCGCTGGGAAAACCTCCTGCTGGGTTTCCGGCTGAAGCTTGAGGCTGGAGGTTGCCACGTTAACCTCCAGGGGCAGCTCCGCTGTGGAGACCTCCTGCTGGGCCTCCGGCTGGAGCTCGGGGCTGGAGGTCGCCACGTTAACCTCCAGGGGCAGCTCCACTGTGGAGACCTCCTGCTGGGCCTCCGGCTGGAGCTCGGGGCTGGAGGTCGCCACGTTAACCTCCAGATGCAGCTCCGCTGAGGAGACCTCCTGCTGGGCCTCCGGCTGGAGCTCAGGGCTGGAGGTCACCACGTTAACCTCTGGGGCCGCTCCGCTGTGGAGACCTCCTGCTGGGCCTCCGGCTAGAGCTCAGGGCTGGAGGTTGCCACGTTAACCTCCAGGTGGTGCTCCTGGGTCCGGGGCTGAGTGGTGCAGGCTGCCCTGTTAGCCCGCTCCCCCTCATATTAATCCAGGAACAACTGGCCCTGGTCCCCAGGCAGGTGCACCGAGTTCAGTAGGGTATTGAGGTCGAACTCAGATTCTGGGCTCCCATAATCCTGCATCAGGAGCTCCACGAACCCTGGAACTGTTGTCAGTTCGGTGTATCCGCTGGCGAAGTGGGCTGAGCTGACCAAACGGGAAAGGAGGAACCGCGCCCATAGTTCCTCACTGGGTTTTGGACCCTCTAAGCCAACAAAAAATCCCTGCGCTTGTAAAAAAAAATACCTTGGGTGCCACGAGACGCCGTTGTAGGTGGCAGAAGGCGGAACGCAGGCCCGAAAAGAAATAGAGTCCAGG
Source organism: Cranoglanis bouderius (assembly GCA_023630585.1). Lineage (NCBI taxonomy): Eukaryota > Metazoa > Chordata > Actinopteri > Siluriformes > Cranoglanididae > Cranoglanis > Cranoglanis bouderius. The sequence continues at coordinate 28,829,856 of CM042535.1, read as the reverse complement.
GGGGGAACAGAAGGTGGGGGGCGGTTATCCATGAGTTTCCCCGCTGCATCCATTTTTTGGCGGAGTATTCTGTTATGTAAGCCGGTAGGCAGGCAGAAGAGTCAGGATGCATGCGCTGGGGAGACATCAATAACTGCAGAAAAGTTTATTCTTACAGAAAAGGCAGTAATCTACAAATACAGAAATCGAAAAAAAGAGCAGTAATCCAAAAAAACAGGAAAAAACACTCGAAATAAGGAAGTGGTCTGGGAACCACGAACACGGAGCTACGGACATTGAAATTAGAACTACGGATAAAGCACTACGGAAATCGGAATTAGAGCTACGGAACTAGAAACATTTCTAAACTTCAAAGTAACACTCAGCTAAACTAATACTCCACCCTGAAGCGGACACAGACTGGGGTTTTTATATACACGCATAAATCATACACATAATCAGAGACACCTGGAAATGATAATCACATTACATGGTGAACCAATACGAAATAAGGAGGTGGGGACAGAGACATGATGCAACACAATAACAAATGCGCACATGGCCGAGGTAAACAAAACGAGAGTCTTTCTGAATGGAGCTGGAATGCGCTCCGTGGAATGCGGAAGTAGGCTACTCCGTTCGCCGCGATAGAGAGAACCTAACAACCACTAGGCTTAAAAGTTTTGTTCATATTACACTATCCTATTGGGGGATAGTCAAAATTTTGTCTTTGTTGGTCCCAGCATCAAATAATTTGGGGAGTATAGTTATAGGACTGATGCGGTTAAGTGGGGTAAGTTTCACCAACTTGTTCTCTACCACCTTGCCTAGTCCTCACCCTGCTGCTAAACAATTGCTAAACAATATTCCAACACACTTTCTAATTACATCTGGACTTCAATGAGAACACATTGTGTTGTAGAATGAGATCGCTAATGATGTGTCATGATGAAGCATTGGTTGTTATTCGTTGGTTTTCGTTTTAAGGCGACTATATCTTCAAATGCGCGTTCCCGCAACGGGGGTGCTTTTCACGGCAGGGCTGCTTTTTTCAGCCCAAAATCTTCTGCGCACCATTTTTTGCAACAGTCTGTATAAACTCTAGACACTGCTGTGTGTGAAAATCTGAGGAGATCTGCAGTTTCTGAAATACTCAAACCAGTCTTTCTGGTACCAATATCCATGCAACAATCAAAGTGACAGAGATCATACTTCTTATTCATTCTGATGTTTGATGTGAACGTTAACTGAAGCTCTTGACTGTTATGTAAAAGGGAGGAAGGGCTGGATGCATGTGCAGGGGAAAAGTCACTTTATTAGGAACATAGTCAAATATAACGGAACGGGAGAAACGTGTCAAAAAAACAAGTCGAAAACAAATAATAATCCACAAAAAGGTAAAGTAAAAATCCAACGAAACAGGGTAATAATCCAAACCGGCATAAATCCGGGAAGAGAACAAAATGAAACTTGAAAGGAGGCGATGGTCTATGATGAATGATCTAAGAGCTAAGGTCTATGGTCTATAAGTGAGAGAGCGCGAGAAGGTAGTAGTAGGCGTAATGCACATGTCGGCACTTACTCTTATACTCCGTGAAGAAGCGGAAACGGAAAGCGGTTTAAATAGGCAAACTAAACAGACATAAACGAGACACACCTGAAACTTATAATTACTCAGTGAACGAAAAACCAATGAAAGAACAAGGGCGGAGATATGACATAAACCAAAAGCAAAGAACCAATGAACAAAAAGGAGGCGGAGACATGACATGAACCAAAACAGAAGCACATGGTGAAGAAAACAAAACCAGAGTCTATGAATGAATCAGTCCAGCGGTTTTTGTGAATGAATGGGAAAACGCTACTTTCAGCAGCGCGGAGCGTGGAATGCGGAAATGAGTCGTTCGCTTCGCGAGCGACTCCGAGTGTGAGGGGTTCTCTAACATTGACCTAGACCTGCATGATTTTCTTTCCCATTGCACTGCTGCCACATGATTAGAAGTGCATGAATGTGCAGGTGTACAGGTTGTTCCTAATAAAGTGGATGTTGAGTGTATATATTGAGTATTGTTGAAAGAAAAGGTCTATAGCGTTTCATGATTTCAGCTCCTTGTTTGCCTTTGTGTCTGTGTGTGTGTGTGTGTGTGTGTGTGTGTGTGTGTGTGTGTGTGTGTGTGTGTCTGTGTGAGAGAGTGTGTGTCATTGTAGATAATAGATTAGCCTCCCATCTAATATCACAACCAACTGGCACAGAGAGTAACACAGGTTTTAATGTTTATTGTGGAAAAAAAGATTTAATTTTTAATGGCAATAAAGTTATATATTTTGGATAATATACAGTTAGTCAATAAGCAGTAAAAAAATAAATAATAATAATTAAAAAATCACACAGAGCCAGAATATAACAAAGGTCTACAACATATGTTGCTCAATGAACAGAAAAACAGACATCAATCCACTAGAAACAAAATTAATAGAATTAACAAGGAACCAAAATATATTGTCAAGGAAATAAAACCTGGACACGTAGGATGGAGGACAGCTTTGTCACATAGAAGACTTCACACTGATACATGTATAAACATATAGACTGCAATACCAACAAAGCAAAATAATCACTGTAGTTCCACAAAAATAGTTAGCTAAACAAAGCTACTAATTTACTGTGTTTGATCTGTTTGTGTGTGTGCGGTTTTAACCATGCGGTTCTCCCTGCAAATGAGAGCACACAGGAGGGGCTCTGAAATCAATCTCATGCTCGCTAGATAGTCCAGTATTAAAGGAAAGGCAGTAAAAAAAAAAGTCAATAAATATGGCACATGTAAAATGACTAATGTTAACAAGGCAACACTTAGCACTAACATGTCTGGTTTTCTGTCTGTGGCCTGGTTGGTGTCAGAAGAGGCTTTACAAGTCACTAAATATGTGATTGCACACAGAATTACAAGTAACACACAAACACACACTTATTTTATAAGTAAGGTCATTTGGGATGAGTTTGCACAACACAGCTAACATCCACACAAAGACGCAGAGGATAACAGAGCAGTTTGGAGAGAAATAAAGGCAAGTGGTGGATATTTCTGAGTAAGAATGCTCTCTACCACCACCAGCTGGTGAAGCTGATACCCACAGAGCCTAGCTCCAAACAAAAATCTAAAAAATATACAAGGTGCTGAGTGAACTTTGATCATGTATGCCAAAAGGACTGGATTCGGAATCAGTTCCAGCAGGTCACTGCGGAGGAGGAATATGGCAAAGACTGAGATTTGACCTCCGCTCTTACGATGGCAGTACAGAACACTGAGAGCCCAAAGCAGAGTTGGAAAACCCACACACACACCAGTGATGAGGAAGATGGACAGGCGGGTGAATTTGGTGTCTGCATAGACCTGCACCGGAAAGTCAGACCTGAAGTAGTGGTGAAAGGACATGGCTTGTTCTCTCTTCAGCTTCTTAAGATGTGCTGTCATAAAATATGGTACATTCATTATATAATCAGATGGGTATTTCCATTGACTGTAATCAATAATGTAATTGCCTGAGTGAATCAGTAATGTCATCACACATCTTTAAATAATAATTATATAATAATATATATGAAATGTAATGTATCACACGTGTAAGCAGAATGGAGTGTCTCTTTTATTAACTTTAAGATTTCTTCACAGCTGCTATGCAAAAAGATTGATCCAGAAAAAGTTGAGCATTTCAGCAACAGTACTTACCAAAAAACATTGATGATGCAAACTGAACACAAACCAAACACTTTTTTTTTGTTTTGTTTTTTTTACAAAGAGAGATAGAGAATAAGAAGTAACTTATGACCACATTACTCCATGTTAGGTCCAAAAAAAATTTTTTTTTAATTGTTATGTAACACGGAGGCGAGGCTGGATGCATTCGCTGGGGAAAAGGTCAGTTTATTAGGAATGGAACCAAAAGTATTTGGACAGGGAGAAAAAGGAACACAAAAGCAGGGTTAAAAGCAAACAATAATCCACAGGAACGTAAACGGGTATAAATCCAACATGATGTGAGATGGTAATCCAAAAGGCAAAGTAGTAATCCAAACAGGGAAAGTATAAATCCACACAGAACAGAACGTAATCCAAAAACATAAAGCATAAATCCACAAAAGGAAACAAAACAAAGCATGAAACGAGGCGAGGATCTAAGGTCTACAAACAAAGAACTATGGTCTATGAACTATGGTCTAAGGGCGAGAGAGCGCGAGAAAGTAACGGCGCACAGCACATGCTAAGACAAACTCTAATACTCCGCAAAGAAGCGGAAACGGGAAGCGGTTTAAATAAACAGAATAAACAAGGACTAACACAAAACACCTGAAACTCATAATCACACAATGAAAGGAAAACCAATGAACAAACAGGGGCAGAGACATGACGTAAACCAAAACACAGGGAACCAATGAAAAAAAGGAGGCGGAGACATGACGTGAACCAAAACAGAAGCACATGGCAAAGGTAAACATAACGAGAGTTCATGAATGAATCAGTCCAGCGGTGTTTGTGAATGCGGAAGTGAGTGTTCTGTTCTCTGTAGCCGCGTGGAGTGCGGAATGCGGAAGTGAGTCGTTCGCTTCGCGAGCGACTCCGAGTGCGAGGGGTTCTCTAACATTAATAACAAAAAAACTTGAAAGAAAGAAAACTTTAGCTTTGTTGGATCAAACAATTAGAACATAATCAAAGATGAGGTTGAACAATTCTAGCAGAGCATGTGAGCGGAGTGGAGTGCTGATAATTCCACCAGAGCGAAGAGTTCGTTTCTTAAGATTCTGCTCTGCTCGCTCAGACCGCTCAGCGCCGCTTGCTCAACCTTGAAAGCACTTTGAGAAATAAGCAATAGTGTTTACAGAAATAAAATAATGAATATCAAATATTCTTTCAGTTATTCCTTATATACAGCGGTGCTTGAAAGTTTGTGAATATTTGAGAATTTTCTATATACGGTATATGCATAAATATGACCTAAAACATCATCAGATTTTCACTCAAGTCCTAAAAGTAGACAAAGAGAACCCAGTTAAATAAATGAGGCAAAAATATTATACTTGGTCATTTATTTATTGAGGAAAATGATCCAATATTACATAGCTGTGAGTGGCAAAAGTATGTGAATCTCTAGGATTAGCAGTTCATTTTAAGGTGAAATTAGAGTCAGGTGTTTTCAATCAAGGGGATAACAATCAGGTGTCAATCATTGATGGAACATTGAATTCTGAAATATATCGTTGAAATCTAAGGGAAAATGTCAGGACATCTGTCCATGAAATGAATCTCAAAAGAAAGTGGGTCATGCAGTAAGACAATGACCCTAAGCATTCTACCAAAGAATGGTTAAAGAAGAACAAAGTTAATTTTTTGGAATGGCCAAGTCAAAGTCCTGACCTTAATCCAATAAAAATGTTGTGGAAGGACCTGATGCAAGCAGTTCATGTGAGGAAACCCACCAACATCTAAGAGTTGAAGCTGTTCTGTACTGAGGAATGGGCTAAAATTCCTCCAAGCCGACGTGTAGGACTGATCAACAGTTACCAGAAACATTTAGTTGCAGTTATTGTTGCACAAGGGGGTCACACAAGATATTGAAAGCAAAGGTTCACATACTTTTGCCACTCACAATTAGGTAATATTAGGTCATTTTCCTCAATAAATAAATGGCCAAGTATAATATTTTTGTCTCATTTGTTTAACTGGGTTTTCTTTATCTACTTTTAGGACCTATGTGAAAATCTGATGATGTTTTAGGTCACATTTATGCAGAAATGTAGAAAATTCTAAAGAGTTCACAAACATTCAAGCACCACTGTATAAGTTTACCAAGGGGCTAGCAAGATATCTGTTGTATTCAAGGGAGTAACCTGGCCTGAGCATTCGGAGTTGTAGCCCGAAGATTTTTTTCTTTAGCCTCGAATAATTCTCCACTTGGAGCGGTTTGTCACTACGTACAGTAAGGGAAAAAAGTATTTGATCCCCTGCTGATTTTGTACGTTTGCCCAATGACAAAGAAATGATCAGCCTGTAATTTTAATGGTAGGTGTATTTTAACTGTGAGAGACAGAATAACAACACAAAAATCCAGAAAAATGCATTTCAAAAAAGTTATAAATTGATTCGCATTTTAATGAGTAAAATAAGTATTTGATCCCCTATCAATCAGCAAGATTTCTGGCTCCCAGGTGTCTTTTTCACAGGTTTCTCTTAAAGGGTGTGCTCCTAATCTCAGCTTGTTACATGTATAAAAGACACCTGTCCACAGAAGCAATCAATCAATCAGATTCCAAACTCTCCACCATGGCCAAAACCAAAGAGCTGTCCAAGGATGTCAGGGATAAGATTGTAGACCTACACAAGGCTGGAATGGGTTACAAGACCATCGCCAAGCAGCTTGGTGAGAAGGTGACAACAGTTGGTGAGATTATTAGCAAATGGAAGAAACACAAAATAACTGTCAGTCTCCCTCGGGCTGGGGCTCCATGCAAGATCTCACCTCGTGGAATTTCAATGATCATGAGAACAGTGAGGAATCAACGCAGAACTACATGGGAGGATCTTGTTAATGATCGCAAGGCAGCTGGGACCATAGTCACCAAGAAAACAATTGGTAACACATTATGCCGTGAAGGACTGAAATCCGCTCGCAAGGTCCCCCTACTCAAGAAAGCACATGTACAGGCCCATCTGAAGTTTGCCTGAATGATTCAGAGGAGAACTGGGTGAAAGTGTTGTGGACCGATGAGACCAAAATCGAGCTCTTTGGCATCAACTCAACTTGCCGTGTTTGGAGAAGGAGGAATGCTGCCTATGACCCCAAGAACACCATCCCCACCGTCAAACATGGAGGTGGGAACATTATGCTTTGGGGGTGTTTTTCTGCTAAGGGTACAGGACAACTGCACCGCATCAAAGGGACGATGGACGGGGCCATGTACCGTCAAATCTTGGGTGAGAACCTCCTTCCCTCGGCCAGGGCATTGAAAATGGGTTGTGGATGGGTATTCCAGCATGACAATAACCCAAAACACACAGCCAAGGCAACAAAGGAGTGGCTCAAGAAGAAGCACATTAAGGTCCTGGAGTGGCCTAGCCAGTCTCCAGACCTTAATCCCATAGAAAATCTGTGGAGGGAGCTGAATGTTCGAGTTGCCGTACGTCAGCCTCGAGACCTTAATGACTTGGAGAGGATCTGCAAAGAGGAGTGGGACAAAATCCCTCCTGAGATGTGTGCAAATCTGGTGGCCAACTACAAGAAACGTCTGACCTCTGTGATTGCCAACAAGGGTTTTGCCACCAAGTACTAAATCAAAGGGGATCAAATACTTATTTCACTCATTAAAATGCAAATCAATTTATAACTTTTTTGAAATGCGTTTTTCTGGATTTTTTTGTTGTTATTTTGTCTCTCAGTTAAAATACACCTACCATTAAAATTATAGAGTGATCATTTCTTTGTCAATGGGCAAACTTACAAAATCAGCAGGGGATCAAATACTTTCCCCCCCACTGTATACACACACACACACACACACACACACACACACACACACACACACACACACACACACACACACACAAAACCCCAATTCCAAAAAAGTTGGGACAGTGTAAAATGCAAATCTCATAAACCCATATGTTATTCACAATAGAACATAGAAAACATGTCAAATGTCGAAACTGAGGAAATGTACCATTTTAAGAAAAAAAATAAGGTAATTTTGAATTTGATGGCCGCAACGCATCTCAAAAAATTTGGGACGGGGCAACAAAACAGTTGCGGGGCACGCAACTGTATAGAACATGTGTCAAATACGGCCCCTGTCTCATTTCATGTGGCCCATGCAAAATTGCAAAAATACTCTATACTACACTATACTATATGCCTGTGTACTACAGTCTCCTCCAAAAGTATTGGAACAGCAAGGTCAGTTATTTTGTTTTTATTACTATTTCATCAACAATGCCCTTGTGCACAAAGAGCGGTCTATAAATAAATTTGCTTGCACAGCTAATGAAGGACATTTGTCCAAAATGTCTTGTTTCTGTGGAAACTTTGCACTATTCATTTTTGTAATAATTTCCTGGCAACTTGGCTTCCCAGTATGTTACTGTTAAAAAGCTTTCTGGCAATTTAAATGTGTAAAATAAACAAGAACAAATACAAGTACACTTTAAGTTTAATTTAAGCAATACAGAAGGGAAAACACATGGAGCAGATTGTAGGTTCACACAGAAAAAATGTTGTTTTTTTAGAATTACATATTTTTATGTAATCATTTTTATATACAGTATAATTCAATCATGTACATTTAATAGTGCTTACATTTCTGAAACTGCATGTGTTCATTAACAAGAGAAATTACAAAATTACAAAAATAAACAAAAGAGAGGCACAAAGATAATGCTTCATGTGCAGGATGCGTACATTCAGTAACAAGTTCTTAGTCATTTTTTAAAAATTCTTTTCCTCCATATTTTTGCAGAACACACTGAATATTAGCTGCAGGAAACAATGTCCTTTTGAATACAGCTTCCTAAACACAGACCTAAACCTATTTTTTTTATTATTATACTTGGCCTTCAAACTCACTGAATAATATGTATATGAATGTATGTATTAACTGCTGTCTAAAGGTAGTATTTGGGGTTAAGTAAATCAAATGAATAATAATTATATACAGACAGCAATTACAACAAAATCACCAAACACAACCCAATATTGTGCTGCTAATTCAAAATTGCTAATTTATTGTACGCGATCAGTGTGTGCGGGCGACATTGGAACCAAGCTCCGTGCAGACGAGTACACACAGGAGAGGATCTGAGATTAATCTCAAACTTGCTAGAGAGTCCAACATAAAAGGAAGGTCAGTAAAAACAGTCAAGAAAAATGGCATGTATAAAATGATCAGTGTAAACATGGCAACAGTTAGCACCAGCACACCTGGCTTCCTGTCTGTGGCCTGGTTGATGTCATGAGGTGCTTTCCAAGTTAATAAGTATGTGACTGCACACAAAATTAGAGATGACACACATACCAGCATAATTGTTACATTTCCAATGAAATATATGAACCTGCATCCAATCAGGAGCAGAAACACAACAATGCAGAGGGTAATGGAGCAAGAAGGGGAGAAAACACCACCAAGTGATGGATATCTTTGGGAAATACTTTCTAGTGCCACTATCTGGTGAAGTAAATTCCCATAGAGCCTGGCTCCAAACAAAAGTGTAAAAATAAACTCACATGGTTTAGAGTCTTCTTTGAAAATGTATGCTACAAGGAATGGAATCAGAATCAGCTCCAGCAGGTCACTGAGGAGCAGGAAGATGGCGATGGTTGAGATTCGACCTCTGCTCTTATGATGGCGGTACAAAACACTTAGAGCCCAAAGCAGAGCTGGAAAACCCGCATACAAACCAGTAATGAGGAAGATGGTCAGGCGGATGATTTTGGTGTTCAAGTATTCCCTTCCTGAATACCAGTTCTCAAGGCAGTGCATGAAGTGAAACGTTGTATCTAACTATAAATGGACAAAAGGATTGATTAATCTTTATTATAATAATTGGGGGGGAAATGAAGTGGTATAAGAGGAATAAAAGAAATTCAGAATGTGTTGTCATAAGAAAATAACAAAAGTTAAAAAGTTTGCCTTATCATAGCCGTCAATTATTTTCTCACATTTTGTAAATGAGAGATGTTTTCTACTTACCAAAGCCACAGACCGCAAAGAGAAACTTAGCTGAACACAAACCAAAAAGATGATTGCACAACAACCTTCACAGGATCTCTTAAACCTGAAACATTAAACATATGATATGCTTTTTTTTTTTTTAAATAAAAATATATATATATTTTTTTTATTATATATATATATATATATATATATATATATATATATATATATATATATATATATATATATATATATATATATATACACTGAACAAAATTATAAACGCAACACTTTTTTTTTGCCCCCATTTTTCATGAGCTGAACTCAAAGGTCTAAGACTTTTTCTATATACACAAAAGGCCTATTTCTCTCAAATATTGTTCACAAATCTCTCTAAATCTGTGTTAGTGAGCACTTTTCCTTTGTCGAGATAATCCATCCACCTCACAGATGTGGCATATCAAGATGCTAATTAGACAGCATGATTATTGCACAGGTGTGCCTTAGGCTGGCTACAATAAAAGGCCACTCTAAAATGTGCAGTTTTACTGTACTGGGGGGTCCGGGGGGGTCCGAAAACCAGTCAGTGTGACCACCATTTGCTTCACGCAGTGCAACACATCACCTTCGCATAGAGTTGATCAGGTTGTTGATTGTGGCCTGTGGAATGTTGGTCCACTCCTCTTCAATGGCTGTGCGAAGTTGCTGGATATTGGCAGGAACTGGAACACGCTGTCATATATGCCTATCCAGAGCATCCCAAACATGCTCAATGGGTGACATGTCCGGTGAGTATGCTGGCCATGCAAGAACTGGGATGTTTTCAGCTTCCAGGAATTGTGTACAGATCCTTGCAACATGGGGCCGTGCATTATCATGCTGCAACATGAGATGATGGTCGTGGATGAATGGGACAACAATGGGCCTCAGGATCTCGTCACGGTATCTCTGTGCATTTAAAATGCCATCAATAAAATGCACCTCTGTTCATTGTGCATAACATACGCCTGCCCATACCATAACCCCACCACCACCATGGGCCACTCGATCCACAACGTTGACATCAGCAAACCGCTCACCCACACGTCTGCCATCTGTCCTGTACAGTGAAAACCGGGATTCATCCGTGAAGAGAACACCTCTCCAAAGTGCCAGACGCCATTGAATGTGAGCCTTTGCCCACTCAAGTCGGTTACGACGACGAACTGCAGTCAGGTTGAGACCCCGATGAGGACGACGAGCATGCAGATGAGCTTCCCTGAGATGTTTTCTGACAGTTTGTGCAGAAATTCTTTGGTTATGCAAACCGATTGTTGCAGCAGCTGTCCGGGTGGCTGGTCTCAGACGATCTTGGAGGTGAAGATGCTGGATGTGGAGGTCCTGGGCTGGTGTGGTTACACTTGGTCTGCGGTTGTGAGGCCAGTTGGATGTACTGCCAAATTCTCTGAAACGCCTTTGGAGACGGCTTATGATAGAGAAATGAACATTTAGTTCACGGGCAACAGCTCTGGTGGACATTCCTGCAGTCAGCATGCCAATTGCACGCTCCCTCAAAACTTGCGACATCTGTGGCATTGTGCTGTGTGATAAAACTGCACATTTTAGAGTGGCCTTTTATTGTGGCCAGCCTAAGGCACACCTGTGCAATAATCATGCTGTCTAATCAGCATCTTGATATGCCACACTTGTGAGGTGGATGGATTATCTCGGCAAAGGAGACGTGCTCACTAACACAGATTTAGACAGATTTGTGAACAACATTTGAGAGAAATAGGCCTTTTGTGTACATAGAAAAAGTCTTAGATCTTTGAGTTCAGCTCATGAAACATGGGGGCAAAAACAAAAGTGTTGCGTTTGTAATTTTGTTCAGTATATATTACATCTTGTAAAAAGGGACATAATAGGTCTCCTTTAAGCTTATTAGCTGACACTTTGCTATCCAACAACTTGATCAAAATTTGACATTCACTGTGGAAGGAAATCACATTTAACTAGAGACTGGCTGTTTTTGCCACCGTGTTTGTTAAACTAACCCCGTACTCATCGTGATATTTGTAGAAGGATAGCCTAGGCAAGATTAAAAAGGAAATAAAAACATTCCTTGTTGCTTTGGTGAAATATACCAAGTTTGTGGACACTTGACTGTCACACCCATATGCTTTTTGAACATCCCATTCCAGATTTAGTGCTCCCCTAGCTATTATAATAACCTCCACTGGTCTGGGAAGGTTTTCCACTAGATTTTGGATTGTGGCTGTGGGGATTTGCCCATAGAGCCACAAGCACGTTAGTGAATTCAGGCACTGATGTCAGGTAAGGAGGCCTTATACTTTGTCTTTTTTGTCAGTTTGTCAGAATTCAACCACCAACATCCAATGGGTTTTTCCAGACTGCCATACTGTAGATACAGTCATGTCCATAAATATTTGGACATCGACAAAGTTATTATTATTTTAGCTGTCTACCACAGTATATAGGAGTTCAAATTAAGTAATTAATAATGACAATGATCTGAAGCATACAGAAGTACCAAAGAAGTGGAACGTTCTGCAATGGCCAAGTCAGACACCTAACCTGAATCCAGCTGAGCATGGATTCACTTGCTGAAGGAAAAAAACGAAGGCAAAACACCACAAGAACCAGCAGGAACTGAAGACAGATGCAATAAAGGCCTTGAAGAGCATCAGGAAAGAAACCCAGCATCTGGTGATGTCTGTGGGTTCTGGCAGACCTCTGGCAGTCACTGACTGCAAAGGTTTTGCAACCAAGTATTAAAAATGGCAATTTAATTTATGATTATGTTAGTTTGTCAAATTATTTTTGGTCCCTTAAAAAGGGGAAGCCCCATATAAAAAGTGCTGTAATTTCTACAGCGTTTACATAATCATGATGTAAAAAGCCTCAAATTAAAGCTTCTTTTGGCCCATATTCATTTAATTTCAACTCCTGTATACTACGGTAGACATCTTAAATAACAATAAATTTGCCAGTGTCCAAATATTTATGGACTTGACTGTATACTATACTGGTATAGACATTGACACTTTTGGGGGTATCCAGACTTTAAAATGCCAGATGTTTACTTCTGATTTTGACAAGGGAAACATATTTCAGTTTAGGAATGTGTGTAGTTTTACTATATATAGTAGAAAATGTCAAAGATTTCACCATGTGAAAGATTTTCTGAGGCCACCACATATAACTATTTTTGATTATCTTATTCAAGTATGCTGATTCTGAGTTTTGAAATAGTAATAATGTTGCCTTATTTGTTTAATCCTGTTTGAGCCCATTTCCTAGCCTCTGGTTTAGCTGTTTATTTTGAAACATTGAGTCTCTTGGTTCCCTCCTTTTGTCAGTTACTGCTGAATGCCTGTTACTAAGGCCCTCTATTGCCCAGATATTGTAACTGCAATACTTGTACTTAGGCCATGGTTCACTCCTCTGTACCAGTTGTGTGTATTTGTGTGTATATGTAATTTACAATTTTCTAACTGAGTGTATGTGTATGTGTGTAAAGGATGCCTTTGTGTCCCTGGCTACATTCATTCTATTTTGTAGCTAATGCACATATACTTGTACATACACACACATACAGTACCACATAATAGTGGTAGATAGTGAAGCCTACAGCTGTGAACAGTACAATTTGGTCACATTTCAAACACAGAAAGCTCTACGTTTGTGCATACAGAGGAGGGGGTGGGTTTTACTGCCCGAGCAGTTCATTTAATTCATTGTAAAGTTGCTGCAGTTTAGAATATGCAAGCTTGCATAAGAGCTTCAGATTCAGAGTCTGTTTTTTACAGAATGATGTGGTATATAAATCTTCATTTGAAAACTACACCAATCAATCATTATAATGACAACATAACAGCACTTTCCAAAACATTTTGAAAAATCTGCAGTACTGTGCAAAAGTTTTAGGCACCCTATTTTTTTTAGTTCAAACTTTGTTATAGATTTTTTATTTTATGACTTCTACATTATCAGATCAGTACAAAAAAAAAAAAAAAAACATTTTAGATTCCCAAACATTAGTTTTCTAGCACAAAATTAAATGTTACAGAAAAATGTTTTTATGTCATTAAAGAAAGCAGCATATTACGTAAGAGACACTTTTCAGACAAAAAACACAATGAAGGCTGCTGGGTTTTGCTGCAAATATAAGAAGCAAATGTGAAAGTCAAAGTCTCCAGAAGAACTGTGGCTGCTTCTGCAAGATGCTCAATAAAACTTACCAGTTCATTTCCTTATAAAACTGCACAAATTGTACCGGAGACTACTATTTTTATTTTTATTTTTATTTTTTTGTCACGCCAAATATTGATATTGTCATTTACTACTGTTTACTGCTCTTTACGGTATTTTGTAGAAACATTTTATTACATTATTTTGAAGGCATCTTTGCTCTACAGCATTTCTTTGCATGTGCCTATAACTTTTGCACAGTACTGTAAGTCTTCTGAGTCTTTCTATCAAACCATGTTCAATAAGAGCTCCACTATAACCGAGCCCAAGTTAAAGTATATTTAACAGCATTGGATTTTTTTCTCTCCTATTAAACACCTTTGTAAGCAGTGTACCCCAGTGAAGACAGCTTGTTGGACAACTGATAACTTCTCACAGGAATAATGAAAATACAGCACCAATCAACAATTAGTACTAAGTTGCTACACAAATATTTCAATATAAACACATGTAATATGTGTTTTTTTGTGTGTGATTTTCCATTAATTAGTTGTAATTTCACATAATGAGACTCTCTTCCATAGCTCTTTGGAATTGAAACTATGGTGGCTACCTATTCAGGTGTTTATTTTTTATTTTTTAAGTTCCCTTTCTCTCAGAACATGTCAGAATACAGCTCTTTGCTGAGCAACCTGTGCGAGAACATCACTAACGAGGATCTGGAGCAGCTGAAGTCGGCCTGCAAGGAGGACATCCCTGAAGACCAGAGCAACTCCATCACCTCCTCCAAAGAGTGGTTCAGTTACCTGGAAAAAAATGATAAGCTAGCTCAGGGTGAGAGAATGGGCATGTGGGAAGAACAGCCTTTCATTTTCTAGGTGTTAGATACTCTAATGTTTCTTACTTACTGTAAGAAATTTACTTTAAGAAATTATTGTAATTTGTTTCCATTTCAGTCGTCTTTTTGTTTAGATCCAACTAGAGAATTTGTGTTTCTTTGTTTGTACAGATCACATATGTGTTTGTGCTCTGTTCCTTTCTCTGTCTGCAGATAACCTCTCCTACATTGAGCACATCTTTGAGATCTTGCGACGGCCTGATCTCTTGACACGGGTCATCGAGTACCGTACAACAGTGCTGAAGATCTCAGAAGACGATGAAATTGACACTAAACTCACACGAATCCCATCAGCCAAGAAGTACAAGGGTACTGACACACATCCATTTTTCTTTTTAAACCATTTAAATCAGAAATTACCGCCAGTCATTTTATGGCTTTCCAAGCACTATAATGCAAAAAATCAAAATGTCCAGTGTGGAGGAGTGTCCTTAGTGCTATATTACTGTAGGTATTAATTAGGACAGGCACTGTATGCTAATTAGGGGTGTGATGAAATATCACCATGTCAGAATAGTCAGAAAATTTAATTTTACATAAAATAGTTATTTCCAGGTGCTTGAACTATGCTGTATTTTACAAAGCAATCATAAAGTGTGGTGAGAAGAAAACCATTATTGAAAAAAGCCATTGTTGAACATGTGGAAAGATATGAATGTGGAAAAATGTTCTCTGATCTGATGAGACCAAAATGTTACTTTTTTGGCCTTGGAACAAAGCAATACGTTTAGCAGAAATCCAACACTGAGAACACCACCCCCATATTGAAATATGTTGGTGGTAGCATCATGCTATGGGGATGCTATTCATCAGCAGGGACTGGCCAGGGTTGAGGGCAAAATGAAGTCAGTGGCGCTGCAAGAAAATATACAGTGGGGGAAAAAAGTATTTGATCCCCTGCTGATTTTGTACATTTGCCCACTGACAAAGAAGTGATCAGTGTATAATTTTAATGGTAGGTGTATTTTAACAGTGAGAGACAGAATAACAACAAAAAAATCCAGAAAAATGCATTTCAAAAAAGATATAAATTTATTTGCTTTTTAATGAGGGAAATAAGTATTTGATCCCTTCGACTTAGTACTTGGTGGCAAAACCCTTGTTGACAATCACAGAGGTCAGACATTTCTTGTAGTTGGCCACCAGGTTTGCACAGGGATTTTGTCCCACTCGTCTTTGCAGATCTTCTCCAAGTCATTAAGGTCATTTTCAATGCCCTGGATGAGGGAAGGAAGTTCTCAGCCAAGATTTGACAGTACATGGCCCCGTCCATCGTTCCTTTGATGCGGTGCAGTTGTCCTGTCCCCTTAGCAGAAAAACACCCCCAAAGCATAATTTTCCCACCTCCATGTTTGACGGTGGGGATGGTGTTATTACTTGGGGTCATAGGCAGCATTCCTCCTCCTCCAAACACGGCGAGTTGAGTTGATGCCAAAGAGATCTGACCACACCTGACCACAACACTTTCACCCAGTTCTCCTCTGAATCATTCAGGCAAACTTCAGATGGGCCTGTACATGTGCTTTCTTGAGCAGGGGGACCTTGCGGGCACTGCAGGATTTCAGTCTTTCACGGCGTAGTGTGTTACCAATTGTTTTCTTGGTGACTATGGTCCCAGCTGCCTTGAGATCATTAACAAGATCCTCCCGTGTAGTTCTGGGCTGATTCCTCACCGTTCTCATGATCATTGAAACTCCACGAGGTGAGATCTTGCATGGATCCCCAGACCGAGGGAGACTGACAGTTTCTTCCATTTGCGAATAATCGCACCAACCGTTGTCACCTTCTCACCAAGCTGCTTGGCGATAGTCTTGTAGCCCATTCCAACCTTGTATAGGTCTACAATCTTGTCCCTGACATCCTTGGACAGCTCTTTGGTCTTGGCCATGGTGGAGAGTTTGGAATCTGATTGATTGATTGCTTCTGTGGACAGGTGTCTTTTTACAGGTAACAAACTGAGATAATCTCATCTCATTACCTATGTAAAAGACACCTGGGAGCCAGAAATCTTGCTGATTGATAGGGGATCAAATACTTATTTCCCTCATTAAAATGCGAATCAATTTATAACTTTTTTGAAATGCATTTTTCTGGATTTTTTGTTGTTATTCTGTCTCTCACTGTTAAAATACACCTACCATTAAAATTATAGACTGATCATTTCTTTGTCAGTGGGCAAACGTACAAAATCAGCAGGGGATCAAATACTTTTCTCTTTTTAGCCCCATGTTTCCATGTTTTGGTAAATCTAACTGACTAGGCTAGAAAGTGGTAGCTAACATAATGTAATAACATATGGCCAGCTAGTACAGTGCATTAATACAGACTAAGGGAATGAGTTGAGTATATGAACTAAAACTGCAACCATAATCCTTGTCCTATGACAAAGTTTGTGATGTAACACATTGTTTTTGCGACCTCAGCAAAAAAGTCAGCAAGCCATTGGCGAATGTTTTCTATAAGCTGTTATGCTGATTGGAGTCTGACGTCATGAAAATCAAATGAAAATTTTTGTTTTGCGAAAGAAGAAAGATTTTATTTTATTTCTTTGGTTGTTTAACCTACTTGTATGCTGGGCAACAAAGGAAAACAAACAAATAGCACCAGACACAAAATCGGCTTGCCCTGGGCTAGTGATTTGTCCACCCCTGCTTTAAAATCCTAACAAAAAAAATAGGGTTCCAGCACTGTTGGTGCTTGGACCCCTACTAAACTGTCAAATATAGTATAGGAAGCTGAAACTGTCTCTGAAATGAATTAGTATTACTGAATTAATGTACTATCAAAAACATTTCCAAGTGCATCTTCATCCTCCAAGCCATCATATGATATTGCCCAGTTGCAGAAAGACTGTTGATTTAAAATCCAATATTAGCTAGATCACTGTGTCTCTTTTGCCCAGCCTCAACAGACTGTTGCTTTTGCTATGCTAAATACCAGTATGCATTCATATGACATTAAGTGCTAGAATAATTGCTGAGTAAATAATGTGTTTTTGTGTGTATGCGTTTGTGATGTTCTTTTTACAGCTAGTGTTAAATGTCAGCACTTGCAGGGTATATGTGGTCCCCAAAAATCCCCTGGACCTAAACTAGGTTTGTGTAACAACAACAACAAAGTCCAATTTATACCTATCCTCTCCTCTCCTTGTGCCAACAAACGAAATGTATTTTTGAATTGGGTTACTTGTAGTAAACCTTTGTGTTTTGATTTATATTACTAGCTATTTTCATGTGATGTTGTCTGACAAATTGTAGATATCATAAGAAATTGAATTTCACCTTTAGAATTCCTCAGTTGGACTGTGATAAACTTGATCCAAAATCTCTTCAAAATTGGATGTTAATCGGTTATGTAGTATTAAGCATTGCTGCAAGTAGCGTCTTTGTTTCTATGAAGTACTTTGGTCATACTGTTTGTATCCTTGGTTGCCAAGTCTAACAGATGGAGTAAGAGTATACATGATTTGATGCCTTATGATAACAAATACTTGGTAGATCTGTGAATACTTGTCACAATGTATCAGGGATATTCAACTCAAACTTGTAAAGGACCAGTATAAAATTAATAAAAAAAGTAATAAAATTCCTTTCTTACAGATGGCTGGATAAACAGCCCACATGACTGAACGGCATCAACAATTACATTTTAATGCTTGACCATTAATGATTAGTTCATAGATAAAAAATAAGACAATTTGAATAAAGTGTTATATTTCACAGTGATGCTTCGTGTTACCACTTTTCACTAGTGCCACAGACTCTGAACAGATGACATACATCGGTTTTGAAGTATGTGTTTATTCTCTCTGTGTCAAATTAAAAATACAGTACTGTGCAAAAGTTTTAGGCGCATGCAAAGAAATACCGTAGAGCAAAGATGCCTTCAAAATAATGAGATTAAATGTTTCTACATTTAAAAAAAAATATCGTAAAGAGCAGTAAACTAGTAAATGAAACAAAGTCAATATTTGGTGTGACAAAAAAATAAAAATAAAAATAAAAATAGTAGTCTCCGGTACAATTTGTTCAGTTTTATAAGGAAATGAGCTGGTAAGTTTTATTGAGCATCTTGCAGAACCAGCCACAGTTCTTCTGGAGACTTTGACTTTCACACTTGCTTCTTATTTTTGCAGCAAAACCCAGCAGCCTTCATTGTGTTTCTTGTCTGAAAAGTGTCTCTTACGTAATATGCT
Organism: Cranoglanis bouderius; assembly: GCA_023630585.1. Taxonomy (NCBI): domain Eukaryota; kingdom Metazoa; phylum Chordata; class Actinopteri; order Siluriformes; family Cranoglanididae; genus Cranoglanis; species Cranoglanis bouderius. The sequence goes on along the minus strand of CM042535.1, from coordinate 28,810,896 downwards.
GCTTTCTTTAATGACATACAAACATTTTTCGGTAACATTTAATTTTATGCTAGAAAACTAATGTTTGGGAATGTAAAATGTTTTTGTACTGACTTGATAATGTAGAAGTCATAAAATAAAAATGTCTATAACAAAGTTTTTTTCTAAAAAAAAAATAGGGTGCCTAAAACTTTTACACAGTACTGTAGATGCTTATCCAGACCTTTGTAAGCAAGACTTTTTTGAAAACATTGGATTGGATTGGATTGACAGTAAGCTTTTTTATTAAGGATTGTGAAGAATCACCTACCTTAAAAATGACCAAGAAAATAGCTACCAAGTTCAGTTTTGGATGGTTGGAGGTTTTAGTTGTTTTACTGTTTTCCAGCTGTGTGTGTAAGTTTCAATGTTTGTGACCATGTGACTTTGATAGTTTTTGCTGTTTAATCTTCAACTGGGTAGTTTAAGAAGTCTGAATCTTTGCACATATAAACCAATTTAATCTTATTCATTTGGTTTATTCGCTTTAAAATCAGTGTAATGTAAATCTAGACTTTGTCCTATATGGTTACTCATTTTTGATGTCTGATCATTGATCAGACTGCCACAAGCTAATCAACCATATTTCGTGCACAAAAAAAGAATTGCAACAAGCGAGGTTAATTTCATTGCATATCCGATAAATTAGACATGCCCCAACTATAACTATTACAAATGAATCATGATACAACAGCTGACACCAGACCAATGAAAAAGGCCTTGAAATGTCTTCACTTTATTTTTATACATCTTGTCAGTCTGTGTGCAGTTCACAGTAACAGCTTGAATCCTTGGTCACACTGCATAGGCTCAGATTGCATGTGTAAATCCCAGCTGGTACCTGTTACTGTAGCTCTGACTTGCCAAGACGCTGACGAATCAGTTAGTTAATAACCCTTTTTGGAAAAGTCATGGGCAGCATTTCAATACTATTTTTAACACACCATCACCTTCCCTGAGCCAAAATCCTTGTTGCCGTCTTAAAGGAAAAGTTCACCCTCTAACCCATTAAACATGTTTATATTGAAATGTTTGTGATGTGTTTAGCGATTCTTGTGCTAATTTGTTGGTTTGTGCTCTATTTTTATTATTCCTATGAGTAGTTGGCGGTTGTGCTCCGCTTATGTCACGGGAGACATTACTAATGCAGTTACAATTGTATTTAATAGGAAAAACAAATGTGAACAATCTCAAACATAAGGGATAACAGTTAGCTTTCACTGTTAGCTCCTAAAAAAAAACCCAAGAAGAGCAATAATAATTTCTCACTCACCGATTTTCAGCCACATTCAACATCATATTAATGAGTCATCTCCAACATAGAAGTTACAGAATGAGATGCAGCTACACAACACAGTTGTGCTGAGTACTGCAGAGTCTTGGTTCAGCTAGTGAGATGACTAGAGCGATGGCATTGATGGTGGTATTAGCACGAAAGCTTTGGCTGATCTGTTTGAACAGAGTGTACAGATGGGAATGTGATAGAGCTGGACTGACTAAAAGTCTAAAGCTCTGCTGCATCACTCCCTTTAGGTAGAGATGAAATGAGAACTAATCCCACTGGTCCCACGATCAGCGGTTAGTCGAATGGCATTGTGGGTAATGTGGGAAACTGTCAAGCAAAGTGAAAATAGACCAACATGTCAATGAACGAAGGAAACAAAGTTATATTATCATTATAAATAGTAACACGTAAGTCATTTAGGGTGGATTTTTCCTTTAAGAGTCGTTCCAGTACTGTATTCGCTCGGTGCCAAGAAGTGTGTTGATGAGCAATAAGACATTTGTGTTGTTATGTAGACAAACTACTCAATCTACACAATACAATAATACATGACTTTACTCTACTAGCTCGTTGGGAAGCTAGCTAATTAACATAGTCAGCAAACCAGCTGGTTTGCACACTGCATAAATTGGAAGACGTGTAAATAAGGCTAAATTATATGCTCTTAATTCACATGGGATGTCAACAAGGGTGTGTTAAAAACAGTATTGGAAGGCAAGGATAATTACGTGTCTATAAGGATAATCAGGTTTTAGTCCCTATATGATCATTGTACATTAATGCAAACCATTGTATATGAATGCAAACCAATTGGTTTGCCGAGTTCGCAGTATGAAATTAGTCGGTACTGATACAGCTCTATGCAGATAACACGTAGTACGGCACTGTGCATATTTGTTACATATGTTCCTAGCATTTCTTGGTCATTGTACCTCAACATGCAAGTAATTTGGGAACTTGGTATATGTGTTTGGGCATATAATTGACAAATAGTCTAATTTTTTTTTTTTTTTTTTTTTTAAACGAGATTTTGACATTTCCAGTGTATAATGGACAACATCTTAAACATAAGCGCACGAAAAAGTCCTACTGTCAAAATGTCATATTGGCAAATTGGATTTCATGAACATATCGACTTTAACAATGTTGCAAAAAAAACATATAATGGTAAAAATGAGCCATTATCAGCTTATAACTGACCCACAGTGTTTCATTTTAGCTTTAGCTTTATTACAGAAAAAAAGTCTTAGAGCAAACAAAAATCTAGTGATATAATAACCTTTAAAAAATCTTTTTCAATTATGATTTAAACTTACAAAGTATTTTTATTAATCGAAAGATTTTTCCAATTCTGGCTTATGTTTTCACCTTTAGGTAAGTTGTAAATATATACTGTGAATTTATAGCAGTGTGTTTTATTATTGATTTATTTATTTAATGCAAATGTATTTTTTTGTTTTTTATGTACTGAAATTTGCTAACAGGAAAATATGAGAATATGTGTGCTAACAGTTGCAATGAATCTGACATGTGTAATGAGCCTGATTTTGCTATTATTTCAACGGAAAAAACCAAAAACGGTTTTTATTTGAGAGTCTTGCCTCAGGATTCTTTTGCTATCTGGCAGTAATGCTTTCTCTTTTGATACTCCTGTTTGGTCTTATTATTTTCATCTTTTGATTGCTATGAAATTTGAATTTGATTTAAAAACCGAATCAGACTCTATAATTGGCAATCTGTAGCCATCAAACTGGGGAAAAATATAGCTACTTTATTTTCTCACTACCATAAATGTAGAAAACAAGGAGTGCTGATCAGAGTGTAAGCCTGAACTAACAGGACAGTGGTGCTCATATTGAGAACAAAGAAAAGAAAAAGAAAAAAAAAAAAAAAAAGAAAAAAAAGATTGGAAAATGAGCCGATAACTTTTGCACATAAAGCTCTAAGATGAGGTCTGAATGTGTCAAGAGTGAACTCCTGTGCGGGTGTTTGTGAAAGTTTTGTTAAAGGCATTATGAAAGCTAGAGTCCTTTAACGTAGCGATTTTAGAAAGGCGCCAGTAATGAATTACTTATGACCCTTTTATAGAAGCTCTAGTTAGGTATGTTGAGTGTTTTCATGTGCTGAAATACAATTCCTTGCATAAGTATTCACCATCCTTGAACTTTTCTAAATTTTATACTGTTACAATCTGGAGTTAAATTGGCTTAATTAGGATTTTTACCTTTCCATTTACAGAATATGTCTAATAATTTTGGAACACACAGGTTAATTAAACAAACAAACAAACAACAAACAAACAAAAAAACCCAGACATTTGTTGGTTGCATGACCCCCTGGATCAATTATAGTTGGGAGTCTGCTGGAATACAGTATGTCTCTGTTAGCTTTGCACTTCTGGATCCTGATATGTTTGCAAAATTGCTCAAGCTCTGTCAGACTGGATGGTGAACAACAATTTTCAACTATTGCCACAGATTGTGTTGTGTTGAGTGTTGTGCCAAATTAGTCTGCTTAGAGACTGTACAGAAACACTTGATCACAAATCATGCTGTAAATACAGCATATATTAAACAGAACGTTAAAGGCAAGAGTGCTGCAGTGTGTGTGTGTGTGTTTTGAGGTGCTCAGTGCAGTGCTAGGTCCATGTGAGTGGAAATGAGAGTGAGATTGTTACATGCCATGCTGAAATAAGTTATAATAGATGTGGCTTAGGTATTGGTTTTCCAATGAGTTCCGACAGATATTACTGACATGGAATTGTTCCCGGCGAGACATGCTTATGGTGTGATATTTACATTGCGTTTGTAGCACTTTTTCATTTTCGAGGGCCATTTAGAAATAAAAAAAAAATTAAATTAAAAAAAAAAAATGATGGCACCTCAAATTGCATGTAAGGTTGCAACCAAAGCAACAATTCAAGAGCATGGCTACTAAGGTCTGTATCATCCAGCCCTGACCATCTGATTATCTGCCCTCCAGAATTAACTTGTTTCCTTCAACGACGATACAGATCTCAACATTGGCTTGATATTTTTATTTGAGAATCTTCAGCCAGGATCTTATTGGAAGTCCCAATAAACGAATAGAGTATTAAGAATTTCCTGAAGGATCCTGTTGCACATGTCTTGATCAGTTACATGTTTTTTTTTTTCTTATGCTGATTATTTTGATATGCATCTCTTAATAGTTTATAATTTTTGACATCAAACTGCTTAACGTTTTACGGGCTGTATGCGGTTTTATTTTATTTTCTTGAGAAAATTGGATAGCTATTTTGCAATTATAATAAACAAAATATAAATGTATGAAAAAATGAATAATAAATTTATGAAGTAAATTAAACTGAAATGATGCCATTATGTCATTGTGCTGAAATCTATATAAATACTTAATTATATATTATATTAAAATACATTTGCTAACCTATAGATGTGATTTTTATTGTGGAAGGTGTGTAGAAGATGTGTTTCTTTCTGTCACCAAAATAATTTAGTGAAATCATGATAAGGGAAACCAAAAGTCCCTCAATACAGTGATAAAGAGCCTATTATGGGAAAACAAGTAGAACTCAACACCTCTAGTCTAGTCTAATTTGTATGGTAGAAATACCATTAAAATACACTTCAAACAGGAAGGAAGCTATTGAAGAAAAACTATTTCAGACATTTGACTTTGTTGTGACCTTCATCCTGTTTAGATTAATTCCTAAATCTAATCTGTTCATCTGCTGGTTACAATGATAACTTCATATAGTTCCTTCACCACTTGATGGCAGAAGCATAAAAAGGCTGCATGCATCTTATAATCATTTAAGTATGAATATTGAAAGTACTAGATTTTTTTTTTCTCCAGCTGAAAGTAACCTACATTATATGGCCAAAAATATGTGGACACCTGACAATCATATCTATTCCCTAAACTGTTGCCACAAAGTTGTGAGCACAACTGTGTAAGATGTCTATGCTGCAGCATTACAGTTTCCCTTGCCTGGAACTAAGGGACCCAAACCTGTTCCAGCATAACAATGTGCCTGTGCACAAAGCAAGCTCCATGAAAACATGGTTTTCTAAGGCTAGAGTGGAAGAAATCAAGTACCTGCACACAGCCCTGACCTCAACCCCACTGAACACCTTTGAGATGAACTGGAATACCGGCTGCACACCAGGACTCCTCACATAGAATCAGTGCCTGACCTCATTAATGCTCTTGTGCCTAATTGAGCAAATCTCCACAGCCACGCTCCGAAATCTAGTGGAAAGCCTTTCCAGAAGAGTGGACGTTATTAGAACAGCAAAGGAGGAATAAATCTGGAAGAGAATATTGAAACTGTGCTAAAATAAAATAATTGCACTTTTTCTGTTTCATTATGCATCATATAACAATCTGCTCTTTATTACTATACAAAGAGAAAACAATTTTCCACCAGATTTCTTTCTAAGCACTGACTGCAAACCTTGATAATGCTCATAAATGAATGTCATTAAAACCAACAATTTTTTTATTTGCTCATTTTTGCTCGTTTTACAAACTATTTACAAAAAAAACCTGTTGAGAAGAACATGAATTGCTAATCAGTCAGAAAACTATAAAACAGCAAATACCTTCATTATTTAAAATTTTCTTAAATACACTACAAAATGTTAACTTTAAAATAGATATTCAATAAACAAATTTATGGCTGGAAAACAAATCGCAGTACACACATGTACATCTAGTCTAATATACACTCACCAGACACTTTATTAGGAACACATATACACCTGCTCCTTCATGCAATTATCCAATCAGCCAATCATGTGGCAGCAGAACAATGCATAAAATCATGCAGATACAGGTCAAGCCCTTCAGTTCATGTGCGCATCACACATTAGAACAGGGCAAAATTGTGATCTCAGTCAGTGTGTGAAAATCTGAGATTTTCACACACTATAGTCATACAAAAATAACTATTATACAAAAAGATCCATCCAGTGAGCGGCGGTTCTATGGCTAGAAACACCTTATTGAGGAGAGAGGTCAGAGAAGAATGTCCAGGCTGGTTCAAGCTGACAGGAAGGCTACAATTACTCCAATAAGCACTTTTTACAATCGTGATGAGCAGAAAAGCAGATCACAACACACGACCTTGAGGCAGATGGGCTACAACAGCGGAATACCACATTGGTTTCCACTCTTCCCAGACAAGAACAGGAATCTGAAGCTACAGTGGGCACAGGATCTCTGAAACTGGACAGGTGAAGACTGGAAAAAGATCAAGCAACGTTTTATAAACTCTAGAGATTGTTGAAAATCCCAGGAGATACTCAAACCAACCATGTCATGGTCAAAGTCACGGATTTTACCCTTTGTTTTATTCTGATGTTTGATGTGGATATTAACTGAAGCTCTTGACCTGTATCTGCATGATTTTATGCACTGCACTGCTGGCACATGATGGGCAGATGGGATAATTGCAGGAATGAATAAGTGTACAGGTGTTGCTAATAAAGTGGATTGTAAGTATAATATAAATATTCAATGCCCAGTAAATATTTATTTTAGTGCAAAAAAATTGCTTGATACATGTTTAGAACTGTAGAAAAAAAACAGCAAATACATTCAGTGCTTCAATAAGAAACAAGGCTAAGTTTATATTACACTAGCACATTCATCCAGAAAGGGCAGTTCAGATGCACAACCACAAAATATTTTATAATTTTATATATATATATATATATATATATATATATATATATATATATATATATATATATATATATATATATATATATATATATAAAAAGAGATGTTAAACACTATCAGACTCCAGTTTGAATTCACAGTATCAAATATAGTATTTTAAGTTATTTAGATGAGCACACATCACGATTCCCTAGTGGCCAGCCTGGGATAAAAATTTTTACTGAATATTTAGAGATATTAACACATTTTTGGTTATCAAAAAGTAATGAAACAAGGTACAGAAGCAATCACTTTTAATCAAAGTGCTTACAAGTGTGGGGAAGGCTCAGTGAGGATAGTATCACTCATCCTCCTCTTCCTCCTCTGGGGTATAGTCATAAGTAGACTCGCTGTGGTCAGACTCGTCCTCATCATTGCTCAACTCCTCCTCTTGCTCTTCATCACTGCTATCATTTTCGTCTTCATTTTCTTCGCTGTCCTCTTCCTCTTCCTCCTCTTCCACTCCCTCCTCTTCTACGCCCTCATCTCCTTCATCTACCTCATCACCTGTACCTGAAAGAGGAACACACATTTTTTTTTTCTGCCTTTTAAAAAAGAACTGGTCAAGAGTACAGGTGGCAGAAATGAGGTTCCATTCCATGCAGGGTGAGGAGCTCGACAGTTTGGGAGAGCCTCGGAGTAGGACCACTGCTACTCCGAAATGAGAGCAGCCCTTTTGGTCAGCTCCTGCCAGAGCTGTATCAGACACATCCCACTGGATGTCCCAGCACCCACTGCGAAGATTATATCTTACAGTTGGCTTGGGAAAATGTAAGGATCCCCTAGGAGGAGCTAGAATCTGTGGCTGGAAATACAGAAGTCTGGACTGACTGACTTCTCTCCTATCCAAGTAGTACCATTTGGTTTCAATGTTCCACAACTATAAATGGATAAAAAATTATGTCAAAATTATTAATTAGAAAATGAAAGATGTAATCATTGTCAAATTTTGGTGGTAAAGAAGAATGTGCTGTTATAAGGGAAATAAAATCGTGGTGGTTCATTTACTCTGCCTCACATTGTTTACTTTCCTATAACAGCACACCCTGTCATGTTTTATACCTTAGATAAATTTAGTTCAGCATGTTAACTGAGTGTTCAGTGTCATCCCTGGTGTTATAAGTCTTAAAACCAAATTGTGTCAATCTTAGAGAAAACATCCAATGGCATCACTTGGTGTACAGTACACAGGTACTGAAGGATATTTTTAAAACAACTAAGCCAACAATTATGTAACAGATTATGTAGTCTTAACACAGCTACTCTTACTAACTCCAACTTACAGACAGTGTTAATCAATGTGGTGATGTGTTCCCGCAGATCAGTCATAAAATCCTCCAGTTTTCCTTCCATACGTTCCTCAATGACCTCTGTATCCATTGTCACAGCATGTGGCTGAAACAGTGGCCTTTTCAGAAGCCTGCGGTAACTGAGAAACAGAGACAGTAACTCACATCATCGAATACACACTGGTGCCTTTTAATGTCACTGTACCACTCAAACTGACCTCTTACCTTTTGGCACATGACATATATTCCTGAAACAAAACAAACAAAACAAAACAAAAACACAGAACACCTTAATAAGCACAGTATCTACTGGAATATTAAAGGCTATATACAGATTAGAAGCCCTGCTCAATTCAGTCTTTTGGCTAATGGCATTAATTGTTCCAAACGATTCAGAACAGTCGTTAGTTAAATGAATACTCTTCTACACCCTCAAAAAATCCTGTATTATCTCATTAGCTGTTCATGTCCAGAGCAAGCCTGATGTACCGCATAGATTTGCGATCACTGTTGTTGGTTATTTTCCTTTAACAGCTCACCCCGTCTTATTTCATAAACCCAAAGTGATGATGCACATGACCATAGATAGAACTCAGTCTGACCTTAATGAACTGGAATGGGTCATTCTCCTGCAGCAGCTGCTCGATGCCTGCGTGGACAACTCCCAGGCGACTACGGTCCTCTTCAGTTCGCGCCAAGCCCTGCTGGATGTTGAGGCTGTTCTCCCCCTCATAGGCCCGCACACCCTCACTCAGCGATGACAGGAATCCATCCAGCCTGGTCATCAGAACCCCTCGGAGGGTGTCCACCTGCTTGTCCATGTCCTCCAGGAAGGCCTAGAACAGCACAAGCAAGTGTGTGCATAAAAAACATGTTTTCAGAGGGATAGAGGGAATCAAATATGATGCATTACCTTGTTTTGCTGTTCCACCTCTCTTTGCTCCTTTACATTTTTCTCTACTCTTCTGATCTTCCTGTTCACCTTCTGCAGTTGTGTGTCCAAAGATGCCTACAGAGAGTCATATTAATGAGACCAAGGCACTTCCAAAATGTTTTATAAAAAAAAAAGTGCCTCATGTTGTAGTGCAAGCTGAGCTCTAACTAAGTGGTTATACATGCACAAAAAAATTATGTTCACTTTTTACAACTGATGTTTCAGAATTCTGTGCAAAGAATTTCATACATGTCATTTAAATCACAAAATACACTACAGAAACATGGAGCAAGAGGGAAACACAGATTCCCAGTTCATATTCTCTACTGCTCAATGGTTCAGTCAATGGACAAAGCACAAAGAATAAAAACACTGCTCTGCTTTTCTCCTGTGTTCCAAAGCTCTTTACTGAGACAGCACGTGATTGTATTGTTAATGATTTTAACAATTCTGTAGGCATTATTGTACAAGAGACCTGAACCATACAGAAGTTTCATGCTTCTGTCACTTTCTACTTTCCACTTACATCTGCTCCCTGTGTACGTTGTTATTATAGAAATGGCAACATACTAGAATTAGTGCATTAATATAAACCTTTGATTTTAATTAAAGCCTACATTGCTACAGAGCTGTTATAGTAAATTAAGGAATACCTTTTGACCAATCAGAATCAAGAATTCAACAGCACTGTGCACATTCACATTGCACATTTTTTAAAATTATACTGTACAGTGGTGCGTGAAAGTTTGTGAACCCTTTAGAATTTTCTATATATACACAGTTGCAATCAAAATTATTCAACCCCCATTGCAAATCAGGTTTATTGTAAAAATTCACAGACTTTCAGGTGTTTCAATGAACAAATCAAACAAAAGCAATTGAAATAGTTCAACACAACGAATGCTTCAAGTGGTTTCCCCAAATTCAACTGAAAATGCAACTTATAATGACTTTTGCAGTTTCAAAATTATTCAACCCCCTGAATAGAATCCCTCACAACAACACAAATATGCAAAAGATGTGTTGTCTCAAGCACACTTGATGCAACTATTCAAGGGCTTTATTAATTGCACCAGGTGTACTTGAGCTGGAACACATGAAATACCTGAACTGGCTAGGGGCAGAAAATACATGAAATACCTGGAAGGGGCAGAAAAAGGAAGCTATCAACGTCTGGTTATGAAAAACCCTCGAGTGACTGCAAAAGACCTGCAGCAAGAATTGGTGGCAACAGGCACTGAGATTTCAGTGAGCACAGTATGGCGCATACTAACCACAGAAGGTTTCCATGCCAGAACTCCAAGACGTACACCACTACTGACCCAATAGCACAAAAAAATTCAGCTCAAAATCATACAAATAAGCCACAGAAGTTTTGGGATTCTGTTCTGTGAAGCAATGAAACAAAACTGGAACTTTTCGGCACGATGGATCAGAGGTATGTCTGGAGGAAGAACAATGAAGAAAGAACACTCTATCCACAGTCAAGCATGGTGGTGGCTCCGTGATGCTCTGGGGCTGCTTTGCATCCTCTGGCACTGGAAAACTGCAGCGTGTGGAAGGCAAGATGGATTCATTGAAGTATCAAGAAATCCTAGGAGAAAACGTCATGCCATCTGTGAGGAAGCTGAAGATTGGGCGTCATTGGACCTTCCAACAGGACAATAATCCCAAGCATACCTCAAATTCCACCAAGGCTTGTTTGCAGAGGTAGTCCTGGAAGATTCTACAGGGCCATCACACTCACCTGACTTTGATTTGAAGAAGGCGGTTGCAGCACGCAAACCCAAGAATATTACTGAACTGGAGGCTCATGAGGAATGGGCTAAGATTCCTCAGGAATGCTGCCAGAAGCTGGTGTCTGGCTATGCATCTCATTTGCAGCAGGTCATATCAGCAAAAGGGTGCTCTACTAAGTACTAAAGATGCTTGCCATAAAGGAGTTGAATAATTTTGAAACTGGAGAAGTCATTATAAGTTGCATTTTCAGTTGAATTTGGGGAAACCACTTGAATTTGTTGTGTTGAAATATTTCAATTGCTTTTGTTTGATTTGTTCATTGCAAACAGCTGGAAGTCTGTACATTTTGTGTTTCTGTGCACTGATTTACAAATATGTACGTAAAGGTAAATGACATTGTAAACACAGGTCCTTCCCAACAATCTATGTGCATGTTTCAAATCAATAACCTAAAACATTACTAATACCCACAGCACTTAGAACACAGCATTTTTGTATGACCCAGCCCACTATAAATTCATTCCTACCTTAAAATATAATCATTAAAATACATTAGAAATCTTATTGCATTAATGTGTGAATTCATTTAACACATTATGCTGGAAACACCCTTTTCCATGAGTCATCGATAGGTTGAACACATCTGCACCTATGAAATATACAACAGATAGTTGTACATTCAAATTTCCTGAAGATCATGGAAAGAAGAAAATTAGGTGTTCTTATTCTTGTTTATTTTCAATGATATTGTGATATTGACTGGCGAGGCCACTTTGAAAATACATCCTGGTTACCCAAATTTTATTGAAAATAATTTGTTAATAAAAGAAATTAGCTTAAGTAAATCATTAGAATGGCCTTAATGTCTTCATTCCATTAGCGTGTATATTTGCAAATACTATGCTAAAAAACTCATCCCTGTTACTCATGTAAGAGCATTTTTTGTTGCCATTAACTGAGAAAGAAAGAAACCCTGCCAAGAATTATGTTGGCTGAGATGGGTTAATATGGTGAAACCTTTTTGAATGGTTAAAAGCATGTTTTCTTAGATTCACTGTTGGAAAATGATAAAAACCTAATAATTTAGCTAGAGTGGAATCATGCCTGTACACTACTCTCTTATTATTAAAGACCACATTCAGACGTTAGTACTGTGCATCCTACCCGCAAGTCCTTCATGGTATTCTTGAGCGTTTTGATAGCATGCCTGCTGTGACCTCCCTCAATGGTGCAGGCATTGCAGAGGAACTTCCGCTCATCCATACAGTAATATCGAAACATCTCGTCATGCTCTATGCACTTTCTCTTCCTCATGTCGCTCAGTGGCTCCACCAGTGGATGCTCACGGAAGGCCGGGAGCTCAAGGTGGTGCTGCACATGCTCTGGACACATGGACACCTCGCACTTCAGGCACGTCTTCACCGCTGTGGATCTCTTGGCTGAATCACCAGTGATATCCGGAACACAATAATCACAGCGCACTTCATTGGTCCTGTATGAGGGTCCTGGTCGGCTCTGGCTGGACCGCTGGGCACGGTTGCGGCGCCGAAAACCATCAGCGATGCTGGCGAGTTTGAAGTTCTTCTGCCACTGTGTGGAGCAGCGGTGGCTCTCACGGCATTCAGGGCAGCGCAGGCGGCCACGCTCTGAACGGCTCTTCAGCCTCCGCAGACACTGCAGGCAGAAGTTGTGGCCACATGGCAACAGGTGGGGCTCTCGGTAAAGGTCTAGGCACACGGGGCACGTCAGCTCTTCCTCCAGCACGCTGGTGTCCTCCAAAGCTGTGGCCATGACGATGCTTCTTTACGTGACTCTGCAAGCAAATGAGAACTTTGATTATCCTCTAAAATACTTCTTTGATAACAAGTGACCTGATATATTAAACATATTCATAGATAAACAAGATAGTGAGTAAAAATATAGGTTAAAAATAAAACAATTTTACAGTGAGCACACAACTTGCAGTGTTTTTTTTTTTAATAGTTAAATAATTTAGGAGAAGACAAGGCTTAAGTTTCAGAACAGAAATATAAAATGAATGCAAGACCAGGGTTGCCGGTCTGCATGATAAACTCCACCCAATGACCAAGCACAATTTAATACCTCACTGTACCAAAAGTATTCTATTTACAATGTAACACCATACAATTTGCAAAATGCTAGTAAAAACACACACTGGCCTTAAAATGGACCTAAATTGTATTATTTATACGGTCCTACATAAATAATAGCCAATAACTTTATTTTATGTGCAGTTCCTTATAGTTATAATTCCTTACTTCAGCCTGTTGGTTTTTTTTTTTTTTTTAATAAAATAATCTTCTTACCTCTTTTTGACATGCAGAATATTAGTATATTAATCTAATCTACGTATAATAATTAACATGTCCAACTCCAAAAAGAGAAAAACAAACAAACTCGTTACAGGAAATCAACTTGAAATCAATGTGGAAAAACCCGCGGAGCTGATACATAAATATATCTACTGTATGATGACACTGACGGGTCACGTGCTTCCTCTTGATTCTGCCTGCGTCCAAATCAGCGGTTGCGCGCTATTTTGACGTCCTATTTAGTGCAGTAGCACAGAGGTTTGGGACAGGTGTTCTCTGTCTCTCAGTGCGCAGAGAATATGAAGAGAAAAAATACGTCAGGCTGCACGGTTTGTCCAGAACTCACGCGCACAGCTTAAAAGAAATGCGCGAGACGTAAATATTTCGCCGACGATTAGCATATACGCTAACGTCAAGTATTTTGAGAATTTAAACAAAAAGGGTGTCACCAATTCCCAACAACAAGCGTTAATGATGAATATGTACATATCCAAAAATAATAACCTCGTTTCACTTCAGTCGCCGTTGTGTTTGTGTTTTAAAAATAACCTGATGAATTAATCACGGCTGGCCCTGTGACGGGGATTAACACGCCTCCAACGACACCTGTAGCGGCCTCGAAAATATCAACAAAACGGGCATAAACCAGATTAAATATTCATGTCAGCGTGTCATACACAATAACAAACTGGGCTGAAAGCCGGTATCAGATGAGCTCCTCACCTCACGCTTCCAAAAGCTTCCCCACTGAACTCACCGATATTCTCAAATTCCGTTACTAGTCTTTATTTTCTTGTAGCTTTAGGAGATATGTGTGTCCCCGTGGTGCTGTAACTAAGATCTGGATCATAATAAGTAGCGCACTGGCCTCAAGTCTGACATAAATACACGTGCCGAATTGTAATACCTGCTCCTCAGCAGTCAGATATGCGTCGTTCGTGAAAAAGTCGGCTCTTTGAGTCGGCTCTTTGAGTCGGCTCTTTTTTATTTGAACAATGCATGTTGACAGTCCACTCGCGCGAACGAGTCGGTTCTTTTACGCGACCGTTCAGAGTCGACCGACATAATATGAGCCGTATTTTAGGCTGTGTATGAACTCTTGCTTCGTATTTCAATCAAAATATCTCCACGGTAACCCATTTTAAACGCCTGAGCTGACCGTGAACGATGAGGCGTGTGGCTGTGTGATTCAGTTAGCATGCAGAGGAGCTTTTTCTTCGTCGTCGTCGTCTTGTTTTATGGCAGTTGGCACACCAATTTATTGTGCATAACCGCCATCTACTCAGCTGGTGTGACTGGCAGTGGGGCTTAAGACATTATATGTATAAATCCTGCTATTCAGTACTAAAGGAGTGGTCGCCTGAAACCGGAGTGAAGTCGACTCAGCCTTTTATAGGCGTGAGGACATTTCAAAATAAAAGCCATGTACGTCGACGCCACACTGTATGAATTAATAAAACGGTTTCAGGCCTACCGTGCCATTGTCCTTATATCGTGTTATCTTTGCGTTTAAAAACAATCAGCAAGGGGTTGTTGTTGTTTTTTAACAATCACTGTCTTTGCTTCAGAAGTGATTGTGATTGCCAATTGTATTGCTAATCATTGTCATTATAGTGCACTACAGTCATGCCATACTGAAATGCAAGCACTGTACAATCATACAATCACAGCCATATATATATATATATATATATATATATATATATATATATATATATATATATATATATATATATATATATATAGTACTGTGCACAACTTTTAGGGACCCTATTTTTTTAGTACAAACTTTGTTGTAGATTTTTTTATTTTATGACTCCTACATTATCGAATCAAACACATTTTAGATTCCCAAACATTAGTTTTCTAGCACAAAATTAAATGTTACAGAAATATGTTTGTATGTCATTAAAGAAAGCAGTGTATTACGTAAGAGACACTTTTCAGACAAAAAACACAATGAAGGCTGCTGGGTTTTGCTGCAAAATTAAGAAGCGAGTGCGAAAGTCAAAGTCTCCAGAAGAACTGTGTCTGGTTCTGCAAGATGCTCAATAAAACTTACCGGCTATTTTCCTTATAAAACTGCACAAATTGTACTGGAGACTACTATTTTTATTTTTATTTTTTTGTCACACCAAATATTGACTTTGCTTCATTTACTACTGTTTACTGCTCTGTACGGTATTTTTTTTTTTTTAATGTAAAAACATTTAATTTCATTATTTTGAAGGTATCTTTGCTCTACAGCATTTCTTTGCATGTCTTTGATTTGATATGATTTTCCTTTTCTTTATGCTCCTTTGTAGCTTTATAATAATGTCGTCCTGTTTGACGAGTCCCAATATGTCTGCCAGTTCCTATTGCATGCTTCTAATATCAATATGTTTTCCTTCTGATCTGCTGAGTGAAATATTTATAATTGGTTCATCCATCTTTAATGATTCTTTATCCATTTGGTCTACTTCCTCATTACTCTGAATTCCCACATGGGCTGGTACCCCACATAAAATGAGTTATTATTCCTATCTGTTTGAACGTGTATAATGTAATCATAATTACTGCTAAAATGTCACTTCTATTTGTTTGATGTGATTGTAAACTCATAAGAACTGGCATTGAGTCAAAACATATTCTTTCTTATAACATATTAACTGTTTTTACTTTGTAAACCCAACCTAGTGCCTTTAGAATTGCTATCATCTCTGCTGTATACAAATATGTACCATGTGTTATTCTTCCAGACTTCCTAACTTCAAACTCTGGAACATAAAAAGCTGCCCCTGTCCTTCCTTCTTCTTCTGGTTCTTTCAACCATCTGTGTATATCTGAAGAAATGAATAATGCATACTGTTTATATATTCTATTACAAAAAATTTGAATATCGTGGAAAAGTTCATTTTTTCCAGTAATTTAATTTAAAAAGTGGAACTTTCATATATTCTAGATTCATTACACATAAAGTGAAATATTTCAATCCTTTTTTTTTGTTTGTTTTAAGCTTGATGATTACGGCGTACTGCTCATGGAAATAAAAAATCCAGTATCTCAAAATATTAGAATAAACAAAGTCGACCTTCTGAAAAGTAGGTTCATTTATGCACTCCTTTTGCACGAATTACTGCATCAAAGCAGCGTGGCATGGAGGCAATCAGCCCATGGCACTGCTGAGGTGTTATGGAAGCCCAGGTTGCTTTGATAGCGGCCTTCAGCTCATCTGTATTGTTGGGTCTGGTGTCTCTCATCTTCCTCTTGATAAAATTCAGGTCAGGTGAGTTGGCTGGCCCATCAAGCACAGTATTACCATGGTCAGCAAACCAGTTACTAGTAGTTTTGGCACTGTGGGCAGGTGCCAAGTCCTGCTGGAAAAGGAAATCAGCATCTCCATAAAGCTTGTCTGCAGATGGAAGCATGAAGTGCCCTAAAATCTCATGGTAGACGGCTGCATTGACTCTCGACTTGAGAAAACACAGTGGACCAGTGGACCAACACAGTGGACCAACACATGACATGGCACCCCAAATCATCACTGATTGTGGAAACTTCACACTGGACTTCAAGCAACTTGGATTCTGTTCCTCTCCACTATTCCTCCAGACTCTGGGACCTTGATTTCCAAATGAAATGCAAAGTTATGCGGAATTATTACGGCATGTTTCCATGATCTTGGCAGCTTCCCTTCTACCCATGTCTTATTAAATAAATATTGCTTTAAGTATTATATCATCTGCATATTTGAGCATAATATAACATATTTTATCTTTTCCTGGTGCTGTTTGTCCAACTCGACATAGTAGTCTTATGCTCCCATATCTCAAATGCAGTGTCTAATGCTCCTCTCCCATCAGGTTTTTTATTATAAATATATTGATGTTGCAGCAAAATTTCCTGTCTTTTCCTTCTATAGTTCTCATCAAGATTCTCTTTAATGAAATTGTGTGTGAAATGATTCCAATTGAAATGTTCACAGCTTAATATACAACCATGTCAAATTGCAGCCCCCAAAAATGCAAGCTCTGAAAATACAATGCATTAAAATTTGAAGAACTGTTAATACAAAGCATTATTTTATCAATTAGTGCAACTCAACATGTTACTTCACTTTACTAGTAAACAGTTACTTCAGAGTAGAAACAGTCTGTTTCATTTTTGTGCAGATGTTTCTTTGATCTAAATTGTCTTACTTTTTTCTGGTTAAGGTTAACAATGAGACTAAGAAGGCCTGCAATGCTGTCAAGAAACAATTACTCATCTTTAATCAGCAAATCTCCAATATCTCAGGTCGGAATTAACTGCCAAAAATAAATTGATGAAGAGGCCTTTAGATGCTTTAGTTGATTTTATTTATTTATAACAATGCATCATTACAATGTTATATTTAATAGCATGCAATGTTTCAAAGAATATAGTAATTCACCAAAGATCTCAATGGAATCTGAAAATGAAAAATAATAATAATAATAATCCCATCATCCACATAAGACCCTCCACCAACTCTTTAACAAGCTAATAGTACATAATTATCTTTTAAAATACAAATATTTTTCATATATTTCAGATGATAGTGCAAAACAACAAAAAAAGAAATATACAGTACATAGTTACCCTCTGTGCAGTAAACATGATTATTATCTCATTATCTAGAGGCATTTTTTGCTGGACTGCCAAGATGGTTAGCTTAGAATAGTGATGTCTGGTTACAAAATGACTGACTCCCCAAATGTCTGTTTGCAGGTACACTCAAGTTATTGATGCAAAACCATTTATGATTAATTGCATAGACACAAAGTGTGTTAGTTAAAGTCATGTCATTTCATG
Source organism: Cranoglanis bouderius (assembly GCA_023630585.1). Lineage (NCBI taxonomy): Eukaryota > Metazoa > Chordata > Actinopteri > Siluriformes > Cranoglanididae > Cranoglanis > Cranoglanis bouderius. Next base: position 28,792,758 of record CM042535.1, on the reverse strand, counting down.
TAGGTGTTGTTGGTTATAGTATTATTGTATTAATATAAATGAAGAAATTATATTCCTGTAATGAATTTACAGGAAATGGATGCCAGTATGTGCAGGTACATACTGAGGAAAGTATTCAGAGTTGAGTTATGCACGCTACAGTCTTCAGCTACATACCAAGGCAGAGTTTGCCAAAAAAAAAAAATGGAGGGGTCTCAGTTACCACTGAATCTGACCTTGACTGATCCAGATGTAAACACAATGTGTCACAGTGAAATGTATATTTTATGCTGTAAATACACTATGAAAACTGGAATGTCATTTGAGGCCATTATTAAATACATAAATATGACATTATTCATTAATTAATAGCACTGTCCTTTTCAAGTCCAGACAAAAGTGTTTTTTGTTGTTTTTTTTCACTCAGACGGCACTGAAGGATACAGCATCATAATTGGAGACATTGCTCTCAAGGAGAAAAGGAGAAAATTCTTACTATCTTGGGGCTACACACAAGTATTTTGTATAACCTGAATGGCACCCCCAGAAAACTGATTTAAGCTGACAACTCTAAATCTGTCCCAGACTGCATTTGTAGTAAACCTTAATGAAGAATTTTATAGTATTAGCCTTTTTTCAGATCATGTGTAGTTGATACTTGCTTGAAAATATTGTACAGTTGATGGTAGTCCAGCAAAAGGTGACCCACTGTGAAGGACATTACTAAAACCATTATATCTTGTACAATTGATTAAATTGACCCAACACTGGTGATGATATATTTATAGAAAGTTTAGAATCTCTGTTTTTACTTTTACTTTACTTTTCTTAATGGAGGTTAATCTTACATAAAGGTTGCATTCGTTCAATATCTGTGTATTCACTGAACCCTAATGTTTAACTTCAAATCTAATGTATTTGTTGTCAGCTTTATTGCTCATATCTAATGTTGTAAGCCACAGGTCCCTTGATGTTAAAGCCAAGATGGAAAGAAACCTTTCCTTGACGACGCATGCTGGCTGGATGATCGGGAGAAACCTCAATCTTCTCAGATCCTTCTACAGCAAAAACCTTATAATTTCTCACCTCTCCTCTCACACGTCGTAGTTGTGGGATTTCAGCTCTTTCACTTCCTTTATTAAGAAGGTCAAGTGAAGTTTTGTCTAGGCGTGATCTATGGATAAATCTCTGTAGTCCGTGGCCTACAGTGAGGAAGAAGTGAGTCACCAGGTAACGAGAGCGTAGATATTTTTTGTATGTTCTTTCAAAGGAATGATGCATATATCTAATACATTCAGACATGTCCAGACTGTTGTGTCTGCCCTGTTGTGCATCAGGCCAAAAGAGCAGAAGGACCAAGAGGTAGAATTCTGGACTTCTATTATCTTTTTGTTCTGTCCAGAGATTGTGCAGCATTGCCTGAAGTATTTCTAGTGATGCTGTGGATGTGCCATTCCATTGACTTAACATGACATTTGCAACAATGTAGTTTTGGATAATCTGCACATCACTCTGTGAATGCGAATAAATTTCTTTCCATTGTTCAGTGATCAGTTCCAGTTCAGTGTCTCGGTCTTGTGTGTACAGTAAGCCTGCAAATGTGTTGGCTTTTCTCTCCTTGAGGATCTGAAATGCTGATTTATTCTGTTGGTATTGTGTTACAAATTTCCTGTAGCATGCATGAACTTCTGGCCTAAAGTATGTGGGTTCGTCTTTGTGGATGCTTGGCTTTGAGTAATGCAGATACCATTCAAAAAATTCAAACTTGTTCTCAACTTCATCTCTTAGACTTGTAATGAGACTCTTATATTTCTGACATTTGCCATTTCCATAAGAGTTGAAAAAACTGTGCGGAGTTATTTCCTTTGTAAGTACCTTGGACCATTCCTCATGAAGGGTTGTGATATGGTCGAAAATAATGTTTGCCACTTGCATGTAGCCAAAGATACCCCGGTTGTTGAAGATGGTAGATGTGCTTGTCATGCCATCCTCTTGCATCTCTGGTGCTTCCTCTGCCATAGCAACTTCTTCTTCAGCTTTAAAAACCTCAGTTGCTTTTTTTCCATGCTGCAAGATTTTTCTAGCATATGCTTCAGGGTTTTTCAAGGGCAATTGTTCTTTATAGACAATATTTTTTAAACAGTTTTTATGCACTTGTCCAAGGGTGTCTCTGATAAAGGAGTTTCTTTCATCCCTCCTAACTGCCATTTCAGCCCAATATTTAGCTTGTTCATAATCTTCCCTCTCAATGTAATAGAAACGGGCAAGAGCTTGTGGATAAAATGGATCCGTTGTGAATTTCTTCCAGGCCATTTTTAACACTGCAACACACATGGATGGGCTTTCTACTGTTTTTATATCTAGGATCAGTTTGGAGAATTGATCTAGGATCACTTTGGACAATTTGTCCTGTTCTTGCAGCCTAGATTCTCGCTTTGTGAGTAATTTTTTAATGGTTTTCACCAAACATGGAGCCATGTCATCTCTGCACAGTTCTCTGAGGAGCTTCAATGTAGTGTCACTTCTGGTTACCCCAGCTTCAGTTAACAATCTTAGACATTCATGAGCAATCATGGGATGTACCATTCGTACATGTTTGTCTTCACTTCTGGCCTCTCCTTCCTTTGTTGAGAATATGACCAGAAAGTCTGTGAAGGGCTGCATATGTTGCTCCAATGAGAAAGCATCAAGATTATTACCTTCCCTCTCAATGAACATCTGACAAAGATCATGTGGGAGATCAGAGCCGGGGACATATGAATTAATCAGTGCCAAAAATGCCAGCAGTTGTTGTTTGCGGGACCTCCTTTTTTTCTTTAATGGTTGAAGAACTCTGCAGACCTCTGTAACATAAGTTGGATCATAATTTCTCCACATAATGTTAAAGGCATAAAGTTGAGTATGTCTGCTTCCATGTTTTTGAATGATGTCATACTGTTTTCTCTTAAAATTGTCTTTCTCTTCCTTTGAAAGACTTGAGGACAGTTCCACATGTTCTGTTCTTTCTGTCAAGTCTATCTGGCGGAGACAGTTTAAAATGATGACCACGGGGATTGTAGCAGTGATATTGTTTGCTTTAATTTCATCAAAGAGGTTTTCTTCAAGGTTTTCTCGAAATAAAGCATCCTCACTTGTGTACTTGTTGTCCAAAAGAAGGAGAACAGTGTTTTGGTTTTCTGAACCACCTGCTCTAAATAACCGCAGCACTTGCTGTGCAATTGCCTTTGTGACTGTTGAGGAATCTAGTAATTTGGCACACCTGAGCTTTTTTCTCAGGTCCCATAGTACCTGCATGGCCAGGGTTGAGCCTCCACTGCCTGGTTTATGGAACAAGTTAATAGGAGCAATGCTCTGTCTTTTAGTTTTAGTTTCATTGATCTTTCTTTGTAGGTCTTGATACTTATCCCGCTTGACAAATGGGGAGTTCTGTTGTTCAGCCCAGTAGAAGTTCAGCCAATGGGGTGGGGCACCTTTGTAAAACTCAAATTCCATCTCCATGGCATTTGCAGAACTGATCATTTCACCCTCATATTTATTGGCCCACACAACATCAAGGGCTGACAGATGGTCTCTGTCTTGAGTCTGTAGTGATATTTGCCCACCACACTGAGAAGGAACTGTATAATTTGCCATCAGACCTGAGTTCTGAGGTTGATTGATTTTAATTCTGTGACTTCCAAAATGCCTTGCTGGAGAAAAAATGAAGAAAAATAATCAGTTGGATTTGGTTGTAAACTCAAAATTTGACAGTTAACACTTCGTAATATGGTTACTAGTAACTATACACATACAAGAATGTATTAGGACACAAGATTGAGGTGGTGGAACATTGTGTTTGGAAGGCAGTAACCACCAGGAGCCCAATGATTTTTTAAATAGACATGCAAAAAATACACTTTACTATCATTTCGCGAAAGGTTTTATGCATCAAGCAGTCAAAAGAGGCCCCCTTGTGGTGTGAAGAGAATAGAAACTGAAATTTACATAACTAAATTGGTAAATACGTTACATCAGAATATCATGAAGAAGCAGTGATCATGAAGCTCCATATCTACCTGGGTTGAAAAATTGCAAAAAGATAAAAGTAGAAGAGGAGAAGAAATTAATGCTAATTAAAAAGGTTAGTGGCAAAATAGCTAGATAGCTAGTATATAGAGAAAAAATAAGGCTAGCACACACTAAGTTGCTAACTAGACAGATACACACACACACACACACACACACACACACACACACCCACACACACACACACAACAATCGGCACAAACAATTGCTCGGACCAATTGCATGGTGCATTTGGTACAAAATATATTCATCCCCCCTCTCACAACTTTACGTCCTGCCGGCAATAACTTCCTATTACTGCGAACAAAGCTAATACAAAGCGTGGCACGTAACAAACAACCATTTTTTTTTTTTCAAATTCAGCCAATTCATATTTTTGCTGTTTCAAAAATATCATACCACCATATCACAAATTATGTAATTTTAATTTTGTTTAATTATTTATTAATTCTATGACAGGCTTACAACAAGGCACCCACCAGTGGACATCTAATTAGTCTTGCAGTTCAGAAAGACTTTAACACATACAATGCCATGCTAGAAGATTCATGCTAATCATCACTAATAATGTGCTGATTACCATCTAGTATCTTGAACCATCTAGTATCTTGAAGCCTGTAGTCTGATGTGCAGGCATGGGAAAAAGAAAGTACACCCCCCTTCAAATCTATATTTTTATTTATCAGGGCTTAAATAACAATTGTGTGGTCCTCAACAACTTCTATTAACAAACAAATGACCTCAGGTGACTACAAAAAACAGATTTCAAAACACAGCAGATTTCAAAATGTAGTCATTTTTTCCCCAAAAGTAAACCAACATTCAGAAATCATATACACCCTTCCTACTTACCACAATCATTAAGAAAGTAATTAGCAGCCGGGTATTAATATTGAAATGCACATGAAGACAAATGTGAGGCCCTGTGTCCAGCAGCTTAACCTGGGCCAAAATTGGGTCATGCAACAGGAGAATGATCCCAAGCACCCCAGCAAATCTACATCTGAATGGTTAAAGCAGAAGATAATCAAGGTGCTGGAATGTTGAGTAAAAGTCCAGACCTCAACCCCATTGAGATGCTGTTGTGGGATCTTTGCATGGGATCTTTGGTGGGAGCTGTGCATAAACGAATGCCCTCAAACATCAACTGAAGCAATGTTGTAAAGAAGAATGGGCCAAAATTTCTCCAAAATGATGTGAGACTAATAAACTCTTACAGAATTGTTTACTTTAAATTATTGTTGCTAAAGATGGTTCCATGTGTTACTGAATTTTGGGTGTACTTATTTTTCCAACCTGGTTTCTAAATGTTTACTTTTTGGAAAAAATAAAAATAATTTTTTTATTTAAAATTTAAAACAAATTTTTTTTTGTTTTGTTGTTGTTGTTGTTTTCACCGGAGGTTATTTATTTGTTTATAGAAGTTGGTGAGGACCACACACGTTATTTAGGCCCTGATAAATAAAAATTGAAGTTAAAGAATTGAAGGATGGTGTACTTTCTTTTTCCCATGATTGCATGTGTATTAATTAGACAAAATATATATATATATATATATATATATATATATATATATATATATATATATATATATATATATATATATATATATATATGGACACTTAAGATTATTCTGGTTGTCACAGTTAATCTATAGTTAATGTGGTGGGGTACCTCTATGAAATTGAAGGTAATTGGCTATGTACATCAACTATAAATTACCTTGTGACCAGCTGGTTAAAAGTAATTTCAAAAATGTCTAAAAAGTGGGAAGTAACTTTTGAGAAAAGGTTAAAGTAAATTTGTAAAAAGTTTTAAAGTTGGAGGACTTGTGAATAAAATCAGACAACGTACAGGCAGCCCCAGAGAGACCACCAACAGACTGGGTAAGGATAATTATGAGTAAAATCAAGAAAAACAGGTGAGAAATATCAGAAAGGATTGCTTCAGACATCAACATGAATTACCAGATACAACTAGTGCACAAACTATTCAAAACAGGATCAACGAGCATGGGTACACAGAAGTGGTAACTGGTGGTTATTAAAATAGAAGAAGCACAACTGTCTGTTATGGGCAGTATATTCACACATTATATATGCACATTTAACATGAATAATAGGTTTATATTAATGCCCTCTTTTAAACAAGTTATCGTTTTTACAGTAACAGCTTATTTACAGGGATTTGTATGCCCATCAATTTGTATGCACAGTCAATCAATTTTACTGTATCAAGACAGCTAAAAGGACCTTTTTTGCTCCCTCACGTTTGAATTAAAATCTTGGGCATCGGTCCTGCCTTTTGTTTAATTTTCAGTCTCTCCATATGTATGAGCATCAAAAGACTCTTCTAAAATCTGGTCAACACTGGCACTTTCTACCATTTCGTGCCAAAAAGCACATTAGCTGCTAAATCACACCACCACTGCAGCTCCAATAGATTGTGACTGGTACTGATATGTTGGGATATCAGCCATGTTCATTTCACTGATTGGCAGCTGGTTACAAGGTTCCACCATTTTAAGGGGTCTCCCAGTCATCATATGGAGAAGTCATGCTACCAGAGGTGAGACAAACAAAGAGTGCACTGTCCAGTAAATACTGAGATGTTTTTTTCTGCACAAAATACACTGGCCCACACTCCATTCACTCCCAATGAAGCCTGTTAATCTTTTGTCCCATTGAAACATGCATAGGCTTCACTAGGTGTTTGTTAGCTCTTTGTCGGGGCCTTCAAAAGAAGCCCTGCTAGTACTGTACCAATGGTGCAATTACGTTTGGTAAACAATTAATTGCTGCATTTTTAATGAAATTTTAAGGGAAGCCAGTATTAAAACAATCACCTGTACAGAGGGAGAGTAATGTGGGGAAACTGTTCACCAGCCTCAAGAATCATAAAGCAAGGGTGAAATTCTCCCTTGGGTGCAAAAGAAAATTAACAGAAATACAGTAGCATCTGGAGAAGTGCCTTATTTTCAGATAGGGATACTATAAAGCACAGACGTGGCTGTGGCTGTTTTTCCTACAGGGATCAGTCCATCTCAAGTGGTCCAATAATTGTAAAGTTGGTTGCTTCACCGTTTTTAATGTTTCTATTTTTTTTTTTTTTTGAGTGAGTGAGTAAGTGTGCAGTCCCGCACAAATGTGCACTTATTTTCAAATTTTGCCAATACAAATGTAGTAAAATTTTACATTTTCAACCCAATTTTCAACCCAAAACTGAAGGCAATTCCTCACCCCCATTGAAAAAAGAGAAGTCTCAAACCTGAAATGCTCTGCATGCACACTATACTGTACTTACCTAGGTACCCCCTAAAAAACAGTTAAGACTGAGACTCGAACACTTACCATTATAAAATTGACCTTAAACCTGTAAGCAATCTTCAGCATTACATTTGGACTTAAGTTCAAAGTCTAAGGAACAAGAATGTGCAAAATGTTTAGGTATGTCCAAGTACCTTCTGATGTGCTCTAGAGATCCAAGGAGCTAGGACCATCCTGAGCCGAGATATGCCATAACAGATGGCAAAAGATGGCCGTTGTAGTTAAACCAAATAAAATAAAAAATAAAATTTAAAAAATGCCAATAGAGGTAACATAGAGGTAATCAATCAAAAAAAAAAATAGGAAAATTAAAAATGGTCAAGCAATCTGCATTGGACCACTTGAGATGGAATGACCCACAGTGGTGTTGGTAATCTTGTGTTCATTCAACTTTCTGAAATCAGTAAGGAAATGATTCAAGCAATGAACATGGATTTGTCAGCAGGATAACAAAGGTTTTGTTGGTTGAAACTTGGAGGAAACTTCCACCACAACTGTTACAGAAACGGGTTGATTTCATGCCCAAACGTTGTCAAGGCACAAAGGAAACAAAGGAAGGCAAACTAAATACTAAAACACTGTAACTGTAATCTTTAGTGAAGCCACGATTGAGTGTCCTAATTATGACCAGTATATGTATTATTTTTAAACATAATCTATTTTTTGGGAAATGTTGTGCTTATAAAAGTGTGCTTGTTTTATCTTTCTTTTACAAAAAATGCCACTTGGTTTTACATTTTGTTTTCTAATGCATTGAAATTCATACATTAAGCCACATTAAGTGTGGCTTAAGTGTCCAAATACTTTTTGTGATCACATTATATTAGTAAAATCTGTCAGTAATTTCAGTCAGTTTGTTCAGGCAGACATTTTTTTTTTTTTACCATAAATAAATAAATTACTAAAATTACACTTTAATACCAAATCTTACCAATTTATATATTTCAGAACTAACACCTCATCTGCATTTGCATACCTATAGCATGTTTTGCGTTTGTGACAGTAATGACAAGTGATTGAACACAACCTCAGCTAATGAAACTCAGTGGAATGTACTCAGAGTTGCTAATTTTAGACCAAAAGATATATAAGTGTTTACACAAGTAAATCTCTGTTTATTTATACTTGGTCAGGTTATGCAAATCACCTTCATGTAGTTCACACCTCCGAGGTTGTCGGATTTTTATTCAGTAGAAGAGTCCACGACAGAGTCCTTCAATAGGCTTTAGTCCACTGCACTTTCCTATAAACCAGAAAAAAACAGGGATAGAAAATGCGGACTGAAGAATGAAATAGCTTTTTTTTTTCTTTGCTGGCTAGTGTAATTGTCATAAATTCTTTTTCTCTGTGCGTAGGGTGCTCCCCAGCATGGCATACACTGTTCATGATTTTTAATTTTTTTTCCATTTTCCATGTGTTTCTTTTGTTAACATTGTTATTTGCATTTTGTATGGATTTCTGTCTTGCCTCTGTCCCTGTCTTCTGATTGGTGTTGACCCTATTCTGCCAATTATTTTGTCTATTTAAGCCCTTCTGTATTTCTCATCAATGTTTTCATGCATTTCTGAGCCTTGTTTTACTGTTTCCTTGTTCAAGTGTTGCTAGTTTGACTTTTTTGACATTTTGACCTGTGCTTCTGTTCTTGTATATGATTATGGATTATGCCTGTTTGCTTCTGTCTGCCTCTGTTTTGACACCTGCTACAGATTTTGATGATGAGTCATGAATTGCTCTGAATAAACAACATGCTGATTTCATGCTCTTGCATCTTTCCTTTTACCATGCATTACAGTAATGTAACAAGAGACAATTAAAAAATGAAAAATAAAATGACTTTAATGGTGATACAGTATATGAATGAGAACATGGCAAGCATTGAAATAAACTCCTATTAATAATAATAGGAGTGTAGAATATTGCCAATATATTGCTGCATGGATAGTCCTACTGTAATTATCACATTAATCACTAACACTCTCACAATTTCTGAATAACACTTAAGTCCCTAGTTACGGCTGAAGTCTGACTACTGACAACCTTTCTTTTACTCACAAGCCACAAAGGTTTGAAAGGGCTAATGCCTGAGACCTGTCAGACATTTCACTGTAATTAAGTTATACTATCTTGTTACTTCGTTGTTTAGACAAAATGACTCCTGTTTAAAGCCTAGAAATTTTGTGAACTTTAAAATCACTTTACCAGTGTTAAAGTCATTTTGACATTCTATAAAAAAGAAAAACAAAAGGTTTAATGGTTCTTTGGCTCATCTCTCTGGGGGTTCCCTGAAAGCTAAGCTCCTTCAGGAAGCCAAGAATATATAATGTACCTTTACCTTTAAGCTGTGCTGCTTACTATTTATATGATTTTTGTTAATAGATAAATGATCTGTGCAGATTTCTTACCTGTGTGCTAGCAGGTAGAGTGCTTTCTCTGAATGTTGTTTGAATGTGCTCAGGTGTCATTTAAATGATTTAGCAGAATACAGCCCCACTTTTTCCTCCAATGATTTGTATGAGGTTTGTTTGGCCCCACCCATTGTAATTTCCATTTACTCTGAAATGAAAGTAAAGACTACTCTAGTAGTCTTCATTCATTTATACTATACATTGTAATTGCACATCCATATTCATTTACATTTGTATTAATTTATATACAGTACATTCTTAGGGAAATGATTTATTCAGGGGTTCTTCAGGACACAATTGTAGGTGTAATTAAAACACTGAGCATTCCTATGGCTCTTTCTTGTCTTTTTCATTACTGCTACTACTCTCCTGGCTGCATACCTTTATCTGTCTATTCATAAAAAGGAAACATTTCCCAATTTTCATGTATCATTTTTATCCAGGCAGCACAGTGGTGCAGTGGGTAGCATTGCCGCCTAACAACTCCGAGATCCTGTATGGACTCCAGGGTTACTGAATGGAGGTTTGCATGCTCTCCCGCACGGGTTCGGTCGTGTGCTCCAGTTTCCTGAGCCACCACGACCCTGACAAGAATAAAGCTATTAGTGAAGATGAATGAATGAATGAATCTTCGTCCAAGTCTGGTCTGAGTGTGTGTTTTTGTCTGCCTAGGTATTCCTAGTGCTTTTTGTGTACAAGGGATATTAACTTCCTATAAACAGCTATTAAACCACCCACCAACCCATGTGAATTTGCCTGTATAATCTAATGTGGTAATCCTCATACTATAAATGTACACTATTACACTATTAAAATTTTACAAATAAACATCAGTATGATATCCATACTGAAGGACAGTAGACTGTGTAAACATATGGAAACAGGTTTGTTTTGTATAGGTTTATTTTAATACAATATTTATATATTAAAGCACAATTCAGTTGTATTTGTATTGAACTTTTAACAGTAGTCATTGTCAAAAAAAAGCAGCTTTACACAAATCCAGATGATGCTTTATGTTTCGGTTTTAGGAAGCCAGAGGCAACAATGAGAAACTGAAAATTGAAAGACTCTAGAATCAAAAGGGAAACTATCCAGGTATCAACAGATAGATTAATCAGAAAGGTGTCAGGCTTTTCCAGAAATCCAGTTATGAAATAATAGTTTCAGAGTAAAATACTCTTTATTTAGTGTAATTCACACAGTGCAATTTTGAAATATAGTCATTACCTCTACAGTAACACCAGTACACAGTACACAGAGGCCCTGATTTACTACCATTCCAAATAGAGATTTTAATTTATACAATCTGATAAAAATGTGTGTGTGTGTGTGTGTGTGTGTGTGTGTGTGTGTGTGTGTGTGTGTTATTGGCTACATACAGTCCCCTCCAAAAGTATTGGAACAACAAGGCCAATTATTTTGTTTTTTGCTATACACTGAAAACATTTGGGTTTGAGATCAAAAGATGAATAGAAAGATGACAGATCAGAATTTCAGCTTCTTTTTCCTGATATTTATACCTAGATTAATTTAGACCACCCAATGTTTAGGTGAGTCAAAGTAAAGCAAAGAACACTTAATATTTGGATGCATATCTCTTGCTTGCAATAACTGCATCACGCCAGCAACCCACTGACATGACCAAACTGTTAAATTCTTCTTTTGTGGTGCTTTTCCAGGCTTTTACTGCAGCTTCTTAAGTTGTTATTTGTTTTGGGGGGTTTCTGCCTTCAGTCTCCGCTTCAGGAGGTGAAATGCATGCTCAGTTGAGTTAAGATCTGGTGATTGACTCAGTTACTTTCCACTTTTTCCCCCCAATTAAGTCTTTTGCTCTGTTGGCAGTGAGTTTTGGGTCATTGTCTTGCTGCATGATGAAGTTCCTCCCAATTGGATGCATTTCTCTGTAAACTGACAGACAGAATGTTTCTGTAGTTGTAGATGTAGTTCTCTAGATGTAAATATCAGGAATTAAAAGCTGAAATTATGAATTATCATCTCATATTCATCTTTTGATTTCAAACCTAAATGTGTTCAGTATATAGCAAAAAACAATGCTATATTGGCCTTGCCAATAGTTCCAATACTTTTAGACTGGACTGGACTGAGCTATTGTGGGTGATATTCAAAAAAAAAAAATAAAAAGATTGAGTAATTGAGTAATGTCATGTTTAAAGTAGCAGGTGGAAACAAATATTTAAATTAGTTGTCTCATGGGTGATAACTGGTTTTAATTGTCCTGGTAACAATAGTCTTGGAAGAGTTAACTGAAATTTGCTCCACAGATGCATAATTGCATGTCAAGTATAACACTGATTCAAGGCAGTGGGGTGTGTTGAAAACCTGTGTTTACCATGGAAATATTACCTCAAAACCTCAATTATTTTTGAGTTAATGAGTCATTTTGAGAAACCTAAGTACAATAATGATTTTAGTTTGCCTTCAAATGGCAGAATCAAGCTTACACAAATGTTATGTCTGCCTTTTTTTCATATTAATTCACATATAATTTTTTATTTATTTATTTTGATGATTACTATTTTTATTTTTTTTTACAAAAAGTGTGTGGTAAATCACACTGCAGGAGCAAAATTATTTATAGTCAAGGGCCTGTCATTTGAACATTTAGAAAGAAACACCACAAACTGCATATTCATTAAAGCAAATTTGATGCAAACATAGCACCTGTAGGTAAATCAGCTTCATTGTTTTTGCAGGTTTTTACACATAGAAACCTTCAGTAAATGAGAATGTCAGTGTTTTCCCCATAGCTTACATAATCCTGATATGTACAGCATTGCACAGTACAACACTTCTACAGTAACAGGTTATTCATGTCAGTATGGTGTAAACTTACCACTCCTCTCAACTGAACAGGATATCCCAATTTATCATAAGGAAATCATTAACATTTTCAAGCAAATGTCAAACAGAAGACTGCTGATGTAAAGCCAGAAGCTAACACTAAAAAAGCAACACAGAGTGAAACAGTAAAGTCGTGGTTGAATGAAGAATACAATGTCATTGTAATTTAATAGGACATTTATTAGGATTAGATCTATTCCTGTTCATTTGAATATAGTATATTCAAATGCTGAACTCTTCCACAGCTTCCCCCACAAAATGCCCCTTTGAAACATGTTAGGCTCTTGCTAAAGTATATATATGCCACTGCAGTAGTGTTGTAAACAAACTTGCTGACTATTTTTTACTGCAATTGAAAGAAGCCTGAAGTTTAAAAGTCTCAAATTGTCCAGTTGCTTAGTTGCTTAGAATTAAAAGGATACATCCACAGTTTTGTGTGTACTGAGAAATGCTAAGAGTGAGTAAACTCTAAATGCATTACATATTTCTTTTCTTTAAAAGGACACACCGTTTCTTGTAACTCATTCTTTCAGGGCATAATGTTGGCACAGGATACATGGAAGATTTTCTTTGCTCTCAGCAGCAGTGAAAACCAATTAAACTGGTTTAATTTGGCATGATGCTGAAATGTTTGTTGATTTACTGTGCAGCATTGCCTGGTGATGGCTGAAAGCAAGAAAAATTGACCAAGGTAAAAAAAGAAAAGAAAAAAATAATAAAGCACACTATACATTTTTCATTTGGTAAGAGAAATGCCTAAGCAGTTACAAACAACATCCACATAATTTTACTTATAGGATTTTATTCTATGTTACTGCACAATTGAGCTGAAATACCTAATTAAGTTAAATCACGGAAAAGTTCATTTCTTTCCCGTAATTTAATTCAAAAAGTGGAACTTTCATATATTCTAGATTCATTACACATAAAGTGAAATGTTGCAAGCCTTTTATTGTTTGTTTTAATCTTGATGATTACTGCTTACAACTCATGGAAATCAAAAATCCAGTATCTCAAAATATTAGAATAAAGAATTTATAATACAGAAATGTCGACCAGAGAAGAGCTCTAATCAGCTAATTAACTCAAAACACCTGCAAAGGTTTCCTGAGCCTTTAATATCTCAGTCTGGTTCAGTACACAAAACCACAATATTTATGGAATAATATTCATGGAAAGTTGACTGGAAGGGACAAGTGTGGGAGGAAAAGGTGCACAAGCAACAGGGGTGACCGCAGCCTTGAGAGCATTGTCAAGCAAAGCTGACTCAAGAACTTGGGGGAGCTTCACAAATAGTGGACTGAGGCTGGAGTCAGTGCATGAAGAGTCACCATGCATGTGTCCAGGAAATGGGCTACAAGTGTCGCATTCCTAGTGTCAAGCCTCTCCTGAACCAGAGACAACGTCAGAAGCATCTTACCTGGGATAAGAAGAAAAAGGACTGGACCGTTGAGGTGAAAGTAAATTTTGCATTTCATTTGGAAATCAAGGTCCCAGACTCTGGAAGAAGAGTGGAGAGGCAAAGAATCCAAGTTGTTTGAAGTCCAGTGTGAATTTTCCACAGTCAGTGATGATTTGGGGTGCCATGTCATCTGCTGGTGTTGGTCCACAGTGTTTTCTCAAGTCGAGAGTCAATGCAGCCGTCTACTAGGAGATTTTAGAGCACTTCATGCTTCCATCTGCTGACAAGCTTTATGGAGATGCTAATTTCCTTTTCCAGCAGGACTTGGCAACTGCCCACAGTGCCAAAACTATTAGTAACTGGTTTGCTGACCATGGTATTACTGTGCTTGATTGGCCAGCCAACTCACCTGACCTGAACCCCATAGAGAATCTATGTGGTATTGTCAAGAGGAAGATGAGAGACACCAGACCCAACAATACAGACGAGCTGAAGGCTGCTATCAAAGCAACCTGGGCTTCTATAACACCTCAGCAGTGCCAGAGGCTGATTGCCTCCATGCCATGCCACATTGCTGCAGTAATTCGTGCAAAAGGAGCTCCGAACAAGTATTGAATTCCTAAATTAACATACTTTTCAGAAGGTCAACATTTCTGTATTATAAATTGTTTATTCTAATATTTGGAGATACTGAATTTTTGATTTCCATGAGCTGTAAGTCATCATCAAGATTAAAACAAAAAATGCCTTGTAATATTTCACTTTATGTGTAATGAATCTAGAATACATGAAGGTTTTATGAAACACAAAATCATTTTCTAGTAGAGAGCAGAATTCATGGAATTCTGCAGAACATCACACTACCACTGCCACCATGATGGTATGTTGTTCTTATTGTGAAATGCTGTGTTAGCTTTACACCAGATATAACTGTAGAACCCAGTGTAGATAGGGGCAGAGGAGTGTCAACAGAGCTCTGGGCTCACGTTTATTTTCACAGTGCCCTCAATGCACTTTCAAAAACTCAACAAAGGGGGACACAAACAGAAAAGGGGACATCACAAGCTTGCAGCTTTTACCCCGTTCAAGTCCAACTTTCAAGTCCGCATGGACACATACTCTATGTGTGTGTGTTTGTGTTTGAAGCTTCGCTACCTATTCATCTCTCTCTCTCTCTCTCTCTCTCTCTCTCTCTCTCTCTCTCTCTCTCTCTCTCTCTCTCTCTCAGGTTACGGGAGTCACTGAATCAGACACAGGTGAGAATCATCACACGTTGCCAGCCAGTTCAACCCGCCTCCTCTCTGTCCACAGCTGATGCTCAAGCACGCTCCCATTGCCACATACCCCCACCACCAGACTCGGGCTGGGGAGCCATCCAGCATGCAGCTGTACTTGGTCTACCTTACTGAGAGCTTCCAACTGAAGTACAGCATGGGGCACTCTTCCCCCCATAGTGCCGGCAGAGTATTCTGTCCATGAGATGTTGAAATGTTGTGGGGGATCCAAACAACCCAAATGGAAAGGTGACAAATAGGTGTAACCCAAATGGAGTGAAAAAGCCATTTTTTCTCAGGATATTGGAGTCAAGGGAATCTGCCAATACCTCTTGGTCGAGTCCAGTATCAACTAAAAGGGAGCCATGCTAGTAGTTCATCAATGTGAGGCATCAGGTTTGCATCAAATTTAAGGCTTGGGCACCAAGACCACTGTGCTGTGGGACTCCTGGATTAATCCCATGTTGAGCACAGCCTTGAGTTCATCCCGAACTACATTTTTCTTGTGTTCGGGAGATGGTCCCCAAAAGTGGCAGGGATGGCAGGAGCCGAATTTTTTGAGGCACCTCCAGTCCCAGCTCCTCTCTCTCTGGAGCCACCATCAGCAGAGCCACAGGAACTGCCTCTCTCCATGGTTTGAGGAGACTGAGGTGGTACACAATGCAGTGCATTGCCTCTATCCATTCGCTTGACCTCATAGTTGACTTCACAAACTCGCCGTATGACCTCAAGGGGCCCTTGACAGTTTGTGAGTAGTGGGTAGTAAAACGAGTACCTTATCTCCTGGTGGAAATTCCTGTAGACGAGTCCCCCATTATACAGTTGGGCCTGCCATTCCTGGGCCTGACACAAGTTCTCCTGTGTTAGGGGACTTAAGGTGTGAAGTTTGCTCTCACATACAAAACTTATTGAATTTTGTTTTTACTGAGTAATGGTCCCTCCTCCGAATTTTCTCTAATGAGGTCCAAGATGTCATAGAGCCTGAACCCAACAGTAATTCAAATAAGGAGAACCCTGTGGAGGCTTGTGGGACCTCTTGTACTGCAAATAACTGGGGTTTGAGCTGCTTATACCAATTTTGCGTGTCCTCATGAACAAACTTACGAATCACGTTTTTGAGTATTTGATTTGAGCATTTGATTAAACCACTCAACCAGGCTGTTTGTGGATGGTAAACATTGGTGCAAATTTATTTAATTACTAACAATTCATACAGCTCATGTACTGTCCGTGACATAAATGCAGTGCCCTGGTCAGTCAGGATGTCTTTCAAGATCCCAACTCGGGAGATAACTTGGAAGAGTGCACCCGCAACACTGCATGCTGAAATGTCGCGATGCGGCACTGTTTCCGGGTATCATACTGCATAATCCACTATGACTAACACAAAGTGTTACCTTCACATGCACCTTTCTAGTGGCCCGATGAGATCCATACCAATTCTTTTAAAAGGGACCTTGATTAAGGTTAATAGGTGCAGTTGGGCTTTTGGGGTGGCCGGTGGATTCACCAGTTGACATATGCGACATGTCGCACACCACTTGTGATAAAAACGAGCCATTAGATGGTTGAGTGTCTTATCCTGTCCTAGATGCCCTGCCATGGGATTGTAATGATCTGCCTGAAACAGCGTTTCCCGACGGCTCTTAGGTACCAACAATTGGGTCCTTTTTTATTTCATTTAAGTGTCCTGTGTCACTCAATATAACCTATCCATCCCATAGCAGCAGCAGCTACTCGTGGCACAGAAGTGCCTGTTGTTGAGTTTGGTGGAGACTGGCGAGGGAATTCACGATCTTCACGGCTTCTTTGGTGGCGTCTGAGTCCTCCTCGATCCCGGGTTTCAGCACCACTGTAGAATCCGGTGTGGATAGGTGTGGAGAAAGTCTAGGGAGGCAGAAGGAGTGTCAACAGAGCTCTGACCTTATGCTGATTTTCACTGCGCCTTCAGCACACTTTCAAAAACTCAGCAAAGGGGGGGACACAAAAAGGGGCCATCACTAGCTCACACCTTTCATCATGTTCAATTCCAACATTCATGCTGTGTGTGTGTGTGTGTGTGTGTGTGTGTGTGTGTGTGTGTGTGTGTGTGTGTGTGTGTGTGTGTGTGTGTGTCTTTCAAGCTCTTCCAGCTATGCCACTCTGTCTCTCTCAGATAAAGGGAGTCACTTAAAGCACAAAGAAATACCACATAAGTAGACTTATGGTAATCAAACATAGGTGAGAAGCTTTCTCATTGGTGAACCTCTGCCCATCTTTACTTCTGAGAGACTCTGCCTCTCTAAGATACTCTTTTTATACCCAGTCATGTTACTGACCTGTTGCCAATTAACCTCCAGCTGTTTCTTCTTAGTAACACTTACTTTTCCAGCCTTTTGTTGCCCTGTCCCCACTTTTTTGAGACGTGTTAGGACCATCAAATTCAAAATTACCTTATTTTTTTCTTAAAATTGTTCATTTACTCAGTTTAAACATTTGGTATGTTTTTTGTGTTTTATTGTGAATAACATATGGGTTTATGAGATTTGCAAATCATTGCATTCTGTTTTTATTTACATTTTACACAGTGTCCCAACTTTTTTGGAATTGGGGTTGTATATATATATATATATATTTGCAATGAAAACATTATCCCAAATGGCTTGGAGTTCATCAAGGTGTTTATTGGCAGATGTTTTGATCTTGAATTACTGTGCTGCTTTTTGAGACCTTTTATCCTACTTCACACTGCAAGAAAGTTTCTATTTAAGTGATGTTTAGATTCAAGTCTTCAAGTCAGTGCTACTCATTGCACCACCAGGTTATAATTGCCAATATGCAAAGTTTCTCAATTTTGTTAAGTAACAATATAAATTAAGGTAGTTATTCATAAGTGTAATAGTGAAGAACATTGCAGTGCCATACTAGTATCACACTGTTAGAGGTTGGTGCTACCCCAACAGAAAATCGACCTATTATAAAGTGTTGCTAGTAATGATATGATGGGGCATTCTTTAATGCAGCTCAGGTGGGTTGCTTGGTCTCTCAAGGAGCTTCTCTGCTTGCCAAAGTGGCATGAAGAGAAACCGTTATTGCTTGTTATGTCTAAATATTTTTTAAGTGTTCTTTGTTCTGTCACAGTTTCCAGAGAATCCAGTTAAATTAATAAATTAAAAAGCCTTCTCAGTCATTTTTTTTCTTCATATCATTGCCCTACCACACAATAGCAAATAATAATGCACTAGCAATGACAGACTAGTAGTGGACTACTGCACATGGTGAGTGACTTCAGTGCTGTTCAGACTTCAATGTTGTATTTCTTGCTAGATGTGCAGTGTTTATAGTTTTGGATAACAGTGTCATGGAGTTGCACAGGACGCTAAAGAACAATGAAACAGAACAATGGATCTGTTGCCTGTGTAATGGAGGATAAACCATATTATTACTTAACTAGTTAATCATTTCCCTTTGAGGACTTCTTTTGAAAATTTTGCTATATTCCATTTGTAACATGATAGTTTGTAAGGATAACATAACACAATAGTTAAGACAAATGTTGAGCATGGAACATGTAAAACTAAAACATTTATTGATAAGGAACAATTCTCTGTCATGTAGGTGGTTAATGTTAGTTAAAGTAGTAAAATATTCAGAGTATGAGAGAGCAAAGAAACTTTTTTTATTAAGTTTTTTTTTTTTTTTATCAAACTAAGCATGGAAAAGCTTTTGTGAATTCCTTAACTAAAGTGGATTTGCAACCAAGCATTAGAAATGATTGTCAGTTTGTCCATTTGATCCCTTAAATAGATTGGACTACATAGAAAAAGTGTTGCAATTCTGACAATGTTCAACTCCAGTGTACTGTGGTAGACATATTTATGGACCTGACTGTATATCCTTACCTGTATTCATGTTGTAAATATTTAGTATTTTGCATAATTCATAAACAATATTTTGTTGACTGGCTCTCTGATATCCTGAACACTCAGGATAATGTGTAAAGCACATTCTTGCTAGATACATGTATATGAACATTCAAACATGTATGAATTATCAAGAGTTAGCTAGCTAGGTAAGTAATTACTCAAGTAGTTTTTCACTTGATGACTTGAGTATTTTTTTTAAACTTATTTTAAATAAGTAAATTTCTTGTAATTTTCTTGATCACTACTATTACTCAAGTAAAATAGTAACAGTAATTTCAGTAACAGCAATTTTACTCAAATCAGCAGGTTTTGTACTCTTTCCACCACTGTTTACTAGATGAAACCTTGTCCATCATATGTCTATGTAGGTTTTGGCCTACATTCGTCCTGCCACCTCTGCAGACCTGAACACAACAGTTAACAGTTAAGATGAGAGTTAAGTACAAGTTCATGAAGTACTGCCTTTGGTTCCATTTACATATATCACAAAAATGCAGACTTAGAAATTGTGAACAGGGATATGCTGTTAATACATCTTGTGATTGGTCATAGGATGAGGTTTGTAGTATGCTGGTTAGCTGGGGATCATGAAAAATGTAGTCATTCTCAAGTGCTGACTTGAAAAGTCTTAGGTACATATAGTATAAATATTTGTAAAATGAAAAAAAAAAAAGTTAAAAGTTCTCATATGAAAATATTATAAAGCCCAATAAAAAGCATACTTTTCCACCTGCTTTTAGTTGTAAAAATGCATCAATTTGCTTTTTAGCACACCGTCATTTAGTTAACGCTATATTGTAAATAACAACATTATTACCAGGAACTTCCAACTACCAGGTATTAATTTAAAGTGTTAATAAGACCACACTCACATGATATTAATGTTTAAAGCTGGAAACAACTGTTAGGTTCTCCCGATCTCGCTACGCTACAGATAGTACATAGCCTACTTCCGCATTCCACAGGAGTGCATTCCAGTGCCATTCACAAAGACTCACAGTTTGTTTACCTTTGCCATGTGCTTTGTGTTGTCATATTCACGTCATGTCTCCGCCTCCTGTGTTTCCCCATGTGCTTTTGTTTTTGTGTTGCGTCATGTCTCTGCCCCGTTTCCTCATTGGTTCGCCTTGTAATTTGTGATCATGAGTTTCAGGTGTCATTTATTTCTTTGTGTGTGTTTAAACACGCCGCTCCGTTTCCACTTCGGTGTGGAGTATTAGCCTTAATTTAGATTAGAGTCAAAATGGTGAATTGTTTCAAGCTCATTGTTCGTGGTTCCCAAACCACCTCCTTGCTTCGCGTGTTTTTCCTGTGTTTTGTTCCGTAGCTCATTGTTCGTGGTTCCCAAACCACCTCCTTGCCTCGCGAGTGTTTCTTATGTTTTTGTTTACTCGGCATTCCTGGGTTCTTGGATTTATGTCTCGTTACTTCCTGGATTTTTGCCCTGTAAGCCTTTGGATTACTGTTTCAAGATTTCCTGGATTTTTGCCCTGTAAGTGCTCAGATAAGTGACTAACCTGTTGGAATTACTGCCCTAGCGTGTTTTGGGATCTTTGTCATGTTTAATTTTGGACTTTTGTGTGACTGTCCCCTTTCTTTTGAATGTTCCTTTTATTTGCACTGTGCCTAATAAACTGACCACTTTCCCCTGCGAGTGCATCCTGCTTCCCTTCTAACCCCAGTGTTGTAACAGAATACTCCGCCAAAAAATGGATGCAGCGGGGAAAGTGAGGGCACGCCACGCCACGCCACATTGAAAATGCCTGCACATAATTCATTTTTTTTTCCTCAATGGACTTTCGTCCATCCCCCGGACGATTATGACGGCTTTACCACCTGGCCACAATGCTTCTGTTTGCAGGCACAATTTTATTTTTTGAGTTTGGAGGACCCCAAACCCAACGAAGATCAGTGGTTGGGGTTCCTCCTCTCTCGTCTGGTCGGCTCTGCTCGCCAATGGGTGGAGCTTCACCTTACCAGTGGATCCACGCAGCTCAAAACAGTTGCGGGCTTTGTGGATCTAGTGGTCCAGGTGTATCTTAAAAACCTTGTATAATCTGTGCTTCCATGTCCACAGGATCGTCATCAAAAGGGCATGCCATGCTCAGTGACCTCTCTGAAACGAACTAACCCTGGAACATAACCTGCTCCGGAGCAGGTTATCTTCAGAGAGCAAGTTGCCATAGTTACAAGTTACCTCCGTTTTTGGAACCGAAAGTTGAGGTTATCAGCTAACTTACCGTTAAATTTACCTGGGTATGTCACATAACCAGCTTTCTGGAATACCCCCCAGCAATAGCAATAGTCTGCTGAGCAGCACTTTTCTTCATCTTTAAAACTACCTCTGCTCTCCCAGACAAACGACACTAATCAAGCATTGTGTCATGAGGCAATAGCTGGGCATTACAAACTTGCGCAATGGGGGGTGGGGGGCAGTTATGGGGTTGTAATTGCTAGTTGTGATTACTATGGGGTTACATCCCCCCAACTCCCCAGAAACTACACCCTGAGTGCTCCATTGCTACTAATAGCTGCTGTGCCAAGGAGTTCTAATACACATTACTCTGCCCTCTACTGGTCATTTACGATTCGCTAACATCGATGGATCCACTTTGTTTAACCTCTGTTTTTAAGTCAGACCACCAAACATTTAAAATACGAAAATAAAAGTTTTATTCTCTGAAATTCATATCACACATCTTTTGGTATTATGGCCAAAAGATTCAACTTTGGACTCATCAGACCATAACACATTATTCCACATGGTTTTGGGAGATTGGATGTATTTTTTTAAAAAATTTTTTGGCTAAAAAAGGCTTCTGTCTTGCCACACTACCCCCTAGCCTAGAGATATGAAGTATAAAGAAAGAAAAAAAAAAGAAATCCTAAAAGGGGATCTTGATCTCAAGCCTGAAAAATAGCACTGAGAGCTAAATGACACACAATTATTAATGAAAAATAAGTCTTTAATTAGAAGGGAAGGTAGATGCTTGTTTGTGTTTAACATCACTGCCAGCATTTTAACCACAGACAAGATAAGACAGATAGGTTGTTCAACAAGGTCTTAGAGAGTGAGAGGATGCCTGAGGAATGGAGGAGAAGTGTTTTGGTGCCAATTTTTAAGAACAAGGGAGATGTGCAGAGTTGTGGAAACTACAGAGGTATTAAGCTGATGAGCCATACAATGAAGTTGTGGGAAAGAGTAGTGGAAGCAAGGCTAAGGGGAGAAGTGAGCATTTGTGAGCAGCAGTATGGTTTCATGCCAAGAAGGAGCACTACAGATGCAATATTTGCTTTGAGAATGTTGATGGAGAAGTACAGAGAGGGTCAGAAAGAGCTGCATTGTGTCTTTGTATATTTAGAGAAAGCATATGACAGGGTGCCAAGAGAGGAGCTGTGGTGGCAGAGAAGTATGTTAGAGTGGTGCAGGATATGTATGAGAGCAGTAGGACAATGGTAAGGTGTGTGGTAGGTGTGACAGAGGAGTTCACAGTGAAGGTGGGACTGCATCAAGGATCGGCTCTGAGCCCCTTCTTGTTTGCGGTGGTGATGGACAGGCTGACAGATGAGGTCAGACAGGAATCTCCATGGACTATGATGTTTGTGGATGACATTGTGATCTGTAGTGAGAGCAGGGAGCAGGTGGAGGAAACTCTAGAGAGGTGGAGGTTTGCTCTGGAGAGAAGAGGAATGAAGGTTAGTTGCAGCAAGACAGAATACATGTGTGTGAATGAGAGGGATCCAAGTGGAACAGTGAGGGTACAGGGAGAAGAGATATAGAAGGTGCAGGATTTTAAGTACTTAGGGTCAACAGTCCAGAGCAACGGGGAGTGTGGAAAAGAGGTGAAGAAGCGTGTGCAGACATGTTGGAATGGGTGGAAAAAAGTGTCAGGTCTGTTGTGTGATAAAAGAGTACCAGCAAGAATGAAAGGAAAGGTGTACAGGACAGTAGTGAGACCAGCGATGTTGTATGGTTTGGAGACAGTTGCACTGAGGAAAAGACAGGAGGAAGAGTTAGAGGTAGCAGAGCTAAAGATGTTGAGGTTCTCTTTGGGAGTGATGAGGATGGATAGGATCAGGAATGAGTACATCACAGGGACAGCACATGTGAGATGTTTTGGAGACAAAGTTAGAGAGGCCATTTTGAGATGGTTTGGACATGTTCAGAGGAGGGAGAGTGAATATATCGGCAAAGGGATGCTGAGGTTAGAGCTGCCAGGCAGGAGGCCGAGAGGAAGACCAAAGAGGAGTTTTATGGATGTAGTGAAGGAGCACATGAAGGTAGTCGGTCTGAGAGAAGAGGATGAAGGGGATAGGGCTAAATGGAGGCAGATGATTCGCTGTGGCGACCCCTGAAGGGAACAGCCGAAAGGAAAAGAAGAATTACAACTAATAATTAAGAATGTTTTATATTTAGTTTTCTGTACGGCCAAAAGTTTTGAGAATGACACAAATATTAATTTTCACAAAGTCGACTGCTTCAGTGCTTTTAGATCTTTTTGTCAGATGATACTAACTGTTACTGAAGTATAATCACAAGTATTTCATAAGTGTCAATGGCTTTTATTGACAATTACATGAAGTTTATGCAAAGAGTCAATATTTGCAGTGTTGACCCTTCTTTTTCAAGACCTCTGCAATTCGCCCTGGCATGCTGTCAATCAACTTCTGGGCCACATCCTGACTGTTGGCAGCCCATTCTTGCATAATCAATGCTTGGAGTTTGTCAGAGTTTGTGGGTTTTTGTTTGTCCACCCGCCTCTTGAGGATTGACCACAAATTCTCAATGGGATTAAAGTCTGGGGAGTTTCCTGGCCATGGACCCAAAATGTCGATGTTTTGTTCCCCGAGCCACTTCGTTATCACTTTTGCCTTGTGGCAAGGTGCCCCATCATGCTGGAAAAGGCATTGTTCATCACCAAACTGTTCTTGGATGGTTGGGAGAAGTTGCTCTCTGACGATATTTTTGTACCATTCTTTATTCATGGCTGTGTTCTTAGGCAAAATTGTGAGTGAGCCCACTCCCTTGGCTGAGAAGCAACCCCACATATGAGTGTTCTCAGGATGCTTTACTGTTGGCATGACACAGGACTGATGGTAGCGCTCACCTTTTCTTCTCCGGACAAGCTTTTTTCCAGATGCCCCAAACAATCGGAAAGGGGATTCATCAGAGAAAATGACATTACCCCAGTCCTCAGCAGTCCAATCCCTGTACTTTTTGCAGAATAGCAGTCTGTCCCTGATGTTTTTCCTAGAGAGAAGTAGCTTCTTTGCTGCCCTTCTTGACACCAGGCCATCCTCCAAAAGTCTTTGCCTTACTGTGCGTGCAGACGCACTCACACCTACTTGCTGCTATTCCTGAGCAAGCTCTGCACTGGTGCTGCCCCGATCCCGCAGCTGAATCAACTTTAGGAGACAGTCCTGGCGCTTGCTGGACTTTCTTGGGCGCCCTGAAGCCTTCTTCACAACAGTTGAACCTCTCTCCTTGAAGGTCTTGATGACCCGATAAATGGTTGATTTAGGTGCAATCTTACTAGCAGCAATATCCTTGCCTGTGAATCCCTTTTTGTGCAAAGCAATGATGGCTGCACATGTTTCCTTGCAGGTAACCATAGTTAACAGAGGAAGAACAATAATTTCAAGCACCACCCTCCTTTTAAAGCTTCCAGTCTGTTATTCTAACTCAATCAGCATGACAGAGTGATCTCCAGCCTTGTCCTCGTTAACATTCTCACCTGTGTTAATGAGAGAATCACTGACATGATGTCAGCTGGTCTTTTTGTGGAAGGGCTGAAATGCAGTGGACATGTTTTTTTTTGGATTAAATTCATTTTCATGGCAAAGAGGGACTTTGAAATTAATTGCAATTCATCTGATCACTCTTCATAACATTCTGGAGTATATGCAAATTGCCATCATAAAAACTGAGGCAGCAGACTTTGTAAAAATTAATATTTGTGTCATTCCCAAAACTTTTGGCCACGGCTGTACTTCTTTTACATCTCTTTTCTTCTCCTTTTAATGTAATTGTTACTGCAGTACTGATAATAAAGTTATACAGTTTTTTTTTAACTCTTCTGTGTCTTGTTGTGCTCTTTTTCTTATGTTCTTGAGATATAGCTAATATTTATTAATTCAAAAGATGATTTTAACACAAACAATTTACAAGTGTGGTAGAATACCATAAGGCATATAACTGAGCAGCTGAGAATTAGGAACCTTGTTGAAGCTTGAACGTTAATTTCTGAGCTAGCAGTGCAGTCCCATTTGACAAACCTCTGAAACTAGTCTGGTATTGTATCCCGAACAAATAACAATTTCAACACATCATTAAAATAATTTAAGGTTACTTAAACCCCACACCATTTTTACACAGCAGTCTACTGATGTCCTTCATAACAGTAGCATTTCACACAAGCATTGCATGTTCCTGTTCTATTCCTTTTCTGATTTTACTTTTCATGTGGAATATCAACATTTATCCCCCTAATGAGCAAATCTATTTTTATTACAATTCCACTCCTTTTTGTAAGCAATAATCAGGAGAATTTGGTATAAATGTGTTAGCAGAGCCAAGACCTGTCTTTCAATGATAAAAAGACATCAATATAATAAAAGAAAATGTTTCATTTTTGGCATTCACATCAAATTATTTGCTGTTAACAAATGTCTTAAAGTGGATTCTTTTGAATTTTTGTGGAACCAAGAGCTACAGCACCACCATGGTCATTAAAAAAAAAAAAAAAACGAACGAAAGGGTTATAATGTTTCTGTTTAGCGTGTTTGGTATTCATGCTCACAAACATGGTAGGTCGTTCCCGGGATGCACACATATGACTTACTGAGGAACCAACAAACCTGAAGTCATTAAATGGGGAAAAAAAGAGCAACAGAAGTGATATGTAATGTACAGAAATTTTATTTACTTATAATATTATTTTTATATTATTTACCATTATATTGTTGTTATTTATATGTTTTTACATGAACAATACATTTAAAGGGTAAGATTTCTCTGATACTCCTTGCAGACAAGAACACACAGTAGGGGCTCTGAAATCTGTCTTATACTTACTAGAACGTCCAACATAAAAGGTAGATCAATAAATAAAGTCAAGAAAATGGCACATATAAAATGATCAGAGTAAACATGGCAACACTTAACACTAACGCTCCTGGCTTCCTGTTTGTGGCCTGGTTGGTGTCACGGGGGGCTTTACAAGTCACTAAACATGTAACTGCACACACAATTACAGGCAACACACATAAAGATATCTTTATTTGATAAATAATTTGGCTTGGTATGAACTGACACCCAATTGCTACCAGCCACACAAAGATGCGTCCACACACAAAGATAGGGTAATAGAGCAGGGTGTTGAGAAAATAAAAACAAGTGATGGATATTTTACAGTAAGAATGCACTCTAATGCCACCAGCTGGTGAAGCAGATGCCCACAGAGCCTAGCTCCAGTTAACAGGTGGAAAACAATACAAGCTACATTGTCATCTTTGATCATGTATACTACAAAGACTGGATTCAGAATCAGCTCCAGCAGGTCAGTGAGTAGAACGAAGATGGCGATGAGTGAGATTTGACCTCTGCTCTTATGATGGTGGTACAGAACACTGAGAGCCCAAAGCAGAGCTGGAAAACCCGCACATACACCAGTGATGAGGAAGATGGACAGGTGGATGAGTTTGGTGATTGCATAGGCCCTTAGGAAATACCATGGCCAAAAGTAAGGGTTGAAACAGTTGAATAGGTCCATGGCTTGTTCTCTCGTCTGCTTCTTTATGTGCTGTAATAAAGTATGGTATGTGTAAGGAATAATACATTTTGGAAAATGCTGTTATACATCACTCAAATCATGCTTTTAAGCAGACCGACATGAAGTTGATTACTTTCCATAACAACATATCCAGAAGTGTTTTATTCCATTTATGCCACAGCAATTTGTCAATGATTACAATTTAATTCTTTAGTAAAATACATTTGTTAAAAAATGACATGTCTTATTTTTAGCTGTTTATAGTTCCATTTAATGTTGTAGAAAGTCTGCAAGACTACATCCTGTTACCATTTATGTAATAGCAGTTACGTATATACAAACATTCCCTCAGCAACCTATGTTTTCTCTCTGTTTTAAGTTAATAAGACAGAAAATGCAGCTTGTCCTGTTCCAGAGAAATTGTAAAGCACAAATGTCTTTGTCCTGAGGATCTCACCTCGAACTTAAAAGGCTGAAGTGCCAGGTACCAACGAGTGATCCGCGCGTTGGCATCTTTCATGCGGTGGAGCCACTGGAGCGGGGCGTGATCCGAACAGAGGGTGAAGGCCTGCCCTAGCAGATAGTAGCGGAGGGCGAGGATCGCCCACTTGATGGCCAGGCACTCTTTCTCAATTGTGCTGTACTTTGTCTCCCGTACCGAGAGCTTGCGGCTGATGTACAGCATGGGGCGCTCCACCCCCTCCACCACCTGGGACAGCACGGCTCCCAGCCCCCTGTCCGACGCATCCATCTGCAAAACAAAAGGGAGAGAGAAGTCAGGAGAATGTAAAAGTGGTCCGCCACACAGTGCAGCTTTTACCTGAGTGAAAGCCTGTTGGCACGGCTCCGTCCACTGGACTGGGTCTGGTGCCCCCTTTTTAGTGAGATCAGTCAGCGGGCTGGTGACGTCCGAATAATTAGGCACGAACCTACGATAATAGCCAGCCAACCCCAGGAACCGTCTCACCTCCTTTTTGGTCTTGGGCAGGTCGCAATCGCTGCTGTCTTATCAATTTGGGGACGCACCTGTCCATGACCCAAGTGGAAGCCCAGATACCGTACTTCCACCCGTCCAATCGCGTACTTCTTTGGGTTGGCCGTGAGTCCCGCCCGCCTCAGTGACCTCAGCACCGCCCTTAAGTGCTGCATGTGTCGCTGCCAGTCATTACTGTATATAATAATGTCGTCTAAATAGGCAGCGGCATATGCAGCGTGTGGACAGAGTATTCGGTCCATGAGCCGCTGGAACGTCGCGGGAGTCCCGAACAACCCAGAAGGAAGGGTCACGAATTGGTGTAAGCCAAACGGGGTGGAAAAGGCCATTTTTTCCCTGGGACATTGGAGTCAAGGGGATCTGCCAATATCCCTTGGTCAAATCCAGTGTCGAATAAAAGCGAGCCGCGCCCAACCGATCGAGCAGTTCGTCAATGCGAGGCATTGGATATGCATCAAATTTAGACACCACATTGACTTTTCTAAAGTCCACACAAAACCGGACCGTCCCGTCGGCCTTGGGAACCAAGACTACCAGGCTGCTCCAGTCACTGTGGGACTCCTCGATTACTCCCATTTTGAGCATGGCCTTAAGTTCATCCCGGACAACATTTTTTATGTGTTCGGGGAGCCGATAGGGGCGGCTGCGAACCACCACCCCTGGGGCTGTCTCAATGTGGTGCTCTATGAGGTTAATGCGGCCAGGGAGAGGCGAGAACACGTCAGAAAACTCTGCCTGTAGGGTTTTAATGTCTGTAATTTGGGCTGGGGAGAGGTGGTCCCCGCATGGCACGGGAGGGGATTGACTCGCCAATTTTACATCTACCTCCAATCCTAGCTCCTCCCTTTCAGGAACTACCGTTGCCAATGCTACCGACGCTGTCTCCCTCCATAGGTTTAGCAGGTTTAGATGATAAATCTGCCGCGCCCCGCCTCTATCCGTTCGCCTTACCTCATAGTCGACATCCCCGACTCGTCGTGTGACCTCAAAGGATCCTTGCCACTTGGCGAGTAATTTGGAGCTCGACGTGGGTAGTAACACCAGCACTTTATCTCCCGGCGTGAACTCGCGTAGCCGTGCACCCCTGTTATACAGCCAGGATTGATGTTCTTGCGCCTGTAGCAAATTCTCCTGCGTTAGGTGACTTAATGTGTGGAGTTTTGCTCTCAGGTCCAAAATGTACTGAATTTCATTCTTACTGGCTGAAGGCCCCTCCTCCCAATTTTCCCGTATGATGTCAAGTACGCCGCGCGACTTGCGTCCATACAATAATTCAAATGGACAGAACCCCGTGGAGGCTTGCGGGACCTCTCATACTGCAAATAACAGGACTCTAGGTACTTATCCCAATTCCGTGTATCTTCCTGCACAAACTTACGAATCATATTATTAAGCATTTGATTAAAGCGCTCCACCAGCCCATCCGTTTGCGGATGATAAACGCTGGTGTGAATTGCTTTAACCCCCAACAATTCGTCCAGCTCGCGCAGGGTGCGTGACATAAAAGATGTGCCCTGATCAGTTAGGATCTCTTTTGGGATCCCAACCCGGGAGATAACACGGAAGAGTGTATCCGCAACATTCCTCGCAGAGATATTGCGTAGAGGCAGCGCTTACGGGTATTGCGTTGCGTAGTCGACTAATACT
Source organism: Cranoglanis bouderius (assembly GCA_023630585.1). Lineage (NCBI taxonomy): Eukaryota > Metazoa > Chordata > Actinopteri > Siluriformes > Cranoglanididae > Cranoglanis > Cranoglanis bouderius. The sequence continues at coordinate 28,763,124 of CM042535.1, read as the reverse complement.
AACACAAAGCGATACCCCCGTGCAGATCGGTCTAATGGCCCGACGAGGTCCATGCCAATTCTCTCGAAGGGGACCTCGATTAACAGGAGTGGGCGCAACGGCGCTTTTAGGGTGACCGGTGGATTCACCAGCTGGCATTCACGGCATGCCGCACACCACCGGCGAACGTCGCCACAAATGCCCGGCCAATAGAAGCGAGCCAAGAGCCGACCTAATGTTTTCGCCTGCCCTAAGTGCCCCGCCATAGGGTTATAATGAGCCACCTGGAATAATACTTCCCGACGGTTCTTCAGAACCAACAATTGGGTCACATTTTCCTGTGTTTGAGTGACCTGCGTCACTCTATAAATCCTATCTTTAATAATCGCGAAGTAGGGGTGGGAGAGGGCAACACTGGGCTGGATCGGCTGACCATCGATTACTCTCACTTGATCAAAGGCATGCTTCAGTGTTTTGTTGCGCGACTGCTCCAAGGAAGAATCCCTGCTAAGAGGGGGGGAGAGCCACTCCCCCCGCTCTCATTGTCACGCTGACATGGAGCTGTCATCGACGGCCCTGGCACCGCATCTCCCGCCAAGGCTGCGCACATTCCACACCGCCTCTCCCTAATGCAGGACCCCATCCACAAAAATTTCTCTCGCTAATAAACGAAACCCCAGCCAATTAGTTCCCAAAATTAGTGGATGGGTGAAACGGGGACTAACCGCTACCTCCACTATATTTTTTTTCCTCGAAATTTGATGACAGTGGGCACTAGTGGGTACTCATGAATATCCCCGTGCACACACCTCACCTTCACCAAACATGCATTTTCCAATGCCTCCCCTTGAACCAAGCTTTGGTGAATTGAGGTTTGATTGCATCCTGAATCCACCAAGGCTTGGTATGTACCCCCTTGAACTCTCACCGGAATGCGGTACGTCCCTGCTCGATCGGGGGCGGCCTGCAGTGCGTCGGGGAGCTGGACCATCGCTCCCACATCCAAGACGGGGCTCTGGTCCTGGAAATGCCCCGGCTCCCCGCAACACCAGCACACCAACCCAGGCATTCCTCCTGCACCAGCAGCTTTGGTTTCACTCACCTGAGGAGCAGAAGAGACAGAAACAGGGAGAGCAGAGGGAGTGGGAAGGGGAGGGGGAAAGGGACGGGTGTGTGGCATGTGTCGGGGTGGACCCAGCCCGCGTCTCTGGGGGGTAGGGACAGAGAAAGGATGAGGAGAGGCACGAGGTCAAGAGAGAGAGAGAGAGGAAGAAGGGTGGGGCTCGCCTGCCCCTGGATACGCCGCCAGGTGATCCTCTGCCAGCTGAACCGCCTCATCCAGCGACGTGGGACGATGGCACTGGACCCATTCCGCCGTCCCGTCGGGAAGCCAGGTGATGAACTGCTCCAGCACCACTAGGTCGATCACTTCCTCCGCGTAGCGCTCCTCAGCCAACAACCACCTCCTGCAGGTGTCCCGTAGCTTCTGGGCGAAGGCGAACGGCCAGCCGAGCTCCACGAAGGTCAGGGCTCTGAAGTGCTGCCGGTGCTCTTCGGGGGTCCGCCCGACCCGCTGCAGAATCGCCCACTTCAGGTCCGGGTATTCCAGCATGCTGGCAATGGGCAGCTGCTGGGCCATGAGCTGCGCCTCGCCCGACAGGAGCGGCACCAGGCAGGCCGCCCACTAACCCTCAGGCCAGCCCCATGCCCGCGCAGAGTGCTCATACAGCTCCAGGAAGGCCTCTGGGTCGTCCTGAGGTCCCATCTTCGTCAGCGCAACGTGGGGCAGAGCAGCAGGTGCGGCTGCTGCGGGGCTGGCGGCTGGAATCCCGGCTTGCTGCACCAGGCCCTGGAGCACCTGGCGGTCCTCGGCCTGGGCGTCAAGGAGGTCCTTAAACCGCTTCTACTGGTCGCGTTGGAGCTGCAGGAGGGCCTGGTGTTGGGTCTGGTGGAGGTTGGCCAGCTGGTTGATGAGGTGGTCCAGAGGTGAGCCTTCCATGGCGGCGATTTCCTCTCCAATTCGGGTTTCGGCACCAGTGTAACGATTAAAGACGGGCAAGGAGGAACCAGAAAAGAGACAGGCTTAATCCAACTCAAACCCTTTTTATTTCTTCCTTTTTTCTCGGTATTTGGGTTTTCTTTTATTTCCCCGTATATATACACACACACACGCACGCACACATGTGGCTCTGTGTCGGCGTCGTTCTCTCTCTCGAGGCGCATGTCTCTCCTCCTTTTCTCCTCACTGCAACACAGAACACTCGTTAGTCTCAATTTCCTACAGGTGTGTAAACCTTAACACTCACTTTCTCCGGCTCCGCCCTCCATTCACAAACCGGTGCTCGACCACGCCCCCGCCTCCACACAACTGTTTACTGCTCTTTATGGTATTTGGTATATGGTATATGGTATTAAATTAAATGTAGAAACATTTAATTTAATAATTTTGAAGGCATCTTTGCTCTACAACATTTCTTTCCATGTGCCTAAAACTTGTACTATATATATATATATATATATATATATATATATATATATATATATATATATATATATATATATATATATATATATATATATATATATAAATAAACATAGAAATTAATTTCTTCTAATAGGAAGCAGTAAAACTGTAAATGTTTTCAAAAGGTACAATCTTCTTCCTCTCCCTAGCATGTAATATATTATCATTACATACTTATTTGTGTTCAATAAAAAAAATAAATAATAACATTGGAATGAATTAGGAGTGCCGTAAACTGAATCCTACCTGCTGCAAAAATCTCTGTGACTTCTCTTATAAAACAGCATTTTCCATTGTAAACTCCAAATATAGCTCACTCCATAATGAATATATAATGGAATACATGAACGATGGTGAACAAAATATACCTTTCTTCCTTTACATTGAAAACTGAATAACCAAGCAGCATACTAATCTGGCAGACACACGACGAGCCGAAACTCACCCTAAAACCTGTTTGTTGCCCACAAGCCATATCTGGCCCAGACACAACAAGCCAAAACTCGGCCTAAAACCGGCTTGCTGCATGTGGGCCAGATACGGCCCATATTACCTTTGCCATTGCCAGAACTGAGCCATACAGGTGCATCTCAATAAGTTAGAATGTCGTGGAAAAGTTGGTGGGTTTTTGTTAAATGTGAGCCAAAATCATCACAATTAAAATAACCAAAGACTTAAACTACTTCAGTCTGTGTGCATTGAATTTATTTAATACACGAGTTTCACAATTTGAGTTGAATTACTGAAATAAATGAACTTTTCCACGACATTCTAATTTATTGAGGTGCCATAGTTGGCCCAGATGAGGCCCGGAAATGTATGCTATCTGGGTAGAGACTCGGAACTTAATTCAATGTTCATTATTACCCGTTTATGTATACGTGTGTGTGTGTGCGTGTGTGTGTTTCTATGTCATAGAATAGTTCAATAAAGTCTCGTCTGTTCTTAAATACGTGTTCTTATTGCTTACAAGTGTCTATTGCCTTGAAGTGCGATTCTGCTACATGCTCTTAAAATAATGTTTCACTATGTTTAGGATATTATTGCCGGTGGCCACGGAGGTAATATGTAATGCATAATTAATGAATACACTAGGTTCAACTTATCGCAGGACGAATAGTTGATCAGTAATACTAAATTAGCCAAATTTCCCTTTACGAGCTGATCCGTTAATCTCTCCTACATATTTGAGGAGAATAAAGATAGCTCAATTCAAACAACTAATTTTTACTTACGTAAAATGGTGGAGAATATATAAAATTAACCCAAATTGCTAATTTTCCCTACATCTTTTGATGGATAGAATGCGGGCAATTCAATCTAGACTGTAAGCATTGAGTTACGTGTGTATCTTTTCTGTTATTGTGGATAATAGATCAGAGACAGAAAAGACGAGTCTGATGTGTGAATGTGTGACGTACACAATGTGTGCCGGCTTACTGTGTGAATGGATGTGAAGTCATAGCCCAGGCTGCTTCTCTATTGTTAACCTGCAGTGAATAATAATTAAAAGTGCCCCTGGCAGGACGAAGAAATCTCCTTTCAGTGTGGCAAGGATAAGGATTTTGAGCGTGTTCCTCAAATTCTTCCTAGAAGACTGTATGAATAGATAAATTGATGCATTGCGTGTTCCAAAGTTAGTCAAACAGCTATCGTAATAATTAAAATTGCCTCTGTCAGAACGAAGAAATCTTCTCACAGTATGGTAAAAATAGAACACTAAAAATAGCGGACCTGTAAGACAAAGAAGTCGTTAAAGGAAATAGACTTAGGCCTAGTCCCAAAAACTGTGATTGAGTTTTAGTCCTTCCAACTTCAAAGCTGAAATAAATTGCCTTTTTAAATTGCCTGTAACTATGAAACAAAGTATTGCAACAATGATTATGGAACTCCAGCGATCTATAAAGTGCTGAACTTGACCTCCGACACTCAAGGTCAACCTTCAGGATGACCTTGAAGGTCAGAGGTCAAAGTCAAATGAGAAAGGGAGTGTGCAATGAAAGAAACAAAAGTAAAAACAAAAAGTTAAAATGAGTTCATTTTAAGATTCTTCTTTATCATAATGCCAAAATAACTTCTTAATTTCATTTCCGATGACTTTGTTAGTAATGCAGACGTGCCCTTGGTGGCCATCTTGGTCACAAGACCCAAAAATGGCAGTGGTAGCTCTGTGGTTAAGACGTTGGGCTACTGATCGGAAGGTTGTTTGTTCAAATCCCAGCACTGTCAAGCTGCCACTGTTGGGCCCTTGAGCAAGGCCCTTAACCCTCAATTGCTCAGATGTATAAATGAAATAAATGTAAGTCACTCTGGATAGGGGCATATGCCGTAAACGCAGAAATGCCGACTTTGACCAAGATCACTGAAGTATGTCATGTGACATATTGAAGGGAATTTTATCAGGAAGCAGAGTCTGCCAAATAAAACCAATTTTACCTACTTATAAAACTACAGTACCCCTTTATCTAATCAAATCTCCTTGAACAAGATCAACAAGAAGTTCCTGAAGTTTCACTGTGAAGTCTTCCGCGTCGGCTTCCACTTGTTACATCACCAGGTGTAGGACGGAAGAGGGAGTCAGGATGCATGCGCTGGGGAGACGTCAGTAAATGCAGAAAAGTTTATTCTCACAAATGCAGGAATCCATAACAAAAATGACAAACCATAATCCAGGCAGTGATCAAAAAAGGGAGCAGGAATCCAAAAGGGAATTAATCCACAATGGCAGTAATCAAAACACAGGAAGAAATACACAAGGAAAGTAGGTGGTTTGGAAACCACGAACACAGAGTTACGAACTAGGAAACTATACTAACGCTCAACTATACTAAACTATACAAACGCTAGATAGGTGACCTGGAAATCACGGGAACAAATTGCACGGTTAAACACATCCAAGTTAAACTGACGCTAGATTATACTAATACTCCGCCCCGAAGTGGAGACGGAGTGGCGTATTTAAACACAAAGAAAATCACAGACAGCTGAAACTCATAATACACAGAATGAATTAGACGAACATGAACCAATAAGAATTAAGGAGGCGGAGACATGACACAAACCAAAACATGAGCACATGGGGAAACACAGGAGGCGGAGACATGACGTGAACGAAAACATGAGCACATGGCCGAGGTAAACAACACGTGAGTCTTTATGAATGGCACTGGAATGCACTCCGTGGAATGCGGAAGTAGGCTACTCCGTTCGCCGCGTGAGAGAAAACCTAACAGAGCCCCCCCCTTAAGGCGCGGCTCCCGAAGCGCCGCAAGTTCCATCCACTTTGGTGAACCTGGGACCCTGGGCAGGATCCTAACCTCTGTCCTCCAGGACCTGAGGCTGGTTATGTCCAGTGTCCCTTAACCAGAGCAGAGCGTGTCAGGTTTTCCTTGAGAACTTGGACGAGAACTTGGACAAGAACTTGGATGAGAACTTGGACGGATGCCTGGTCTGGATTTCGGAGCTGTGCGTGACCTGGTGCTGGGCCTGGATCTTGACCTGGAGCTTGACCCGGAGTCGGCTTTGGAACCAGGATCGGAGTCAGCTCTGGAACCAAGATCGGAGTCGGCTCTGGAACCAGGATCGGAGACAGGCTTGAAAACAGACTAGGAGACAGGCTTGAAAACAGACTCGGAGACAGGCTTGGAAACAGGCTCAGAGAAAGGCTTGGAAACAGGCTCGGGAAAGGCTTGGAAACAGGCTCGGAGAAAGGCTTGGAAACAGACTTCGAGAAAGACTTAGAAACAGACTTCGAGAAAGACTTGGAAACAGACTTCGAGACAGACTTGGAAACAGACTTCGAGACAGACTTCGAGAAGGACTTGGAAACAGACTTCGAGACAGACTTCGAGAAAGTCTCGGAAACAGAACAGAGAACTCGGTTAGACTGAAAACCATAGACAAAATCAAAAACTTGGTTGGAGACAGCATTGGAAATTGAATTGGAGACAGGGCTGGAGAAAGGGCTGGAAACAGAGGAGGAGACAGAGGAGGAGACAGAGGAGTGAGCTGGGTTGGAAGTGGAGCTGGGAGTCAAATCAGCCTCCGAACTGAGAAGGAGAGCAAACACATATCCAGAAACTAAACCTATGTAGCTAGCTACGAAATCAGGAACTGGACTTGGAAATGAACTAGGAACTGGGCTAGGAACACGGTCGGAACCTGGACTTGGACTTGGAACTAAACTAGGAACTGGATGAGGAACTGGACGAGGAACTGGACTGGAACTGGGAACGGGAGCAGGACTGGGAACAGGACTGGGAACCTGACTGGGAACAGGATTGGGAACAGGATTGGGAACCTGATGGGGAACCTGCCTGAGAACTGGCTCAGAGATTGGCCTTGGAATAGGGCAAAAATCTGGACATGGATTTGGACATGGATTAGAATTAGGGCAGGAACCTGGACATGGACTTGGACATGGACTAGAATTAGGGCAGGAACCTGGACATGGACTTGGACATGGACTAGGATTAGGGCAGGAACCTGGACATGGACTTGGACATGGACTTGGACATGGACTAGCTTGAGAAGAGGTCATCCCATGGACCTCAGACATGGACTGGGCAGGAGTGGAGGTTTCTTCTCGAACCTCTGACGAGAATACAGCTTGGGCAGAGGTCTCCTCGTGGACCTCCGGTGTAAGCAGGCCAGGAGAGGAGGTTTCCTCTTGAATCTCTGACTGCTGCTTGGGGCTGGAGGTCGCCTTGTTAACCTCCAGAGGCAGCTCCACTGTGGAGACCTTCTGCTGGGCCTCAGGCTGGAGCTCAGGGCTGGAGGTTGCCACGTTAACCTCCTCGAGCAGCTCCGCTGTGGAGACCTTCTGCTGGGCCTCCTGCTCGAGCTCAGGGCTGGAGGTCGCCATGTTAACCTCCAGTTGTAGCTCCATGGAGGAGACTTCCTGCTGGGTCTCCTGCTGGAGCTCAGGGCTGGAGGTTGCCACGTTTACCTCCAGGGGCAGCTCCGTTGTGGATACCTCCTGCTGGGCCTCCTGCTGGAGCTCGGGGCTGGAGGTCACCACGTTAACCTCCAGGGGCAGCTCCGCTGTGGAGACCTCCTGCTGGGCCTCCGGCTGGAGCTCTGGGGTTGCCCGCCTGTGGAGCCATTTGTGCACCCGCCAGCTGCCCTTAAAACAGGTTGGTGAGCAGAAGTAGCTGCTCCTTTCTTCCTGTTTCCCGCAGGTGGGGCACTGGAGAATGGCTGGTCAGGTGCAGCCCTCGGTTGTGCACTCCTGAGACTGGGGCTGAGAGGTGCAGGCCGCCACATTTGCCTGCTTCCTCTCATAGTATTCCAGGAACGACTGGCCAGGCTGATCGGGTAGGTGAACTTTGTTCAGAAATACGTTGAGGTCCGGCTCAAATTCCATGCTCCCATATTCACGAATCAGGAAATCCACAAAACCCGAAACTGTATATAGTTCTTGGTACCCACTGGCAAGGTGGATCTCCGCCAACCAGCGGGCTGAGCCGACTAAACGTGATAGGAGGAACCACGCTCATTGTTCCTCACTGGGTTTGGGGTCCTTTACACTACAGAAATACGTCTGGGCCTGCCAAAGGAAATGCTGGGGTATAGTAGAAAAACCATTATAAGCAGAGGGTGGATAAATGCAGGCCCACTGGGAGAAAGAGATTGAGTCCAGGGGAGGAACAAAAATTGTGGCGCGGCATGTCCCAAATTTCCCCGCTGCATCCATTTTTGGCGGAGTATTCTGTTACGTCACCAGGTGTAGGACGGAAGAGGGAGTCAGGATGCATGCGCTGGGGAGACGTCAGTAAATGCAGAAAAGTTTATTTTCACAAATGCAGGAATCCATAACAAAAATGACAAACCATAATCCAGGCAGTGATCAAAAAAGGGAGCAGGAATCCAAAAGGGAATTAATCCACAATGGCAGTAATCAAAGCACAGGAAGAAATACACGAGGAAAGTAGGTGGTTTGGAAACCACGAACACAGAGCTGCGAACTAGGAAACTATACTAACGCTCAACTATACTAAACTATACAAACGCTAGATAGGTGATCTGGAAATCACGGGAACAAATCGCACGGTTAAACCCATCCAAGTTAAACTGATGCTAGATTATACTAATACTCCACCCCAAAGTGGAGATGGAGTGGCGTATTTAAACACAAAGAAAATCACAGACAGCTGAAACTCATAATACACAGAATGAATTAGACGAACATGAACCAATAAGAATTAAGGAGGCGGAGACATGACACAAACCAAAACATGAGCACATGGGGAAACACAGGAGACGGAGACATGACGTGAACGAAAACATGAGCACATGGCCGAGGTCAACAACACGTGAGTCTTTATGAATGGCGCTGGAATGCACTCCGTGGAATGCGGAAGTAGGCTACTCCGTTCGCCACGCGAGAGAAAACCTAACGCCACTTCATCAACTGTCCAACATGCAATTTTTAGTTCATGTACTGTTTTATGCTCCACAGGTAGGACACCAGGTTTTGAAATCTTCACTTTCTTTGGTTTGTATTTAACAATTTTCCCATGATACATCATGTCTTTTTGAGTGTGTCCTTCTACAACCTCCCAAACATGACTGATATAGGAATCTGCCAAGCTTTCAGGATCTGATATTATCCTACTGATTTCATCCATGATGCTCTGATCTAAGTCTGGAAACACATTGTCAACACTTTGATTGCCCTCAATAATGTCCACCATTTTTTTTTCCATGTTTTTCCGAGCAGTTCCATATAGTTTATGTCTTTTGGCCTGCTGCCTTCTTTCTTTTTCATTGAGAACCTCCTCAGCCTTCCGCTTCTTCGTACTTTAGGCTTTGCTCCATGCCTTATTGAAAATCCGATAATTTTCTCCTGGTCTTCCTTAGTCATTTTGCAGAGCCATGTCAGGGACTTGTTTTCTTTGGCTCTAACTGTGCCATCAATGTATGCTACCCAGGCATTTGGAGCTCTGCGAAACTGCTGATCAACTAAGCCAAGTGTTTGTTCTGCAAATATGTTAGGAAGCGGTGCAGATTTTGTCTGGTTGATCATCTGTTCATTTGGATTGGCTAGTTTCCCCTCCAGGTAATTGTGAAGCTGTTTCTCAAGGACAGCTATTGATGCCTCACAAAGACTGGACATCACAGAATTGAAGTCTGTTTCTAAGTCCTCTTCCAAACCAGTCTGTAAGCACTTGAGAACTGAGTCATCAGGGTCAAGTTCTTTACCAAACACATCTGATGTGGCAGTGAGTATCTGCTGTGGATTGTCTTTGAAGGTTCTGAGATTTTGCAGGCAGGTCTTAAAAGGACCAGTCATCTCAAGGTTTGTCTTGTTCTCCTTGTTTGCATACAGTACTCTCATCCACGGCGCTGTTAAAAGCTTTCCTAGCAGACCAAGACAGCAGAGATGGAGTATGAGCAATGGCTGCTCAAGATCATCAATTAAAGCATCACGAAATTGCTTAGGGGCACCACACAAAGTTTTCAGATAATTGCTCAAAAGTTTGTCCCTCAAGCTGAACATAATTCCTGTGAGGTGAAAGAGCACATGAAGGCAGTTGCCCACATATCTGACAATAATTCCTGGTGGCAGGTTCTCACGTTTAAGGAAAAGTTTAAAGTTAGATGGATCTCCACTTCCTTGTTTATATCTGAGTTTCGTGACACCATGAATGAAGTTGGCTACTTTTCAGCCTGACTTGCCATAAGTTTGAACTTTGCTTATGATCTTTTTGTCAATATTGTTCCTGAGTGTTGCCCTGCATTTAGAAGCAACTGTATCGAGGGAGTGAACATTGCAGTTAAGCTCCAGTAATTCAATATCTAATCTGTTCTCAAGATCAGTAACTACACAATGGTTAACTGCAGCCTGATCTGTTAAGGTGTTTTTCAGATTGTGAACAGCTTTGTGCCTTTCCTTTTCAGTGTCAAGTCCATTGCATTCAGAATAGGTGGACACAACCGAGTCGATACACTCAGTTATATGCGTGGTATAATAATCAGTAGTTCCACCCGGAAGTACACCGATTTGTAAGACAAGGCCCGCTGGGGGATCTCTGGGGATGTTCAATGAACTTCGTTTATATGGTCTCCATCAAGAGCTGTTGCATCCCAGCTTAATGTCAAGTTTGAGTTCTCGCACATGGCTTCCCCAACTTGCACATTTGAGATTATCCCCAATTCGAACGCAAATTAAGCCACAGTGGAATCATCCAGCATACTCTCCAGGGTTTTTCCATGCATATGAAATAGAACTTCATTAATCATTTTCCCCACACTCTCAACCGGAACATGGGCTAGAAGACAGGCATAAGCTGCCTTACGGAGGTTGTCGTTGTATGTCTTTTTATCATTCCTGGATGGAACAGGACCAGCATCAACAGGTTCTTCCATCTTAGATTCCAGTAGCTGCGAAAGCAGATTATCTCTCTCAGTTAGCAAATCATTGTTCCTTTTCTGCAAGGCAACCACTTCATTTTTTAACTTTTCTATCTCTACAGATAAGGTTGTTTTAACCTTCTTCCCGTGATATTTGAGATTTGATTTAGAGCGCTGTAAAGTTGACCCTGGCCATGTCTGCTTCTGAATTCTCTGGGATGTCCTGACTTTTCTGCAACTACTGATTTCTCACTTTTAGAGTAGACTTCATATCTCTGTGGCTTGATCTGAGGTTGCTTTCTATATCAACCTTCCTACCAAGAGCCTGCTTTGCTTTCCGCAACTCATCCTTTTTTTTAACATAGTCTACCAACTGTGATCTCAGAAGCTTGTTATGAACCTTATATGCCTTGATTAAATTTCTCCGTTTAACACACTTATCACAATCTGAACGGAATTTCCGGACATCAGCAGCAATAGGAAATGATACCTTTTCCACAGCTACAGGCAACGGTACAGGAGTTTTTTCAGCCTCAGTGTTGTGCTTTTTTTTGGGAGAAGTATAAGTTTCATTTGCTAGTCTGACAAAACATGCCCAATCTCTGTTGATGTTCTTGATTTTCCCCAAGGCTTTCACAACACGCTGAAGAGATTTACATAAAGCATAACCAAACTCAACAGAGTCAATGTCACTGTTTGAAATAAGATTTTCTACTTTCTGCACCAGTACATCCAAATCCTTTCCATTCTTGCAGTAAAGATGGAGTATGTTTCCCTTTTTAAAGTTCTCAAGCATTGCTTTCGATAATTCCACAACAACAAAATCCTCAAGAAGTTCCTGAAGGTCCTTTGGAGGTTTCATCATCAACTAAAAAAAGAAGAGAAGAAAAAAAAAAACAACAAAAAAACATGTGACAAAATTCTTTATGGATGTTTATTTTTGTTATGTTGATTTTATGTTGGTTCCTTAAGTGTGTTTCATCTTGCCATCTATAAATAACAAAATAACAAAATCCCATTGATGATTAAAACAGTTTTTCATAAATGCTTAAATGGTTCCTGGAGCAGTTCAGATCAGTCTTGTTAATAATTATTTGTGCATTTGCCTATCATCCCCATATTTATTTACAAGCAAAAGAAAGGGCATGATTTTCCCCATTTCATTTCCATTGTAAGGAAATTAGCTTTTTTCCTTTTTAGATTGAGCTCAATAGGGGGAAATGTGCAAAATTAATATTTCAACAGCTGATCTACTATTCGTCCATCGAAATATAATTAAGTTGAACTTAATTTATCTTATTAAGTCTGGCTGGGATATTACTCCCGTGGCCACCGGTAATTATATCCTGATGTTAAACACAAATGTTGAGGACAGTAACAAGATCGGACAACTTAAGACAATAAATCATAAATATAGACAAGAGACACTTGCTAATAAAATCAGACGAGACTTTATTAAGCTATTCTAATACACAGAAACTAATTCAACACCTAAACACACACTCGCACGCACACACACACACAAACACACACACACACACACAAATAGGGGGTGAAAACAGCTTTGACGGAGAATGAATGGCTCCCTAGTTTTAACACCGTATGCTGTTCTTAGACCTCGACCTGAACAAACCATCAACAATTAATTAAATTTTCGCTTCAGTCTAGAAGGGCTCTATTAAATACACCAGCTTCGACTAAAGGGCCTTTCACACTGAGAGCGATTAAGGTGCATTCACACATACAGCGACTCGCAACGACAAAGTGACGGGAGTCCATTCATTTTCAATGAGAGCTGGAAACTTCCGGTGACACGAGCGACGGCGACTAGATGTGGGCGTGTCCAGCGACTTTGAAAGTTGAGAAAAGTTTAACTTTATGCAAATTTGGAGCGACTTGGTCCAAGATGTCCTCACTGCAGCCTGTAGCGCGATGACGAGGACAGTCTCACTTGGTGCAGCGGCTACCAATGGGAGTGAAGACAGTAGAGCGCACGTGATCCGTAGCTTCCGCTGCTCACTAGAAGTTAGCTTAGGTTAGCGTAGTTTAGGAGCTTAGCAGGTTTAAAGCAAAATAATAATAATTATAATTAAAAAATAATAATGAAACACTTACTTTTTGTTGCAATCTAGTACAATCCCAGTGTAGCTCCTATCTTGGGTGAAGTGACCAGCTTGTCGCTGCTTCGGCGACCGGGAGCGAGCAGCACCAAGCCGGACACTTCACCCAGGAAGCACAGAGGCAGCGGCCAAAGAATGACACCCTATTGGTGATGCTTACTTACTGAGATAGGAGCTACACCGGGATTTTCTCAATTGCAACAAAAAGTGAGTGTTTCATTATTATTATTTTTGCTTTAAACACGCTAACGCCATAATCTAAGCTAAGCTAATTGGCTACGATAGGGATTTTTAAAAAATTATTTTAGGAATCAAAATGAAAAAAGTTACAAGAACAGTGCTGTGTTCAGAAATTAGTTTATTGTCATTCATAGACAGATTAAAAGCAGTAATAAAGCATGAAGCTTGTTGACATGCTGCTAAATGTAACTCTACTTTGTACTCTCTCTCTCAGCCTGTATAACTGTGGGGGAGAGGCATCAAATCATTGAAATGTCAACTCGAACTGGACACAATATAGTGTGACAGAATAACAAAACAGGTTAATTTGTGTTTTCATACACTTGTAATATAATAAAAGTTCTACATATACCTCTTTATCCCTTTTTTTCAGTGAAACCATTTTTTGATAGGAAACTAGTTGAGGTGCTGATGACATTAAATAAAAATATTAAATGGCAAGATGTAATAGTGGTATTTTTTGTTACATTCATAATGCCATTGGTTTGTGAAGGTTACAAATATTAATTTAACAGCTCTGTGTTGAGTTTACAAATGCAATTTCAAATCTTTTAAAATTTTTTCAATTTAATTACTTTCTGGACTCGGCTGGTCTCGACTCGGACTCGGCCATTAAGGACTCGGACTTGAGTCCAACTCGGCCCCTTTTGGACTTGGACTCGAACTCGACAAAGGTGGAACCAACACTAGGGAGAACTCTCTGAACATGTTGTTTGAAGAGAACTCATTGTTTTAACTCTTAAAGCTGGGCTTTTCCTTACTTCCTTCCTTACTCTCATCTTTCAGGAAATCACTCAACGAACACACACGTATCAAACGAGACATATGTTGGCTGCTGTTAACACACTACTAATGATCAATCACACACATATTCATAATCAATCATACTCATTCATGTTAAACAATCAAATGTCTAATGCTAACTTTGCGGTTATAAGCATGATAATTACAGGATAGCACGTGGAAGAAAAAAAGCAATTTCAGTTGTTATTGTATTATTCTTGCAGTCCTTGGTCCTCTAGAATATAAGAGGTGTCCTGATGCAGTCGGTGTGACCAGTGTGATAAAGACAGGGTGAACTGGGTGAGAGAACAAAGCGCCTCCCTCGCCTGTATTGAATGTCCTTGGGGCCTGTCTGGGTGCGACCCCCCCCCCTTTCCGAAGTTATCAGCTGAGGGTTAGGGCTTTCATCCTGTAGTCCAGCCACCATGTCTTGGCCAGTGGCCTAGATCAATGAGTTTTAAGAGAGGTTTGCCAATCTGTGAGGGTTCATTCATTGTTCACAGGACAGTGAGAACCCAGCAGTCAGTCATGAGCTGTCATTAGCTTGTTACCTCAATGTCTGAGCATGGGGGCTCATGATTTAAGGCTTATGTGACGGGTGATCTTATGCTGCTTGTGCGCTGAGGTGCTATACCATCCAAGTTTCCTTAATGGTGTTTTCTTCTAGTGGCTTTATCAGGCTTTCATCTCAGTAAACTGTCTATGGCTTCAGTAAGTAATTGTTAATAACTTGCAGAAATCTTACAATCTGCACACCCATACACTCTGTCTTATTGTGTTTTGTTTTTTGAGGTTGCTCTGCTGGGATACTGCTTCACATTTTGGAGTGACCACCGTCCTCAGTGTCTTACATAAAATGAATCCTTATTTAAACTTGTCTAATAGTAATCATACCATTCATCTTCATGGTTATTACGATGACCTGATGATCATCATCCCCCTTGTCGCTGATGTGTGTGTCAGCCTGCCAGCGCTGATGTGGGTTCTTCATGTTCTTTACGCTCAACGGAAATATGAAGGCAAATTTCAGCCCTTATCATCCTCCTCATCATCAGTGACATGACTGAGCTGCTCCTGAGTGCAATTATGGAATCATATTCATTCGACAACCTTGTGAAGTCTGCTGAATATTTAAAAGATTTCAGGTAGAATGTATACCATATGTTACATGCCGTTTTAATGAGATATTTGCAATAAGAATGTGCATTCTTATTCATTTATGGTTTGATTTCAGAATTAGTGGTCTTTACCTCCACCAGCTGGTGGCACTAGACAGCGTGCATTCTCTCAAAAGCCAGCTCTACTCTGCTCATGTTTTCTCTCCTCTCTGCTCCATTGTCTCCTGTGCCATTCTATGGCTGTTTGTCTTCGGGTTCCAGTTTTAAAATATTTTGACTAATTTAGTTTTTGTCTTGAAAATTGTGGGTAAAAAAGCAGTTTGTAAATTAAAACATCTAGTACATCTTAAAATTGTCTTACATATCAAGCAACAGGAAATAATATTTTTTGTTATTGTAACTGTGTATATATATATATATATATATATATATATATATATATATATATATATATATATATATATATATATATATATATATATATATATATATATATATATATATATAAAATAAAGAAAAGAAAAGAAAAAAATAAGATAATTTTGAATTTGATGGCAGCAGCACATCTCAAAAAAGTTGGGACGGGGGGCAATAAAAGGCTGGAAAAGTAAGTGTTACTAAAAAGAAACAGTTGGAGGAACATTTTGCAACTAATTAGGTTAATTGGCAACAGGTCAGTAACATGATTGGGTATAAAAAGAGTATCTTAGAGAGGCCTTTCAGAAGTAAAGATGGGCAGAGGTTCACCAATCTGCGAAAAACTGCGTCTATAAATTGTGGAACAATTTCAGAATAATGTTCCTCAACGTATAATTGCGAAGACTTTGAATATCTCATCATCTACAGTACATAATATCATCAAAAGATTCTGAGAATCTGGAGAAATCTCTGTGCGCAATGGACAAGGGCGAAAATCAATATTGGATGCCCATGATCTTCGGGCGCTCAGGCGGCACTGCATTAAAAACAGGCATGATTTTGTAATAGAAATCACTGCATGGGCTCAGAAACACCTCCAGATCTCATTGTCTGTGAACACCGTGCCATCCACAAATGCTGGTTAAAGCTCTATCATGCAAAAAGAAGCCATATGTGAACATGATCCAGAAACACCGCCATCTTCTCTGGGCCAAAGCTCATTTAAAATGGACTGAGGCAAAGTGGAAAACTGTTCTGTGGTCAGATGAATCAAAATTTAAATTTCTTTTTGGAAACCATGGATGCCGCGTCCTCTAAACTAAAGAGGACTAAAGAAAACAGGGACCATCCAGCTTGTTATCAGCGCTCTGTTCAAAAGCCTGCATCTCTGATGGTATAGGGGTGAATTAGTGCCTATGGAATGGGCAGCTTGCACATCTGGACCAGATCAATGCTGAAAGTTATATACAGGTTTTAGAGCAACATATGCTTCCATCCAGATGACATCTTTTTCAAGGAAGGCCTTGCATATTTCAGCAAGACAATGCTAAACCACATACTGCATCCATTACAACAGCATGGCTTCGTAGTAGAAGAGTCCGGGTGCTGAACTGGCCTGCCTGTAGTCCAGACGTTTCACCAATTGAAAACATTTGGCGCTTCATGAACCGAAAAATACGACAAAGAAGACCCAGGACTGTTGAGCAGCTAGAATCCTGTATCAGACACGAGTAGGACAACATTCCTCTCCCAAAACTCCAGCAACTGGTCTCCTCAGTTCCCAGACGTATACAGACTGTTGTTAAAAGAAGAGGGGATGATACACAGTGGTAAACATGGCCCTGTCCGAACTTTTTTGTGACGTGTTGCTGCCATCAAATTCAAAATTACCTTATTTTTTCCTTAAAATGGTACATTTCCTCAGTTTAAACAGCATCCTCATTTACACAGCGTCCCAACTTTTTTGGAATTGGGGTTGTAGTTTTAGTATTGTTTTCTTTTTTAATATCATGGTAATCATACTCAAAATGGCTCTGTTTTTTCCTACCTAGATTTGGTTTGAACATTGGAGGGTTGAATTGAAGTGTGAATGGGTATGCTTCCCAATATTTTTTTTTTTTTTAAATTACACTTATACACATAGTTTGTTGTGAGATTTTAACATGCCACTGTAGTGCACAGTGTGAATGGGATGTCCAGTGTGAACAACCTTGTTGTTGATAATAATGGAAACTATTAAAATAAAATTTAGCTAACATAACACAAGGCACACTTGGTATATTGATAGTTATGGCTAAATTGCAATGAGTTAGCTACAATATATGTGAAGTGTTGTTAGCTAGATTACACCATATTATCCTACCTCCTTCTGAGTACATGTTTTATTTTATTTATTTTTTTTACTGTCCCTCTCTGACCAGCAATGCAAAATAGTCTGCTGAGCAGCGCTTCTCTTCATCTTTAAAGCTGTCTGTGCTCTACCAGTCAAACGGCAGTAATCAAGCATTGTGTTGTGAGGCAATAGCTGGGCATTACAAACTTGTGCAATGGGGGGTGGGGGGCAGCTATGGGGTTGTAATTGCTAATTCTGATTACTGGGGCGTTACATCCCCCCCAACTCCCCAGAAACTACGCCCTGAGTGCTCCATTGCTACTAATCGCTGCTGTGCCAACGAGTACTAATACACATTACTCTGCCCTCTACTGGTCTTTTACGATTCGCCAACATCGATGGATCCACTCCGTTCAACCTCTGTTTTTAAGTCAGACCACCAAACATTTAAAATACGAAAATAAAAGTTTTATTCTCTGACATTCATATCACATATCTTTTGGTATTATGGCCGAAAGATTCAACTTTGGTCTCATCAGACCATAACACATTATTCCACATGGTTTTGGGAGATTGGATGTATTTATTTAGTTATTTTTTGGTTAAAAAAGGCTTCCGTTTTACCACACTACCCCCTAGCCCAGAGATATGAAGTATAAAGAAAGAAAAAAAGAAATCCCAAAAGGGGATCTCGATCTCGAGCCTGAAAAATAGCCTTGAGAGCTAAATGGCACACAATTATTAATGAAAAATAAATCTTTACTTAGAAGGGAAGGTAGATGCTTATTTGTGTTTAACATCACTGCCAGCATTTTAACCACAGACAAGATAAGACAGATAAGAGAGAAGATGCAGATAAGATCTTTTACCACACTGAGCAAATTCACATGCATTTAAACTCTGGTACAAACTGAAACCCTGTCTGTATTATCTGTCTTTCATATACATTCATTAACTTCCATTTCTACAAATGTAGTTTATTTTAAATGAATGTCATTTTGCATATTATTATTTAATGTAATCTGTATTATTTACTGAATGAAATGCTTGATGAATTTGTAGGTTTGTGTTCCAACTAAAACACAATTTGCAGGTTTGCGTTCCAATTAAAACATCTGCGTTAATCTGCCCCTTGCATCGGTTAAATTAAACAATTATAATGTTTAGAAATATTGTTGTTATTATGCATTTTAAAACACCCAGAATAATAATAGTAATGTAGATGGAAGTATTATTATTATTATTATTATTATTATTATTATTATTATTATTATTATTATTAATTCATCTTCAGTAGCTATTTTATTACAGTGGATCCAAAGTATATTGGTCACTCACTAAACCACACTACAACTGCTAGAAAATCATAGCCTAGCCTTAATGAAGATGTTTTTGCGACTAATAATTACAACTAATAATTAAGAATGTTTTATAGTTAGTTTTCTGTACATCTCTTTTCTTCTCCTTTTAATCTAATAGTTACTGCAGTACTTATAATAAAGTTACATAGTTTTTTTTTTTTACTCTTCTGTGTCTTGTTGTGTTCTCTTTCTTATGTTCTTGAGATATAGCTAATATTTATTGTGGAGGCGGGGGCGTGGTCGAGCACCGGTTTGTGAATGGAGGGCGGAGGGCACTCTGCCCATTGCTAGCATGCTGGAATACCCGGACCAGAAGCGGGCGATTCTGCAGCAGGTCGGGCGGACCCCCGAACAGCACCGTCAGCGTTTCAGATTCTTTTGGATTTTTGTGGAACCAAGAGCTACAGCACCACCATGGTCATTAAAAAAAACAAAAAAAAAAAACGAACATATCTGTTTAGCATGTTTGGTATTCATGTTCACAAACATGGTAGGTCGTTACCAGGACACACACATATTTACTATAATATTATTTTTATATTATTTACTATTATATTGTTGTTACTTATATGTTTTTACATGAACAATAAATTTATTTAACTTTTCTGTTTAGCATGTTTGGTATTCATGGCACAAACATGGTAGGTCATTACCAGGACACACACATATGACTTACTGAGGAACCAACAAACCAGAAGCCATTAAATGGGAAAAAAAGAGCAACAGAAGTGATATGTAATGTACAGAAATATTATTTACTAGAATATTATTTTAATATTATTTACTATTATACTGTTGTTATTTATATTTTATTACATGAGCAATACATTTAAATGGTAACATTTCTCTGATACTCCTTGCAGACAAGAACACACAGTAGGGGCTCTGAAATCAGTCTTATACTTACTAGAACGTCCAACATAAAAGGTACATAAATAAATGAAGACAAGAAAAATGGCACATATAAAATGATCAGAGTAAACATGGTAACACTTAACACTAACACTCCTGGCTTCCTGTTTGTGGCCTGGTTGGTGTCAGGGGGGGCTTTATAAATCACTAAACATGTAACTGCACACACAATTACAGGCAACACGCATAAAGATATCATTATTTGATAAACAATATGGTTTGGCATGAAATGACACCCAATTGCTACCAGCCACACAAAAATGCATAGGGTAATAGAGCAGGGTGTTGAGAAAATAAAAGCAAGTGATGGATATTTTACAGTAAGAATGCACTCTAATGCCACCAGCTGGAGAAGCAGATACCCACAGAGCCTAGCTCCAAATAACAGGTGGAAAACTATACAAGCTACATGCTCTCTTTTGATCATGTATGCTACAAGGACGGGATTCAGAATCAGCTCCAGCAGGTCACTGAGTAGAAGAAAAATGGCGATGAATGAGATTTGACCTCTGCTCTTATGATGGCGGTACAGAACACTGAGAGCCCAAAGCAGAGCTGGAAAACCCGCACATACACCAGTGATGAGGAAGATGGATAGGTGTATGTGTTTGGTGTTTGCATAGGCCATTAGGAAATACCATGGCCAAAAGTAAGGGTTGAAACAGTTGTATAGGTCCATGGCTTGTTCTCTCGTCTGCTTCTTTATGTGCTGTAATAAAGTATGGTATGTGTAAGGAATAATGCATTTTAATAATAATACAATAGCAGTTCCATATATACAAACATTCCCTCAGCAACCTATGTTTTCTCTCTGCTTTAAGTTAAATAAATAAGACAGAAAATGCAGCTTGTCCTGTTCCAGAGAAATTGTAAAGCACAAATGTCTTTGTCCTGAGGATTTTCCCATGGTGGAAAACATGCTGACTGTTACAAAGCCCTGACACTGGAGACTCATTCCATTAATGTTAAATAAATGGCTACTTTACCATATCAATGATTATACATTTTTCTTTCTTAAGTGACAGCACTTTTTTCTAACAATTTATAATTTGTTGTAAATTGTGTAGAATGTATTACATACAGGTCCCTGAGAATGAGCTGTTACTATAGAAATGATCAAAAGGAGTGAATTAATATAAACATGTGATTTGAATTATAGCCAGAACTGTTGTGAGAGCTGCTAATATAGACTAATCAAACTAATCAAAAATCTTTACCAATCAGACTTAATAATTCAAAAGTATAATAATTGTAATAGTTTTAATAATCAATATATATATACCCACTGCCTCTCATTTATTGTGTAACTCCCATCAATTATTTGCTAACATTTGTGAAGTAATATTATAACATTAATGAAGTAATATTTTTTATAAAGTCCTGTTTATTTTCACTTATTTTGTATCAATAAAAATCTAAAGTTTGAGCAAGAAAGACTGGGAATTCAAACGCAAATGTAGCATTTCAGCTATAGTACTTACCAACACCACTGTTGACCCAGAGGAAAATAACTGACTGAAAACTAGATTGTAGTCACACAAAATGTTTACCTGTAGCAAAAATTATTGGAACATGTGACTGACAGGTGTTTCCTTTTGCCCATATGTTAACTGTTAGATTGATTGTTTAAACAATTAAATAGTTCTGAATGTCTACTCTTGGATTGAGCCTGGTTTTCACCCGTGAAGACTGCATTTGTTGTTAAAAAGGATCAACCACAATTAAGACCAGAGAATAATCAACTTGCAATTTCATCAAGACTATTTGCGAAATATTTCTGAAAAGAATTAACCAGGATGTTATATACTGTATACAAATATTCATTAATAAAAAAATTGCTGTTATTTGAAATAACTCACAGTTTTGTGCAGAACTCTGTACCCTGGATTGGACTTAAATGAATTCTCAATGGAAGATGATATTTAGTCCAACAGAACGTTTTATCTGTGAGTGAAAGCCTGTAGAAGATTGATGAGAAAATTGAAAGAGGAAAAAAAGAGACAGAGGGTATTATGTGTCATTTATACCACAGCACTGCTGAATTCTGAATCTGCTGAATCTGAGTGGTCAAAAAAAATTCTCTCTCTCTCTCTCTCTCTCTCTCTCACACACACACACACACACACACACACACACACCAGTGTTGGGGAGTAGCTAACTTCCTTGCGATCTCCACCTCTCACCTGCGTATGACGTCAGCCGACGTGCATACAGTGATTATTACCTTAAATAAAAGCGCACAACCTTCTTTCAAAATAAAATGCCCCATAACAAATAATAATTAAAATAAAATAAAATACAAATAAAATTAATGGATAAATAAAATGTATAATCTGGTGTAACAACATATTCCTGCTACACATAGTAATTTATTTAATGTTCTGAATACAACAGTCTGATTGTATTTTTCAACATCTCATTTAAGGGAGCAGCAAGAGAAAATGTTCATATCTTAACTTGATTAATTAATTAATCAGTAGTTAAAAAATAATCATTTATCATTGCATGTATTATTATTGGCCTATCGGAAGTATTAGTACGGCACACTCATCCTTATTATCCATGATGGAGGGGGAGATGGCGACTGATTTCGAAAATGAGAAAACCATTTACCCCTGACCTTATTTGTCGAAGTTCATGTGACTAAAGGGATCAAACAATAAACCTTACACTTTAATATTTAGGCTAATCTTTGCAAACCAAAGATTAAAATACTGTAAACATCCAGGAGTTCAAGAACAAATTTAAAGATGCATATAGAGGTGAGTGCAGTTGTCATTTTAAATTGATAATAGCCTAATGTACATATTATTTAAAAATAGTAGGCTATATTTCTGGATTTAATTACATTATGTTGTTATTATTGTTATTACAATTAGTATTATTAATATGATTAATATTGTATTATTATTATTAGTAGTAGTAGTAGTAATATTATTAATATACAGTTTGAGTATTAATTGTATTTTAGGTTGCGCTACGAGCGTGACTACAATTCCCAGCAGGCACAGCAGCCTACAAGTATGGCCGCCACGGACTACACTCCCCAGAGCACTCCCTCACTCCCACACTCACAATCACCTGCCTTCTGATGACACACACCTGTAGGCAATCTCAAGTGCAATATATAAGGACTATCATTTTAAACTTCCGACACAAAGTATTTGTGCTATCTTTGTATCTGACATTTACCAAGCCTTTATTCTCTGACGGATTATCTCTGGTTTACGAACTTTGCTTGTGTTTAACGGATTTTGGATTATTGTCTCTGCCCTTGGTCTGTCTATTTTGTGTTTATGGAACTTTTGCTACGTTTGTGGATTTTGTCTGTTGCTCTGCCTCTGATTACTCTGTTTGCCCATGATACTGAACGCTGCCTGTTTATTGACCATTCTTCTGCCTCATGTTTTGGAACTGTTGATATTTATCTTTATAATACAAATAAAGCATCGAAAGTACTCTGCACTTGCATCCAGTCAACTGTGCATATCATAACATTGTATCTTTGGGTGGTCTACAAATAAAGACTCATAAATTCATAATTTTTCTGAATTATCTTTAAATTGTGTTTAATTTCTTTATGCACAATTATACACAGTTATTCATAAGCTGATTCACAATCATGACATACTAAAAATGTTGCACATTTAAGTAACTTCAATGTAGTTAGCTTTTCCTTGGTAACGTAGTGTAGCTAAATTTTTTAAAAGGATAGCTTGACTGTAGCTTAACTATTTCAAACTGAGTAGCTTGTAGCTACTCAACACTCACACACACACACACACACACACACACACACACACACACACACACACACACACACACACACACACACACACAGCTTCCTTTTGAGGCTAAAAGGAAGCTGGTATTAGTCACCTTTTTGCCTATGCTGGACTATGGTGATATTTTATATATGAATGCTTCTGCCCAGTGTGTGAAATTAATTGACACCCTTTACCATGGAGCATTGAGATTTATTCCAAACTGCCAAACAGTTACTGATTATTGCACTTTATATGAAAGCGTTGGCTGGCCTTCTCTAGGCACCCGTTGGCTCAGTCACTGGCATATTTCTTTTCTATAAAGCCATTCTGGGGTTTCCCTGTCTTATTTGTGCATTTTTGTTATTTTTAAAAGTAGCTGGTATTCACTTTGGTGAATTTATTTTACTAACTGTCCCTAATGCTAGAACTAATCTTGGCAAAAAGGTTTTTATGTACTCTGCTCCATCGACTTGGAATGCCTTACAACTTAGAGTAAAAATGGAAAAACTTGTCCCACTAAGAGTTTTTAAGTTATTGATGAAAGCTTTTGGGACTGATTCCTTGTCCTGTTAATGTTTTTTAACTAGTGTTGTTTGTACTTTGTACTTTTGTACTTTTTGATTTTTTATTTCTTTTATGTCATCTGTAACTGTGAAATCACTTCCTGCTGCCTATCTTGGTCAGGACAATCTTGAAAAAGAGATTTGTAATGTCAAGAGCCTTTCCTGGTTAAATAAAGGGTAAATAATAGTTTGTTTGTTTGTTTAGTTCTACGTTTACAGTATTTAGCAGATGCCCTTATCCAGAGCGACTTAAGTGCTTTGGGGGCTCTACCAAAAACACATATTCAGGCTAGTTCACTAGAACTAAGAGTACCACTGAGAAATATTTGTCAAAACCAGTTGTTTTATATAATTTCTATTAATTATGGAAAATAAAAAATAAAGAAAGCAAGTCAATATGAAACCATTAATGAAGACAAATAAAACTCATGGATGACAAAAGAAATGTTGCTGTATAGATGAAGGACAGGACGGTCTGTCTGCACATAGCCATAAGATGTGCGGCACAAAGGAAGACTTAGGTCTTAGTTAATATTATTAATATTATACACACACCAAACACTTTATTAGGAACGCCTGTACACCTGCTCATTTATACAGTTATCCAATCAGCCAATCATGTGGCAGCAGCACAATGCATAAAATCATGCAGTTACAGGTTAAGAGCTTCAAATAATCAAACATCAGAATAAAGAAAAAGTATGATATTTAGTCCATGTCACTCTGAGTGAAAACCTGTAGAAGAGGGATGAGGAAACAGAAAGAGGAAGAGAGAAAATTAATCAACACCTTCAGGTCAAAACAATTGAACAGCACTGTCCTCTAATTTCCTATAACAGCAGCTCTGACAGTAGCTCCAGCTGTAAATCAAATCACAGAATTTCATTAAAGAGATCATTCTAATATTGGTTTCTGTAGTAACAAATTACACAGGGACTTGTAGCATAATCTTATCCATATTAATAAGAATCAGATTAAAAAGCATGCTGTTATTTAACAAAAAAGACACATACTCATTCAAGTTTTCTGTAAAGAAACATTTATTTAACATTTATTGAAGGAGTCTCCAATGTCAGCACTTTGTAACAGTCAATAAGTTTTCCAAATGGGATCCTTCAAGCTGCATTTCAGTATAATGTCTGTATGATTTTCTGAGAACATTTTCTTTTGATAACGATGGAGAATTATTACTTAAGAATGTAGGTAGGTAAGTGTAGCTTTTAATGCCATGTCAGCATCTGTGGCTATTTCATGGCAAAAATGGGTTTACAAAAATACAAGTGTTGCATAGATACAAAAACGAAAGAAAAGTACAGCAGTTAAGATTAAATAAGTTGTTTTACATATACATATGATAAAAAATCTAAAACCTTTTCTGGTAAAATCTTACTAAACAATTATTATTTAAGAATGATGAAAAACATGTGCATTGGACATACAAGTTTTACACTATGCAGGGATATGCAGCTGTGTGCACAGCACAAATTGCTCTTTTCGTGTTCTGTGACCAGAGTTGCCAGGTTTCACAAATAATATGCACATACTGCAGATATATGATGCAAATTAGAAATGTGGATCACAGTCAACAAGTTTCACCTTTAAAAAGACCCCAAAAAATGTGTGTGTGGCAGTATTTTAGCCACAGATAAGATAAGCTATAGGTAAGGGAAAAGATGCAGATGAGATCTTTTACCACACGGAGCAGATTCACACGCATACAGACAAAATAAGAGAGATAAGAGAGAAGATGCACGTAAGATCTTTTACCACATGGAATAAAATCACATGTAAGCAAACCCATACACAAACTGAAACCCTGCATGTAAAATCTTTCATACACATCCATCAAACCCACACAGACAAATGGAGTCTGTAGCCTCAGTAATCCAATTATAATCCACTTAATGTTTATAATCCATGGGCTAACTTTTGTATAACATCAGCTCTGACAGTAGCTCCAGCTGTAATTCAAATCAGAATATTTTATTAAAGAGATCATTCTAATATTGGTTTCTGTAGTAACAAATTACACAGGGACTTGTTGCATAATCTTATCCATATTAATAAGAATCAGATTAAAAAGCATTCTGTTATTTAACAAAAAGAAAACATTTATTTAACATTTATTGAAGGAGTCTCCAATGTCAGCACTTTGTAACAGTCAATAAGTTTTCCACCACAGGAGAGTCTTCAGAACTTTGTGCTTTCCAGTTTCTGTTTAACATGACAAGCTGTATTTTTTGTCTCATTAACTTTAGAGAGAGAAAAATAAAGAGGTTACTAAGAGAATGGTTGTTTTAGCTCTTATAATGTGTCTTGTAGACAGTTCATATCATTAAATGTAACTACAAATTGTTAAAAAGAATGACATGGTGTACACTGATAAATTATAAATTGTAATCATTGGCAAATTACTGTGATATAAGAGGAATAAAACACTTTGGGACATGTTATAGGAAAATTATTATCTTTGTGGTGGTAGTGTTTTTCCTCAGGACACATCACACCACACTGCCATAGATTATTTTCCAATAACAGCACACCCTGTCATGTTTTATTCATTACCCCACTAATATTACTACTACTACTACTACCACTACTACTACTACTACTACTACTACTATTAATAATAATAATAATAATAATAATAATAATAATAATAATAATAATAGTAATAATAATAATAATAATAATAATAATAATAATAATAATAATAATAATAATAATAATTTTTGTTTTGTATTTAGATTTAGGGAGCAAGTGGGCATTTTCTGTACCAGAAGTTTTTTGTCTCTTTGTTTGTTTTATGTTAACTCTAACACTGTGCCCAAGAAACACCGGAAAAAACTGAAAATAAGTAAAAAAAAATTTACTTTTTTTTTTACAAATTATCTTTTAGAAAAGTATGTGTTTACTTGTGGTAAATATGTGTTTACTTGTGGTATTGTTCTACAGGTTTATTAGCCTACATATGACATAATAATTAATATTAGTTTAATAATAAATATCAGTTTAGATATGGCTTTTACATTGTGTGTGTTCCTAAGGCGGCACTGCATTAAAAACAGGCATGATTCTGTAATGGAAATCACCGCATGGGCTCAGAAACACCTCCAGAACTCATTGTCTTTGAACACAGTTCGCCGTGCCATCCACAAATGCTGGTTAAAGCTCTATCATGCAAAGAAGAAGCCATATGTGAACATGATCTAGAAACGCCGCCGTCTTCTCTTGGCCAAAGCTCATTTAAAATGGACTGAGGCTATGTAGAAGACTGTTCTGTGGTCAGACGAGTCGAAATTTGTAATTCATTTTGGAAACCATGGACGCTGCTTCCTCTAAACTAAAGAGGACCAAAGAGGAGAGGGTCCATCCTTTTTATCAGCGCTCAGTTCAGAAGCCTGCATCTCTGATGGTATGGGGGTGCATTAGTGCCTATGGAATGGGCTGCTGCACATCTGGAAAGCCACCATCAATGCTGAAAGGTATATACAGATTTTAGAGCAACATATGCTTCCATCCAGATTCCATCCCATCTTTACTTCTGAGAGACTCTGCTTCTCTAAGATACTCTTTTTATACCCAATCATGTTACTGACCTGTTGCCAATTAACCTAATTAGTCGCAAAATGTTCCTCCAGCTGTTTTTTTTAGTAACACTTATTAAATGTTACAAAAAATGTTTGTATGTCATTAATGAAAATAAGAAGCAAGTGCGAAAGTCAAAGACTCCAGAAGAACTGTGGCTGGTTCTGCAAGATGCTCAATAAAACTTATCAGTTCATTTCCTTATAAAACTGCACAAATTGTACCGGAGACTACTATTTTTATTTTTATTCTTTTGTCACACCAAATATTGACTTTGTTTCATTTACTACTGTTTACTGCTCTTTACAGAATTTTTTTTTAATTCAGTGTAGAAAGATTTAATTTCATTATTTTGAAGGCATCTTTGCTCTACAGCATGTGCCTAAAACTTTTGCACAGTACTGTATGTCTGGATATTTTGGGCTAGTTTCAAGTCTTTTTTGTATGATTTGTATGGAGTTGTACTTGGAATGGAAATTTGAAACCTGGTGACCCTCCACATGAGATTCAGTAAGCAGTTCAATATTAAAATTTAAAAAAAAAAACTCATAGTCATACTCACATCTTTTTGTCTTGTGGGTTACTAAAGCTGGCAAGCTTTAAAATATATAGACTTTTTTTGTATCATTGTTAATATTTTTAGGACACATTATCTGTTCAATGGAAATATATTTATATTTGGTTATACCCCTAGTGTTTAGCATTGATGCCTCACAACTCCAGGGTCCCTGGTTCAAGTTTTACATACAAATTACCCCTACATGTGAATTAGTGTATAAATGTGCATGTGAATGGAGCCCTGGACTGGAATCCAATGTGGGGTGGTTTCTCTTGCCTTGTGCCCAGTGTCCACTACAGTTACCATGATAAAGCACTTACTGAATGAATGATGTTCTGTGAATTCAAATCTGAGAGAAACGATTGGGGTTTCTTTGCCAGAATAAACAACAAATATTTCAGAATAGTAATACAGCAGATGAGTTGTAGAAGATGGGCCTGTGATAAAATTATCACACTTCATCCAGTCCGATGGAACATGAGTATCGGTCAATTAGTATATTATAACAGAGCTATAAATCTGAGCTATTCATCATTGGTAAAGGATGCCCTTATTTGGATGATGGACCATTCTCAGCGCAGAACTGACACTGATATGGCAGTGTGTGTGATGCTGGTATGAATGGAGAAGGCAGAGATTTTGAACACATTGTACATTTATCAGCTGCTTTATTAGACACACTGGCTTTGAGATTCCATCTTATAAGTATAAATGTAGTCACTTCATAGATTTTTATCAGTGTGAGGTTCTAAAAAACTAAATATACAATATTTTTATTGCCACACAGTTCACAACTAAAAAGTGTTATAAAACCGCAACAACACAACTTCGCTGCTACACTCATACCAACACAACATATACTACCATTTCAATGTCACAGCTGTGTTAAATTGGGAGCTCTGGCAGTTAGTGAATAGCAAACAGAATAATATTAAGTGAATAAGGTCTGACCAGCCAATTGTAGTTAATTGAAGTTAATTCAAGCACAGAAACATTTTTTTCACATTTTAATGAGAACATTTAATGATGTTGAAAACTCAAAAAAGCACATAAACTGAATGCTACTGTCCACACATTGTTGACACAATTAAAGAAACACACAGAGTGTCCCCTAAATCCCAACATAAGCCATCCTGTTACTGAAAACAAATCTTAAAATATATACATAATTCCACAACAATAAATATATACAGAATGATAACAAGATAACAAAAAATCACACTTGTTTTTTGTTGGTATATGGGTATGAGAGTAATTTGTAGTCTGCTTCACCAATTTAATGCAAATTCAGGTGAAACTTAGACTATAAAATCTGTCCTAAAATATATGTTTAAAACAGTTAGTTTAAGAGAATTGCTGTGTAAATCGCTGTTTGGGTTGCACCACGTACACATAAGGCATATTAGTACTAAATACTATATCAGTGCTCTTGACAAACAGTAATACAGTGTCTGTCTTCATCAGTGTAACATATTTACAAACATGGTCTATCTATCAAGACACATTTTGACAGTAGACAATTTAATAAATTGTAAATGGATTGTGCTTTACAATCTTGGCTGGGATTTTATGCAACAAATTTAACAGCATTTTAGTATCAAACAATAGCAAAAACATAAAAGACAGCATTAAACGTAAACTGCATCTGAATATATTGAATGACAGAAAAGGTAAAGTTACATTATTAGAAAAGTTTTAAAACTAATCTGTGATGGATATAGCCAGTAATCTCTGTTGGCTGGCTGCTAAAAAGATATATAATTTATAGTTCTTTGAATGTTTATGTATTTTAGTGAGCAAGCCATTTTAAGTTATAAGGCTATGTTCACATTATATTTGGTGCTATTTGGTGCAGGAGTTTTTAAACATACTGGCAATTTACATTCAAATTAGGCTATAAGAAAGCTTAGATTTGACTTGCACAACTATCTGATATATATATATATATATATATATATATATATATATATATATATATATATATATATATATATATATATATATATATATATATATATATATATATATATATATATATATATATGTATGTATATATATATACCTATCTATATTTATATAGACCATTATAGTTATAGTGACCAAAAAAAACATTCCTGGTGTTGCTGTTGCTTGACATGTAGTAGATTTTTAGCTTACTGTATGTTTTCGTTTACAAACTGCCATTTTATCCACAATTCCCAAGACAATAGCTGATTGATGATGACAACCATAAGGTAGCACTCGGATCTTCAACTCAAACCGATCTCTGGTAAGTGCTCATCTCTGTGTGTATTTGCTGTTTATGAACCCTGAGCTGCTCCTTACAACCCAGCACACACAGCAGGGGGTCTGAGATCATTCTCAAATTTATCAAATATGCTAAGATTTCTGAACCATTTCCATAAAAGTAAAATCCACTGTTGGCAAACACAAGGCCAAATGTTGTGCAGAAAGTGATAAGTGTGAGTGTGGAAACAATCAGCACTGCTGAGCCGGGCTTGATGTTGTCAGGTGCAGGAGAGGCTTTGCAAGTGAGTATACATGTGATGACTAAAATGCAACAAGGCAAAAAGCTAAAAAACAATTTAAGCCAAATATCTAAAAACTGACATCCGAAGGCAAGCAGCCACAGAATGACACAGGAGATGGTGGAGCAGAGTGGAGAGAAAACAGCAGCAGAGCAGAGCTGGTTTTTGAGAGAAAGCATGTGCATCAAAGCCACAAGCTGGTGGAGGTAAAGACCACTAATTCTAAATGTAATGAATAACTGAATAAGTATCTTCCTGCCTCTAAACAACATAGTCATGTAAAATTTCATATATTCTTTAGTGATTTCTTTTAAAGATTTTGTAACACTGGACTTTACAACACTGTCTATTACATATGATGCTATAGTTGCACTCAGGAGCAGTTCAGCCAAGTCATTGATGATGAGGAGGATGATGAAGGCTGAAATTTGACCTCCATGTTTGTGGAGAGTGTAAAGAACATGAAGAGCCCAAATCAAAGCTGACAGGCTGATACACACACCAGCAACCAGAGAGATGACGATCATCACTGAGTCATAAAAACTGAATGAATGAAGATGAATGGTTAGATTACCATTATAAACTTTTGAATAATATTCCCTAAAATATATGTAGTCCATGATCACTCAAAGGTGTGAAGTGGTATCTCAGTAGAACAGCCTGAAAAACAAAAAGCAATAATAAGACGGAGTGTGTACAGTGTAGCGTATAGGTGTGTCTAGTGCAAGGTTTCTGTAAGTATGTAACAGTCACTTACTAAAGTCACAGACAGGGCACTTAGATGAACATCTGCTGGAAGGATGCACCACATGGAAACCTAGATGTAAATGACATGGGGAAAAGTGCTGCTCTGAAAATGTAACTTTTTTTCTCTTTCTTCTTTCTGGCTGAGATAAAATGAATCAGCAAATGCGCAAATGATAATTAGCAAAACTATTATGATCTGCTACATTAAGGCTTCTACACAAGAAAAACTGTTTTAATCATCAATGGGTTATTGTCTTTTGTCATGACAATGAAACACACTTAAGAAACATTCAATTAATAAAAATTTTGGTAAAATGATACACACTGCATCCACACTAACCGGCAAATATCAATATAATTTCAGAAAGTATAAATAAATCTTTTGCCTTTAATATTTAGGTTATCAGAATATTAGAGTGAATTTGTGCATTAAACTTCCATCCATCCATCTTCCATACCACTTATCCCACACAGTGTCAAAGGGGAGCCTGGAACCTGTCCCTAACTTGTGAAACAAGGCAAAGGACACCTAGGATGGTGTGCCAACCTATTACAGGGCACAATTACACTCACATTCACACACTACAAACAATTTGGAAATGCCAATCAGCCTACAATGCATGGACTGGGGAGGAAACCAGAGTACCCAGAGGAAACCCCCAAAGCACAGGCAGAACATGCAAACTCCACACACTGGGCAGAGATGGGATTCGAACCCCCAACCCCAGAGGTGCAAGGCAAACATGCTAAACACTAAGCCACTGTGCCCTCACTGCATTAAACTTAAAATCTAAAAATAAAATAAAATCTACATTAATTAAAATATCAATTAAATCAGTGAAATAATTATTACATAACATTATACATTATTACAATACATTATTATAACATTTTTACATTTATAACATTATATATATATAATAAATATAGATATTATATATATATATATATATATATATATATATATATATATATATATATATATATATATATATATATATATATATATATATATATAAACACTATAAATGATTATTGTAAAATTAATTTATAGGTAAATATTTATATACAGAAAAATGCAACAATTTAGAATCAGAAATGGTTTGAAGCTTTCTATTACCTGAATCCAGTGATGAGAGAAATTAACACACTCTTCCGTTCTCTCTTAGTAGTTAATATAACTACATAAACACCAGAACTACTATCAATTACATGATAGTATTAATTTGATTGATTAATTTGTTTGAAAGAGCACCTACACACACTCTTAGACACTTGTGTATGAGAAAAATGATTGTAGGTAATACAGAGAGGGGTGTATGTGTCTGTGTATATTTAATTTTGCAGATCTTATCTATGTGGCTTGTAAGCAGCTAAACCCCTCCCTTCCAGATGCACACACCTTTTACTCTGCAGTCATACAGGAATATCATGCTCCCATACACTCATCAGACAAAGTGGTTTAAACTTGAAAAGAAAATCATACATACACTCAGGGGCCAGTTTAATAGATAGAACAACCTTTTACTTACAGTACATTTATTTAAGGGGCATTTGCCCAGATACGCCTACCATATAATGTCACATTGTAGGTATACAATTACAATTACAGTTAAGAACATGCAATTATAATGAAAAAGATGCATAATTTATGTTAAATGTCCCCTGGTCCTTCAGAGGTCCATCAGAGGTCAGTGTCTGACCACAGCACCACTGCTGACTGGATATTTGTGTTTGTGGACTGTTTCTAAGCTCAGCCATAACACTGACGTGTTTAAAAATCTCAGATTCACGTGTGCCAGTGCCACACATTAACATTCAACTATCTTGTCAGTGTCACTGCTGTGTTCAGAAATGTCCACACAAACAATATCTTGTAAGCTATGGTGGTCCCTTTCCACTGTTGGACAAGTAGAGGGTGGGTAACAAATATTGCAGAACAACTGACACTTACAAAGCACCCCATGTATATCTGTAAAATGGCTAATGAGTATAAATACAAGGTAAGTGTTAAATTAAAAGTAAGATTAGAATATGCTTTACTTGCAGTAAAATAGTACTAATTGTACTACATATTAAATGTGCAAAGAATGGCAACCATCAAAGTACACGTCTTTACAGTGAACATTTCAACAAAGGAAAGCTCAAGTAAACACTGAGTATTTTAATTGTTGTATTAGTAATTATATCTTTACATAATCGTTCAGACATAGTTCATTTTTTTGTGGAGCGACACAACTAACTTCTGTGGCCTTGACGACTTACGGAACCGTTTACTGAGTCGGGAAACGGTTACATTAACACTTAGCTAACTAAATAATAAGTTATCTAATTAAGGGGAAGTTTCATTTCAGTCTGAAGAGTTAATAATTGTTGGAAGGAAGAGAGGGTTTTACTAATCTGCAGGAATTAGGTCACAAACGATACTAACATACAAGATATGTGTAAACATCACCAAAGTAGAGCTCTGGCTGGGACTTAGCTGTTTTCAGAGATTGAAATATTGTGGCGGGTGCTGTATATGGATCGCAAGTGCCAAGAACTTGCAGTTTGTTCAAATACCTTTGTTTTTCTTCTTTTGAGAGATAATCAAAATATTCGTGGCTTGAAACAGATGGAAAATTGACAGGCCTGTGCTGCAGTTCCATGGAGTGTCCAGTATTGGCTGCCATTTTGGAGCAGTGCTTTGCCCTCCAGGTCTCCGCGCCAATCACGTGACTGAAAACTATTAATTGGAAGCTAAGCAATAATTCGTCAATGCTTAACATGAACACATACCACAGTGGGATATCCCGGATTAACTGTGTCATACACAGTGTAAACTTCTATTACACAATGCCAAATATCCTATTACAGTGCTAGGATAAGCATATAACATGATATATCATAAAGACATAAAGATGAACTTACAGTCATTTATGCACATTCACCCTGTCTGAAATAGCGGTGAAATTAAGCAGAATAATGTCAGAGCTCTTCTGGGATAAACTAAACAGTAGCACATAGGCTGTCAAAATAAAAGCCTCAT
Source organism: Cranoglanis bouderius (assembly GCA_023630585.1). Classification (NCBI taxonomy): domain Eukaryota; kingdom Metazoa; phylum Chordata; class Actinopteri; order Siluriformes; family Cranoglanididae; genus Cranoglanis; species Cranoglanis bouderius. The sequence goes on along the minus strand of CM042535.1, from coordinate 28,728,701 downwards.
GCCAACGTCATAATAAAGTAACTATGGCTAGGTACATAAATACACACATGGGGAATTTAGTACAGCCGTCCCCAGATAAGCATAGCTAATATGTAGAAAGATACATTCTCTAGTCATTAGAGTCCTTAAGGTCAATGTCAGGGAGTGCAGGAAGTCGGACGAACTTAGTCACAAGTCGTAGATATAGGTGGTCATTCACCTTGACCTTTGTTGATCAGATGTGACTGTCATCACTAGGAATTAACTCCGTAACCCAGTCTACTGGCCACTGAGCTCAGGGTAATTACGTTCTATCATCATTACCACATTCTCGGACAAGTCCTGAGTTTCTTGCTGGCACCTTTGGCGGAGCTGAAGGTCAGGTAGATAATGCTGGGTGTAATGGGACCAGAATTGATCAACAATAGTCCGAGTGTGACGCCAGCGTTGTTTGATCAGTGGCTCTGGGGTGTAGACCACTTGGGGAAGAGACGCATTTCGCCACCCCATCAAGAGCACGCTGGGGTGACTGGATCTAAGTCCCTAGAGGCTTGCTATTCAGAATACTCTCGACTTCTACCAACACAATACCTTCTCAGGAACGATCTGACTCCCCACAACAACTTGCAGAGCATCCTTTACCGACTTGATCTTATGTTCCCAAGCACCGCCAAAGTGTGGTGCAGCAGGGGGATTCATTCCAATATGATCTGGTAGTCAGCCAGCTGCTCTCGTAACTGAGGCTTCATTTTCCAGAAAGCCTCTCGTAACTCGGTCTTAGCACCACGGAAATCAGTTCCCTGGTCCAGGAAGATCTCAGATCTCAGAGGGGGTTCCCCGCTGGGCTATGAAACGTTTCATGGTAAACAGAAAGGCATAAGTATCAATGCTGTTGAAGAGCTCAAGATGTATACAACCGGTGCTGAAACACTTGAAAATGACACCCCATCGCTTAGCTGAACGACGGCCAACTTTGACTGTTAAGGGCCTGTAGCAGTCGACTCCCATCATGAAAAATAGCAGATGAACGTGCCTAATGCCTGATCAAACTCTGGAGTAAGCGAGACCAGATGGCTAGAGGGGGACACCGATTTCCCTGGCTTCAAGCCCTTGAACTCCTCTGGGAAAGACTCAATTTGGCTCAGTGCATGTGCTTCCGCACCTAAGTAGTCAGGGCTCAGTGTGCCATATTTATATATATATATATATATATAGTCATGTGAAAAAATAAGTACACACCATGGAAATTGTTGGGGGGTTTTGCCTCAGGGACTGGACAGCTTGCATTCATTGATTCAGCTATGAATTCTGCATAATTTCAAAGAGTGCTTGAAGATAATGTGAGGCCATCTGTCCAAAAGGTGAAAGTAAACTGAAAGTGGACCTTTAAACAGGATAATGATCCTAATCACATTAGCAAATCCACCAAGTCATGGCTCAAAAAGAAGAAATGGAGGGTTATGGAATGGCCTAGTCAAAGCCCAGATTTGAATCCCATTGAAATGTTGTGGGGGGATTTGAAATGGGCAGTATATGCAAGAAAACCCTCAAACATCTTGCAACTGAAAGAATATTGCATAGAAGAATGGTCAAAAATTTGAGCAAGCCTGGTGGACAATTATGCAAAACACCTACAATTTATTTCTGCTAAAGTGGGCAATACTAGCTTCTGAGGCCAAGGGTGTACTTACTTTTTCCACCAAAGGATATCACATCTATTGATATTTTTGTTGAATAAATGACTGAAGAAGCTAATTTTCCTTGTGGTTTTGTTCAAGTATAACAACTTCATTAATAAACACTGTCTATTCAAATGCTGTTGTTTCACTTGAATCTCTAAGTGAATAATCTGCCAGTTTGTGTAATGTGAGATACAATATGTTGTATGTGTATTTGTATTTGTAGTTAATACTCACACATAATTGTGGGCTGTAATTCTTCACTAGTGCTCTCAAACTTTTGGACCCCATTGTATATTTGTTTTTACTTTTTTTACTGGGATTATCGATGCCAAATTTCCAATGTTTGTTTGGGAAAAAAAGAAGAGTACAAACTGCAGATATCTACATGCAAACCACATAACTCTGAATATTAGGTGGATGTCAACTTTTCTTTAATCCTGAAAGACACCCATTATAGAGAGAGCAAATTACCTTCTAGAGAAATATCTAAAAAGACTTTTTTACAGCTTCATTGGCCTAAATGTGGCTGAATATTAAGAATTGTATTTTACAGTTTAGATATACATTTTATTAATTTTATTAATTTTAATTGTTTTAATTTAATGGTTAATCAAATGCCAATACATAAATGATACTCAGCTGTTAAAAAATAAGTAAGAATAAGAAATAAATGCATTGATGATAACAGATTCTTTGACCTTCTAACTTTTGTGGAATCATGGTGTTTATTCAGAATATTACATTTACAGGGTTCTCACTATAAACAGATTTGTCAATGTATTAGAATCTAATCCAAGTAGTTATATATAGACTTTACACCCAATTATAGCCAATTAAATATATACTTTTATTTTTTTTATTGTTGTTGCTTTGCATAGGTATTAGTTTTTTTTCTTTAACACCCCCCACCCCACCCAATAGGAGATTTTGATCTCAACCTTCAAATGCATGTTTTTTATATCATTACTTCAAGACTGCCTAAAAATTTGCATTGAGAGCTAACTGACACACAATTATTAATGATAAAGAAATATTTAATTAGAAGGGAAGGTAGATGCTTGTGTGTGTTTAATATCACTGCCAGTATTTTAACCAAAGACAAGAAAAGACACACTGAGCAAATTCACACACATGTAAACAAGTACAAACTGAAACCCTGCCTGTATTACCTGTCTTTCATATACATTAATTAACTTCTGTTACATTTCACACGCACACACACACACACACACACACACACACACACACACACACACACACACACACACACACACACATTAATTTAGGAGTAGTACAAGCATATTCAGATGGAGGGAAAATTTGTCATGGAACATCTTTCTTCATAATTCATTATTATGAATTTCTTGATGTTACGTCTTTCTCACTGTCTGTCATCATCTGCAGCACAATTCTTGAGTATATCTGTATGTTCAGATTGTAGCCACTGATATCAAAATTTGATTGTGCTAATCTGATTTTCCTCTTGAGTAAAGAAATAAATGCATTAATGATATCAGCTGTCTCTTTGACCTCGCAACTGTTGCGGAATCATAGTGTTTATTCTTACTATTACTTTTACATTTTTTTCAATTAGTAAATCCAATCCAGTAGTCCAATCCATTTAGCTGTATAAATATTTTCACCCTATAATACACCCAGCTGTATACAGTCTTTACACCCTGTCAACTATATACAGTGTTTACACACAGTTACAGTAATTTAAGTATGTTGTCTACACTCACTTATGTTCAGTTGTTGTTTTTGTTGTTTGGCATAGGTAGTAATCTTATTAATAGTGATCATGTTTATTAAAATGGTTATAAACTATGCTTAAAACTATCGTTTAAATGATAGAGAAATAGAATAGAAATACAGTGGAAAATATAATTATTAGTAGTAGAGTTCACTTATTAGTTAATTCATAAGTCATTTATACATATACCCAAAAATTAAATAAACAAATATATCAAAAGCAGAGCTTGATTTGATCTCCACCTTGTCTATGTATAAACATGTGTTTTTAAATCAGTACTGCAAGACTGCATGAAAATAAGTTCTGAGTGCTAAATGACACTAATGAAAAATGATAATAAAAAAATGTATTTATTTAAAGGGGAGGGAGATGCCTGTTTGTGTGTTTAACATCACCAGCTTTTTAACCAAGATAAAAAGTTACAAGATAAGACATAAGTGAGAAGGTAGAAATAAGATATTTTACCAGATATTTTACTATTATTGCATTATCTGTATTATCTGAAATTAGCTTTCATATGCATTCATTGACTTTTATTTCTGCAACTTTAGTTCATTTTAAATCAATGTTATATTGTATATTTCAGATTTTACTTTATTTAATCAGTTATTTACTTTTGAATGCTTAATGACTTTGCCTCATCTGCAAGGTCATGTTCCAGATCAAACACCTGCACTATCCTGCCTTGGTGAAATGTACATTCTTATAATGTTTAGAATTGTTGTTCTTGGTTACTTGAAAACCCAGAATAAATGCAAATATGAATAGTGATGCAGTGGAAATAAAGAAAACAGGACTCATGTTATTTAGATTTTATTACATGAACAATTCGAAAATGATCAGTGCATTAAAAAGGTAATATTTCATTCCTAATGGCAATAATGTTGTACAGCATATTTTGTATGATTCAGTTAGTCAATAACCAGTAAAAATGTATTGAAAGGGAGCCAGAAGTGACAGGATGTAACCGACATCTTGATCATAATCCAAATAGTCAAAACCTGGAAACTCGGAAGGATAAGGCAATAACAACAAAACCACAGTCACAACACAAAACACAATACACTGTTTTGCTGCGACGAGAGAGAAAAAAACTAGTTACCTAAAGCAAAGTGATTTGTCCACATGATGTGTGAATCAAATGGCCCCTGCAGACGAGAACACACAGGAGGGGCTCAGAAATCAATCTCATGCTTGCTAGATAGTCAAATATTAAAGGAAAGCCAGTAAAAATAGTCAACATTAATGGCGTATATAAAACAATCAGAGTAAATATAGCAACACTTAGCACCAGCTTCCTGTTTGTGGTCTTTTCAGTGTCAAGAGGTCATTTCACAAATCAATAAGTATGTGACTACACATAAAAATAGAGGCACCAGACATAAAGCCATATTTATTACATAAAAAAACAACCTGTAATCTGAGATGAGCTGACACCCAGTTGCTACCAGCCACACAAAGATGCAGAGAGTAATAGAGCAGGGTGGGGAGAAAATAACAGTAAGTAATGGATAAGGTTGAGAAACACTCTCTACCACCACCAGCTGGTAAAGCAGATGCCCACAGAGCCTAGTTCCATAGAAAAGTCTGAAAATTGAAATACAAGCTGTGCTGTCTTCTATTAACATGTATACAAGGACTGGTCGCAGAATCAGTTCCAGCAGGTCACTAAGAAGTAGGAAGATGGTAATGGTTGAGATTCGTCCTTCGCTCTTATGATGGCGGTACAGAACACTGAGAGCCCAAAGCAGAGCTGGAAAACACACATACACACCAGTGTTGAGAAAGATGGACAGGCGGTTGAGTTGGGTGTTTGCATTCTGTAAAATATATGATGAGTCAAAGTAAGGGCTGGAGCAGGAGGGTACTGGCAAGGCTTGTTCTCTCTTCTGCTTCTTTACATGTGCTGTAATAAAGTATGGGATGCGTAAGGAATACATTTTGTAACGTTATAGCTAAATAATCAATACTGGGGCGGTAGAGCAGACTGATGTGAAGGGAAATTGATTACTTTCCATAACCTGTCCAGAAGAGATATTTTCCCCATTTATTGCACATGACTTTGTCAATTATTACAATTTAAAAAATTTTAAAGATTGGCATTTCGTATTTTTAGCTGTTGATAGTTCCATTTAATGTTGTGGAAAGGCCACAATATATAGCATACAGTGATAATATTATTAGTTTGTTATATCAGCTAGCATAAACTAGAGAGCTAGCAGAGCATAAACAACAAACTTTTTCCCATGGAAGAAAACATACTGAGTGTTACAAGTCCTGGACACTGGAGACTCCTTCCATTAATGTTAACTAAATGTCTCCTTACAGAAAAGTTCACCATATCAATGATTATACATTTTTCTTTCTTAAATGACAGCCCTTTTTTACCCATTTCTTATTAGGCATAGATTATGTAGTGTGTACATCATACCATACATCATACAAGTCCCTGTGAATGAGCTGATACTATAGAAACGATAATATGTTAGAATGAGGTGCATTAATATAAACCTGTGATTTGAATTAAGCCAGAAGAATTGTCAGAGCTGCTAATACAGAAAATAGAAAATTTTACCTTTTACCAAAAAAAAACACCTTTTACCAATCAGAATTCAGAATTCTAAAGTGCTATGTTATAATCATTTTATGATCAAATATATATTTCCACTGCTTCTCATTTATGGAGTAAAGAATTACACCATAAATCAGTTATTTATTAACATTTATTAACACCAGTAAGTAATATATTTTTTGTTATGTCCTTATTTATTTTCCCCTTACTCATATACCAATCAAAATCTAACATTTGAGCAAGAAAGACTAGGAATTCAATGTTTCCTTGAATTTTGCAGGTGCTGTATTTTAGCAACAGAGCTTACCAAATCCACTCGATGACTCAAGACTGATGAGGGGGAAAAAACAAACCAAATTGAAGTCACACAACACAGTTACCTGCAAAAAATAAGAAAATTATTAAATTAGCATTATCATCAAATATCATAAAAGTATACACTCACCGTCCACTTTATTAGGAACACTTGTGCACCTGCACATTCATGCAGTTCTAATTAGCCAATCATTTGGCAACAGTGCAATTTAAAAAATCATTCAGAAACAGGTCAAGAGCTTCAGTTAATGTTAACATCAAACATCAGAATTGGGAAAAAATTGGATCTCTGTGACTAACCGTGGTATGGTTGTTGGTGCCAGAAGGGTTGGTTTGGGTATTTCAGAAACTGCTGATCTCCTGCGATTTTCACACACAACAGTCTCTAGAGGAGACACCCTGTTGATGAAAGAAGTCAAAGGAGAATGATCAGACTGGTCTTATGCATTGATGATTTTATGCATTGTGCTGTGATTGGCTGATTGGATAACTGCATAAAGGAGCAGGTGCACAGGTTTCCTATTGAAGTGAACGGTGAGTATATGTACACCTGTGGTAAGATGTGGTAAAAAGAAAAAAGTGGTAAACAATCAACTGTTCCAACTTTTTTGGAGTGTGTTGCAGTCATCAGATTTGAAGCGAGTGTATATTTTCAAAAAGAAATTAAATTCACAAAGTAAAACATCAAATCATGTGTTAATAATGTGTTTTCAATATAGTACAGGGTGAACAGAATTTTCAAATGACTCTTTGTTTTTTTGCATTTTCCATACTGTCCCAACGTTTTCTGAATTGGGGTTGTATATCAGTACTGCAAGACTGAAAAATAGTCTGGAGAGCTAAATGACACGCTACAATAAAAATTCAAATTCACATGCATGTAAACCCCAGCGCAATCTGAATCCCTGTGTTATAATAAATGTAATTAATTAATAAATAATCTTTCATTCACATTCATTAACTTCTATTTCTGCAACTTTAGTACATTTTAAAATGAATGTTATACATTCCACATTTTAATATATGTATTAAATATTGTTTCCTGAATACTTGATGGATTTACACCATCTGCAGGTTTGTGTTCCAGATGTACCTGCACTAATCTGCCCTCAGTATAGGTTCAATTAAAATGCTTATAATGTTTACAACTGCTGTTTAAATACATTTGGAAGCACCTAGAGTAAAGATCAAATGTGTTGTGATGTAGTGGAAATTTGTTCTTATTATTATTATTATTATTATTATTATTATTATTATTATTATTATTATTATTATTATATTATTAAGTACTATTTAATGTACAATATTTACTAAACAAAAATAAAGTGACACGGCAGTAAGCGGATGCAAGTGCAGGAAAAGTCACTTTATTAGGACCTCCAAAAGTATTGGAACATCTAAAAGTACAGGGACAGTCAATATAAAGGCAAACGCAGTAATCCAAAACGTTAGACAAAAGCGTAATCAAAATAACAGGCGAGGGTCAGGCGGTCGGCAAACGGCATAGACAAGGCGAGCCAAGAATCAAGAACACGAGACAAAAACAGGATCGCAACCGGGCAAACACTATCTTTTTGTAACAAAAAAAAACACTTTTTGTAACAAAATCACAAAAGCCTGAACTCTAGGTAGCTGCGCTAATACTTCGCGCCAAGGCGAAGAAACACGAGGGTTTAAATACATGAAACCAATAAGACTCAAACACAAGACACCTGAGACACATTATAACAGAACCAATGAATATACAGGGGCGGAGACAAGACATGAACAAAAACAAAGCACAACAAAAACACACGTGGCGAAGTAAACAAAATGAAAGTCACTGAAATGCGGAAGTGCGAGGGGCAATCGTAACATTCTTAGCTATGATATAAGAGGAATAAGGTAGATGTTATTTACATTTTATTACATGACACTTTGAAGAAAAATTATCACTACATTAAAAAGATATTCTATTAAAAAGATAATTTCTATGCCAAATTATATATTAAGTCTTTGGTTGTCTTTCTGAGAGGCCCTACAACTGAGTGTTATCAGAAAGTCAAGAACTCATATAATATGTACTGATATACTTCATTAAAAAAATTAATTATATTTTACTTTCAAATAACAACAAATTCTCAGATTTACTTTCAACAGCTTCACACAATATAATATAAAATACCACAAAGTATTTTCCTAAGAATAAGTGTTTCTGTTATATGCTATAACACATATACAGCAGTTATAGTATCTCTAAATACATTAGAGACAGCAATACACCAATAAAAAAAAACAGTACATGAAACCAGTCCTCATAAAATTAACTAAAATGTGGTTTTGGTGGACAAATCAAATGTTTAACATGTAATTATTTTCTATATTTTGATTTTTAAAAAATTGTTGTGGAATTAGAATAAGCAGCACAATGCTATTTCCCCATTAATTGTGCAACATATTTCTGAAAATATTTAAGCAGGAATTTATATATTGAATCCAAACATTCATTACTTCAAATTACTTTTATATGAAATAACTCACAGCCTTGTGGAGAACTCTGGTACACTGGTTTCTGTTACGTAAACTGGAGGAAGGGGAGTCAGGATGCATGCGCAGCAGAAACATCAGTTTATTAGGAATAGTTTATTCAAAAATAAATCAACACACAAAAAACGACAAACCATAATCCATGTAGTAATCCAAAAGGAGGTAATCCATCACAAATGAAGTAATCCACATGTTGGAATGCAAAAAGGGAAAAGCGCTTGAAAAACGAAAACAAAACAAACGGAACCAAACACGCGAGGCAAGGAGGTGGTATGGGAACCACGAACAACGAGCTAAGGAATACGAACAATGAGCAGGTATCTATGGTATGGGAACCATGAACTACGGACACCGTACGTTACACTATTCTAAACTATCTAATACTCCGCAAGGAAGCGGAAACAGAGCGGGGTTTTTAAACACACACAAATCATTGACACCTGAAACTCATAATTACAATGAATGAACAAGAACCAATAAGAATAAGGAGGCGGAGACATGACACAAACCAAAACATAAGCACATGGTAGAACACGGCAGGCGGAGACATGACGTGAACAAAAACAAACACACATGGCAAAGAAAACAAACATGAGTTCATGAAAGACTCCAAAGGGTTTTTATGAATAGCACTGGAATGCGCTCAGTGGAATGCAGAAGTATGCTGCTCCGCTAGCCTCCGCTAGCCTCGTAGCGAGAGAGAGGGAATCTAACAGTTTCTCAAAGGAACATGATATTTACTCCATGTCGCTGTGAGTGAAAACCTGTAGAAGTGGGAGAAGAAAACAGAAAGAGAAAGACAAAAAATTAGTCAACACCTTCTGAGCAAACAGATTTGAGAACTGAACAGCACTGTCCTCTAATTTTCCATAACACCAGCTCTGACAGTAGCTCCAGCTGTAAATCAATTCACAGTTTTTTATTAATGAGCTTTCTCTAATATCTGTTTCTGTAGTAACAACTAATGCAGGGACTTATATTGAGGACGCTCCACATAATCTAAGATTAACAATAAATAGATTAAAAAGCATGTTGTTATTTAATGATAAAGATTAACATTCATGGAAGGAGTCTCCAGTGTCAGCACTTTGTAACAGTCAATAAGTTTTCCACCACAGGAGAGTCTTCAGGACAGATGCCTTTGTGCTTTCCAGTTTCTCTCTAAAATGACAAGCTGTATTTTTCCGTCTTATTAATTTTAGAGAGAATAAAATAAAGATGTTAGTAGGACAATGACTGTATTTAGCTGTTATAATGTAAGTGAACTTGTCTTGCAGACAGTTTATGTGTGTGTGTATGTGTGTGTGTGTATATACCCTCCAGATTATTTAGTTTATTTTAAATGAATGTTATATTGTATATTTTTATTTAATGTAATATATGGTATTTACTGAATGAATATTTGCAGGTTTGTGTTCCAAATAAAACACAGTGTATTAAGCTGACCTTTGCATCGATTAAATTAAATGATTATAAGGTTTAGAACTGTTCTTATGCATTTTAAGCACCCAGAATAAAAGCAAAAATGTAACTGTGAATAACAACCAACACTAATCCTTAGTGTTCTCATTCTACATCACATTTTGTTCTCATTAAAGTCCAGATATAATTAGAAAGTGTGCTGGAATATTGGGGAGAGGACTAGGCAAGCTGGTAGAGAAAAAGTTGGTGAAATTCTTCCAAATACAGAGGGCAGAGACTGCAGTGCTGTTTAAATCCACTAGATGTTCTCAGCGTATTAAATATTACTGTTTGTCTGGATTAGTTCAGTCTACAAAAGAAGTTTGTAAAGTGGCATGTTGATATACTGTAACAATGTATCAGCATAATATAACACATTTGTATTTTGTATTTATGTAAAATGTAAAAAATAAAATGTATTGAGTATTGTTTAGATGTAAGGAGGCTGTTTCAAAAATAGGCTTTTGAATGGGCTTCATCTGAACTCACACACTTAAATGGAACCAATGTAATGGAACCAAATACTTCATCCTATAACCTGCAAATTCTGGTTGAAAGGATGGGTGCAGTAATACTACGTTTTGCATTAGATGTAGTATATTAGTATAGTATACGTATAGTTTAGTATGTAGTACGTATAGTGTACAAGTGCTTTTCACGGCCAGCCAGTCTGCCAGGAAATGAACCCCCTGAGATCTCCCACTAGGAAAGGTCATATACATGAAACTTACCCCACTTTACAACATCAGTACTATAACTACACTCTCCAAATTATTTGATGCTTGGAGAAACACACCACTTTCATGAATATATTACTCCACTTACTGACATTGGTTTATGCACTGTTTTTGAATTTTTTGTTTTGCACTAAATGTTTTGTTTTACACTCAATTGCATCTGCATCTGTGCATATGAAATAAATTAAATTTAGGCATAAATAGCCTACATATTAACTGCATTTGTCCCTACATATAGTGTAACAGTTTTATTTTAGTTTACATAATTACACCGTAATATGATTGTAATAAGAAATAGTTGATTTGTTTGTTTGTCTGTCAGCTGGATCCAACAAAGGGGCGTATCCTGGAAATTTAAATTTTTTCACTTTTCTAACATTGCGAGCCTTGGCGGAGATATGGGATCTAGTTTTGACAGTATTTAATTTATTATTTACTCATTATTCATTGTATTAGTTATAGTTTTTATTATTGCTAAAATATTTCTTTTATTATTGATATATTTATGTTATTAATTGTTTTTTCAAAAGTCAACTCTTTTTTTTTTTTTAATGTTGATTCTTGTGATGGTGTTCAGTACTTAATTACGATAAATTTTGTTTATGCTCCCAATGAGTTAGTTTGTGTATGCATTTCCCAAAAGAAGAGTTGGGGTGAATATGTATAACCACTAGGCTTAAAAGTTTTGTTCATATTACACTATCCTCGTGGGGATAGTCAAAATTTTGTCTCTGTTGGTCCCAGCATCAAATAATTTGGGGAGTATAGTTATAGGACTGATGCGGTTAAGTGGGGTAAGTTTCACCAACTTGTTTTCTACCAGCTTGCGTAGTCCTCACCCTGCTGCTAAACAATTGCTAAACAATATTCCAACACACTTTCTAATTATATCTGGACTTCAATGAGAACACATTGTGATGTAGAATGAGAACGCTAATGATGTGTCGGTTGTTATTCGTTGGTTTTCGTTTTAAGGCGACTATATCTTCAAATGCACATTCCCGCGACGGGGGTGCTTTTCACAGCAGGGGTGCTTTTTTCGGCCCAAAGTCCTCTGCACACCATTTTTTGCAACAGTCTGTATAAACTCTAGACACTGCTGTGCTTCTAAAATACTCAAACCAGTCTTTCTGGTACCAACATCCATGCAACGATCAAAGTGACAGAGATCATACTTTTTATTCATTCTGATGTTTGATGTGAACGTTAACTGAAGCTCTTGACCCAGATCTGCATGATTTTCTTTCCCATTGCACTGCTGCCACATGAAGTGCATTAATGTGCAGGTGTACAGGTTGTTCCTAATAAAGTGGATGTTGAGTGTATATATTGAGTATTGTTGAAAGAAAAGGCCTATAGCGATTCATGATTTCAGCTCCCTGTTTGCCTTTGTGTGTGTGTGTGTGTGTGTGTGTGTGTGTGTGTGTGTGTGTGTGTGTGTGTGTGTGTGTGTGTGTGTGTGTGTGTGTGTGTGTGTGTGTGTCATTGTGGATAATAGATTAGCCTCCCATCTAATATCACAACCAACTGGCACAGAGAGTAACACAGGTTTTAAGGTTTATTGTGAAAAAATTTTATATTAAAAATATAAAATTTAATTTTTAATGGCAATAAAGTTATATATTTTGGATCATATACAGTTGGATAATATAACAAAGGTCTACAACATGTGTTGCTCAATGAACAGAAAAACAGACATCAATCCACTAGAAACAAAATTAATAGAATTAACAAGGAATTAAAATATACTGTCAAGGAAATAAAACCTGGAAATGTAGAATGGAGGACAGCTTTTTCACATAGAAGACTTCACATTGATACATGTATAAATATATAGACTGCAATAACAACAAAGCAAAATAATCACTGTAGTTCCACAAAAATAGTTAGCTAAACAAAGTTGCTTATTTACTGTGTGTGATCTGTTTGTGTGTGTGCGGTTTTAACCATGCGGTTCTCCCTGCAAATGAGAGCACACAGGAGGAGCTCTGAAATCAATCTCATGCTCGCTAGATAGTCCAGTATTAAAGGAAAGGCAGTAAAAAAAATAAGTCAATAAATATGGCACATGTAAAATGACTAATGTTAACTGTTAGCTCTCCCACTCGCTGCTCCGCTACAGAGCAGCATATCTCGCTATGCTGCTACGGAGCAACGCCCTTCCTCATTCCACGGAGCGCATTCCAGCACCATTCACAAAGACTCACGTTTTGTTTACCTCTGCCATTTGCTTTTTATTTTCGTATTCACGTCATGTCTCCGCCTCCTGTGTTTCCCCATGTGCTTTTGTTATTGTGTTGCGTCATATCTCTGCCCCGTTTCCTCATTGGTTCTCCATTTAATGTGATTATGGTTTCCAGGTGTCTTTGATTTTGTGTACGATTTCTGTGTGCTTAAATACCCCAGTCTGTGTCCGCTTCGGCGCGGAGTATTAGTTTGAAGTTAGATTAGATTTGTATACTTTAGAAATGTTGCGAGCATTACGTCCGTAGTGTGAAGTTAGAATTCTTGTTCCAATGTCCGTAGCTCCGTATTCGTGGTTCCCAGACCACTTCCTTGTCTCGCATATTTTTCTTGTCTTTTGAATTATTACTGTCTCTGTGGATTATTGCATTTTTGGATAACTGCCTTTTTTTTTTATTAATAAACTTTTCTGCATTAACTGACGTCTCCCCAGCGCATGCATCCTGACTCCCTCTTCCGTCCTACACCTGATTACGTAACAGAATACTCCGCCAAAAATGGATGCAGCGGGGAAATCTTGGGCCGGCCGCACCGAATTTTTCGTTCCTCCCTTCAATTCAGTGTCCTTTGAACAATGGACTTTTATTATTACCCTGGAGGCATATGATGGTTTCTCCATGTGGCCTCAATGTTTCTTATGGAAGGCCCAAATGTATTTTCTTAGTGTAAAGGATCCCTTGCCCACCGAAGAACAGTGGTTGAGGTTCCTCCTGTCCCGCCTGGTTGGTTCTGCCTGCCAGTGGGTGGAGCTTCACCTTGCCAGTAGGTCCACTAGGATCTCTTCGGTTTCCAGCTTTGTGGATCTACTGGTCCAGGTATTGGAGCCCGGAATTCATGCCCGACCTCAGGACCTTCTTGGGGAAGGACCGTCTGGGCCATCAGTCCAACCAGTCATTCGTGGAATATTATGAGAGGAAGCAGGCAAATGTGGTGGCCTGCACCTCTCAGCCCCGGACTCAGGAGTGCGCAACCGAGGGTTGCACCCGACCAGCCATTCTCCAGTGCCCCACCTGCAGGAAACAGGGAGGAAGGACCAGCTACTTCTGCTCACAAACCTATTTTAAGGGCAGCTGGCGGGTGCACAAACGGCTCCACAGGCGGGCAACCCCAGAGCTCCAGCAGGAAACCCAGCAGGAGGTCTCCACAGTGGAGCTGCCCCTGTAGGTTAACGTGGCGACCTCTAGCCCCGAGCTCCAGCCGGAGGCCCAGCAGGAGGTCTCCACAGTGGAGCTGCCCCTGGAGGTTAACGTGGCGACCTCCAGCCCCGAGCTCCAGCCGGAGGCCCAGCAGGAGGTCTCCACAGCGGAGCTGCTCTTGGAGGTTCACGAGGCGACCTCCACTCCTGCCCAGTTCCTGTCGGAGACCCAAGTGGGGTGCTCCGTTCCAGCCCAGTTCCTGTCAGAGACCCAAGGGGGGTGCTCCACTCCAGTCCGGTTCTCGTCAGAGGTTCAAGAAGAAACCTCCTCTCCTGTCCTGCATATACTGGAGGTCCGCGAGGAGACCTCCACCCAAGCCATGTTCTCGTCAGAGGTTCAAGAAGAAACCTCCTCTCCTGCCCTGCTTATACCGGAGGTCCACGAGGAGACCTCTGTTCCAGTCCAGTTCCTGTCGGAGACCCAAGTGGGGTGCTCCGCTCCTGCCCAGTTCCTGTCAGAGACCCAAGTGGGGTGCTCCGTTCCAGCCCAGTTCCTGTCGGAGACCCAAGTGGGGTGCTCCGTTCCAGCCCAGTTCCTGTCGGAGACCCAAGGGGGGTGCTCCACTCCAGTCCGGTTCTCGTCAGAGGTTCAAGAAGAAACCTCCTCTCCTGTCCTGCTTATGTCAGAGGTCCACGGGATGACCTCCTCCAAAGCCAAGTCCATGTCAGAGGTCCACGGGATGACCTCCTCCGAAGCCAAGTTCATGTCAGAGGACCACGGGATGACCTCCTCTGAAGCCAAGTTCATGTCAGAGGTCCACGGGATGACCTCTTGCGAAGCCAAGTCCATGTCAGAGGTCCACGAGATGACCTTCTCCGAAGTCAAGTCCATGTCAGAGGTCCACGGGATGACCTCCTTACCAAGTCCAAGTCTATGTCCAAGTCCAGATCTAGGTTTCTATCCTGACCCATACCTTAGCCCATGCCTCAGTTCAGACCCAGAGTCACAGCCAGAATCTAGTCTAGTTCTCAGCCCAGGTCCCAATCCTGTTTCCATCCCTGTTTCCAGCTCTGTCTCCAGTCAGGTTTCGAATTTCATTTCTAGTTCTGTTGCCAGTTCTGTTCCCAGTCAAGTTTTAGATTTTGTTGACTGTTAAGTTTGTAGCCAGGTTTCCAGTCCTATACATGATCCTGTTCCCTGTCCTGTTCCCTGTCCTGTTCCCTCCACCTCTGTCTCAACCTCTGTCTCCTGTCTGGTTTCTAGTTCCAGTTCCATCTCAGTTTCCACTCCAGTTTTCGAGTCTGTCTCCAACCCTGTCTCCAACCCTGTCTCCAGTCCTGTCCCCAATTTAGTTTCCAGCCCTGTTTCCAGCTCTGTTTCCAGTCAGGTTTCTAACTTCTTTTCCAGTTCTATTTCTAGCTTAGTTCTCAGTCCAGTTGCTAGTTTTGTTGCAAATAGTTTTGTCTGTCTCAAAGTCTGTTTCCCAATCTGTTTCCAAGACTGTCTCTGATCCAGGTGCCAAATCTGACTCCAGTGTTGGTTTCAGGCCAAGCTTCAAGGCAAGCTCCAAGCCTAGCACCACTCCAAGCTCCAAGTCAAGCACCAGGCCAAGCACAGCTACAAGCTCCAAGTCAAGCACCGGGTCAAGCACAGCTACAAGCTCCAAGTCAAGCACCAGGTCAGGCATCACTCCAAGCGCCAAGTCAAGCACCGGGTCAAGCATCACTCCAAGTTCTCGACCAGGGCCAAAGGGACAACCCAACATGCTCTGCTCTGGTTTCGGGACATTGAACTTCGCCAGCCTCGGGTCCTGGGGGGCAGATGTTCTAACCCTGCCCAGAACAGGCAAAACTTTTGGCGCTTCAGGAGACACGCCTTTGGGGGGGGGGGGGGGGGGGGGTCTGGTAGCTCTCCCACTCGCTGCTCCGCTACGAGGAGCATATCTCACTACGCTGCTATGGAGCAACGCGCTTCCTCATTCCACGGAGCACATTCCAGCACCATTCATAAAGACTCATGTTTTGTTTACCTCTGCCATGTGCTTTTTATTTTCGTATTCACATCATGTCTCCGCCTCCTGTGTTTCCCCATGTGCTTTTGTTATTGTGTTGCGTCATGTCTCTGCCCCGTTTCCTCTTTTTGTTATTAATAAACTTTTCTGCATTAACTGACGTCTCCCCAGCACATGCAATCTGACTCCCTCTTCCGTCCTACACCTGATTACGTAACATTAACAAGGCAACACTTAGCACTAACGTCTGGTTTTCTGTCTGTGGCCTGGTTGGTGTCAGAAGAGGCTTTGCAAGTCACTAAATATGTGATTGCACACAGAATTGCAGGTATCACACATAAACACATATTTATTTCATAAATAAGGTCATTTGGGATGAGGTTGCACAACAGAGCTAACATCCACACAAAGACACAGAGGATAACAAAGCAGTTTGGAGAGAAATAAAGGCAAGTGGTGGATATTTCTGAGTAAGAATGCTCTCTACCACCACTAGCTGGTGAAGCTGATACCCACGGAGCCTAGCTCCAAACAAAAATCTAAACAATATACAAGGTGCTGAGTGAACTTTGATCATGTATGCCAAAAGGACTGGATTCAGAATCAGTCCCAGCAGGTCACTGCGGAGGAGGAATATGGTAAAGACTGAGATTTGACCTCCGCTCTTACGATGGCAGTACAGAAGACTGAGAGCCCAAAGCAGAGTTGGAAAACCCACACACACACCAGTGATGAGGAAGATGGACAGGCAGGTGAATTTGGTGTCTGCATAGACCTGCACCGGAAAGTCAGACCTGAAGTAGTGGTGAAAGGACATGGCTTGTTCTCTCTTCAGCTTCTTAAGATGTGCTGTCA
Source organism: Cranoglanis bouderius (assembly GCA_023630585.1). Classification (NCBI taxonomy): domain Eukaryota; kingdom Metazoa; phylum Chordata; class Actinopteri; order Siluriformes; family Cranoglanididae; genus Cranoglanis; species Cranoglanis bouderius. The sequence goes on along the minus strand of CM042535.1, from coordinate 28,711,430 downwards.
TAAAATATGGTACATTCATTATATAATCAAATGGGTATTTCCATTGACTATAATCTATAATGTAATTGCGTGAGTGCATCAGTAATGTCATCACATATCTTTAAATAATAATTATATAATAATATATATGAAATGTAATTTATCACAGGTGTAAGCAGAATGGAGTGTCTCTTTTATTAACTTTAAGATTTCTTCACAGCTGCTATGCAAAAAGATTGATCCAGAAATATTGAGCATTTCAGCAACAGTACTTACCAAAAAACATTGATGATGCAAACTGAACACAAACCAAACACTATATATATATATATTATATATATATAAAGAGACATAGAGAATAAGAAGTAACTTATGACCATATTACTCCATGTTAAAAATTTTTTTTTTTTTTTTTTTGGACCTAATTTTTATGTAACACAGAGGAGAGGCTGGATGCATTCGCTGGGGAAAAGGTCAGTTTATTAGGAATGGAACCAAAAGTATTTGGACAGGGAGAAAAAGGAACACAAAAGCAGGGTTAAAAGCAAACAATAATCCACAGGAACGTAAACGGGTATAAATCCAACATGATGTGAGATGGTAATCCAAAAGGCAAAGTAGTAATCCAAACAGGGAAAGTATAAATCCACACAGAACAGAACATAATCCAAAAACAATAGTTAGGCATAAATCCACAAAAGGAAATAAAACAAAGCATGAAACGAGGTGAGGATCTAAGGTCTATAAACAAAGTACTATGGTCTATGAACTATGGTCTAAGGGAGAGAGAGTGCGAGAAGGTAGCCGGCGCACAGCACATGCTAAGACAAACTCTAATAGTCTGCAAAGAAGCAGAAACGGGAAGTGGTTTAAATAAACAGAATAAACAAGGACTAACACAAAACACCTGAAACTCATAATCACACAATGAAAGGAAAACCAATGAACAAACAGGGGCAGAGACATGATGTAAACCAAAACACAGAGAACCAATGAACAAAAGGAGGCGGAGACATGACGTGAACCAAAACAGAAGCACATGGCAAAGGTAAACATAACGAGAGTTCATGAATGAATCAGTCCAGCGGTGTTTGTGAATGCGGAAGTGAGTGTTCTGTTCTCTGTAGCCGCGTGGAGTGCGGAATGCGGAAGTGAGTCGATCGCTTCGCAAGCGACTCCGAGTGCGAGGGGTTCTCTAACATTAATAACAAAAAAACTTGAAAGAAAGAGAAAACTTAAGCTTTGTTGGATCAAACAATTAGAACATAATCAAAGATGAGGTTGAACAATTCTAGCAGAGCATGTGAGCAGAGCGGAGTGCTGATAATTCCACCAGAGCGAAGAGTTCGTTTCTTAAGATTCTGTTCTGCTCGCTCAGACCGCTCAGCGCCGCTTGCTCAATCTTGAAAGCACTTTGAGAAATAAGCAATAGTGTTTACAGAAATAAAATAATGAATATCAAATATTCTTTCAGTTACCACCTTATATACAGCGGTGCTTGAAAGTTTGTAAACATTTGAGAATTTTCTATATACAGTATATGCATAAATATGACCTAAAACATCATTAGATTTACACACAAGTCCTAAAAGTAGACAAAGAGAACCCAGTTAAATAAATGAGGCAAAAATATTATACTTGGTCATTTATTTATTGAGGAAAATTATCCAATATTACATAGCTGTGAGTGGCAAAAGTATGTGAACCTCTAGGATTAGCAGTTAATTTTAAGGTGAAATTAGAGTCAGGTGTTTTCAATCAAGGGGATAACAATCAGGTGTCAATCATTGATGGAACATTGAATTCTGAATTATATCGTTGAAATCTAAAGGAAAATGTCAGGACATCTGTCCATGAAATGAATCTCAAGAGAAAGTGGGTCATGCAGTAAGACAATGACCCTAAGCATACAACTCGTTCTACCAAAGAATGGTTAAAGAAGAATAAAGTTAATATTTTGGAATGGCCAAGTCAAAGTCCTGACCTTAATCCAAAAGAAATGTTGTGGAAGGACCTGATGCAAGCAGTTCATGTGAGGAAACCCACCAACATCTAAGAGTTGAAGCTGTTCTGTACTGAGTAATGGGCTAAAATTCCTCCAAGCTGACGTATAGGACTGATCAACAGTTACCAGAAACATTTAGTTGCAGTTATTGCTGCACAAGGGGGTCACACCAGATATTGAAAGCAAAGGTTCACATACTTTTGCCACTCACAATTAGGTAATTTGGGTAATTTTCCCCAAATAAATAAATGACCAAGTATAATATTTTTGTCTCATTTGTTTAATTGGGTTCTCTTTATCTACTTTAAGGACTTATGTGAAAATCTGATGATGTTTTAGGTCACATTTATGCAGAAAATTCTAAACGGTTCACAAACTTTCAAGCACCACTGTATAAGTTTACCAAGGGGCTAGCAAGATAACTGTTATATTCAGGGGAGTAACCTGGCCTGGGCATTCGGAGTTGTAGCCAATTTTTTTTTTCCTTAGCCTCGAATAATTCTCCACTTGGAGCTGTTTGTCACTACGTACAGTGGGGGGAAAAAGTA